>OX465430.1:15512482-16210283 GCA_950005045.1 Agrotis exclamationis | reverse complement strand
GACGCCCAGGGCGTTGGATATCGCGGGGCATATCCAACCGCTTGCGGACGGGGTGTAATGGGCTCGCTGAGCTCGCCTTAGGGTAGTTGAACACATGGGATCAAACTTAGGCTTTTTGTAACGGTAATCGACATCAACGCAGGCGGAGCCGCGGGGGACCGCTATAGGTTATACTAGCAAACCCGGCGAACTCCGTTTCGCCACCAGATGGCTTCGTTTTATGTAACATTTCGTTTGGTGATTAAAAGAAGAAAAAAAATTATTTTTCCTGAATTTTCTTTGCTATAAACCTCACGGAGCCCGAGACCTTTCCAACGAATGCAAAACCGTGGAAATCGGTTCGTGCGTTCTGGAGTTATAGCGTCAGGAAGGAAACCCGACTTATTTTTATATAGTAGACATCTAGCGGTCGCCCGCGGCTCCGCCCGCGTGGATGTCGGTTTTCGCGACAAAAAGTAGCCTATGTGTTATTCTGATTTATATAACCTATAGCGGTCCCCCGCGGCTCCGCCTGCGTTGATGTCGATTACCGTTACAAAAAGCCTAAGTTTGATCCCATGTGTTCAACTACCCTAAGGCGAGCTCAGCGAGCCCATTACACCCCGTCCGCAAGCGGTTGGATATGCCCCGCGATATCCAACGCCCTGGGCGTCGTCAACGGTGGCTGGGGCGAGAGGTGGAGGATGTCCTTTCCCTCACGCGTTCTGACTGCTCCCCATTCCTCTCGCCTGCCGCCGTATCCCTGAGATAGTTCCCGAAACAACCGTGCCCGGGAGGACTTGCGTCAGGTTGAAGGTGATGACGCCTAGCGCCTCTCCAACCACTCCTCAAAAAGGGATCTTACAAAAAGATGTTATATAACAATGTTGTATAACATGTTACATGTTACATAGTCTGTACGCACCTTTAGGTGTTGAATTTTGGAACTAATTTAGTACGTACTTCATTTTGCCATAGCAAAAAGACAAAATAGTAGGAAGTCTATGGGCCTAGGCTGTATGGGCTTCAGCACTTTGCTTTTTCCGTTATAAGCAAAGAAAGATACCAAATATGACCAGGCTTATGCCTTTTTTAAAATGAACAAATATGCACAAAAAAACTCATGAACAGGCTGCATGGGCTAGATCCCTTTGCCTTCCCGAAAGGGAAAATGTAATAAAAAAAAAAAAAAAAAAAAAACTATGGGCCTGTTGCCTAGCAACCAATGCTGTTGATTAACTATGTCAGAAAAATCTTGTTAGAGCCCACGATAAATCAATTTTAGTATGATTCCCAGATGATGTATACTTACATAATAATTATATAGAAGTATTTGTAATAGGAGTAATGTAGATGAATAGGTTTGTAAAAACGTCCACAGGATACTCTCCTGTTTCTGTCGTGAGGTGTCTCAACAACAAACTTGGTAGTGTCGACGAATGGATTAACACATCAAGCGACCGTTGAGTACGAATAATAATTGTGTCATGCCCAGCCCGTAATTTTTTTTTGCGGTAATATTTTAAAACTGTGATAGGTATCTCCTAAGATATTCATTTAAATCAAATGATGTCAAGGGCATTACGTTCAAAATTAAATGCTTGTGATGATTAACGAATTTATTTGGATAAGGATAAATATCATGTTAATGAAAATACCTTCGCAAATAATGCATTATATTAAAACAAATTTGATTTCCATAAAAAAGGTTATAGTGACTTAACCTTAAAAGATAGATATATCCTCTCGCGGACTTTATTTTAGGACTTTTTATGAGGAATAATTCCGTAATACATATTTTTTGCGTAACTCTAACCGTTTACGCAGCGCACGCAACAGAAGGAATACATTTTCCCGATTTTGAAACATTTTTCATTGCTGCTCCGCTCCTATTAGTAATAGCGTGATGTTATATAGCCTATGTTACTCGCAGATAATGTAGCTTTCTAATGGTGAAAGAATTTTTAAAATCGGTCCAGTAGTTTTTGAGTTTATCCATTACAAACAAACAAACAAACAAACAAAAATACAAAGTTTTCCTCTTTATAATATTAGTGTAGATAAATCAGAATAACACATAGGCTACTTTTTGTCGCGAAAACCGACATCCACGCGGGCGGAGCCGCGGGCGACCGCTAGATGTCTACTATATAAAAATAAGTCGGGTTTCCTTCCTGACGCTATAACTCCAGAACGCACGAACCGATTTCCACGGTTTTGCATTCGTTGGAAAGGTCTCGGGCTCCGTGAGGTTTATAGCAAAGAAAATTCAGGAAAAATAATTTTTTTTCTTCTTTTAATCACCAAACGAAATGTTACATAAAACGAAGCCATCTGGTGGCGAAACGGAGTTCGCCGGGTTTGCTAGTACCTAATAGTTATTTATGACACTAGTGCGGTAAGTTGGTTTTTACAAACGAGTAGACGAATGTAAGCCCGAGACAAATCGAGGTCTTACCATAGTCACGAGTTTGTAAATACCAATTTCTGCACGTGTGTCATACAATGTTTTTCAACACATTTGCGAGAAAACAGTACAATATGTAATTAAATAAACTTTATTTAACAGTGGGAAAGTCGCAACAATTTTTGAAGTTTCTAATATGAAAATGGCGCGAATTTGCTAATGGCGCCACATGCACGTGGTGAAAATTAGAACTACATCTTTCGTCTCATTTACTCTTTAGTATTAAAGTGAGACAACGTATTGATCAAATGCGCTTCCAAGGAGGTTCAATCAGTCAGGTTGTTTATTCTCATAATGTGAAACTCTTTGGTGGAATTCTTATTTTTTTATGGAAATTAAAAAACAACCGTAAAGAAAACGCACGGTGCTATACAACGGGGTATGTCGTTAAATAGGTACTTAGATGAGAGTACCTATTTTACCGCACGCTCCGTTGTATGGTGCGTAATTTTTAACTTTCGAACAATGAATACAGGCTTTGAAAATGCATTTTTCGAGCAAATGTGTTGAAAACATTGTGATTTTGCTTTGTTGCCTAGTTTTTAAATCTATGAATAATCTAGTCTTGATGGCAGATCTCTAGGTCGATTTTGATTAATAACTGAGAGTCCTTGTATTTTAAGATATTTATTAGGCAAATGCCATTAATTGTATTAATATTAAAATAGCAATCGAATATATGGGAGATTAGCCTTAATAACAAGCTTAGCTTAGTCATTTAGTCATCAAAATAAAATCTAATAGATATTTATGCGTGATTAGCTTCACGCGTATATCTA
Source organism: Agrotis exclamationis (assembly GCA_950005045.1). Taxonomy (NCBI): domain Eukaryota; kingdom Metazoa; phylum Arthropoda; class Insecta; order Lepidoptera; family Noctuidae; genus Agrotis; species Agrotis exclamationis. The sequence goes on along the minus strand of OX465430.1, from coordinate 16,207,058 downwards.
TTAGATTTTTATTTTGAAGGTATCCCTTTTTATGAAAATAACGCGGGCCTAAGTGTATATGTATTTGGCATGCAGTTAAAATTTGTAAGCCCCCGCCGTCAGTTTGCTGTCAACTAAGGGCCTTACTTATAAACATTGATTAGACGTTACTTATCTTAAATAGCTCTTAAGTCACTTGCCATCTCTATTCATTAAAATAGAAATGACAAGGACAGGTGATATTTAATCGGTAGCTAAGCAACACAAGTTTTTATAAGTAAGGGGGTAAAGTTTGATTATTAATTCGAGTCAGTAAAATGACAAGTGCAACTGTCACTGATACAAACAAAATGAAACAAACCTGTAACACTGGAAATGTCATTTTACTGACTGGAATTAATAATCGTATTTTAGTGCTTTTGGAGTGCAGAAAGCTAATAACTATTAAGTTTTTTAAACATGGAATTTAATTTAATTTATTATACTTGCCGTAATCAATCATGTCATTAAATTAATTATTTGATAAATATTATAATTTTTTCATCATCAATATAAAAAAAATAGAAATCATACATTTTAGTAACAAATGGTTAACTACAGATCAAACTACTCGTCCTTAGCAAAGCTTATGAACTCGCAGAATAAGTTCCAAATAAAGATAAAATAAAACTATTAACCTACAATACAATCTAAAACGAATCAAGCCTCCCGCAGACACACGCGATTAATTGCGCTGCGACAACGAGCCAAGCTAATTTCCACTCTAAAAATACTGCGAATAGACCGCGACATGTCGCCCCGCGCGATTAATCGCGTGTGTCTGCAGGAGGCTTCATTTTATCAAATTGATCAGTAGGTAAACCATCGACAAGGTGACACAAATTAGGATGGGTTTACAACGTTACACCTCCGTTAATGTGGGCCAAGGTGCAACAAAATTGATGTCAATTTACTTGACAATGGCGACCGACGCGGCTTTACATTTACAATCTCTGAGCGCACGTGTACTTATGTGTTGATAAACTTGGACAACAATGAAGATGTCTTCCATGGTCATAATTGTTGCATTGTGCATAGGTTTTGGTAATCATCATTCTGTCTTTCATCATTCATGATTGTCATGACACTTAACATAAACGCAATCCTGACTTTTTTTTGCGTTATAAAATCATCAGATGAGATCTCGGGAGCCCAGGGCTGGGCAGAATGGGACTGTAGGACTTGTACTGACTAAAATCCATGGTGTCCTTCAATAGCCCTTTACGTTCCGGGGTCATGGTATTCGTTAGTTCCGCGACCCCGGCAGGCTTTGGCCCTCTAAGGAGGCCCCGTCATTCATTGACGCAATCCTGACTAATACTTATTAAAAATGAGAATGTGAGTTCGTGTGATTGTTTTGCCTACATCACTGAGCCATTTTGATAATTTTTGGAACAAAGATGATTCTTATAGGTAGGCTTCTTTTTTGCTTACATTTTTAAAGAAACGGGGAGCCAGCGAAGTGCGGGTGGAAAGCTAGTTTTACTGTAAAGCTAAGTGTAAGTGTTATACACCGTGTTCCGGACGATATATATAAACTTCGACCAGATGTTCAAACCACGGAAGTAAGCATTTTTCATTATGGACACATTAATAAATTCTTATTTTTTATTTTTTGTTAATTTTCATACAAACTAAATACCTAGACGTAAATAACCCGATATGCATGCCTCTTTATCCGAATTGGCAACGTCGTATTTTCATTCATAACATTTGGCGGGCTGAAACAAATGAAATGCAAATAGTATTTGATAGATTTCAAATTAAGATACTTTCTCACTGCATAGCTCAATTAAATTTCATTAAATGAAATTACAAATATCTTTGTAACGAAGCCTTTTTAAGTACTACTTCCTTTGTTGGATTTGATTTGTAAAAGCCATAGAAGTATTTGCTAAAGTTTATGGATAACGTGAAGAACACGGTGTATACCGGTTATCAGAACGTAAATCAAAAACTATCCGTCAAATAAGCAGTTGTCCTACGCTGTGATTGGTTAACACGGAATTATCACAGCCAAATGGATCAATAAACTTGTGCTTTCATTTTGACTCTTCAATCATTTTCGTTTCCGAAACTGAGAGTGAAACAGGATTGACTGTTTTTTTAAACAACAAATTAAAACACAAAAAAAAACGTTATTACCAATAAGATTCAATAAATACTGCAGGTTCCTTTACTAAACTTAAAAAAAAAGTATCTAACTACTCGTACCTAAAGATGAACTGCAAGCAGAAATTGAAAACAGACGAACATAGAAAAGTTATTTTTGCATTTAGAACAATTCCTGATCTAAAAGAGATCGTACAATGAAAATGAACAGAAATAGTCCCAATTCCCAGACTGCTCGTAATAGAAATAGATCGTGTAGATTGTGTAGAATATCAAACCGACTATAGTATAGAGTTTCTACGTAAAAATGATAGATTGGTCACCGTAATTTGGCGCGCCCTTCGCGTGGTCGTGTCGTTGACCTAATGGAGCGATTAATTTTGGCAACATAGTGGGAAAATAATCGTCGTACACGAACAAACACAATAAAATTCTATGAACTTGTAATTTTTAGTTTTAATCTTTAGCAAAAATGATTAAGTACCTACCAGTATGTGTTAGGGCACTCTTGATCTGCAGAACAAAATAAAACTGTTAAAGATTATAAGATAGGTATAAATTAATAATCACTATCACAAGTTTTTTTTATTTATTTATTACTTTAGAGCCTATCTATTAAAGAAACGTCTGAGATGAAAATATAATATTTCAAAAGAAACAGATTAGGTATCTGAAAACAAAGTTATCAACATCGAAATATTTATTTTAACACTGGTAACACCGTCCCAATTGTTTTCTTTTTTTCATTTCGTTCCAGTTATTGCAGAAGCTATGGCGTGGATCGTGAATTCGTGATAAATATAGTTATCCAACACTTGCAATACAACTGTTACAGTTCAAGTTCGACAGTTACGACGGCCGAAGAAGTACGGTACTTTGCGTAATCCATTGAGAAGCTGGCTGTAAAAGTAACAGCAAGTAACTCTCACTACTCAGTATCGTAAAAAAAAACTATTCAATGGATTCCGTAGAAACTTTTTCCTGTTGATAAACGTCTGAATTCTTAAAAAAAAAAAAACGTTTTCCCACACTAGCTCCTGTGTCGTGGTGGCGTTTTCCCACAATAGCTCCTGTGTCGTGGGTGCGTTTACAAACATAGAAACTCACTTACACAAACGTTGGGACCCGAAACAACTGCTTGTAGACGATGCAAATATTTTGGACGTAGAACACTTAGGTACTTTATTTTCTTTATGCCATTTTTGGTTGTAGGTACGTCCTCGTAGAATAGTTTTCCATCCAGGTACTCGAATTCAGTTTAATTTTATTTATATAGGTACCTATCAGATCAAATACTGAGCTAAACCAACTCAAAGTGCAAAAAAGGCCTGCAAAAAGAGCAACAACTTTCTTGATACTTTTATTTCACTTAGTAAAAGCAACCAGTACCAACAGTCTATATTTTTCCGTGAAGCGTGCCAAACTTACGTAATAATTGATCGATTACGTGCTTACCTGTGCAAAATCATGTTTATCGATATGTTCCGCCAATTGAGCCCGACAGACATTTAGTTCCGAGACAATAGGCCGATTAGTTAGGCTGAATGCACTTGACCTACATCCGGTTGCGCTAGTTGATAACGATTAGTATAGCAACACTGGCCGTAAGCCAGTAGCACAGATTAAAAATGAAAAAGCGCGGGACAAAAGCTTATTCGAATTTCGATTGCTTGTCTATGATTACATTAGGTGATGATCTTTAAAAGTCGTTCTGTTTTTAAATTGCTTTTTTTTCATTAGGCTGTAGGAAAGTCAGGGTCTTGTGCCTTAAATTAGTGTTTAAAAAATACAGGAGACCGGTGTGCTGTTAAGATGCCGTTGACTCTGGGGTTCTTGATCCTTTTCAATTAATATTAATAAATTCATGATTATAAAAAAGGATAAAATATCTAAAATCGGATAAATGAGCACAATATTTATTATATTTCTCTTTTTAACATGGTTGAAAGAAAACAAATTACCCATTTCTTTTAGCATAAATTACCTATGGTGCCAATGTACGGATCTTTGACCTAACTTTGTAAAGCCAACGATCTATCTATCACAAAACGGTACTTCTAAACACGTTATTGACTCCGGGAGCAATAAAATATTTAGTCTATGGGATAAAAAAATTAGGTACGTTCGAAATAGTCAATGTCATTGGCCGATTTATATAAAAAAAAACTTCGAAGCAAAACAAATAAGGTTGATAACCTAACTAAACACAGTTAGATATCAAATTAATGTTCCTTTGAAATGTATCAATAGTTATTTTTTGCCCATTTATACATTAACATAATAAATGAGTAAACATAGGCAAATAACTTTATTATTTTTTTGGCAGAACCAGCCTATACGATACTTATTGAATAAAATTACCCATTTTACTACAAAATTAATTATTAGGTACGTATCTATTTCTAGAGTATCGTCCTTCGCTATTAAAAACATTCGTCATAAATGTGACATCAAATCTACGCAACACCTCTGCTATCGATCACTCTTCCTGTTTCAATTCACGTCAAACTCACCCTTATTGACTCAGCACTAAGGTGTGTTATCCTGTGAAGTTTTTTCGTGTTACGTACGACCTGTTTTACAAGTTGTTTTGTCAAATGATGGTCAAATGAAAAACAACCTTAATTACTGAGTGCTAGTGTTGATGAGTATGGGTGCGACCGCGAACATTTACGATCACTTCACAATGATCAGTCCGTCAGCTGGAGTTTTATGTTTCTATCCCACCGATAACGCTTATCTGCGTAATCCTCTTTCAGAATTGTACGATCATACCTAAAATGTCTATGGTAAAAACATAGACATTTTAGAGATTAAAGATTTTAGTCTAAGGTACCAAACCATACACTAAAATCTTTAATCTCTGAAATCCCTAAGTTGAACAAGGTTTTCAATGGGTTCCTAACTTTGTAAAAGCGAAAGAATAATCAGCTTACTAATTTTTCGCTGAAATTGTGAAAGATTTTTTGCTGAAGCTTTGAAGATTCATGTTGTATTTCAGTTTTTTTATACGTGTCCCCACAATAGGAATTACTTGAATTTACTGGTTGCGTCTATAAAAAAACCAATGTCTCTTAAACGCCCAGCCCCCCTAGCCAAGTCGCAAACGATAATCGTAAACGCTCTGTACTCCCCAATAGATTTTCAACTTTATATCCCAGAGTCTAAGGTTGAAAATCTATTAAAGATTTCTAAGCGTTAGCGACTGGAAAGAACGAAAACGCTATGCAATCTTCACTTGATCTTCAACTTTATACACAAGCACATGAAGTTGAAAATCTATTTAAGCTTACTCAGTGCGTACTCTTGTTACATGGCTACTGGCCCCGAAACAACTATCTCTAGGCAATACAAATATTTGCACCGTACGGGAATCGATCCTACGACACGCAGCGGAGCAGCCAATCGCCACATATTACCAATCGCTCAAACACTGTCTTTGATCCTTTGACTATTCGTAATTGTGCATTCATGTGGTTTCGAATATTCCATTGATGGATTTACTTCGGTCTAATTAAAATTACTTACAGGAATGGATCGAAAATAAACTTACGATCAAAGTGTTCGTTTTGGGATGAATTTTGTCCCTGCCCTGTTAATGTTCAAATAATATTTTCTTTTTAAATAGATAATTACATAGATGTAAACAGAACCAAAACAGAGTAAGGACTTATTTGTTTTGCGATTTCGGCGGTCTCTCCAGTCCTGTGCCCATTACTCTTGCCGGAATGCCCATACCAGTCTGTTCCGACTTTCGGTACCTCGGCTCGCTTGTCCAAAGAGATGGCGATGTAGACCGGGACATAACACATCGGATCAACTCGGGATGGATGAAATGGCGACAGGGCACCGGAACAACTTTCGACCCACGGATGCCCCTCAAGTTAAAGGGGAAAAATATACAAATCCGTGATCAGACCTGTCGTATTGTATGGATCGGAATGCTGGGCTGTGAAAAAGATGGATGAGAAACGATTGCATGTAGCGGAGATGAGGATGTTGAGATGGATGTGTGGAGTGACAAGAATGGATAAAGTAAGGAATGAGTTTATAAGGGGAAGTTTGAAAGTGACGCCTGTTACAGAAAAAATGAAAGGGAATCGTCTGTCTTGGTATGGACATGTGATGAGGAGGGATGAGACTCACGTGACTAAGAGAGTGATGAGAAAGAATGTTGATGGATGGAGAGGAAGAGGAAGGCCAAAGAAAAGATGGATGGATTGTCTAAGGAATGATATGAATGAAAAAGGAGTAAATGATACTGTGACGTCTGATAGGGGAGAATGGAAGAAAAAAACTTGTTGCGCCGACCACAAGTAAAATGGGATAAGGGCAGGAAGATGATGATGAATTACATAGATGCAAAAGCATTCAATGTGGACACATCCAAAGCGGTAACGATCACATTGCAACATAAAGTACTCAATAAAACCCAATCAATTAATAAAGATGTACAAACCTTAAATTACTCAATAAACAATATTACAATGATCAGAAAGATCATTAAATCCTCAATTAAATCCGTTTCCTAAATAATTCTCATTGACATTTAAAAATAATTACATACATTGGTCTTCATAAATGTTCCGCATTTAAAATAAGGTCGGCTTATTTTTCAATAAATAATAAAGGTATTCATTATATTTTATTCGATTCAATAATCAAATGAAATTGCGATATTCATTACATTTTATTCGATCCAATAATCGAATAATGTCTTAATTCGGTATCGGCCATCCTTTTTGTAATAAAGAAAATAAAATTTCTTGTCTCTAATTGGAATACTTGCAATTTATCCGTGTTTTTACATTTAAACACTCGATACTTACATCGTCACCTCATGAATAAATTATCATGTATTCCTTTTACGTACGTTTTTAAATCCACTGCATGTAAGTACATGTAATTTAAGAATTTCGCGCGTAATATTTTTAAATTCATAGTCCATTTTGCGAAATACGTCATCTTTAGAAATAACTTATGTCTACAGATTTCAGCGGTCATAAAATACTTTATTTGAAGGCATGATGATATTTCCCAGATATAAATTATTAGGTACCCAAAATTTAATTAAAATCAGGTGACATGGCGTCATAATTTTTATACGAAAATGTTTATGTGTCTGCCTGACGTCTTGTTAAATTATGGTAATGAATAAGAATTAATATTTAATGCTCACATTTACGATCCGGATAAGAATAGCAATAGTTTCTTTATATCGTTTCTATTAACAGTTTTTCGTTTAAATAAATTAATCGTTTCTTTTTTTTATAAAATTATCGATACTGCATCGAGCCTGCGTGGTGGGCTACAGACATTAGGTTTCCTTCCCCTTATTGGGAGGAGGTTTGGGCTGTGTCCCAACAGTGGGTACATTATAGCTGATTAATTGATTATGCTTAATCATCGATAGATTCAAGATTCTAATACTTGTATTTGATTACAGCTTAAGAAGTGAGTGAATGAAAACAGTTTTTAAAAGCGACTATACACTAACAGTTTTCAAAACATTCTCCGTCTTATTACAAAAAAGTCTAGAAAAAAGCATCTTTACTTTATGATGCGCGTCGCATGCGTCATGTGTTTAAAAATAATTAATAAGTTAAACGTCCGTTGGACACTTGGCATTTGACGTTGATATAAATGTCGTTTTATAGTTACACCTTTTTTATACAAGTGTTCAACAGATGTTTAACTTTTTTGGGTACGATTGATAGTATTTAAAACAAACACGTTTTACAATACATAGACAGTATGAAATGCATCTCAATGATCAATAATAAATATATTTTCACAGCAATATGGACTCCCAACATAAAATCTATCTATAAATTCCCTTAACATTGAATGTCAAGGATTATCGCAATAATTGACACTGAATCAGTTCTGTTTACCCCACGAGGGAATAAGCGTGAAGGTAGTTATTAGCTGGCTGGATTACGGCCGTATCGAGGAGGATATCCCTTGGGATAATGTGGAGGATGATGAATCACGAACTTGGACTTGATTAAGTAGCTCTCAGAAACTTGAACCAAGTGGCTTCCAAAGTGTAGGACCGGAGAAAATGGTTTGAAAAATATTAATATAAATTAACCTCAAATTTTTAACCAAATCAATCAATGTTTGGGCACATGGACCATGCCCGGGACGACGGCGCGTTGTGTTCCACACGCGCCTCAAAGAGTGTCAGCATGATGACGGGGCCCCCCTCTAGAGGGCCAAAGCCTGCCGGGGTCGCGGGACTTATCTCGTTACCCTGACCCCGGAACATAAAGGGCTATTGAAGGACACCGTGGATTTTAGTCAGTACAAGTCTGACAGTCCCTCTCGCCCTGCCCTGGGAGGACTCATTTGATGATTCTACCACGCTAAAAAAAAAAACAATCATGTTTCAAGTTCCAAAAAAATCTCCATTACATCGTGGAATAGTATTAGAATTAACTAATGACATCAAATCTTGAAATTTTCTTTGGGAAATGGGTATCTGATCAGGGTAAGCTTTCTTCAATTGCGCACCTTGTATAAGTCTTAGTCTATGCGTTTCAAGTAGAAATAGGACGAGTTGGGCGCCATTATTATGACGATAATTATTACGAACAAAAAATATTTTAGATTCATCATCATCATCATCTCAGCCATAGGACGTCCACTGCTGAACATAGGCCTCCCCTTTAGATCTCCACATATACCGGTTGGAAGCGACCTGCATCCAGCGTCTTCCGGCGACCTTTACAAGGTCGTCTGTCCACCTCGTTGGTGGACGTCCTACGCTGCGCTTGCTAGTCCGCGGTCTCCACTCTAGCACTTTTCGACCCCATCGGCCATCTGTTCTGCGAGCAATATGGCCTGCCCATTGCCACTTCAGCTTGCTAATCCGGTGGGCTATATCGGTGACTTTAGTTCGTCTACGGATCTCCTCATTTCGGATTCGATCACGTAGAGAAACACCGAGCATAGCCCTCTCCATAGCTCGCTGAGCGACTTTGAGCTTTGAGATGAGGCCGATAGTGAAAGACCACGTTTCGGTACCGTAAGTCATCACTGGTAACACACATTGGTTGAAGACTTTCGTCTTGAGGCACTGAGGTATGTCGGACGAAAAGACATTGCGTAGCTTCCCGAACGCAGCCCAATTTTAGATTGGTTTTGTTTAAAAATAAATATTAATGTAGGTAGTCCGAAAGATAGATTTTCAAAAATTATTTGACCCCTATTTTTATTTTGTTAGCTTAAACAAAATTGACGAAGATACTACGCTTCTAAAAATATAACAAAATAGTAATATAAAAATCACAAAAGTCACTCGGTCGGTATATCTTTACAGGCTTTATGACGTTACAAGCCCCCACTCCCGATTTTCAAAGCGTTTTATCTTTGCCCATAGTATACGTGTTCATAATTTTTCAATACTTTAACTGACGGACTATATCTATTTATTTATGTAGTAAATTACTCTATTGCTTACTAAATAAAATAGTGAGTCATACTCAGCCAAAAGCTACAGATTTCAGTTTAAGGAAGTCCTAAAAGAAACAAAACGTGTGATGTATTTAAAAGTTATCTTGATATTAAGAATGTTGCTGATTAGTGAAAGTGCTAAGTAAACACTAAACTGAAATAACCAAAATTATGATACCTACCTAAAAGTCAACAGGAACTAATTGCGTAGTTTTCAAAACTGTTTTTACATTTGAATTTTATGACTACCAGAAGGAGAGTGTACACAAATCAAGAAGCTGATAAAAAAATTGAACTTCATCAAGAAATTTTCTTTGTTGCGTGTTTTCTTTAGATAGAATAACCCTGTTATAATAATCTAAAAAAGAAGAAATCATAATATAATCTACCGTCCCAAAAAAGATTTCAATTTTTCAAAATGATCGCATTTAAAAAAAAAAGTTTTGTGTGTATATTTGTTTGGCACTCCGGTTTTGCCTAAACGGCTTGATGGATTTCAGCTTGTGAGGTGACATTAGATTCGACTGAATTAGTACACCTACCAGGTGTTCCCTGTTATTTCTGCACGGCTCCTATTGTCGTAGCGTGATGCTATATAGCCTATTACTTTCCTCGATAAATGGACTATCCAAAAAGACGATTTTTTCAATACGAACAATTAGTTCCTGATATTAGCACGTTCAACAAGAACAAACACTCTTAATTCAGCTTTAAAATATTAGTACACTAAGTGATCGATGATTTTAGAACATTTTAATACTTCGATGCATCATATTTAGATGATCAATCATCGTTGTCTAGCCGCTATTATAATTTTTGTTAGTTATACATACATTCTACCTACTTCAGTTTTTATAACAGCTTTGCAACCAAAAATGAAAGTGACAATCAGACAGGTACACACCTAATGTCGGTTTCTATCAACAAGTTTTATTTTATTGTTTTGTAAGTTTTTGTAGTTTTAAACGTTCCATTCCCAAAGGGTAAAAACCACTTTTGCTCAGCCAGCATTTTTGTATTTAGGGATAATTGAAGAAGTACGAATGAGCAAGTTTTCAGCGTATTTGAGCAGTTTTCTAAAATTTCAAGTGGCTCTTAGGGTAATACTAAGACTTCGCTGTCCATCTGTTTGTCTGTATGTCCGTCACTAGGGTGTATCTCATGAGCCGTGATAGATAATTGAAACTTTCATAGGTAATGTATTTCTAAAAATAAATTAAAATAAAACAAATATTTAAGGGGGCTTCCATACAAAGAACGTGTTCTTTTTACAGTTTTTATATGTATGGAATGAAACCATCCGTGAGCAAGTCCGGCGGTACGTAAGAACAGGTAAAAAAATAAAACCATAGAAGAGTCGTTTTAACCTTCACAACGTATTTAAATTTTCTAGAAATTCCAAAACAACACTTATCGATTATATTTTTTGTAAATAAACTAGAACAATTACTTTAATTAGTAAAAATAGGTAAAAGGGGAATTTTTATTTTATTTTTATCATAAAAGTTAAATTATGATATAATAATGCGGACCTTCAATAACCTCTAGTTTTTTAGACTCTTTGTTTATTAATAAGGTAGGTATCATAATACCTATGCAGGTATCTGTCTGATATATTATTACTTTCTTTTTTATTATATTTTTGCTGGTGGTTTCAACCCTGTTGCTCCGTGCCTTTTAGTCATAGCGTGATTTTATATAGGTAGCCTATTATAGCCTTCTTCGATAAATGGACTAAATAGTTCCTGAGATTAACGTGTTCAACCTAAAAACTCTTCAGCTTTAAATATTACTATAGATATGTTTTCGAAAATAACAGATTTTACCGGATCCATACCAATTTCGAGACAAGGTCATGCATTAAGACTACATATTATCACTACATTCCCTTAAACAAACACTTTAATAAATCATGATTGCCAGTGTAAAAACATTTAAAACAATAGACAATTAATAACTCTTCGGACCTTGACCTCATTTTGAAAAAAAAAACAATTGAAGGTGCACCATTTTTAAAAACATCTTCAATTAGCAAAGTCCTTTGTATTTCCCTGCCCTATAATCAAAACGCACCTAAATACCACAACCGACTACGGCTTTTGACCCCTTTTCAACCTTATTTATACGGACATAGGGATGATAAGTCAACCACCGTTGTCCACAGATGTTAAGAGAGCTTCCGTACATTGTAGATGGCAGGCCAATGTACCCATTGTCTTAGCAATGAATGGTCTAACAAAAAAACCGCAGTACGAAGTTCGATTTGCTCTTACGAAGTTACTAGTAGTAGCCAAAGATTTATATCGATAGATATGCCTTGCCCTCACAACTATATATCGGTATCAAGGCTAATCAGATTAGATTAGCGGCAGCTATTTTAGATTAGCGGATACCCATCTAAATTCCACAACTTAGTACTGTGTAGTATGATACTCTTTGCTATTAGCAAGACAAGTTGTTAGAATTTAAGGTTACCATATTCAACTGTCACAAAGATGGAAAAATGAGAGCCAGGCCAAACAGCGTTCGGAAATCGGAAGCTAAGTAGTAAGTGCTACGCGTCAAATGATGTCTCTCTCTTGGAAACGCCAATCCTTTTATTATTCTTTAAATTGAAAATCGTGTAAATTCTCATTTGAAAATGTTTTTGAATTTACATTGAAAAACAAACAAAATGGCGTCAATCGGAATCATCGTAATCAAAATTTTAGTCACGCACTGTCCACCTATTTAATAATATTAGCCAATAGGTGCGTCAACACAGAGCGCGCAGTCTCGCGAGGCATCTGCCGCGCGAAGCAGCTCGGCCAGCTCGCTTAGTGTCGACGTGTCTCGGCCGAGCTAGCGCGCGCGCTGCCACGGGCCAGCGACCGAGCGCCCCAGCCATCCAGTGTCGGCTTTTGTTTTGCTCGCGTACCTATTTTGTTTCATGGTCGAGAAACAAGAGACGCGTCCACACAGAGCAAGCAGCCTCGCTAGGCAGTTTCCTCGCGCGGAAAATGCCATTTAGCAATATGTAGGATTTTCCATTAGTATTATGAGAGTGTATTTAACGATTTAATTCTTTGTGTTGTAGCCACTTCGTTTCCGATCTTGCATTGTTGTCCGATACTATCGAACTGTATTGAAATGTTGAGAGAAAGCAAAAAGAAATCACTTTTAATGGCAATAAAGATTGATATCAGAAGAGAACAATAAGTTTTTTTTTTATTAAGATATAGTATCTTTGTTCGGTAACATTGCCAGTATCAATTATTTATTTAATTTGTAATAGAAGGGAAACATTTTGAGATTCTTGTCGCCTTGTCAACACCGAGCCACTGAAAAGATTTAAAAGATGATTATTATTCAGGTCTACAGAGGTTTTCAAAAGTACTCAAAATGACATGATGACAGACTTTCATAATTATATTCTATATTCGTAAAAAAAACTATTTCTAGTCTCATTTCCTACCAATACCTACATGTACGCTATTCTTTTCATGATCACCTGTTTTTCTCTTAATTATATACAGCCTATTAATTATAAGTACGGTTTATAATTGCTATCCCATTTTTCGGTCCCCAAGAAGGGAGAACCAGATAAAAATGACGTCAACCCGTTTTCTAAAATCCTTTTCCCCAACCAATTCTATTGTCAGTCAAAAATTTGGCTTACAGAACAATTATTTAGAAAAATTCGCGTAAAAAAACAGTCATTTTTATCTGCATTCTCGTTTCTTCGCAGACGAGCTGGAAAGACAGAACAAGATAACGCAGCAGATCCTGGAGGCGTATATACAGAAGAAGCTGGGGTTACAGACTACGGTACCGAAGGCGCCTTCAATCCTCGACATCTTGCCAGTGAAGATGCCAATATCTCTGAGCCCGACACAACCAGAGGTTGAAGAAGACATGGAAGACATGGAACAAGAACAGGATAACATGGACAGCCAAGAGATAATAGACGACCACGATTTAAGAGAAGACGATAGTCTACAAAGCGTAGAAAGCGAACAGATCGATTCCATTTACAACACTGAAGGCAGGTATCACTATTCTGTAGAATCTAGCATTTTTTTATTAAAATAACCGATGATTTTAGCTTCTGAATGAATTCCATTCTTTGGTAAGACTGCTATATCTTTTTAACACTAACGTGCTAATATTTATTTACGTTGCAATTTTAACTGTTTACTGCAAGACAATATTGATTCCCGTTTTCAAGTTCAGTGCATTTGTTATATGACTGATAGATTTTCAATTAGCTTCTGTCTATTTGCATTTGGTTAGACCTTTTGAAAATAAATATTGAGTGTCTAGAAGATAAAAATAAATTCAGTATTTAAGATTTCAGGTGACCTTTACTTTGACAATCAATTTGAGATTCCGATGACTTCCTTAGTCTAGACGGTATATTCCACTTAAGTGTCATCACAATACTTTCAATGCCATCCAAACAAGATGCTGATAACTCTTCTACCACAAACTCTGAGCCAACAACCGTAGTACTTGAGATAGATTGGTCAAACATTTGTCAATACCACAAACAGTACGCAACGCGTGCGCAAATACTCGTATGTCAAAGACAACGCGACCTAAATCTTATAGCACGGTAAGTCAAATATTATGATAAAGTTTGATCAAATATTTGAGATTCGTTCTTGCCAACCTACGCATAGTTGATTAATTGTGAAAAGTAAATAAAAGATAGCTATTATTTTTGAAAAGGAAAACAATCAATGAGGGTCTAATTTTGTCAAGCTCATGTTAATTTTGTAGTATATGGTTTGTACCAATTATTTAGCCGTGGGGCGCCGGCTTAGAATTGCGTTCCCCCAATTCATCCCGTGGGTGTCGTAAGAGGCGACTAAGGGACAAACCGGAGGTCGGGCAGCAGCGTCCTCCGTGTACCTACTGCACATCCTCACTGCGATCGCCAACCCGCCTGCCAAGCGTGGCGATTTAAGGCAAATTACCCCCAATGATTGTAAGCACAGATACCAGGCCCCCAGTCCCCGGCAGCTCCGCTATCCCTGGCGCGGGTAGCGGTCAAGGTAACGGCGGAGCAGGGGGTGCTAAGAATCTCCGGAAGAGATCCGGCTACCCACCCCCACGACGACTGGCCCTGGTAACACACAACATACGCACAATGAGGACTGACGAAAAGATCTGCGAGCTGGAAGAGGAGCTGAGCAAGTTACACTGGGACATTATAGGGCTATGCGAAGTCCGTAGAGAGGGGGAGGACACCGTAACCCTGAAGTCTGGTAACTTGCTCTACTACCGGGAGGGCGACCAACAGTCCCAAGGTGGTGTCGGGTTTCTCGTTCACAAGTCCCTCGTAAACAACATAATAACCATCGACAGTGTGTCGAGTAGGGTGGTATACCTAATACTCAGAATATCCAAAAGATATTCGCTGAAGGTCATTCAGGTATACGCACCGACCTCGTCACACTCCGATGATGAAGTGGAGACTATGTATGAGGACGTAAGTAGGGCCATACATAGTACCAAAACCCACTTCACTGTTGTTATGGGGGACTTTAACGCAAAGTTGGGCAAGAAAAGCGGTGATGAGTTGAGAGTGGGGCAATTTGGGTATGGGCAACGGAACCCTAGGGGACAGAGGCTGGCCGACTTTCTGGAGAAAGAGGAACTCTTCATGATGAACTCTTTCTTCCAGAAGCCACCTCACAGGAAATGGACCTGGTTGAGTCCCGATGGTTTCACGAGAAACGAGATAGACTTCTTCATGACCGACAAGAAACGGATATTCAGTGATGTCTCTGTGATCAACAGGGTAAAAACCGGTAGTGATCACCGAATCGTAAGAGGCTCGCTGAATATCAATGTTAAACTTGAAAGGTCCAGCCTGATGAAGTCTACGCTCCGACCTACTCGGTCCCATATTCAAAACCCCGAAAGCTTTCAACTCGAGCTCTCTAATCGCTTTGCTTGCCTTGAGAACTTAGTTTCAGTGGACGAGATCAACGACGGGCTAGTGGAAACTGTCCGCACGGTAGGCTCTAAGTTTTTTAGACCCTGCCGTAAAGATAGACCTCAGAAATTGACCGAGCAAACCTTAAACCTCATGGCTGAACGACGCTTGCTACAGCTGCAGTCTTCCGATGACGCGAAGTCATATAGGCAGCTCAATAGACGTATATCTAAGTCCTTGCGACACGATCTGCGTCTCTTTAATACGAATCGTGTTAAAGAGACCATACAGCGAAACCAAGGCTCCAAAGTGTTCGCAAAGGACAAGTCTATTGGGCAAAGCCGGATGACAAAGCTGAAACGGGAGGATGGCAGCATAGCGTCGACCAAAGCAGAGGTTTTAGGCGAGATCGAGAGGTTCTATGGACAGTTATACACTTCGGTCGCAAAGCCCGTTGACAGCTTGGTAAGAGATCCAAGAGCCAAGCTGTCCCGACATTATACCGAAGATATCCCGGACATCAGTCTGTACGAGATTAGGATGGCCCTGAAGCAGCTTAAGAACAACAAGGCGCCGGGCGAGGACGGAATCACTTCAGAGCTTCTGAGAGCGGGTGGAACACCGGTACTTAAAGTCCTCCAGAAACTCTTTAATTCCGTCCTGTCCGAGGGCAAAACGCCTCAAACGTGGAGCAGGGGTGAGGTGGTGTTGTTCTTCAAAAAAGGTGATAACAGCCTATTGAAGAACTACAGACCCATCACGCTTCTGAGTCATGTTTATAAGCTGTTTTCAAGGGTTATCACGAACCGTCTCGAACACAGACTTGATGACTTCCAGCCTCCCGAACAAGCCGGTTTCCGAAGAGGCTATAGTACCATAGACCACATCCATACGCTGCGGCAAGTTATACAGAAGACCGAAGAGTATAACTTGCCATTATGCTTAGCGTTTGTGGACTATGAGAAAGCCTTCGATTCGGTGGAAACATGTGCGGTACTTGAGTCACTCCAGCGATGCCGTATTGACTATCGGTACATCGAGGTGTTGAAGTGTTTGTATAATAACGCCACCATGTCGGTCCGAGTACAGGAGCAGAGCACGAAGGCGATTCCATTGAGAAGAGGCGTAAGACAGGGGGACGTTATCTCCCCTAAACTGTTTACTGCCGCGATGGAAGACGCCTTCAAACTCCTGGAATGGCAAGGACTTGGCATCAACATCAACGGCGAATACATCACTCACCTTCGGTTTGCCGACGACATCGTAGTCATGGCAAAGTCGATGGAGGAACTCAGCATGATGCTCGATGGCCTCGACCGAGTTTCACAACGGGTGGGCTTGAAAATGAACATGGACAAGACGAAAATTATGTCAAATTCCAATGTTGTGCCCACCCCAGTCTCTGTTGGAAACTCGGTACTCGAAGTTGTTGACTCATATATCTATTTAGGACAAGTAGTCCAATTAGGTAGGTCCAACTTCGAGAAAGAGGTCAACCGCCGAATCCAACTCGGTTGGGCAGCGTTCGGGAAGCTACGCAATGTCTTTTCGTCCGACATACCTCAGTGCCTCAAGACGAAAGTCTTCAATCAATGTGTGTTACCAGTGATGACTTACGGCACCGAAACGTGGTCTTTCACTATCGGCCTCATCTCAAAGCTCAAAGTCGCTCAGCGAGCTATGGAGAGGGCTATGCTCGGTGTTTCTCTACGTGATCGAATCCGAAATGAGGAGATCCGTAGACGAACTAAAGTCACCGATATAGCCCACCGGATTAGCAAGCTGAAGTGGCAATGGGCAGGCCATATTGCTCGCAGAGCAGATGGCCGATGGGGTCGAAAAGTCCTAGAGTGGAGACCGCGGACGAGCAAGCGCAGCGTAGGACGTCCACCAACGAGGTGGACAGACGACCTTGTAAAGGTCGCCGGAAGACGCTGGATGCAGGTCGCTTCCAACCGGTATATGTGGAGATCTAAAGGGGAGGCCTATGTTCAGCAGTGGACGTCCTATGGCTGAGATGATGATGATGATGACCAATTATTTATTTCTTATTTCGTGATATTGACTCTGCCTTGGCAAACGTGTTGTCATTGTTGAAATCTAGGGTTTACCCATTCACAGATAACAACTTTTACTTCATCAAAAAAAAAACTTTTTGATATACTACCAGGTACCTATTCATTGTTTTATACAGCGCCAGCGTCATCGTCTGTAAGTTGAAGTCGGTTTTCAGTTGCAGCTGAATACCATATTTTACAATCATGGATGTAGTGACCTATCTGACTTCCAAAACCTTTATTATTTAGGGCCTTACTTATAAACATTGATTAGACGTTACTTATCTTAAATAGCTCTTAAGTCACTTGCCATCTCTATTCATTAAAATAGAAATGACAAGGACAGGTGACATTTAATCGGTAGCTAAGCAACACAAGTTTTTATAAGTAAGGGGGTTAATGTATAAAACATATAATTATGTACCCCTTCCCTGGTAGAACTGGAAGTCAATCTTTCAGACTTCCGACTAAACACCGTTGCATACAGTGCCTCGAACAGCATTTTTGAAAAACACAACTCCATAAACATAATAGACTGTAATTAAATGATTATACAGCGTGTAAGAAGACACTTAACGAAGCCGAAAGCCACGTATTCTACCCATTATTTGGATCATTTTTTTCCTTTAGACCGTACCTGGGACTCCAAGGGTTCTCGAGATATTGAAGGTCAAAGTTGCATTTTTTTAAAACTTTTTTTTACGAAATCGAATTCTAAGTATTATTACATAACTTTTTTCCAAACAAACATTAACTGAATTTTCGATTTTTCTAAAAAAATTACGCATGCACGTCGATACGTTCGTATCAAAGCGCGTTCCAGCATAGGCGCGTTGTGAGCGTCAAGCCGCCCGCCTACGCACACAACGAAACGAAACCTGTTTGCTTTACATTGCGCGCAATAAAATTATTTATTTTTTTGATGCCTAAAAATAAAAGTCGGTTCCCATGCAGCGATAATTTTAGCGTAAAGTTACTTAGTTAGATGTACAGTATGCGTAGTTAACGGCTTTGTGATGTGTCTTATTACACCCTGTATAGTGCACAAATTACCATATTCATTGTCAGTTAATTTTGTAGTTCAAGGTGTAATCAGTTAATAAGCGGTGCCGGTGGCGGATCGTGAGGCGACTGCACTGACTGGCCTTTGAACCACGACGTTCAGAAACGTCTTACAATGTGATTCCATGTAGTATAATTTAATTCGGTTCGGGTTTAATGTAGTATAAGTTAAATTAGACAAGTAGATTGTTTAAAGGGTTTCTTAAAGAGTTTATTGTTTAAATGGTTTTGGTTAAAATTATAACGTTGTTCTTTATATTTTATTTTGACAATATCTCAAATGACCAACACAAAACTTATGTGGAGTAAAATCTATCGTTCTTTTACAAAAATGTTCCTATATATTTCTCATTCAGCTACAAAAAGCCTAAAGCCTCCTGCAGACACACGCGATTAATCGCGCTGCGACAACGAGCCAAGCTAATTTCCACTCTAAAAATACTGCGAATGGACCGCGACATGTCGCCCTGCGCGATTAATCGCGTGTGTCTGCAGGAGGCTTACATCGCCAAACTACAAAGCCTTACTACACAAACTTCATGATGTAAATAATAGTTATCTAGACGTAGTCATAACACTCCAAAACACAAATTGCTGACGTTGGTCAAAAGGCCGCTTTTTTTTTTTTTTAGCGTGGTAAAATCATCAAATGAGTCCTCCCACCCCGGGCAGGGCGGGAGGGACTGTCAGACTTGTACTGACTAAAATCCACGGTGTCCTTCAATAGCCTTTTATGTTCCGGGGTCACGGTAATGAGATAAGTCCCGCGACCCCGGCAGGCTTTGGCCCTCTTGGGCGGGGCCCCGTCATCGTGCTGACGCTCTTTGAGGCGCGCGTGGAACACAACGCGCCGTCGACCCGGGCATGGTCCATGGTCGGGCGGCGAGTTGCCCTTTACTCGCCGCCCGCATGCCCGCGCCTACGGTGGCCGGAGATCGTCTTGCGACGTCCGACGCCGTGGGCGTCTACCATTGCGGGTGGGGCGGAGGGAGGACGCTGTCCTCTCTCTCTCACGGCCCGCCTCCTCCTTAACGAGCATTACTGCCTCGCAGAAGGAGGCGACCGCTTCCCACTCCGTCTCGCCCCGCAGCATGGCCTCGACCAATGCCGGGCGCGAGAGGTCTCCGCCTATCGCTGCCGTGAGGACACGGCGGTGCTCTGCCCAAGCGGGGCAGTCTTGCACCGTATGCTCTACTGTGTCCTCCGGGCGATCTTCGCAATGGTGACACCCCGGCGTTTCTTCCTTCCCCATCCGACACAGGTACCTCCCGAAACATCCGTGTCCGGTGAGGACCTGCGTCATCCGATAGGTCAGGACGCCGTGACGCCTTTCCAGCCACTCCTCAAAGAGGGGTCTTACCGCCGCGATTGCGGCGTGCCCGTCAAAAGGCCGCTGCACTGAAATGGGCTTGGGCCGGCCACGTCTGCCGCATGCCTAATGAGCTGTGGGCCAAAATAACCACTTTGTGGAGCCCTGATACAGCCAGAAGGCGTCGCGGCAGACCTCGTAGAAGATGGCGGGACGAACTTGATAAAACCAATGACCAGTGGTCCACTTTGGCCCTGAATCGTGAAAATTGGAAGTCATGGGGAGAGGCCTTTGCCCAGCAGTGGGATGATGTAGGCTAGCAGTATCAGTATCAGTATCAGTCATAACACTTAATTAAAATAAAAATACCGAATATCTGAAAACGCCCTTGAATTCACATTCCTATGGATTGATCTAGATGAGACGAAGAGACAATAATAGAAAAAATAATAAAAACAGCGTCATTATTTTTATGGCGAAAAAGAAGGAATTAATAGAAAATAAAAGGCACGTGTGACCTTTTAAAAGCGAATAATAATTGAAAATAATTATGCAACTTTTACGTAATAAAATCAATTGAGGTGCGTCCGCTATCATATTTATTGTTAATTATGGATTTTTATCAGAAAATAAGAGTTCAGGGTTATGGGTCGTTCGTGATTTGACCTTTTGTAATAAATTAGTATTAAATAAAAAGTATACACGTGTACGCGCAAACTATAACAGCCTTACTACAAAAACTTAAACATCTGTTGAACACTTGTCTAAAAAAAGTGTGACTGCAGAACGGACCTTATTACAACGTTATAATCTGACATTTTTTAAACAAGTGTTCAACAAACGTTTAAAAATTTTTGTGGTACGACGGTAATTATTTTACAATGATAGTAGGTGCTCGTAACGTCAGAAGCAAGCAAAAACTGTATTTGTTTGTGACGTATTGGCAATTTAAAAGTGACGTATCTTCGTCACCTCTGGTTTACGTAACAAATGAAAAAATACTCTAATAGCGGCCATACACCATACTGCCTATCGTACAATCGGCATGACGCTGCCGATTTGATCAGTTAGATTTGACCGTGTGTGGGCGTGAAATCCATCAAATTGGCATGACAATAGGCTTGATCATGCCGATTTGATCATGCCAATTTGATCATGCCAATTTGATCAAATCGATTTGATCAAATCGGAATGATCAAACTTCAAATCGGCAGCAGTGATACCAACTTAGCAACTTTTTAGCTAGATCTAGCTAATATTCGGTAGCTACTTTTTAACCGACGTAAAAAAAGGAGGAGGTTCTCAATTCGAAACGTATATTTTTTTTGGAACGGAGTTCCTTATGGCGCGTTGCGAAAGGGGGCTAGGTGGAAAAAATTGTAACGACACTTTTTACAGACTGCGCGACGCAAAGGAGGGTAATGTGTGTATTACCATGGAATGGACTGTACTGGAGTGGAGTGGAGTGGAGTGGAGTGTGAGAGCAAATGTTTTCCGACCTTCAAGCGATTTTCGACCTTATAGACATTCAAAATTTAGTTTGTTTTTTCTCACATTCTCGTTAGCTAACATTGCTCCTTCATTAAAATCCGGTGTTTGCATAAATGTCAATAAAGTCGAAAATCGCTTGAAGGTCGGAAAACATTTGCTTAACGGTAAGCAAATGTTTTCCGACCTTCACTTGTATTACCAACTGATTCCCACTAGTGGGATAAATCGGTAAAAAAACAAGTCGGTAAAAAAGTAGCTAAAAAGTTAAGCCACAAGTTTTATAAAATTGTAGCTGTCGGTCACCGAATAATAGCTAGATCTAGCTATAAAGGTGCTAATTAGTTGGCATCACTGCTGCCGATTTGAAGTTTGATCAAATCGATCGTCATGCCGATTGGACGATAGGCAGTATGGTGTATGGTGTATATGGACGAACTGCCAATTTGATCAAATCGATCGTCATGCCGATTGTACGATAGGCAGTATGGTGTATGGCCGCTATTACTGACGTTAAATTATCAAAAAATATTGACACTACAATTAGATTTTTTCAGTTTATAAACTTGAAAATTTAAATAATTATAAATTTTAGACATGGTCGGTCAGTGGTCTCAAAAAGGTCCGATTCCCATAATATGGGTTTCAGTATTACTGTTTTTTTCTTCTTTAACAGCCATGGAGTCTGGAGTTTTGTGGGCGACCCTATTGCCATCAGTCGAGCATAAGCTCAATAGGGTCGCCGACAATTACATGGGACTTAAACATAACTGACGACTTGGTTTACTAGTAGAGTATACCCCTGCCTTACTCTTCAGGGATCAGGCGTGGTATTATGTTATGTTGAATACCTATTGATCAGATAGTCTGGGTTTGTAATTTATTTTGACACTGACAAGTCAAAGTCAAAGGGAGCAGTGGTGGCCCAGTGGTATCGGCCTCGACTTACGTGTTGTAGGTCGTGGGTTCGAACCCCGTCAGGCGCATTACTTTGTGTAATTTATTTCAACACCACTGCTCTCAAAACGGTGAAGGAAATCAATCAATCAATCAAATTCGGCCCACTCCCACTCACAGAGAGGAGGCCTGTGTCCCAGCAGTGGGAACATTTATAGGCTGATGATGATGAAGTCAAAGTCAAATCCTTTATTTTAATTAGGCCATCGAAGAAGTACTTCTGAACTGAACGTGGAATATTAAAATAAAGGTAATGGGATGGGAGTGGGATTGATTCTACACTCATTAGCAAGGGTAGGTTTGTATGGAGAAGAATGGGCAAGAAACTCCATACTTACTCTTAAAATGTGTACCTACATTAATATTTTGATTAAGAACACGAACTCGAAACAAATGTGAAAGCGATGTACTATTTTAAGGGAACAATCAAATAGAAAAAAAAGAAATTTCGCAATTAGTAAAACCTGATAATGTTAATAATTATCAAACTTCAAAACATTATCCAAAGTTACGCACTTGAATAAAGAGATATTTTCAGCAATTTATTATCAGTTTAACATATTGTGATAAATTCAAGTCTTAAAGACCGTAAAACAAACCAGTGTCCGGTTTAAACCTATCAATTTATCTGCCAGCGATCACGACCAGCTAGATGTTTCAGCACTACAAGTTCTCCTTGAAGAGTTCAGAGTTGCAGACACGTGTCTGATGCAGAAAAAAACAAACAGCAAACGTCATAAAATTAAAAAAAAAACAAATTTACGACGCATAAATGCCATAAAATACAAAATAGCATCACTTAAATTAGGAATCTTGCTTTATAACGATTCGCTGTAAAAAGAAAATAAATATGACACATATTTAAAGAGGCATTAGTATGAAAATGAGAGTGGAAATAGATTAGCCATCCCACCCAGTCACCTTGGAAGGTCGTTGATACCGAAAAAATGGCAGTTTGACATTTATTAAAAATGCAGACACAAAAAAAAAATGGCGATGACACATGGTAACATTAAATAGCTCGATAATTTTCCATTATAATATAATACTAGAATATGTCCCTACCTATGCTAATTGTCAATTAAATATTCTTGCACTAAATATTTTAAATCAAGAAGTAGTATTATTTTATAAAATTTTATCCGTCATTGCACTTGTACAAATTTTGCAATCCAGTTTTGCGCTTAGCAACACATTTAGCTGCGTTCATTTTTATTTTTAGTGCAATGACTTAACCTTGTAAAATATGTAGGTATAAGAATTGGATGTTACCTATTTTTAGTTATACACTTTGACATTTCAACAGTTCAAATTTTTTCCCAATAAACATGGAACCTACTCGTATATACAAAATACAACATATTTTATTCCAACTAATTTATTGTTTTATTGCAGTAATGGTTCCACCTATTAAGTTGTTATAATAATTGAATTATAAATAAAACTTTACGGCAACATTAAGTTTTTTATGATGGTATTTTTTTGTTGTTGTTTAAGGTAGCAACAACAAAATATTAGAATAAATATCTATATGTATATTATGCAATACAAAACGAATTTATTGCAGATAAAACTATGACAACTAAATATGTTTAGATTTGTATCTGCTATCTGTGAATATAATGAAAAAAAAGGAAAATTTAAGATACCGCTGTAGCACATAACTTAAAACGATACTAAAAACTCAAATGTCAATGGCAGGAAACAAATTGTTCAGTCTGTATTCTGGGTGGTACTTACGTACGCTCCTTTACTGTACCTACGTACGTATGTACTACACAATACACATAACATCCATATTGAAGTGGGCATTGCAATTTTAAATAGGGCACGTAGGGACGCGTGAACCATTTCAAATGTAGACTACTCGCAAACACATTCGTAAATATGTAGTTAGGTAGTTGGTTTTTGATTGGTTTGGTCTTCTTATTTTGCCGGATTATAAATGGAATATTTAAAGTAGTTCTTACGTTTAAAATATAAAATTCGGGATAATGCAGAATGCAGCTTCCGATTTTGTGTTATGAGTAGTTTTGAAGCCTGCTTCCCAGCTCAAAGACTACCCTATTTTTTTGGTCTTTGTCTATAAACTTTCAAGTTGTATGTAAGAGTTATAGTTAAAATAACGTGTTAAAATCTAAATAAATAAATAAATAAATATTCCACAACTATCACACAACGCTATTTCATAGTCCAGCAGCAAGTGTTTGCCAAAGATCTCACAGCATCGCTAAATAAAAATATTCAGCTGCATCCGGGTAGATTAGAACTGGAAGACGAATCTATCAATATTAAAAATAATATTAAATAATAATATTCAACAACTATCACACAACGCCATCTAGTCCCAAGCTAAGCAGAGCTTGTGTTATGGGTACTAGACAACTGATAAACATACTTATATATTTCTAAATACATACATATTATAGATAAATTACACCCAGACACAGAACAAAAGATCGTGCTCATCACACAAACATTTGTCCTGGGTGGGAATCGAACCCACGACCTCCGGCATAGCAGTCAGGGTCACTAACCACTATACCAACAGGCCTGTCATTCTAATTCTAATTGAATGTTTAATGTTTAAAAAATCTAATGTATTTTTTTTAGTTCATTACATTCATTCAATCACATATAGGTGCTAATATGTAATTCCTGAACAAAACTCACAAAGGGTGAATTTCACCGATTTTGATATAAAACCTGTTTTCACGAGCCAAGTTCTGCATAACGTTCTATTTTTTAGAATGTATGAAAAAAAGTAAACGCAGAATCTGAATTTACGTCAAAATGATTTCACCAGCTACATTTGGATTGAGTCTCGATTGAGTCCCACAATGAACAATAAACTCAGTCATTGTCCAAGCTTTCGTCAAAACATAGCGATAACAGTAAGCATCGTGTTCATCTTGTAATAAAGCAGGCAGGCCTGCTGGTCTAGTGGTTAGTGACCCTGACTGCTATGCCGGAGGTCGTGGGTTCGATTCCCACCCAGGACAAATGTTTGTGTGATGAGCACGATCATTTGTTCTGTGTCTGGGTGTAATTTATCTATAATATTTATGTATTTAGAAATATTTAAGTATGTTTATCAGTTGTCTAGTACCCATAACACAAGCTCTGCTTAGCTTGGGACTAGATGGCGTTGTGTGATTGTTGTGGAATATTATTGTTATATTATTATTAATAAAACAAATATTGTTAAAAATCAGTAACACAACAACAAGTTAACACCAAAATTCATTTACAAATTGCAGAAAATGTGAATAATTTCCATTTCTCGCTACCTGAAACTGTATTTTCATGATGGCGAGAGATAACGCAATCATGCTATAATCTCAACTCAATTTGCAGCGCTCAGTTAATGATATTAACAGATGGGCCACTTCATTAAAATCCAGTTTTAAACACGAAATTCAACATTTCATGAGCACTTACATGAAATTTTGTTTACATTAGCTGTATTTCAGACGAAGTCGTTTTGTGGTTTTCCTTAAGTTATTGATTTTGTGTTTGACCTAAGTTTCTTTAGTCAGGTTTCACTTATTACGATAGGCTTGTTAGCTACTTAGTCAAACTTGCACAAACAAGTCAAATAGTAGGTATATACGAGTAAATATAGGTATGAGGAAAAAATATCTATGAATCTGTAATGTTTTCACTTCTGACATTTAATGCGATCGTATTTCTTTACGCGTCATCGTTCGCAAGACATCTCCTTTGACGTATGTTAAAAAAATAGAACAAATGCATTCCCAAGTACACGTTCACACGTCAGCGCTTTTAAAACGCGACTCCTTTTTAACGAGCGTTATTTGATTTTAAGCGCTAGGCGGTGACCGCTAAGTTCAATTCTCCTTTTTGTTTTAATACAGCGATTTTTTGACGCAAGTTAATTAAACGCTCGTGTGATTGGGGTTTATGGGTTGGCAGGCGCAATATGTATTTAAAATTTTGGTTTTAGGACATGTAGGTTTGCTTCACCGTTTTGAAAGCACTGGCGATGAAATAAACAACACAACTACTCGTCCTACCTCTACCTTTTCAACAAAAAATAAACGCTTCACGATTGCTCTCTTATTTAGAACCAAAGAGTTTAGAACCCACGGCCCAAAGTGCTTAATCGGCAAGAAATTCCAGCTGTATAAATCCAGGTGGCATTAATCCTTTGATACCTACGTGCATCCTGGTAGAAGCTGATTCCCGCAGAGCCTGTGATCTTTTTCTTGACATAATCCTTAAGACCGCACCAATCTTGTGATTACTAACAAGGATAAGGTTACAAATTATGTAGAAAGCAAGTGACAGAAACAGTCATATAGGTAGGTTTCTTTACGGTTTTGTGTGATAGTATCAGTTAAATTAAGTTTAATTTGTATGTTAAATTTCACTTACGGGATATCTTCCGTGATTAAGTACATGTTTGAGTTCCCGTTATTAAATATATACGATCAAACATATACATAATCACGGAAGATGTCCCGTAAGTGACATTTTAAATTTAGAAGCAAACCGTGATAGTTTAAAAAAGTGTTTTATTTGTATGTACCTATTGGTTGAAAAGGTTAAAGAGCATAAGGTGAATTATTAAAATAAATCTATTGATTGTTGAATGAAAATGCTTAGTGCTAAAGTGGACATTCCCCTTTTTAAAGTAAGATCGAATTTTGGGATACCGCATAACATTAATATTTTAGAATAAAAAAAAATATGAGATTTTATTTTCAATTTCGTGTGTGTTGTATTGACATGACGTCCTTGTATGGGATTAGTTTCAATTGAATTGTTTTAAAATTATTTTATGCGAAATATCAATTTATTTTTTGTTAAAACGATCTTTATCTCCTAACATATAGGTATAAATGGCATCTTCATTCATTTATATTTTTGAGTAATTGATATTTAACCTTCGCATAAAGTATTATTATGTGAAGTTAAGCTGTTATTTATTAACTTTATTACCTATAATATTGAAACTAATCTCTTCATATATTTTTTATCACAATATTAAAATAGTAACTATTTTTTTAAGTTGAGTTCCAACAAAATTGATTCGAAATTTTGTTACTGAGCCTAAGATCTTCTTTAAAATAGCTTGACGCATCAAGCTAGGCAATTTTAGATAATGAGTCCGTGGGATTGAGAGCAATATGACGTATCACCAGGCATCGGTCACGATTTGACCATCATCCGCCATATACAGAGCAAAATATACCAAGTTTTTTATTTGGAATCGTGAACGCGCATCAATCACATTTTGTCTGACGTAAATGGCCGTTGACGGCGTTTTCTGCTTTAATGTTGGTCACAAAATAGGCTGATCTAGGAAGGTAAATATTTTTTGTTTGCCTGTAAGAAGCCTCTTGTAATATGGGAATAAATAGCACAAAAAATTTGTTAGTGAGTTGCCTGTCTTCTTTATCACACCGCCTCTATTAACAGTCAGAAAGAGTTTTCATATTTTTGTATCGGATTTTGATTATGAAATGCTTTTAAAAAATCTGTGTTATCTGACCTATACTTAGTCCTTTAGATTTTTAAAAACTGTCTGCTGAATCCGGTTTCTACTGCACCTGTGTATTTCATTAATAGAAAGTGCCCATTCACCTTTTAATCCTTTCAAATAAAAGTACGCAGCATCAAAAAATGTTACGTAGCTTAAATTCTTGTGTTCGTCTTCGTCTAAATCTCAAATAGTATTTTACAACAAACAAACTTGAACCCGCGACACTGACTTTCAGTGGCCTTGCCTCGGTTGTTATTAATTACTGCGTTTGCCTTCACGTCAGTCCTAGAACGAAATAAAACAATCATTGTTAGCTAATAGCTTCCGAAAACAATTGCATGCGGATTTGAATACATTGTGTACACACGGTTTCCGTAGCGAAAATCAACGACGCGTAAAAGTAAAACGGTTGGCAGGTGTGGTGCCGAAAGAGCAATAGTATAGTAACCCAAGTGGAAATTACCTATTCTTTTTTTATAAAATCCTCAAATGAGTCCTCACCAGAGGCGTCTCTAGCCCTTGTGGCGCCCGTGTGCAACCAGTACCCTGGCGCCCTCTAGTCTAGTAGGAGCGAGGTCAAAATGGAATACTAACAGTTATATTTTCAATCGGAAATTCGGATGCAAATGGTGATTTTAAAATGGCTCAGGCGCAAAATTCGCTTTCGCAAAATGTCTCCTGGTAGTAAAATGTCTCTTTCGAAAAATGTCGTTTTCTCATAATGTCGCTTTCCCAGAATGACTCCCTCTTAAAAGGGCTCAGGCGCAAAATTCG
The DNA here is from genome assembly GCA_950005045.1 of Agrotis exclamationis. Taxonomy (NCBI): domain Eukaryota; kingdom Metazoa; phylum Arthropoda; class Insecta; order Lepidoptera; family Noctuidae; genus Agrotis; species Agrotis exclamationis. The sequence goes on along the minus strand of OX465430.1, from coordinate 16,178,391 downwards.
CTTTCGCAAAATGTTTCCTGGTAGTAAAATGTCTCTTTCGCAAAATGTCGCTTTTTCATAATATCGCTTTCACAGAATGACTCCTTCTTAAAAGGTCGCTTTTTCACAATGCCTCTTTAGCAGAATATCTCTTTCGCAAAATGTCGCGTTAGTAACCTAGAAAAAAGTTAGCCAGGTTTAAGACTAAGAAATTGAAAAAAAAAAACAACCTTTCTTAGGTTGTTTTTTTTTCAATTTCTTAGTCTTGGCTGATTCTGTTCTGGTTCTTGTCAATATTATATGGCAACATAGTAAATTCGATTTTTCGAGTGAAATAAAAAAAAGTCCTTTACAAGATTTGCTAGAGTGGTATTATTTTTTTATACAGGGTGACATCGAAATCATGGGCAATATTTTAATCTAAGGCTCTACTCACGATACTAATTGCATTACAGCTAATAAATCGCAAATCAAAAATATTATTAATGCAATTATAATGTATAATATAATATAATATAATTCCTTTATTTCAAGTGACAATAAGACTCATATACAAAAACTTAAAAACAGATACAAAATGTGACACATACAGACAGGACAAAAAGCACATACAAACAATGGAACAGTCACTGAGTAAAAATATGTCTGCTACAACATTGCCGGATGTAAGGGCAATCCACCCTGTTGCCTATCATCGCTAGGACGGTATTAGCGCTACCCCGCACTCTGCGCACCAGAGACGCGCACCGCCTGCGCATCGTCGCATGAAAGCAGTCGGTGCGCGCCTCTGCGAACATGCCCGAGGCGCTGCAGTGGCGGGGCAACCTCAAAACCGCCCTGAACGCGTTATTGAATTGGACGCGGAGGGCGTTGTATGAGGCACGAGTGTACTTTGCCCACAGGCTGCACGTGTAGAGGGATGTACAATAAGCTCTAAAAAGCGTTATTTTTATCTCCCTCGAACAACGCACAAACCTGCGCGCTATCATGTTACCTCTGACTGACAACGCCCTCCGTTCCCGCTCAATATCAGCGTCGTCTTTTAGGTCAGCTGTAACAATGTGACCTAGGTACTTGAATTGTACAACTTTCTCAAGCGGGGCATTATTTATATATACAGATGGCACACTATAGACACTCTTTACACTAGACCCAAACACCATGAATTTACTCTTCCCTGCATTATATTTCAACCCATGGCTGGAGGCATACTCTTCACAGGTCGCCATCAATTTCCTAAGACCACAAACCGATGCGCTCAGCAGCACCATGTCATCAGCGTAGCTCAAATGATTGACGCATACACCATCCACATGACACCTTTAAAAATGCAGTATGTCACATTGAAAAGGCTTATTATACATATGTATAGATGTTTCAAATACTACCACTAAAATAAAAGTACATATTATTTTATTACTGATTTCACTCGAAAAATCAAAATTCGTAAGAACAGAATCAACCAAGACTAATAAATAAATAAAAAACCTTTCTTTTAAAACTGGCTAACTTTTTTTAAAGTTACTAACGCGACATTTTGCGAAAGAGATATTCTGCGAAAGAGGCTTTGTGAGAAAGTGATCTTTTAAGAAGGAGTAATTCTGGGAAAGCGAGATTATGAGAAAGCGACATTTTGAGAAAGGGGCATTTTACTACCAGGAAACATTTTGCGAAAGCGACATTTAACGCCTGAGCCCTTTTTAAGAAGGAGTCATTCTGGGAAAGCGACATTATGAGAAAACGACATTTTGCGAAAGAGACATTTTACTACCAGGAGACATTTTGCGAAAGCGACATTTTGCGCCTGAGCCATCGATCGACGCATCTTTGGAGGTGTCGCATTAGAGGGCGCTCGGCGCCCCCTTAGACCCGGCGCCCGCGTGCGCCGCACACCCTGCACTATAGGTAAAGACGCCTCTGGTCCTCACCCAGGGCGAGACGGGAAAGACTGTCAGATTTGTAATGAAAAATTCCCGGTGATCCTTCAGCATAATTATTGATAATTAGTTAGATTATTTTGTGTTGATGAAGTTAATGTTAAGGTTATCTGTCACTTACCTACAGTTTGTTATTTAAATCAGCGGTAAAACTGTAAAGTGATTGATTAGGCCATCAAATTCACTATGTAAAGTGTAACTTTTAACCTTCCAAGGGCTGATATAATGTATTTTGACATTTACATTTAATTCTATGAAGGTACCTATGTCTAGTTGATTTGATAATTATGTTTTCATTTCATAAAACTAAAGGTGGGTATTAATGCCTATACTTGATTAATTAATTTGATGATCAACTCAAGGAGAGAAAAACGTGTAAAGCATGACGACATTATGCTAAAGGGAACAAGTACCTACAAAACTATAAAAAATAAATATCAATGAATATTTCTATCTGTCCGTGGGTTTATTCTGTTACCTCTTCATGCTTTTCGGCCGATGACACTATTTAACATACAAAAAAACATAAACCATGTCCTTTAAAGGACATCGGATACTTATTATCCCGCCGCACGTGCAAATTCTAAAGTTCGCACAAGTAAACTCATGAATTTTGTTCATGAGTTTACTTGTGCTAGTTCATAGATAAGTGCTAATTTTAGACGCACGAAATAGCATTTTTTTATTATATTTCCAGAAGCCATTCAAATGAAATTATTTTCAGTCACGTTTTTATAGCCATAAAAACGGATGAGAATTGCTCTAGGTCACATCACGAATTAATTTAATCATTGTATTAAATATTGCAATTAACACCTGTTCGTTTTATTACAAAGATGAATAGAAGATTCTCTGAATTAGTCAATCAGATCAGCCTTCAGGTATTAGACACAGACCAGGCTCATTATGATCTGAAAAACTGCTAAGGGTCACCATATTATTGCGGTCTAAAAGCAGAAAATTCATTTTTTTTCATCACTTTCTCAATAACTTTAAGATTACTAGTTTTCTATTTGATGCAAAAGTAATAGACTCTAGATCATTCAAATCTTTAAGACCTTATTTTCAGACTCAGCTCTCACAAACTCTTACAATAACTTTAAAAGAAAAAACGTTTCCGCGCATTACTTCTACTACCTACTACTAAAATAGCTGACTACTACTAAATACATACAGCTAATATATCGTCTAAAAAGTTATCTGCAGTCTGCAAAAACACTAGCTGCAATTTATAAAAAAATCAAGACACGCAACGTTCGCAACTCTACCGACCGACAGTTAAAAACTAAGTATAAGATGGTACACTTAAAAACTTCGTGATTGCCCCGCAATTCTCGTATCCTACATTTCCTAAAGAAGCCGTATCAACGTGCCAAGTTTTCTACACTCGCCAGAATTGAAAGAAGACGGTAGCGAACGAAAAAGTGCAAAAAGGAGCATCGTTAGAGCTCACTGACCTATTTCTGTACTGTCCCGTTCGCTGCCCTGTTTAGCGAAGCGGTGCGAGAAATGAGCACTCATTACTCGCTCAGTTTACAAAATTATCACTTATACCGTTCCATTCTTCACTCAACAATTGCTCGTCTTCATTTTTTTTTGAAAAGGAAAAGGCAAAGGTTATGACTTTTGCGGTCTGAAAATGTCGAATTAATGAGGACGGTTAGTTTACAAACTCTTTTTGTTAGGGTTTTAACACCTTTCCGGGTGTCTTTTGAGAAATTTTGTAAGATGTTCTCTTGTGGTTTTCGTACCTACTTAAAAACTTTTAGAAAATCGTCATGATAACCGCAAGTGGGTTCTCTGGCATGACCTAAACTTTAATATCTTCACCTTCAGCTACCGCATTTATCTATTGATCAATCATCAAGCACTTACTGTATGATCATGAGGCCTTTTTAAGTGGTAAATCATTAAATGGGGACTTTAAGACCCGTTTTAATAAAAATCTACCGTGTTCCTTCAATAGCCATTTATTACGTTCTAAGGTCACGGTTTCCATTTGAACATTTCATCATGAGGCTTTGAGATGTTCAGGTTATACAAATTATAAAAGTATTATTCCTAGGTAAGGTAAATTGTAGATTATGCCCAAGTCTGAATTGGGGTCCTATTGATGGAAACTATGTTCTCCCCATATTACTTGGAACTTAAACATAACTGGTGAACTGAAGTACACTTCGCTTCTCATACATTTCTGCGTAGCCCTCCATCATCATATCAGCCGTAGGACGGCCACTGCTCAACATAGGCCTCCCTCATAGATTTTTTTCAATAGGACCGATTGCTCTTCATCAAATCGTCGGTCCACCTTGTAGTTGGACGTCCCACTGCGCTTGGCGGTGCGTGGTCTCCATTCGAGAACATTACGGCCCCATCGGCCGTCAGTTCTGCGTGCTATGTGGCCTGCTACTGCCAATTCGCTGGGCTATGACGACAACTTTAATTCGTCTACGAATCTCCTCATTCCTGACTCGATCATGAAGAGAGACTCCAAGCATAGCCTTCTCCAGCGAGCGTAGCCCTTATGTTGTTGTAATAATTACCTATCATCGTTTAGATTATTTATCAGACGTGAGCCGCGAATAGCCGCTAGCCATGTCAACCAAGATCCCTAGATACAATACCGGAACAAAATGGAGCAGAAATTGCAACATCATGTACCTTGTTACACTTACAAACTTAGTTAGCACTTAGAAAGTTGATAACTGGCTTACAGGAACTATTGTTATATAAAAGAGACATTCGTCCTATGTTCACTTTCTCAAACCAGGCCTTCAAATTAGGTTTGTCTTGTAATGCCTACTCCACTACTTACACAAATTACAACTCAAAGATTTTCTTTGGAACGAAAAATTCGAACCGCGGACAGGATTTCTAACCTGCGACCTTCGGATTCAGTACATCAGAAGCTCATTTCCAACCGAGCCACCGAGGATCTTGCCTGCCGCGACGAATTCTTCATTCCACTTCTAACGTCTCAAGGTGACGTCGAATGTACTGAATCCGAAGGTCGCAGGTTCGAATCCTGCCCGCGCTTCAAATTTTTCGTTCCAAATAAAATCTTTGAAAATTCGTAACGCATGCGTTAATGCGTTTAATAAAATAATGTTTATAAAATATTAACAAATTACAACTATCTACTATTGTATCCACGGGATGATACGACCACGATACAAAAGTATTGTAACTGTTTTCAGTTACATAAAAAATATTATAAATTAGTGTATAATTAAGTGTGTCTCTACATACTAATTTGACCGTTGTTGTTCTTTTATTCAAATCCGTTAGGCCGGAAACGCACAGGCAGGTGGCTTGCTTAGCGCCAAGAGCCTAGCGAGTCACCTTAGTATTACGAACGTTCGAAAATGTTCGTGAACGGCCGCATTGCGCTAGCTAGGTAGCTAGTCGTCAAGCGCCGTTCACGAACATTTTCGATTGTTCGTGACTCGCTAGGCTCTAGGCACTGAGCAAGCCACCGGCCTGTGCGTTTCCGGCCTTGCGAGTCACGAAAAATCGAAAATGTTCGTGAACGGCGCTTGACAACTAGCTAGGTGTCAAGCGCGCAATGCGGCCGTTCACGAACATTTTCAAACGTTCGTTATACTAAGGTGACTCGCTAGGCTCTAGGCACTAAGCAAGCCACCAGCCTGTGCGTTTCCGGCCTTAGAGTTTTGTTCCTGTTTGCAGGCACCTATTGTTCTTTTAATTCTTCTTTTAAAAACGTTGCGCCATACTAGGAATTTAACCTGTATCGCGGGTTCGAGCGGGTGCGTTTACACACCCAGACCAGGAACCACTACTTATAGATCAAACAAATATTTGTTCCATGCGGGGATCGAACCCGCGACACGCTGCGCAGCAGTCTGACCTATCGACTGCTGCGCAGCGTATGCCACTGCGCCAACTCTAAATAAATTAATACTGTATGACCGCAGAAATAAGTGTACTGAGTACTTCTTAGAATGCATCCCGGAATACTAACACAACGAGTACTTGTGGTAATGATGATGATCAAACCACATAACATAACACCCATATGATTTTTTAATTACAACCTTTTGTAAAATCTGCGGTTTCTGCCTGACCTCATAACACATATAACCTTGAACTATTCCATATAATAATGTTGCCATAATCTTCACACTCTTCAAATAAATGCTTCATAATTATTGCGTTACTAATTCATAAATTACGTGACGAAAATAATTTGCTACACGCAAATAAAATATTTCGGAAATTAGATTTTAATAAGCACTTTTGGAGAAATACCAAAAGAAGCTCGTGGTTTAATAATAACAACTACACAAATCGATCTTCAAGGTTAAGCTGCACCTGCCGAGGTTCGAGGCTAGTAGAACTGACAACCGATGGGGAAGAAAAGTTCTCGAGTGGCGACCACGGACCGGAAGACGCAGCGTAGGCAGGCCTCCCACTAGGTGGACCGACGACATCGTGAGGGTCGCGGGCAACCGATAGATGCAAGTGGCGGATTGTCGTTCGGCGTGGCGGTCTAAGGGGGAGGCCTATGTTCAGCAGTGGACGTCTTCCGGCTGATGATGATGATGATGCCGAGGTTGGTCTGTAGATGGGTGACCATCTATGATAGCGACTTTCCTCTGTGTCTCGGAAAGCACTTTAAATCTCAAACTGTGGCCATTTTTTTAACAATTCTTTTGACAATTGAAAACCGACCAATTGGTCGCCTCAACATTACGCCGGTGTCATTACATTGACAGTCCTTGCTGTTTTACTGTTAGTCAGAAGCTAAATACTTTAAGCTTCAATAAGTATACATAACATAATACAATCGAATTGAGAATCTCTAAATTAAGTGGGTTATAAAAATAAGGATCGCTGAAATCTGCAATAAAATCAAATGAAACTCTTGATCAATGAAAATGATTTTCACATCTGAAAAGGTCAAACATAATTTGATCATCGAATTGAGTGAAGTCAGAGTTCATGTGTTCAAAATAAAAACATATTATTGCTTATTAAACGTATTTCGAATTACAGCATGAAAATACGTAATTAATCATAAATATTTAACGTTTCAGAAAATTTGTATGAAAATGGATTACCAATTTAAGGGAAAAACTATTTCAATATTGAAAGTGGGAAATAGCACAAATGATTTATTCAGAGAAATAGCTTTACAAGCTGTACATACTTTTCTTTAAACGCCTTTCTTTATCAATAATTGGTCTATGCGGGAATGAGTATACTATACTACCTATAGATAGATAGGGTTTACTTTACATCTCTTCGGGTGTCTACTCTCAAATAAAAAGGTTGGCTTATGCTAGAAATTTCTTCCACTTAGCCAGACCCGGAACAATTATTTTGGACCATACAAATATCTGTCCCGAGCGGGAATCAAACCCGCGACACGCAACGCAGCACCCAATCGCTCAACCTCTGAGCCAACCAAGTAGCAATAAACATCAACTTTTATTTGTCTTATTAAATTGCCAATTAATGTTGTTACAGGCAGGACCAAAAAGTATGCGACCCCGCCGTTTGAAGCGGACTTGGAACCGAGTGGTTACAATCGTAAGAGATACAATTTTTATTGTTATCACTTTCTTCTACTTCTATTCTTCCATTTCTCTCTTCTCTCTCTCTCTTTCTCCTTTTCTCTCTCTATTTTTTATGTTCGATAAACATTGGTCGAAGCACAGGTCGAAGACAGTAGCGACTTTCACTGCATGTACGCGATGACAGCGCCTCCTATTGACTACATTATTCTGGGACTAAGATCTATCAAACCTTGGCAACTAAATGTTTTGATAAACATTTCAAGCTTGCTTTTTCATAAAAAATTAAATAAAATCAAATGAATATAGGTACCTTTTCAAAGGTTGTGGAGCATGTTGAACTTGACACACGTCACGTCACCCCGAGAGTCCCGAGTTTTTCACATCTCCGCCACATCTGTGGTGTTGCGTTTGTTTTGATAGTCCACACAACCCACAACTGAGTTCGCACAAAGCAATAAGTAAGTACCTATAGTGACAAAAACCTTGACAATGACAGTTCCCTCGGTATACTGTCTGATAGGTTTACACCACTGTTCTTGCCCACTGTACATGTCTAAACACTTGTCTAATGTAAATCGGGCTTTAGAAAATGGTCTTCAGCTTAGCCAAATAGCGGTCAAGAACTGTTAGTATCAATATGATATAACAGCGATGACACTGACAACTTTTGAACGTAGTTTTAACCGAATCGACTAACACAGAAAAGAAAAAAAACCGGCCAAGTGCGAGTTGGACTCGCCCATAAAGGGTTCCGTAGTAGCAAGCATAGAATAAGGATATAATTATATTGAGATTAGTAAGTAGGTAATATACACAAACAATAAAAATAACTTTGTTTTTCAAACCGCAAATATAACTTTGCCATTCATACAAAATGAATGGCAAAGTTATATTTGCGGTTTTTGAAAATGTACTATATCTCAAAAATTGTTAACATATCTCATCCAAACCAATTTTCGTTGGAAGTTTTTGTTGAGGTCTACATTATACATTTCGTTTTATCATTCTCTTAATTTAGAATTTACAGAGGGGGGGGGGTGACACATTTTACCACTTTGGAAGTGTCTCTCGCGCAAATTGTTCAGTTTAGAAAAAAATTACATTTGTAACGTCGATATCATTTTTAAAGACCTATCCATAGATACCCCCACACGAATGGGTTTGGTAAAAAAAAAATGTTGAGTTTGAAATCTAAGTATGGGGGGTACCCCCAAAGTTTGTTTTGTTTTTATTTTTGTGTGAAAATCCTAATGCGGTTCACATAATAAATTACGTACGTACTACGTACCAAGTTTCAACAGGATAGCTCAAAAAAGTGTCTTTTACATGGCATGACTTTTCAGTTGCACTCGTTTTTTTTTAATTATCTTAAATCAACATTAACTCTTAAGAGGTAATGCATTTCCTGCAATCATTTTAACCTTATCTTTAAATTTATACATTTGCATTGACTATCTTGCAGATACTGTCCATAAATAAACACAGCCTTTCCAATTAGGTACTTGATTGACAGTATCCAAAATATTATTACGAATGATATTTTGCCAACACGTTTTATTAGTCATATTACGCAATGCGACAATCCTTACATTTCTTAGGCCGAAGTTACATAGCAAGGTGCCTACGCATGTTATGGCATGCGTCTAGCGTACCTACCGACCTTAGATTATAGAATGTGAAAATGTCCAGATTCCATGTTCAAAACATAACGTAACGTCACGTAACGTGTTTCGGGAAGGCACTTTTTTAATGTGTGTGTGATCGGGGATCGAAGTCGCGGACTAACGAATACCGTGACCCCGGAATGTAAAGGGCTATTGAAGGACACCGTGGATTTTAGTCAGTACAAGTCTGACAGTCTCTCCTGCCCTGCCCTGAGTGGGAGTACTCATTTGATGATTTTACCACGCTGATCGAATGGAGAGGTTAATTTTTCGTCCCTATTTTGGCTTTAATTCTCAGTGGGTGACTAAGAATCTGGATAATTTAGGTTATAGACCTAAATTCAATGGCAATACCGACGCCTGGTGTAAAGGTACGGTCGTAGTACAAACTTTGGTCAGTTACCAGTGTCTGCTGCCAGTGCATAGTTTGACGAACCATAACATTACAAAACTAAAGTCTGTTTTAGAAATCTAGACGGATGTAATTCTTGCGTTCCATCCAAGGTGATCTTGCTTGATCCCATCCATCTAAATGGCAGACGTAATCCAAATTGAAACAAAATTCGCGGATGGAATTTAAGCTCTCTCAAAGGTCACTCTTTCTGTTAGGGAAAACTTACAGACGCACGCAGAGAAATGTCTGGCTACCTGTACGAGAACTTTTGGTTGCAACCGTGACAGCAAGACTCACTAGTTGACTTAACAACATTTCTAGTAATAAATACTAAGACCTTGTTATCTCTACTACTTACTTAGTATTTATTACTAGAAATGTTGTAAAGTCAACTAGTGAGTCTTGCTGTCACGGTTGCAACATTTCTCTGCGTGCGCAGCTTATCTGTCAGTTAACACAGCCGTGTCCGGACTGGGTACACCAATTATATTTTTTCTAGTTTGACCAACTCTTAAATTGTCACCTACTGACCTACTTACGTTTTTCAACCGATTCTTAATTTGCCCACCCACGTTTCTAACAGGCGTGTTACCAAGCGAAGCTCCTAGGTGTGTGTCTTCAGCCTTAATAACATCGGTTACATTCACTGCCTGTTCCTTAAGCCGAACAATACCACTTTCGCATATTAAAACATCTGCATTTCCCGTTGGCTTATTGAAATTGACTATTTATACGATTGTGGTGGGACTAACAATGACTCAACATTGCTCTGAATTTTTCATTGTTCTATCAATTTGGTTATCTGTGGATACGATACGCCCTGTTTCGTCTCAAGATGAAAGGCTGTGTTTTTCCGGAAGGTTATCATTACCTTAATAATTCGCTACGTGCGTATACATAATGTATTTTTTTCTGACTGTTGTCGGCGTTCTCCACCGCGTTTATCTCGAAAATTATACAATATGAATCTAATACACAGATAAACGATATATTTCGTGTTATTCCAGGATATAAACTATCTCTGAGTCAAATTTTCTCAAAATCTGTTCAGCCATTCTTACGTGATGGATTAACAAACATCAATCCATCCAAAAAATTGCATTTATAAGTACAGTCTTTCTGAAGTGATGCGTTTTCGTACATTCTGCAATAAGTTTTATTTATAATGTTAGATGTATGACTGTCTAAACAGGTAACCGTGATCATGGAACGTAAAGGGCTATTGAAGGAACACCGTGAATTTTAGTCAGTTCGAGTCTGACAGTTCCTTTCGCTCCACCCAGGATGCGTAATGCCAAACTGTATACTGACCCAGACACCCATAGTCTGTACTGAACTACGTCGTGCTCGTTGAAATCACAAACAAATTGGAGCAAAGTACATACGAGCTCAGAGCATTCTGAGATGGTATGCAGTTTGCTCGCTTGTATGTAAAGTAAACTGTGACACGCGAATATCGCGAGTATCGATTGATTATTATTTTTTACGGCCCCGGAAAAATATATGAATAGGTATACAGTTTGCTCTTCAACTACAAAGGCAAACTGCGATCGTACTCAGAGCAACCCCGGTCTGGGTCAGTATACAGTTTGGCAATACGCACCCAGGATGGGAGGACTCATCACACTACAAAAAGATTTATGTAGTATGATTGTAAATTCAGATATAATAAATTAAAATATTCCACTATGAGTTCTATATTTATAACAATTATGTTCTAGAAACGCCTAATAAAGCCGAATCATTCATATGCATCTAAGCATTAACTTCCGATGGAAGGTCATAAAATATTAATGAAACAAAATTATATGGCAATACACGTTTTGATAGCTACACGTGTATTTTAAAGTTTAAAGGTAAATTGTGTAAATATTAAAAATAAAATAAGTAGATAAAATTTCATGAATGACTTTTTATTCTTTATTCAATATAAAGAAAAAATATTATGTTTTGACATTTCGACTTACCCTGAAACGCAAAGAGCAACCGAAGGAATGAGGTGGTTTTTAGCCAGTACAAGTCTTAAAAGTCCATTCCGTTAAACCCCTGGCGGGTAAACGACGATTTTCCAAAAAAAAAGTTTTAATTAGGCATGAATCATTTTATATTAAATTTCAATGAAAAGCCACACCTGTTTTTTTAGTATATGAAATATGTCTCTTAGAGGTAAAAAAGTTGCCATAGACATAAATATCATTTAGCTGAGTTGGCAATTTATTTGTCTGTGTGTCCGCCATACAAGATGACTAATACAATTGGAATTTGAATACTTTAAATAATATTGTGAAAATGACATCAATGCATGAAGTTATTTTCCTATACATCTTTATAAAGATCTGAGCAGAAGATGGACTTATGTGTGTCTTTCTAGTGTGGGTGAATGTGTGCTGATTTTATTCATTTTACATAAGATTATCATAACATTAAAAAACACCTGTTTTGGCGAAGAATAAGTCAAAGACGTAGTGGGAAATTGGGAATACGCAATGAAATGGACGCAGTGTGAAACGGACACTTTAGATAAATTTTTGATGGTTGGCAGCACTGATGAACATAGACAAACTCCAATGATTTTTGTTCAAAAATTAGACCTCTCTAAGTTTCCGTTTCACACCTCGTCCGTTTTATTGCAGATTCCCCTTATCTAAAGTATAACCAGATTTCACCAGTCTTGCTCCAGAGATATTTGTCCTTCGTGGACAAAAGTCACTTGTCTGCGTAGGCCATAAGTTATGCCTACCTACATTTACCACGGCCTCATCCGGACCGGCAAGTCCGTATGACATTTGAACTAGTCGGCATCCTGCGAAGGCCGATACGAGCTTCATGCATTGTGCACACAATATCAGGTTGCTGACCAACCATCCGGGACCAAATACTTTTTGTGCTAAAACTGACGCATACAACATTAAAGAGCCCAGCTAACAAGCAGGCTCTTTTGAAAAATTATGAATAATGAACGAGAATTTTCTGGCATTTCTCCAAATGCTCGCGCATTATCCTTGGGGAGGGATGCGGATTTATTAAAATGTTTGCTTTTTGGCAGATCACTGTAGACTGAACGTATGGAATAAAGATGGTATTAACAATATCGGTTTCGCAAACTGCCTCGTATTCGTTACTGTGTAATGTGAAATCAAAAAACACAAGTACTCATTTTGCTCAAGAGCAAAACGGCCTATCAAAAAACAATAAAGATTCCACGCAAGTCCAAAATTTCACACAAATCTTACACAAGAACTTGGTTCGCGAGGTAATTATCTTTGGTTGCTTCTAAAAGTCAAGGGCACGAAGATCGCCACTCGAAACGTTGCTATTCGATTGAAATCCACATAGCTGACGATCGTCCGCTCACCGCAACTCGTTTGGCTTTTTACCTTTTATTTTCCATTTACATACAAGTTCCTAAAGCTTCATACATCGGTATTTGATGTGGGAAACGCCAGCTGTCTGCATGCACCCCACGAAACCATAGTAACGCCCTCGTTCGTCATGTTTGCTCTATAACTACCAGATGTTTTCGTTTTTGGATTATCATTTTGCAATATAAGAGCGCTATTGTTTTCATAATTGCTGTCATTTTAGATATCTATCCAGAATTTATCTAATTATGACACAACTTTTGTGTTTTGAATTAAGTGCAGATCGTTTTACCGTCGATTCTAATCTCCCATCAGGGGAGCTTTAGCAATAGAAGCTATAAATGTGAAAATCTTGAATAGTTAGCCATCTTCATCAACACAACACGTTATACCAAAGCATAACTAAAAAAAAATTCAAATGGATCCTCTTCAAAATCAAACAACTTCTTACGAAACATATTAATCTGAACACTAAGAATGCCATTTTAAATTCTATCATCTAATCCTAAAGTCTAAACTTCTATGATAATGAAGATGACACAAAAAGTTTCGTTCGAAAACGCTCTTATGCGGCACTTCCCTATACATAGTATAAATAGTAATTTGAACAGTTTACGGACCAACTTTCTTTAATTTGTGACGATGTCGGACTGGTAGATGAATGAATAAACGATGATAGAACACTTTTGTCACGTCACATGTCTCGCGGAAGTGTCGTAAGTCCGTTCGTATACAACGCAACAGAAGTCTCCAATACGGCGATACCATACGACATTGGTATCCAGGGACTCGTGGCCTGTGTACGAACCTCTATCGATAGTCGCCTGGATTCCAAAGTCGTTAGGTATCGGAGACTTGCGTCGCATCGTGTACGAAGAGGTTTAGAGCGTGATTAGATTTTGTACAACTAAGTGTGAAATTACAGTGGCGCGGGGCGGGCAGCGGGAGCGGGTGGCGGGTTACGAAACAGACTAGATTTCCGCTCACCCGCCCCGCCTGCATTTGGTGCACCTTAGTCAAAAACTATGTATGTGTTTGTGTTACCCGCCAGCGGATTCCGCTACCAGCCCCGCTGCCACTGTAATTGCACACTTAGCGTGACGTGTCACGGTGTCATGATATTTTCCGTGACACCAACATTCCGTGACGTCTCCACATTGACGTATTTGAGTGTGGCGTGATTTTCTCGGAATTTATGAATGCCATATTATAAAGCTTAATTCCTTGAGAAGGTTGTTTTCTTTGTTTCTTTGAGTTGCAGCATTTTGAGAGAGAGCATTTTAAAATAGTATTCTTTGACCTGGATTAAAACGTCCATAAATACATTTCAAAACTTTATAAAGGCAAATAAGGAGTTCAAGAATTCAGACTCTTATAAAACTTAAGCACACAATAACTTTAACGGCGTTAACAGCCTTTAAATAGATGATATTTAAAGTAAGCCGACGATAAATTTCCCACTGACGCCTCATACCTTCAAAAAAGACAGGAACAACATTTAATGGGCTTTACTCGCTCGCTCGTAGTTTATTGAACCGTCGGTAAGGCACCGTGTACATGATCTGTTCCACAGACTATAGAGTCGGCAGATATAGCTAGACGCGGAACTGTTCATCATCATCATCACCTGCGTACAGCGGGTCTAAACGGCCCCTTAGCAATATTCCTAATGAATGATAGAACGCGATAGCACGAAGAGAATCATTAGAAATAGAAATATTGCTTAAAGTGTCCACTTTAGACCCGTAGCTAAATATCAGTGGATTTGCTGTGCGAACAAGTTTTTGTAATGGTTTTGGTAACGGATCTCCATCGATTTATATTTATTGCTAATTTGTATGTAAAATAGGAAAAAGGTGAGAGACCCTGACGAATAACAGTGGCATAAAAAATATATTTTTAGATAAGTACAGTTAATATGAATAACTGTAAATAAAAAAAATTACAATACATATAACAGAAAATCTATACATATAATAAATCTGTAGAAGGGTCAATTCTGTACATTGAAAATATTGAAAAAATAAATAGCGGGGGGTGTTGCTGGATCGATACCAAACCCAAATATGTGATTAAAAAAATTTTTGTCTGTCTGTCTGTCTGTATATGCAGGCATCACGTGAAAACTAACGGTTCGATTTCGATGAAACTTGGTATAATTATACTTTATTATCCTGGGCATAAAATGGGATACTTTTTATCCTGGAAAAATACGTAGAAAAAAAAATCCTATTTTTCAGTTTTATTCATAGACGTTGTTCTGTAGAACCGCGAACACACGTTGCATTACCCGCAGTGGATTCAGCGCCGTAACCTGTAGCACCGAAAGTCGGATTTGGCTTGAACCGTTTGCGGCACACGCGGGCCACGCCTCCCCGACTCCTATATAAGGAGCCGCGTTCCGCGCCGCGCGATGCATATAAATTCTGAATTTTGATGCGAGCGGACGTGTCCAGTGTGGCGAGCGGTCGTCCGTGGAATTAATATTGTATGCGTGTAATTTTAAACCGTGCTTTTCAGCGCGACCTTTTTGATTACTGTTCGATCAGTTATTTGTAAATACAAGGTCGGAATTACTATGAAAAAAAATGAAAAATGAAAAATAGAGGGATCTCCTTAATTATTATAGGCTTAGCAGTATTTGGGTCCAATAGATATTTATAAGATGTCATTGTCAGAGTTACTCAAAATGGAGAAATAAACCATCCACGCGAAGACCGATATCCGCGCGGACGGAGTCGCGGGCGGAAGCTAGTTATAACTAATTTAGAGCACCATGAATTTATCAAGACCCCTAAGGTCTCGGACTAGAGCTCGCGCCATACCACCCACACAAGCACCGCGTCAAAAGGCATCATGGGTCATCCTTTGACGAGTGTCAATGTTATTTTATCAAATTGCATTCAAAAAATGTAGTACCACTCTGTACCACGAATTTTCCGCAGGTCATGAAAAGTGGCGGGGACTGTACCATCGCTTTTCATACAAATCAAGCATGTCAGTGAACTTCACCGTTTATCATACAAACTGACAGCCCGTGTCAATGCTAACAATGTCCTGTGACAGTTTCTGACACGAATATTGTTCGTTTTATTGCCACTGAGCATCCGGTCCAATGCTAGATACCGGACGCTATACTGGACTGAAATATGTTTACATTATTCTAGTGTCAATCAAACGCTGGATCCAGCTACTGGAACAATGTAAACCAGCCTTGCCAAACGGTGAAGGAAAACATCGGCATCGTGAGGAAACCGGCATGTTCTAAAACTAAAAATATCAAGATATTTGACATCTACCAACTCGCACTGGGTCCACATAGTGGATTACGTCCCACTCCCACTCACAGAGAGTAGGCCTGTGTCCCAGCAGTGGGAACATTTATAGGCTGATGATGATGTTAATCGTAAAAGCGTCTCTAGTTGTATATAGCTCGTTCGTGCTCTATCAAACAATGAATAATCGCCTCGATCGCACAATAAGTAACAAAAAGACATAGAATAAAACCTCAACCTCTCAGGTAGGAACGGAGTCTAGGTCTTTAGTCTCTGGTCTAGACCTTGCCCTTTGTCGGTTAACGACACCGTAATGCAGGTTTCTTTGGACGTATTTTTAATGGCGGCCAAAGTTTATACGGTCGTTTTTTGTTTAATAACTGTTGGAAGACGGAAAAGGAAGTTGGGCTCATTTTGATATCCTGTGCCTTGATGTCATCCAATGTTCTATATTTCAAGTTAGAAAATTCGTTTTACTCCACGTTGGGTTTCAAAATTTTGAGTCTGAAGACCTTAATAGTACTTTGATATAATAATCAGATCAATGAAATGAGATGGTTGAGTCATACTTCTAAAAATAAGCCAACATTCCAGTGTACTATACAGAAAATGATATCTCTAAAATTACATATATTTGAAAAAGGCTCTATTACTGTAATACAGCATTTCCGGACACATGTATTTTGTTTCAATGCATTTGAAAATAAATCTCGAAACGAAGTCAAATTACGTCATTAAAGCAAAGAAGAAAGTTTGTTAATTGTAAAAAAATTTCTGAAAAGTTTATTTGGGTCTAAAGCCATTTCTATAAGATCTCTAAGAAATAATTGAATAGAATCGACAATTGCGACCCCCTACGCCTAGTTAGCACCTCAACAAAAACAATACTCTAACAGGTCACACATATTTCCAAATAAGACAACCTTAACCGACCGCCACCACAGCGATGCTTACATAAGCATTCAAAAACTCAAACCTTCGAAAGGTCATTTCAAAAGTAGTTCCATGGCTGCGCCTGCGCACAGGCCGCGGGTGAATCGCTTTGCGCCATCTTCGTTAGATCGCGCTTGACCACAAAAATGCGGCTTTCAATACGAAGGTTGCATAAAGGCTTTGCGTTTATCATTGTTGGCTGCTTCAGTAGAACCGGCACGACCGCGCAGAGCGCATGCGTCGACGCGCCCGCGCATATCAGATCGTACAACTCCAATCGTTCGTAACTTTTAATCTCCGCTCGCCAATGAGGTGTCAGTGTGTGCAAAAACGTGATTATTTTCTTCTACGTGTAAGCATTACATAAGAAAAATTAATGGGATTTAAAACTAGTTAGAGTTTCGTAATATTTTGTCTATTTTCTTTTAAGTACCTATTTTAAGCGTGCGCAAAAAAAAAGTTGATCAGCGGGTATTAAACTTTAATTATCTTAAGTTTGACCTTGACATTAAGTGGTGACATATGTTTATGGTTTTTTTTTACATTAAATTGTAAATTTTGTAATCCTAATTTTAATTGACGGATTAAAAATCAGTTGCTAATTTCTAATAGTGAATTTGTAAAATTATGATGAGAACATTTTGTTCATCTTTAAATAAGGTGTAATAAATCAGTGTCTATTAAGTTTC
Organism: Agrotis exclamationis; assembly: GCA_950005045.1. NCBI lineage: Eukaryota > Metazoa > Arthropoda > Insecta > Lepidoptera > Noctuidae > Agrotis > Agrotis exclamationis. Next base: position 16,160,618 of record OX465430.1, on the reverse strand, counting down.
TCCTTGGCTACGGATGAATTGAGGGAAATTCTGATATCCTATGAAATCTAGCCGGACACCGCGGCACCGGGGCTTGGTCCGGGTGATAAATTACCGCGTACATTTCGCAATTTCATTCCGAAACACCTTTGAACGGAAATTTAATCAATATTGCACCGATGTCGATGGACAAGATGCATTTAATTAAGAGAAAATATTAATGAAAAGTGGATGGTGATATCGGGATTTACCAAGATTTGTTTATAGCAGTTTTAATTGAGTAACTCGGACAGATGATTTTTCTCTACCATTACGGGAATACGGGCTAAAATTAACATTAAAATAAATAAAAAATTAGACGATTGTAAATAGGAACTCGGTAACTCGAAACTTTCGTTTCGTTTGGAGGTCCCCGAATTATTAAAAGTAATCTTGATCGTTGTAATTTTCAATGTTAAAGCATATAGGAAGCATATATACATTTCTTTTATTTTTAAGAATCCAACTGAATGAAACGATTTTGATTTTGGAACTGTTCTATCTATATTCTTTTCTATTATAAAAATGGATCGCAAAATGTGTTGCTAAGCTCATAACTCGAAAACGGCTGGACCGATTCGGAAAATTCTTTTTTGTTGTGTTTGTAACCATCAGGACCGGGTTTTAGAGGACTTCCACCCGTGCGAAGCCGGGACGGGCCGCTAGTTTCATATAAAAATTTTAACTAGTGGTTAGTGAACCCGTAAACGAACGTTAAGCAAACCAAGGCTTCTTCAGATTGTCTATAAGTATCAGCATCAAATACCTAGAACTACTATGTAGTAATCCAATCCATGCAATATCCATGTGTAACCTACCCATCTGACATTTACGTAAATATCCATTTAAATAAAACATGCTAGTCTGTAAAAGTTGTTTTAATTAATAATAAAAGAGACGAGCTCTGCTGAAATCGCAGTAATAGTGTATCCAAATGGTGGTGGTAGATCTCACCAGGGCCTCTTGGGTTTCGACCGCCATTCTGTCTGAGTCCAACGTCAGTTTTTACTATGTTCCGTTGGTGTTCAGGAGTTCCAGTTCCTTCTGGGTGAAGTCGCTCCATCTAAGCCTCATCATTGCTTTTGGGTCAGATTAAGGCTAAGAGCAAACTCATTTATATAACCCAAATATGTAGGATCTTTGCTTTCAGTCCCATATGCTTATTACCCGTTACGAATCAAAATAGAACCGCGTGGAATAAACTAAGCGACAATTTTATTCACAGTTTGAAAACTTGTATGACATATGATATTGTAATTTGAATCTATTAAGATCGAAGAGCATAGGTAATGAGATTAATGAGATACAAGATAGGACACTGAATATGGACGACTAGTTTTTTATCAATATTTAAATTACCACCTACTTACGATCAAGTATCAAGAATTCGTAATCCTTGTAGGAATTCGAAGTTTGAAACGTCAAAAAAAGAATGTGTAGCTCAATCAACCTTTGGAAATGTGACATTTCTGTATCCGTGTTGCCATTTTTTTGCAGGCTATTGTCTCTTATGCAAGTGATATTCGAATGCACTTTTGACTTGCTAAGGTCACACCTCTTACATTCTTTACTGTAGGGTGACTGGTGGTAGATACCACATGCTTACTACCAGCCAACAGTAACGAATATTATACTCGTAAGCTATATATGCTTGTTACCAGCCAACAGTAACGAATATTATACTCGTAAGCTATATATTTTCAACATTATGCATTTTGCCTTGCGATTTCACCTACTTCATCTAAATTCTTTTCTCTATATTCGACTCCTAAAGTGGTACATGATTTATTAAATGGGTACCCCAATAGATTTGAGCTGGTAAATGCAAAGATTTTAATAGTGCCACAGATAAACGAGTTCAAACCAAAATCACACAAACTCTTCCGCTTTAATACACGTTGTGTTGGTAGATTTTGGCATACGTAAGAAACTAGAAAAAGAAGCTCGTGTAGCAACACAAGTTATGCAAAACTTAAGGAAATCAGATTGAATATTATACAGTTTGGCCATGTTTAATATTGCGTGACATTTAAACAAACACTAATTTAGAAATAAAAAACTAATATTGCAAGTATTCAAATTATCGTCTTCAAAGTATCAAAACGGTTTATTTATAGGTGATGAACAATCGTTATAGACGTTGATTTTAAGATTTATGCTTGATATTTCATGGCTGCAGTGTACCTGTTTAAACCTCTTTTAAGTGCTAACAATTTATTTAAAAAAAAACAGCTTTAAGCATTTACCCGCAGTTTTGCTTGCGATATGAGACGAAAAATATCGCGCTTTTGTTTAATCTATGACACAGAGATAATGTCGTTTCACATGAGTAAAATAATTATCGAGATCGAAGCAGTTATTTTTAGAAATAGCCACATCAATTCAAACATTTTCTCCTTCTTCAACTATGAGCTACCCAATAGCAATGAGTTACTATTGAAAACTCTCCTCTTTTGGCAATTATGTAATTTTTGTTCTGGCAACTTCAATAATCTCGACAGCTACATCCAAACTAACAAAATTCTAATTATATTCAAGAAAAACCCAAGATTTTTTTTATAAAACTTAAGCAAGACAAAGTTAACAAATTAACAACCGAAAAAAAGTAACTGGGTCTAGAATACCTTGAGATGATTACAGTAAAAAACCTTGCATTACAAGAAATTCACTTCACAAACTTCATTTTAAACACATAATTCGCATAATTATTGTGTTATTACATAAAAAGCTTGCAATATTTTTGACTTGCACAATGCTATGAAAATAACGTGAACTAGCACACTTGAGAATGTGTTAGATTACCCTGATTTAATGTTGCATCCAACGGATTCGAGTCATTTATCATCTTAGCCGGCAGACTGAGGCGTCGGAATGTTGCACGCAATCCCAAATAAATCAGGCCCTGAAATTAATTTGCACGATGTCAGTAAATGACATGCCTGTTGGTCTAGTGGTTAGTGACCCTGACTGCTATGCCGGAGGTCGTGGGTTCGATTCCCACCCAGGACAAATGTTTGTGTGATGAGCACGATCATTTGTTCTGTGTCTGGGTGTAATTTACCTATAATATGTATGTATTTAGAAATATATAAGTATGTTTATCAGTTGTCTAGTACCCATAACACAAGCTCTGCTTAGCTTGGGACTAGATGGCGTTGTGTGATAGTTGTGGAATATTATTAAAAAAAAATGGAAATCAGGATACAACATGACATAGTTTTCACAATTTGACGTATTTTATACAGACTAACCAACGCCTTGGCCCGCTACAATTCGAAAATTATCTCACGGGAAGTTTAAATCGAGATAAAACTATATTTTGTGTTAATACCAGCTATCTGTATGCCCTTCATCCAAATTCGTTCAGAGGTATTGCGTGTAAGAGCAACAATCAAAGGTCCATCGATCCACCCATCTTTACTACGTCTAAGAAAAAAAACGTGGTCTATTGTCAATCTGGTCAAGCTTAAAAAACAATATGAACTTAACAGTAACTACTGACGCGTTGTGGACTGACTGAAGAAATGTTCAATGTTAGGCAAGTTTATGCAAAGCTTGTCAGATGCTGATAACTAACTTAATTATAAATTATTCTTTTCAGTAAAGCTAATAAAGTGATTTAGGTAGTAATGCTTGCTTAAAATTAAACAAATTTTTGTGATGAGTAAAGAATTTTGGATGTGTAATAAACTGCAATTATCTTCACAGTTACTAAAATATCTAGTAATAAATTATTAAGCCTGTAACGTTCCCACCGCTGCTCTGGGAGTGCTGGGACACGTGGCTTTTTTTGTTAGAGCAGAACAAAATGTCACCAAATAATAACCACACCCTAAGTGCTCTAAAAATCGTTGCTCAAACGGGAATACATCCAAACAGGCTATCCTTAGATCTTAAGACGCTATTTATGGTAAATATACTGTTTTATTTTTCTATTTTATGTGTTGATTATTTGTTTTGAGTTTCTTTTTATGCATATTTCGGCACTGCACTATTGCAAGCTCCGTAATCACGATTTAGTTTCCTGCATTACAAGAAAAAACAAACTCTTATTCATCATCATAGCCTTTTCCCAACTATAGTGGGTTCGGCTTCCAGTCGAACCAGATGCAGCTGAATATTTTACATGGAGCTACTCTTAGATTAAAAAATGTCCAGATTCCGTGTTCGAAACAAAACGGAACGTTTTAAGTGAAGCCACTTTATTATAAATGTGTGAGTGAACGCCACGCTCGGGAGTGTATTACGTATGGGATTTGCGTTTGTGTGCAACGTGCGAGTAATACCAGTTGCGGAGATTTACCCTTTTAATGTGGGAGATTTTCATTATTTTACGTTCAGCGTAAAATATATCATCAACAGTAATGACATGATTTTTATCAATACGATTGATGAGTTTTAACGTTATTTCTTTAATTTGTGTAATTTATCATGTGCGACTTTATAGCTTAGCAACAAATCCAGCGATTCATTTTTATAAAGATTATCATGTTAGGAATTTTTGCAATAAGTGCTTGTAAGTTAATTAATTGTTTGTAAAATGTATCTTATTATGATAAATAGGTTTAGGTAGTCATCAGAATTAGCCCAAACTGTAGTCTGTCTGAGTCTGACCGAGTGACCGAATCTGACCGTGTCTTACCGAGTCTGACAGTCTGACAGAATCTGACCGTGTCTAGCCGTGTCTTACCGAGTCTGACCTAGTCTGACCGAGTCTGACCGAGTCTGACCGAATCTGACCGAGTCTGACCGAGTCTGACCGAGTGTGACCTGGTCTGACCGAGTCTGACTGAATCTGAGCGAGTCTGACCTAGTCTGACCGAATCTTACCGAGTCTGACCGAATCTGACCGAGTCTTACCGAGTCTTACCGAGTCTGACCGATTCTGACCGAGTCTTACCGAGTCTGACCGAATCTGACCGAGTCTTACCGAGTCTGACCTAGTCTGACCGACTCTGACCGAATGTGACCTAATCTGACTGAGTCTGACCGAATATGACCGAGTCTGACCTAGTCTGACAGAGACTGACCGAGTCTGACCTAGTCTGACAGAGACTGACCGAGTCTGACCAAGTCTGACCGAGTCTGACCGAGTCCGACCAAGTCTGACCGAGTCTGACTGAGTCTCACCGAATCTGACTCTGTATTTGACCCTGAGTCTGACTTTATGTTTCACTCTTAATCTGACTCTAGAGTTCTTATTGAGTCTTTGAGACAATGGACAAAGCGTTCTGAATTCAGTAATTGAGCCAACGCGGTTAACACATATAAAAACAATCATTGTTTAAGTAAATAAAACTCTTTTTTCATTCCTCATTTCTCTTTTTTTTAAGTCTTTAAGGTTTAAATAATGGGTAAAAAAAATTATACTCATGGCAACACCCTACAGTTATGGCGTCACAGTGTTGTCAAATGATTCACTTTTTTCTTTACATATTAAAATGCGGTAACAAATAAATACATACTGAAATTGAATTCTAACTTAATGAAATGAAATATTATGGCATATTTATTTTTTTGGAGTGTAATTAGAAACCATTTCAAAGCACAAACTTTCATTTTAAAATATCACAACAGGGGCTCGTTACGTAGTTTACGCGGAGAACGTTCATATGCGACTGACGTATGGATCGACCGACGCGGGACATTTGTCCCCCGTATTTTTGGCTTCAATTCTCAGTGGCCTACTATCTATCTGGACATTTTTTAATCTAAGGAGCTACTGCATTTCGGTCCTCCACAACTCAGTAACTGGGTAATAAGATACCCTATGGTGAAACTGGTTGTCAGACTATTAGATCGTCAAAGATCTACAAATGACAGCCGGGACCGACGGCTTTACGTGCTTTTCAAGACAATGAGGAAATTCGCTATGACAGATGGTCACCAATCCAAAGCGAGTTTCCTCCGTACCTAAAAAAACAAATTCTTATTCTATTTACAAATTAGACGCCTCACCACAGATAAATAAGACATCGTCCTAATAAAAATACACTCAACAACATTAATATGGATCATCCCGCAATGGAAAATATACGAATATGGTAATAACCTCCGCATAGGAAATGATCTAATTTGATGCAACATCATGCGTGTATCCTTCAAACTGTATAAAATAACATAAACATTAATATGCCGTCCATAACGAAATAAGGAAGACCCAAATACCAGCCTACCGGAAGCAGTTTCATACATACTGTATAATTAATAATTAATATTTGATCATTAACTCGATACGAGAATTACCGACAAATTCCAAAGATTATCTATATTCTTGTAGCAATTTAATAAACCTTAGCATAATAATCCGTATAATGTTAAGCTAGTGTTGCCAACTGAAGGCATTACCGAGTCAAATATTTTAAGTAGGTATACATACTAGTTCATTTCTTTTAACCAAACCTCTAGGTATAATATCAGACTTGTAGTGAAACATAATAATTTATAAAAAACCCCAATTAAAAAAAGAACGTACAATATGCTTGATAAAATAAAATAAACTTGTAGGCGTAAACTCCTACAGTGTATTCGTTGCTGTCATAGGAAAACGTGCCGAAGTAGACTGAATGGCAATGCAAATTCATTGGCCAAAGAAAGAAACAAGCTTTTACAAATTACTCTCTTTAAAAAAACTAGTTTTAAATCCCTAATCACTCATTAAAGACCTACGTCACCTCATTAGGATCAAGCGAGTCTGACGAACGACACTAGTATATCAACAGTCATAAACACGCAATAGTGTGTAAACGTTACTAAAGAACAGTGCATAGACAAGTGATCAACAAAGATGTGGCAAAGGAAAGTTTTGTGCGGCCTTGTCCTGGTGATGACCTGGATCGGGAATACGGCGACAGTCAGCTACCAGAACAACCTCAATTCAATCGGGAATGGATTGAACAAACCAGGTAATGTTGAAAGAATCATCATCATCAGCACCGTGCGTCCTGAAGTCGGGTCCAGACTGTTGTAATTGTAACGTGTAATGTGATCCACCGTGTAATGTAACACGAATTCCGTACGTGTGGACGGCACTACGAGCGTTACATATAATGCTCGTAGTGTCGTCCACACGTAGAATTCGTGCTACATTACATGGTGGATTACATTACACGTTACACCAGTCTGGACCCGGCTTGAGAGGTTGAGGTTTTAAGCCTCCTGCAGACACACGCGATTAATCGCGCGGGGCGACATGTCGCGGTCCATTCGCAGTACATTTAGAGTGGAAATTAGCTTGGCTCGTTGTCGCAGCGCGATAAATCGCGTGTGTCTGCAGGAGGCTTTATTCTATGGCTTTTTGTTACATTATTGTGCGATCGAGGCGATCATTCATATTTTGTATTATAGAGCACGATAGAGATCATCATCAGCCTATAGTGTTCCCACTGCTGGTACACAGGCTTCCTCTCCGTTAGAGGGCCAAAATCCACCACTCGGGCCCAGATGCGTGTTGGTAGATGTCACATGTTTTCGAATTTTTGCTTCTAGTACATGCCGGTTTCCTCACGATGTTTTCCTTCACCGTTTTGAGCGCAGTGGTGATGAAATAAATTACACAAAGTATGCGCCTGGCTGGGTTCAAACCCACCACCACAAACTCGTTAGTTGAGGCCGATATAATGTTAATTTAATTATAATTTTTGCTTATCTCATAGTAGATAATAATTTTCGGGACAAAATTAGGTAGTAAAAGATTCACTTAGATATATATATTTATCTTCCAAAACTATCCAGATCAAAAATGGTAACGTTTCGTTCATAAATCCAACTGATAGCAACTATCCATTCTTCTTTTTAGAAACTTCTTCTCATTAAATAATGAACCTTACATTAGACATGTCAAATTGTCACTACGGATATTTCAGACTAGTTTTTTTTTACCTTCTTAAAACAATAATGTAAAAGTTCTAGACTCATCTAATAATTTAGTACATTAGTCAAGATTTAAATACCAACATTCCTATAAATATTTTTTTGGAGTATTCTACTAAATATGTAGATCATTATTAAGTGCATTAACTGACCATGACCTTATTTCGCAGTAGTTATCAAGACCTACCTAATAAAATACTAAAAAAATACTACCATCAACATTTTTATGGATTTAGGAGAAGATCAAACATAAAATGCATATTTTCGCAGTAGTTATCAAGACCTACCTAATAAAATACTAAAAAAATACTACCATCAACATTTTTATGGATTTAGGAGAAGATCAAACATAAAATGCATATAAAATGAAACGATATCGAAATATATTTGAGTATTTCGATGTCCGTGAAATATTTACATTCAATGTCGGTATTTATTAAAATTCCAACACGTGCGCTTGAGAACAATACAAGAAATTTATCATTGGGGACATCACAGCATTGTTTTTTGGAATCAATAAAGAATTTGAGGTGTGGCAACATCACATAAGTCATAAATCAAAGGGTCGAGGGAAGAATATTTAAAACTGCATTCTTAAAAACAACAAATGAAATTCTGTCAAAGGTGGTGCAATATTTTGTATTAATTTTTTTGAAATTCTTAATGATAATGACTATTTAATTAAAAAAAGGAAAGTTCAGCGGCAATGAAGACTTTTTAAGAACTCTTATGAAATCTCGAACTAATTTTGACATTGGCAATTATACTCTTCTTCACTTGGTAACCCAAGTATGTGGTATTAACCACATCAATTCATCATCAGATATTTTACAAGTCGTGATTGCTTGCCTGAGTACCACAACTCAGTAACTGGTTACTTCGATACCTCTTGGTAAGATTGGTTGTCAGCTTTTCAAGCTTTGAATAACAGACCAAACAAGAACTGAAAAAGATTTACAAATGAAATCCGGGAGCAACGGCTTGACGTGCTTTCCGAGGTCACCCATCCACAGACCAGCCTAGGTAAGGGCGGGTTAATTTTGAAATTTGATATTTACTACTGTTATTATTTCGCCACGAGCTCCTCCTCGTGGTATTAGACCACATCAATTAAATAGAAATAAGTAGACGTCTATACAAGTTTGACCACGAAATATTGACAGTGTTGCATCAATCCACGTAGGCATGATTTTGACACTTTAATTAAATTAAAAATATTAATAATTGTCTCTTAAACTGTCAGTACTGACCTCAGGGACTTTTGCGGTTACCAAGTGCCACCTTAATGATCCATAAGTTTATCTAAAACATTTCAAAACAAGAATTGGTTACATCGTTGACCTTTATGCACATACGCATGTTTCTACATACAAACTTGGATGATGGATCTATTAAATGTCAAGTGGGATAGCAGGTGTGAGTAGTACCATACAAGGTTATTACGGGAGACAAAAAGAGATGCGAGGTCAAGAGAGTAGCGTGTACGCAGCTAATTGTATTCAAACTCGTAATTGCTCTTCACTTTTGACAGTAATTCCCAGTAAATTGAAACTTTTTAAAGTTGGAATTAGGTGGTAACCAGTACATAGACAAGTAGGCCTTGTGGTTTTATGTTATCTGTTCTGTGGTTTTATGTATGTCTATCTTACAAAAGGTTTTTTTAATTTGAGTTTGAACATGTAACTTTTGTATAGCACAAACGAAAACAATGAATTCGGCGTAAGTAGAGCATTCATGTTGTTTTCTTGCGTGTATGCCAAACTCTTTGGTCGACTATAAGACAAGTCATCATCGGCCTATAATGTTCCCACTGCTGGGACACAGGCCTCCTCTCTGTGAGAGGGAGTGGGCCATAATCCACCACGCGGGCCCAGTGCGGATTGGTAGATGTCGAATATCTTCGAATTTTTGTTTCTAGGACATGCCGGTTTCCTCAAGATGTTTTCCTTCACCGTTTTGAGAGCAGTGGTGATGAAATAAATTACACAAAGTAATGCGCCTGGCGGGGTTCGAACCCACGACCTACAAATCGTAAGTCGGGACCAAAACCACTGGGCCACCACTGCTCTCGACTCGACTCGACTGTAGTTACTACGTACCTACTTACGTTTATAAAAGTTACATTTGGACTGTGACACGATTTAAAAAAAATAAACCCCAGAAATGAGTGTAGCTCATCTCTCCATCTCCTTCTGGGCCTGCCGCGTTGACGTTTCCTGCCCGTTGGGCTCCATAGAGTGGTTTTTCTAGATAGTGGAATAATTTAGTAAAAAAAAAAATACATGCTGTCTAAGATCTGCAGTGCTATTTTGTAGAGACGCGGTGCGGACGCAGCTTCGAACAGCAGTCTGTCTTAATTGGATTTTCAACATTATGCTCTAAGTAAAAATATGAAAATCGATTGGGGTCATGCTGTAGTTTCGACGCTGTACGTACATGTAATCATAAATCTCAAAAGACCATAAAAGTAATGTAGGATACAAAAGTGCTAAGATTGTTCAAACTAGGTTCATAACCCGCGAAAAGGTCAGTTGTATTTTGTATTTCACAGCAACGCAAGATGCTACTGCATTCTCACATATTTTAACTTATAATTCACTTATTCTTTACTCACGTGTTTCCATCTTCAACTTTGTAAGAAATTAACATTTTATCTAAAGTATTTGTCATTTGGTTTCTTAATTTTATTTGAATGCAATATTATATGAAGTGAATGCTTAAATTACCCCCTCCATACAAACAAACTTTACAACATTAGTATAGTTTTTTAATAAAGGCCTATTTTTTTTTGTTGCATGGTTAGATCACAAAATGAGTCCTCCCACACGTGGTGGGGCGGAAGGGACTGTCAGACTCGCACTTACTAAATTCCACGGTATTCCTTCAATAGCCCTTTACGTTCCAGGGCCACGGTTACCTGTTTAGACAGTCCCGCGACCCAGGCAGGCGTAAACAAAAAAGATTTTCAGATCTTTTTAAATATTAATTTTAATATAACCCTCAAACCACCATTGTCATACCTACAATGACTATATCCTGAAAACGTTACACTGAGCTCAGCTTCAAAACAGTTTTTTGTTTAAGTTTCTCTAAATCGGTCTCTTTTGTGAGAAAATAAAAAGAGTGAGGTATCACGCAGTCAGAAAGGAAAAAAGTAGAACAAAAACTGACTACTGACCACTGACCTGCTAGGTTATTTAAAATAAGATATCTATTAATAATAAGCTGATCAGTATCAACAGCCTCTTTAACCTAAAGGTGCTTTAATATAAACTTGAGTATTCACTGGTAATGAGCATTCTTTCGAATTTTACATTACAGAAAAGGAAACGAGGGTGTTTTAGCGAACATTCTAACGAGGGTTCTGGCGAGCTTTTTGCAGAGCAATTGTCAAGCCAGACATCTTCATGTCGAAAAAAATTTTGACGACTTTATCGACTAGAGCGTTCGCTAGAAAAACGTGAAAATGTTCATGTTTGGATCCATGTTCGACTTTATTCGTTATTCAGTTCGGCAACATTAAAAACGACGAATGCTCGATCTTCTATTGCAAATGAATACTCAAGTTTATCAACACATTAATGGTCGCATACGCTAACATTTGTTCCAATCAACTAAGCATATTGCAGTCAACTGCTGGACATAGGCCTCTCCCAGGCTTTGTCGTCCAGGTCCTTTGTGGACCAGCCTATCTGTCAATGTCTACGTTTCGACACCATATATCATGACGGGCAGAACGCACTAGTTGAAGACCTTATCTTCAAACATTGCCGGATGAGTAACGAGGCATTTGTACCAGGTTGATGGTAAAAGGCTATAGCTCTTAATACTTGGGACCTGGTACCTACTTGCCATGTAGGCCGACGATGCAAAATAACTGACGATACGTTTATATCTTCTGCCCTGCCTTTAAAGGATTGCAGACGTGCTTATTATGTTAAACAATAAGCATCTTATTTGAGACTATCAAAATAAGCATTATCGTGCTTCCAAAGCCATTCTAGTTTCGAGTACCTACGAGTACATCCATACAAGTACTTGCGTGTTACACATCACCAAGCTATGTGATTACAGTCATCGTAACCGTTCCCTGGAAACTCAATGATTAAGTTACGTAACACTTGAGAGCTTCAACAAACAAAATCGTAACACAATAATAACACAAATCATTTTCTCGCGAGGCTTTCTAGCTTATTACTCTTGTTTATATCATCACTCACTTTTTTTGCGGTTTTAAAGGCGGAAATAAATATAGTACTGGGATAAAAATTATCCTAATTATCCTCATGGGATCAAAAGTATCCCAATCATCCACGTGGGATAAAAAATATCCCCATTTTCCTCTAGGATAAAAAATATCCTATGAGCGAAACCAGATCATGAACTACATGTGTGCTCAATTTATTTGAAATCCCTTCAGCCTTCCAATGAAGTAACAAACAGAATTAAAAACAGAATTTATTTCGCAATTATACTACAAAAACACTCGGCGCTTCCCACTTGCTGTCAGTTCATTCTTATTACAAGTTTCCATAAACGGTCCCATTAAACGTTCCATTACATTGGGACGCGCGCAATTTCGGACAACCTAAACGCATCTTTTTATTACACATCGCTATTTTATTATTATTCAACAAGGTTGAGTTGAGAAATCGAAAACGCATCAGTTTGCGAAATCCATTCCTTTGTAATCGAATCATTAGTCAAATTAATTTGGGCTTCAATCACTAATGGTAATAGAATATTTTTGTTACATCACAGTTAGGGAGGCGTCAGGAAACGGTTACCTACCAGAAAAACTAAGTAGGTAACTAGTCTTGACCTTTTTTATTTTTCATACTTTTGAAATAATGTCGATCAATTAAAAAGTCTATTTTGAGTTTGGAATGGACAATTAATAAAAAAAAAATGTTAGTTCTTCCAATTTTAAATCAAATCTTTTTAAACAGTTTTTTTTATGTTTATTGTACGTTTTATTGTGAACCAATGCCTTCATAATTGTCTATGTTAATAAGTATCTGTCGCCAAACAGATTAATTATAAATCTTTTAATCTATTTTTTCGAAGTCGTCTCATTTTGGCAGACAAGGATGCGAATAGCATTTTTCAGTACTGTTCACATTTTTTAATTTACGGATGGGGGGTATTACGAAACGTCCTAAAACCAGGCTTGTTCTTGTTGTGTTGCAGTGAGTGAATGAGATGGCGCTAGACAACTTGTATAGCTCTGTCACTTTCAGTCGCCGGAACAAACCTGGTTTTAAGACGTTGTAATACCCCCCTGAACTTTGAGACTTATTGACTTCAGATTCTATAATGGTATTGCTATTTTTTGTGACTCCATTCCTTCCTCTCTTCTCAACACTGTGCTTCTTCCCATCCATATCCATCTGCCTAGCTTTTTCCTATACTGAGGTCGGCACCCAATTATTCGGTTAAACTGGATGGTAGGATATTATTTCACTTAGATTAATTACACACAATTATTGGAATAATCAGTACTCAATTTAATTATTCATGATATCTACTTACTTTTTCCTTGCCGCCATAATCATATACACTTTAATTATTATTTTAATTTTAAAATCACTAAGTTATTTGTAAACATAAACCTTACAGATTAAAAATATGTTCGAGTAATACCTACGTTTTGTTGTTGCTTTGAGTTACGTGCAAAAAGTGTGAAAAATAGTGCATTCGACACATTTTTTTGGCTAACTAAACGTAATTCATCGTAGTATGCGCAGAATGACCACATCATTAGCTACTTCTCCGTTGCTATGGAAAGACTAGATAAGTCTTTGTCTTCGTAGAAACGCGAGCCTACGGGTCGCGCCATGCTCGGGCAGAAGACAAATCGAGTTGGAAAGAAAGAGCTTTGTCTTTTCTTGGTAGAATAGAGATAGAATCGCCATGCTACGCGTGCTGGAGGCAGCTGAATTTTACATAGAGCTACTGCCTATCTGACTTCTACAACCCAGTTACTAGGCAAACGATACCTCTTGACATGACTGGTTATCAGACTTCTTGCTCCCCGTTCTTCCTACCCCATATTTGTGACTCATTTTGAATTTGTTGTTTTCCAGAATGTTCGAGCTGTAACGACGACGAGCTAGGTGTTACGCGGTGGACGATGCCTCTACTCAAATCTGGAGAGAAGAAGTATTATCTTGGAATATTCTTTAAGGTAAGAACATTTTTCTAAATGTTACGAGTACCACCACATGAACCATAGAGTTTTTAGGTCAGGTCCGCCGCACTCCCAATCAGTTCAACCCTTGGAAGCCATCAAACTTGCAATAAACCGGTCATCATCATCATCCAAACTCTGATCCAACCACTGCTGAGAATACTCAGCTGTGGTAGCACAGACAAGAAGAGAACAGTGGACGTCACGAAGTACAATAGTCGTGCAAGGCTTGAACAAAACCTCAATGGTAAAATCCTAAAAAAAAATACATGTGGCACTCGGAGACTGCCGCATGCCGCGGTGAAGCTATTGCATAACATTTTTTTTTATTTTAAAAGAAAAAAATCGCTTACCGCGTATATTAAACGAGAATATAATTTATTTAAAATGTTTGTGGTGCACTACTGTAATAAAGAACTTCTTTGTTGTAGGAGAATTTTATAAGTAGGTTTCATTGTGAAAACTCCTTTTGTAGCTGGCCGTTTAGAATAAGTAAGAAAAAGTAAATCCCTCTTCATACCTTTATGAGCACATCAGTCCGTTCCTTTATGATTGTCGAAGTCTCCCGAACTGAAACGACGTGCTGTCAAATGTGGTCAGGTTTTTTCGTTAAGTTTTTCGCGCCCGCCGCGCTCAGAGCCTGCGATAAAAGCTATGCAATAGCTTAAAAACAGAAAAAAGCTGACAAAGAAATCAACCTGTCCAAAGCTACAAAACATTGCTTGTTTAGTATAGGATTTAAAATACATATTTCAGCAATCATATACTTATCAAAACTTGCCACCAACTAGACAGAGCACACCTTCGAAACAATAGTTTCTATCTATATGAACAACAAATATTTCTTATTATAACATAATCCAAGTCTGGTATGTATAACTTGAGGAACTATGCCACTAGGTTCTAGGCTACAAGTCTATGACCTTAGTGCAAAGCCTTCATGCCTGACAAAGAAATCAACCTGGCCAAAGCTACAAAATATTGCTTGTTTAATATAGGATTAAAAATACATATTTCAGCAATCAATGTAGGTACACAGCAAAACCTGACACCAAATAGACAGAACACACCTTCGAAACAATAGTTTCTATCTATATGAACAACAAATATTTCTTATTATAACATAATCCAAGTCTGGTATGTAAAACTTGAGGAACTATGCCACTAGGTTCTAGGCTACAAGTCTATGACCTTAGTGCAAAGCCTTCATGCTTGGTATCAGGTATGCTTTATCATTTATCAGTACATTCGCGCAGGCTAAGTAACGTAACCGCATTGTTTAGATATCAGTGATATTTAATTATGTTGGATGCTATTGAATTAGCAATTATCGCCAGGATAACAGTGGGTACATAATTATAATTTTAATACCTGATTCCTTTGAGTTTTATAAACAAAGGCTAGCTGATACAATCAAACTCAAAAAATTAGTTTATTGAAATCCTCGTGTCTTCTCCCAAGCTAAGCCAAATCATAATAGCGTATAGAGCGATTTGAGTAAAGCGATGTAAAAGTGCTGATGTGAATGCGCGCGTGCCCTGTAGGTACGATACATGACTCGTACAGAAACCCTTTAATCGTTTTTATTAAATACTATGTTTATCTGCATCCGGAGTAGAGCAAAACGCCAGATATTTGTTTATTTTTTAGCCCACATTAGGGCAAAGGACTCCCGTCATTTCATCATTTTCTCTCGATGAAATAAGACACGCTCCATTTCGCTAATTGACGAGGAAGCTATCGAAGTTATCCTGCCAATTTCCTCCCTGCCTGTCTCAGTGCTCCATTCTTGGTTTGTGATGAGATATGCCCTTTTACTAGCGAAGGCAATGCTCT
Organism: Agrotis exclamationis; assembly: GCA_950005045.1. Classification (NCBI taxonomy): domain Eukaryota; kingdom Metazoa; phylum Arthropoda; class Insecta; order Lepidoptera; family Noctuidae; genus Agrotis; species Agrotis exclamationis. The sequence goes on along the minus strand of OX465430.1, from coordinate 16,144,702 downwards.
ATTTACAATATGACTTTCAGCGAAATAGGATGCTTATATAAAACGATAGCCAACCTCGTCAAACATCCCCTTATCGGAAACTCTTAAAAAGTAATTGTTTGTCTAACAGTCACGAACGATTTTATGGCACCATATCGGGAACTGCTGGATAGTTTGACTTGGTTATGCTGAGATAAGAATAGTTATGAGTGTGACTAATAGTAGAACTATACAATGTGTCATAGAAAAAATAGTAGGACTCTAAGGGCTCTGTTGCGCTAAAAACAGTAAATTCAGGAGGATGGGATATAACTCCTAGCGGTCCACTCGGGTAACGACTCGACAGGCTACTTGTAACTTTTTTTTCTATCGTGGTAAAATCATCAAATGAGTCCCTCCCGCTTTTTCCCCACTGCTCAACTGCGAATAGGTGAACAGTGAGGGTTCCCCAATGCTCAACCAAACCAACCCAAGGCGGTATAGACGGTTGAGCAATCCCACTGATATCGACCTCGCCAGGGCCCCTTGGCTAACGACCACCATCCTGTCAAAAGTCCATCGCCAAACAGTTTTTACTATTTTCCGTCGGTGCACAGGAGTTTCAGTTCTTTCTAAGGTCCTTCGTACACTAGGCGACGCAAGTTTCCGATACCTTACGACTTTGGTATCCAGGTGACTATCGCAATACAATTCTAGATTCGTACACAGCCACGGTTCAATGGATACGAAACTCGTAAGGTATTGGAGACTTGCGTCACCTAGTGTATGAAGGAGCTTAGAGAGCTCGCCTCATCTTAGGTCTCTTCTTGGTTCTGAGCAAGATTGAGACCAAGATTAAAGCTAGATTTATACTCTTTTAATTAAACTTATTTAACTCAAAAATATCTGTCAGTTCTGTCTAACATCAAAGTCATTTTCATATCACTCGATTGACAGAACAATGGTTTATCATTCGTTTACCGGTAAACATACGTATTTATTGATTTAATATTTTTTGTGAAAGCTGACCTTAGTATCAGAAAAGACTTCTTACAAAAAGAGGAATTCTTCGATAAAGATTTTGGGTGTTTCCTGTTAAGTCATTTAATAAATATGCGGTTAAACGTTTCCAAAAACGACGATACACAGATCTCCAAAATTGAATCATCTTTACAAATAAAAACGCAACTTTTCAATTTCGCAATCACTGATTCGTCACCTGGGTAAATCTCGACAGAAATTTCTTAAAGCAAGGAAGTGCATACATTGTACATTGTTCTTTAATATTTACTTAATATTATGTCACTGTTTTGCTTAGAAAAAAGCAAACTTGCGTCAAGCATGTTCTTTCAGTTGCTTTTTGTAAAAAAGCCTATAGCGGGGGCACTGTCGTGCCCTCAGATACCCGGTGAATTCGGTTATTGTCCCATAGGATCATATTATCCGAATAAAAAGTCCCCTTTTATGCTACTTATGTAGTTTTACCAGCAAGAGTAAAAAAACATCCGTCCATTCATCCATCCTCACAAACTTTCACATTTATGATAGCTGTAAGGTTTCTTTTTCGGAAACTGAACATTATAAACAGATCTAGTTCTGTGCTGCCGTATAATTTGCTCTGTATTATACCACTAATGTCCCTTAATCAATGGCGTACATAATATATCAATGTTTAATATTGATGTGCTCAGTACTTGATGAATGGATTCATGAATGAAAAGATGAGTTGCTTTGAATAGTAGGTTAATGTCGTGCAATTAGAATTTTATTGTAACGGTAGATGCAGTGAATTAATGATCATTTCTTAGTCTTTACCCTAGTACAGACGCTAGCAGGTCAACATTACCCCAATCTGTAAAATTTTACCAATCGAACATTAATTTTCACTATTGTGTTTTTTTTATCGTGGTAATAATAATATCATCAAAATGAATCCTCCTGCACTGGGTGACACCGGTTATAAGTAATCGAAGTTTTGGCTGTCAAAAATCTACGGGACACAGTCGGAACCAACAGCTAATAGCGGCCACGGAGCCACGGATCGGTTTGTAAAAAAAATAGCCAAAACGGCCTTGGCAAACAGTAATAAACTAGAAAGATCCACCTGTCCGTCTGATTAAATTTAGCCACGATCTCACACTGAAATATTACCATTAACTTATATAGATTAATAAAAGATAATAACGATCACATTCGCGGACAAATTACCAGAATCGATTCATCATTTGAAGCGGATACCCGAAGGCTGCGCGTGCGCAGGTCCGCGATGACGACGATGATGTAACACCGCGTGGCGCTGATAGATCGCGCTTTCTCTCTCGCCAGCTGATACAACTTCTGTGGCTATTATATCTTAGTATTAATTAAGTATTTATTTAATTCCAGTAGGCATGGACAACATTTGATTTTGTTTTGATTAGTGTTACATGATATGGCTAGAGAGGGACGACTGTTACCGTAGCATTTCAAATTTTCTCACATGTTATAGACAGATAGATAGATAGAATATACTTTATTGTACAACTAAATTGTTTTATACCTACTTACTGTACACTAATTCTAGGGTTATAATAAATAGTAATAGGTACCTAGCATAATTATAATTGTGTGAGTTTAACTGTTTATAAACGAGATCAACGATCATCACATCAGCCTATAATGTTCCAACTGTTGGGACACAGGCCTCCTCTCTGTGAGAGGGAGGGAGTGGGCCGTAATCCACCACGCGGGCCCAGTGCGGGTTGGGATCAACGATACAACAATAGAATTTCAATGGCAAAAGAAATGGTCAGGAGTGCTGAACTGATCATGATGTTTGGTTCTGAGATAGGTTAGATTTTCGTTTTCAATAGCTAGTGATAAAACCGGCCAAGTGCGAGTTGGACTCGCCCATGAAGGGTTCCGTAGTAGCAAGCATAGATTAGGGATATAATTATATTGAGATTAGTAAGTAATATACACAAACAATAAAAATAACTTTGTTTTTCATAGTGTTTATATGAATGGCAAAGTTATATTTGCGGTTTTTGAAAATGTACTATATCTCAAAAACTGCTAACTGTATCTCATCCAAACCAATTTTCGTTGGAAGTTTTTGTTGAGGTCTACATTGTATTTTTTTTTTAGTTTTATCATTCTCTGATTTTAGAAGTTACAGGGGGGGTGGCACACATTTTACCACTTTGGAAGTGTCTCTCGTGCAAACTGTTCAGTTTAGAAAAAAATGATATTAGTAGCCTCAATATCATTTTTAAAATCCTATCCATAGATACCCCACACGTTTGGGTTTGGTGAAAAAAATATTTTTGAGTTTCAATTCTAAGTATGTGGGGGCACCCCCAAAATTTGTTTTGTTTTTTTTTTTTGTGTGAAAATCCTAATTTAATGCGGTTCACATAATACATCTACCTACCAAGTTTCAACAGGATAGCTCTTATACTTTCGACAAAAAGTGGCTGTGACATACGGACGGACAGACAGACAGACATGACGAATCTATAAGGGTTCCGTTTTTGCCATTTGGCTACGGAACCCTAAAAATGCCATCGGATTGTGGCGCTTATGTCTGATAAAGAAGTATGAAGTATGGATGATGAATCTAGATATATACAGTGCCGCACCTAATTGGGAAAAAGGCAAGATACCTACTGACCGATTGTCTTCTAATCAGTAAGTTTTAAAACGTTTTAGACAATTCTATTTTTTTGGATTTTAAAAACAATTTTATTCCGTCTAATCTAACAATATAGACGACCTCTAAAGGAGAAAACTGTGTCACAATGAACACAAACACAGACGTCCAACGTGAAATTTTGTAGCTTTCTGTGTTAGTAGAAAACACATTTTTATACATAACCGCAATGAGTGGGTCACTCGCGTCACTATGATATAACTAGCCAGTTTCCTCTGTATAACTAGTTAACACGGCACGCCACAGCATCAGTGTGCCAGTATCTTAGATAAGATGTTTTTTTGTAGGAAATGCGAAAAAGTTGCTCAGTTTATGGATTTGTTGAGCAACAGTTCGAGAGTTAACTGACATAAAAATCTTTTTACCTACTATACTAATATTTAAAGGTATTTGTTTATATTGTAGGGGGTAATCTCTGGTCTCTTATCTGGTAACCGTGACCCTGGAATCTAAGGGGCTATTGAAGGACACCGTGGATTTTAGTCAGTACGAGACTGACAGTAGTTATTCCGTGTCGGAAAACGTCGCGTTGTGTACGAAAGTTCTAAGTGTCACGACACACTATGCCGAAGTTACGCGACCGAAGTTTAGCACAATTACGCCTGCAATGCTATTTGAATTACTGAAGACACACTATGCCAAAATTACGTCGCGTCATAGCGTACAGCCTAACTTCGGTCGGGCGTAAGTTCGGCGGGAACTTATTCTGTGACAACACATTATACGCGACCGAAGTTCGGTTCGATTACCGACGAAGATCCGCGTAACTTCGGCATAGTGTGTTTAGACACTAATAGGTCCGCATTGCAGCGGCTTGCATCCAACGCGCAATCCCTGTGGTCTTCATCAGATTGTCTGTGGTCTGAAAATGGCATGTTAGGACTAAAATTTAATCTAGACTTAGATTTATAAGTAGCTGCTCGCCAGTTTGCATTCATGGTGTTATTTCACGGAATTAACAAAAATTATTGCATAAAGTTTTTATGTAAATATGTACTCAATATCGTGAATCTTGCAAAAATAACACTTAATTCAATTAATATTGAGAAAAGTAATATCAAAGAAGACATTAAGCGCCACCGCATATGGTAAAACGTATTAGATACAACACACTGTAAGAAAATGTTGACTTATCGTCCGCTTCTAATGCTCGCCGGACGGCAGTTGGTGCATACTTTTTCATAATTTCTGATAGTGTGTGGGGTGCGTCCGACGCGCGACGGGCCTCAGAATTTTTCTGATAGTTTCTTAAAGTATCTATGTATGCGTCCGCGCTTAAACCTTTTCTTTCGACCTATTTCGTCTCTTTTCATGTGGTTTGACCAATTTATTGATCGAAGGATATAGGTACTACTTATTCACTATTTTTAACTACATTATGTTATTGTCTTAAGTTACAATAAACCAACAGTCTAGTCGTAGGAATAGAATGTAACAGTTGCTAATTTCCCGGCGGTACTTCTACGGTTCGCAAGGGAAAGTTACGTACTCTTGTCACAGCTTAGGACATTTAACATGTAATACTCAACTTTGTCTACACCGTAGGAAACGTAACTTAGGTACACACGACTACACATCGAGCCATAGAAAACCAGTATAAACTAACCTTTCATTGGACAGAAAAATCATATAAGTGAGGCCAAGACTAACTGGCTTTGTATAGTTTGATGTGTAGCCGTATATACGTTAAGTTAGTTTTCCATATATAAAGTCAATTAACTGGGAATCGGCCATTAGAATGATGTTTATATTGTTTTAGGACATGTCAAACGTAATAAAATTGATAGATGTGGTAAAATGGCTAGCTATACTAGTACAAATATAATTTTAAGTAAACTGCTGCACATAGGCCTCCCTCAAAGATCGCCAAAGCGTATCTCCCGTTTTTTAACCGATATCATAAAAAAAGTAGGTTCTCAGTTCGACGCCATAATCAATAAAATAAAAAACAAAGCCACCGACTTCCGAAAGAAAAGTTATTTTACACTTTTTGTGTTTGGTTTTCAAGTCGGTTTCTCTTTTTAAAAAAAATATATTTTCCCCTTTTTAGTTGAGATATTTTCATTCTACCATTGCCAGCTATCAGCTATCTTGCCCTAATAAATAAATTGCTTAGTAATTTTATTACACTTTATACTATAACTGCACACAAGCCACCAAAAAGCAAAATCTTCTCATTAAAAAAAAATAGTCTGGTACAAAATGTCCACAAAATATTTCAATCAGCGCCAGAATAGAATGTCAGACTGATAAAAATATGGCGTTTAATAAGTCTTGTTTTCCCTATCCAAGTTGCACATAATAGGAAAAGCCTGACATACTGAATGATGGACACGAAATAGTGAACTTTTAAATAAACAAAATGGAAAACAGCCCCTCCAGTCCCAAGGGACCAGTGCACTCCACCGCCTCGCCTTCGCAGTCGTCGTCGCAAAACCGAGCCCCCAGGTCAGACACAGCCGAGTTTATCGTATCTACACCTGAAATTCAAAGATGGATGGCTACAATCGAGCAGCACCTTAATGAAGTTTGCTCTATTGCCACGGAAGGCAAATTAAACTCGGAGCAGAAAATGAAGATTTCAAACCTATGCCGTAAAATAGGTTCTGGTACATCGCAGATGGCAGTCCTGTATCAGTCTCTGAAACAAAAAACCATTTACGCAGAACAGGAAATAAATATTCTTCACGAACAGCGGAGTCTGGCAGATCATATTTCGGACCTCAAGCAGTCAATGTCGCAGAGCACTAAATCTACGGGAAATTTTAATACTTCTTTTGCCGATATGGTAAAAAGAGGAAATAATGACTTTGTTCGACCTAATCATTTGAGTAGCATTGCCATTTATCCTAATGATGCACTCAAAACAAGCGACGAAACGAAAGAACTTGTGCAAAAAATCATTCGACCCGAGCAAATGAAGCTGCAGGTACGTGCTGTGAGAAAAATAAAAAATGGAGGCGTAATCATCAGTACCGAGACAAAACAAGACGCTGATAAACTGAAGAACGCAGTTCAGCTCTCTACATCTGAACTTACCGCTGACGAACCCAACAAGCGCAAACCCCGGATCGTGGTTGTAGGTGTGCCGAGTTCAATGGCTGAAAATGAGGTCTTCAGCTGCATTTTTGAACAAAATTTAGTAGACTCGTTACCGGAATTGACAATGGAATCCTTCTTGGCCGCGACAAAATTAAGCCATAAATCTGGTAAAAGAGACGCTGCGACTTGCAATTATGTAATTGAAGTTTCAGCCAAAATACGAAAAGCGCTCATCCTTCAATCACGAGTCTTCATTAATTGGTCGTCCTGTCCTGTCAGGGACTTTACACTAGTAACGAGGTGTTACAAATGCCAACAGTATGGCCATGTAGCCAAATCATGCAGAGAGGTGAATTCTACATGTGGGCACTGCGCGGAAACAGGTCATATGATGTCCGAATGCGCGAAGAAATCTGAAAGTCCTAAATGCGCGACTTGTTCACGTTTTAAAAAACCCAGTGACCACAAAACGGGAGACGCAGAATGCCCAGCTAGGAAAATAGCAGAGCACAGATACATAAATTCAATCGATTACGAAAGTACCTAGTGTGTCATACTAAGGCCATACTTCCGTATAATATTGTTGCTAACTCATCAATACTTATACGAGACCACTGTGCACTGCGTTGTCCTACTTACCATAATTTTTGTCGATGCATAGGCAAATTATTTATTCGACCGCTAAAACATGACATGACGATCATTTTTGCCTGTTAACAATTCTGCTGACAAATTATTTTTGTATAACAGTGAAATCACATAATATAATTATAGAATAATATATTGACGTGTATGGCCCTTATTTTGTTTTTGTCTCGGTTATGATAGAATTTAAGTAGGTTAGTTATAATAATATAAAATTTCATAATTGTTTCACTATTTTAAGTTATGTTAAATATTGTTTACAAGTAGTCTGACTAGTAATTATAAATATTAGCTCTAGTGCGCCTGTGATACAGGTATTAATTTAACCTAGTACAGGCATCGAACTTTTAGACTAAAATTATTTTATATACCTTTTGTTGTATTGTACCATTATGAATGCTGAATAAATTTATTATTATTATTATTATATTATACTTTTCTGTTTCCCCCAATCAATGAAGAAATCGGAAAATAAATAAGGTTCCAACACTCCCAACAGAGTATCAGGCTATATTTAATACTAAATTTGAAGAATTTGGTTTAGTTTGTGCGCACTAATGTCTGAAACTAGAAGTCGATAAAATTCTTACGAAGTGTAAGTGTAGTAGTGTACTTTTTATGGCATTTTAATAAAGAATATTCTATCTACCATGTCTGTTTGTTTATTGAAGAATCGTTTTTTTTTATTAGTTTTAGACAGACGATGCTTGTTTGGGACAGTTTCATGATTTTTAGTAAATGACTAGGTGTATAATTACAAGTTTTTGGCAAAGTTTAAAAGCCCTACATTTTCTAAGTATCCTGAATAAAAGTTCTAACATATCCCCCTTTCTACCAACTTTATAAAGGTGTACGCCAACTGCGAACCGGTCCAAGGACCATTAAGTTTGGCCCAGTCGTAAACACAGCCAGAGCAACAATAGCTAGCACTTTACGGTCATGTTCTGCTGTCCTATAAATAGCTGGACTTTTCCTTCTCAGTTAATTAAACATGCAGCTATTTGAAACAGGCAGTGGGTTAAGTAACAACTTAGATTTATATTATAATGTGAGGCTAGCGTCTGCATAATCGTGTTTTAGGATTGTTCGAAAATTTTTATGGAAGTCAGGATGTTTACTTTACTTTCACGGACGTAACTAACGTGAAAATTGTAAGGTAGACTGGGAGAGAATGTCTAAGGCATTATGTCCACCTTTGTACTGTCTTGTTACATGTGCATAAAGATAAATAAATTAAATTAAATTTGCGGACGGATAATACCGCCACGACTGAAGTTCTTTTGACGCGGCGCTAATGCCTTTGTCATTACATCAAATTGCATTCTTCTTCTTCTTCTTCGTGTCGCTGGCACGACGGTAATTATATTTTATTGGCCCAAAACTCCGCCATCTCCACCGCGTTGTCGGTAGCAGCGAAGAGGTCTATTTGGCTGCATCTTTGCAGCATTGCATTAAAAAATATTGTACCAGGAATTTTCGGCAGGTCATGATAGCTGATAACCCGTGGTTTCAAACAACGAGCCCGAACTAACGTTCGGGCTCGTTGTTTGAAACCACGGGTTTCGAGCTTAGAGAGCAGATCCCCTGGTCAGTTTGGTTTAAAGGGCAAAGAACTAGCTGCTTTTTTTAACTACAAAAAGTTCGTTAGGTTTTTTAGTTAGTAAGACTCCAGCAGGCCCTTTTACTCCACCCAATGTAGACGAGAAGAAGTCATTCCGAAACCCAACGAAAAAGAAAATGTAAGACTCATACGATAGAATTTTCCAACAAAGGAAGAAGTGGAGTGTTATATCTCATTTAAATCATAACCTATTTTTAATTTAGCAAGTACAGCAGTACAAGCAGTGAAGCAGTAGTTAAGTACAGCGTATCAATTAATTTAATTAGCGTAATGTATTTTTATGATAGCTCATTACATACGGACCCATTAGTGAAATAGCTGTCTACTAATTAATTAAGTAGGTTTAAATATAATCTTTTTAATTAAAACCGCAAATGTTAATGAAAAATACTTTCCCAATTTAAATTAACTTGTGCCAGCTACTTCGACAGATTTTTGTAATTTTCCCAAGAAATCGTATTCCTGTCTATGTGCCAAACAAATCAGTTCAGTAGTTTGTAGCGTAAAAGTGAGTAACAAACATAAATCTGGATGGTTTTCAAAAACTTTCATAATATTTTCATTGGTAATAATAAATAACACCTGATACTGACATGAGACGATTTTGCGGATATCCTCAAAAGAACAGGTTTTAAATTGTCCTTTTTGTTTTTGATTTACCAAACATGGTTTTCAGAGCCCATGAATTTTCAGGCAACTTAGATAGGTAGGTTCCAGGGAAATGGCCCAATGGAGCGCACGTAACGTGGGCCACTGCAAAATGTAGTGGAAACGCTGGCTGACCACAGCTCTGAACCATAGAGTAGGTATATAGAAGATTTAGTGATTTTACAAAAATACCTACTAGGCAGAATTCGCGTGTTACCTTTGCATGATTTTCGTTGAATAAATGAAAAGTTGTCATTGTTTGTTTGTCTTTTAATTACGATTCATAATTTTATTGTATTTTCTGAACTGGTTTATAAATTAAGTATATTAAATACTTGTGTACTTACTAAATCGTCATAATAATGATAATCATCATATCTCATAATTATGTATAATACGAAAGTTTGCAAGAATTGATGTACCTATTTAATTAATGATGATGATGATGATACAGTCCACAGACTGTTCATATCATGGAATAACACAGGATACTTCTTATCCCGTCAAAACATTAACTGTAGACCGTCTACAGTTAATGTTTTGATGATGTTTTCCGGGGTCACGGTAGTTGTTTAGTCCCGCGACCCGGCAGGCTTTGGCATTCTAAAGGGGGCGCGTGGAACACAACGCGCCGTCGACCCGCATGGTCCATGATCAGACAGCGAGTCGCTATAGGTAGTAGGTACTATAGACGCTAAGGAAACCACGGGTATATCTACTAGTAAAGTATAATTAAAAATGGGATTGGTCTACGGTACGTATATGGGTATTATTGAAGCTCAAATACCTATGTTTGTATGTTTGTGTGTCAAAGGTCTGCGCTAGCTGGAACTTTGAGGCTTCTTGGGAAATGGATTTTCTTGTGGGTGATGTGTACTTAAATGTACATTTTCAATCACTATAAAGCTTCTTTATTATCGCTATTGATAGTTTAATACCGCAATAAGGTCCCCTTCAATTATTGTCGGTGGAATTTCTGTGAAAATCTTTTCTGAACGGATATTACTAACATTACGACAAACAACAGATGTAAACATTGTTCTATTATGAAACAGTCCCTATTATGTTTGGTTGCATCAGACCAACCACAAAGTAAATTGGAATCAATTTGGTAAACCTGACTTCTCTGTTTTCCTCAACCACGGTTTAATTTAACGAACGAAAAAAATTACGCATTCAATTGCAGACATTTTTAATTTAGTCACACTACGAAATGTTTACGATGTGAATTTATCGTACGTAATAATAAAACATTAACTTTATGCAATAACAATTAGTGTTGAAGTACCGAAGACATAATTATCCAATTACGATAATTACAAAAATCGAACTTAAAAAGACCGTAAACTACTTTAAAAGTGACATCCTTACAATAAACACGTCAGTGCAAAAAAAAACAGAGATCGAAAACGCAAAAACCGGTGTGGAACATCTAAATTGTAAATGAAACGTGATTGCATAAGCGACACAGTGAGAGATCTAAAGAATCCGAGGTAGCTACGTCACACCACATTTCTTATAAGCCGGTTGCAGACGTCGCCGACGCCATTACGGTGTAATTTGCACCGACCGCTGTAGGGTTGACACACATCCGGCTATCATCTACACGAGTCATTAAAAATAAAATATTGTCGACTTGCACTAATAGAAAATCTACCATATTGCTGTTGTTGGTTTTTAGATGACAAGATGTAATTTTATGGACCTGAGTATGCCTCTACGAGGTGAAATGTTATACGCTTACAATCGGGTTAGACAAATACATATATTACAGGTACAATAAAGTCCTAATAAATAAGTTCACGTTTCTGGAGACTTGTAAACTAATAATCTGATAGAATGAAAGCCACCAGAAAAGACAGTGTAACCATCCCAAAAAAATAACTTATTTCTCTTTTATTATGAGTTTGCCACCCCTAATCTCCATTCAGCAAGCTTTATCGGACCGGTGTATTCCCACTTTCTCCGGCAACCGGACGGCCGACCAACGACAATCGTGCAACCAAACATTTACAACTCATAATTTCGTAAACATTACGGAATTTAATATCGAAATCACACATAAAGAGACAGTGTGTATTTATAATTTCACCTTGACTCTTTTTGGGATTAATTGGCAGAATTGGAAAGGAAAGGAGTGACTTAAGACGAGCTAAATTGATGTTTCGATGAAGTAAACAAAACTAGGTATATTTAAAATATTTAATATTTAAAATATTTAATAGTTTCGATCCCTGATCAAAATTATTGACACTCTTATAACACGGTTTACATTACCGGGATATTTATTAAAAAAACTTTGCCACTTAGGTTTTTTTCTCTTGTGTCATATGCATTAACAAAAATTTTAAAGTCACATAGACCCGGGACAACTATCAATAGCTCATACAAATATTTGTTTCGTAGCAGTCAATCCCTTAACCATGCCAAAGGAATTTCATCTAGTTAAATGTATTTTCAATGCACTTAACATAAACAAGTTTTTACTGCCATGATTTTATTTCACAAGTCCATTTCCTGCTTTGAAATCTTACAAACTTGGAAGAACATTTTCCTGTAATCCAGGAATTTAAATGAATTTTAACAACATCGGAAACCGAAACACAAAAGATATTGACATGAATGTAACAAGCTCTCTCGAACGTGTTACATTGCCCACACAACATGACAGGGAAAGATTTCATCGTTGTGTAAAAATAAATTTGAATTGAGAACCTCTTCTTTTTTTTTTTCAAAAATTATTATTGTAAACCTGCAATTCTGCGAAATTGCACAGAGCTTTTGAATTTCCGAACGGGAACGTCCTCACAGGTCGAATGCTTATTTCCTTTGCATTTTGAAACTAGTGATGATAAAATAAATATGTTAAGTATGAGTGAGGTTTTAGACGAGTTGGAATATAAATATGATAGGGGAACAGTGTATAAGACGGGGACGTTAATAATCGCGAGGTATAATGGGGATATACACTCATTAGGCATACTTAACACAACACTAATGTAGAGCAAGCGCCATCAGGACGTCATTTGCAAGCGGCCAGACGCAAATGGCGTCCTGTTGGCGCTTGTGCTACGTTACTTTTGTGTTAAGTTTGCCTTATGTGTGTGATTTCCCATCATACCTCGTGTCCCCGTCTTATACACTGTTCCCCTAATTACCTTTAAGGTTTAGTACCCATTAAGTTCCTTATTAGCCATTTGGTACAACATCGTGAATATGTTACCTACAATGTTTGTAGAGTTTTGACTAAGCCTCTTCAGCATGATCTGTCTTTTTTTTTTTTTAGCGTGGTAAAATCATCAAATGAGTCCTCCCACCCCGGGCAGGGCGGGAGGGACTGTCAGACTTGTACTGACTAAAATCCACGGTGTCCTTCAATAGCCCTTTGTGTTCCGGGGTCACGGTAATGAGATAAGTCCCGCGACCCCGGCAGGCTTTGGCCCTCTTGGGCGGGGCCCCGTCATCGTGCTGACGCTCTTTGAGGCGCGCGTGGAACACAACGCGCCGTCGACCCGGGCATGGTCCATGGTCGGGCGGCGAGTTGCCCTTTACTCGCCGCCCTCTGTCTAAACCTATTTTAATGGCTATTTATTGATTCTTATCTTAAGCTTTAAGCTCTTTAACCAGGTATTTAATTATAACAGCTTCTAACACAAAAAGGTGTTTATTTAATTATACTTATGTTATTTAGTTTTGTCATACCTAATTTTATAGAAATGTTCGATCTATTTATGCAAGAATGCATCCTAATAAAATCTTTTATATTTATTTCATGTTATTTGAAATGATGTACCTAAAATTATATACTGAACGGATTTGGATGAAATATGGTACATAGATAGTTTATAACGTGGATTAACACATATGACAGCATTTATCCCGGTTTTATTTTGTTGTGGGAGAATTTTCGGGTTGTAGCGATAATATAATTAATTTTAACCAATGTTAAACAATTCCTCCTATTGTAGTTATGCGTGTTACGGTAATTTTTGAATTTCTCACATTTAGTCAAATGGCTGGATTATGTAGGTTGATTCCGGTTTAGTAACAATTGGTTGTTAACATTATGTTCCGCGATTATTAAGCATAATTTAAAATTTTGTAACATTGGACATGGGAACCAAATTAATAATGTTCCTGGTAATTGTAATAATTTAGGTTTTTGATGAGATCAAGCGATGTTACAGCAATTTCTATAAATAATAATTTAATAGTCTGTCGTCTTTTTCTTCGCAAATTAAGCAGATAGGTATTTATTGTAAAAATTAAGTGGCTATAGCTATCTATTGCTAGTCTTTTTAACATAGGTATTTATTTAATTGTAACTTGTTTTTTATACATATAATACATATACGTACATACCCAAAACGTTATAGTGTCACATACATTTTCAACAACTTAATTATTGAAAAAGGGTGTAATTTTTTAAAATAAATTTGAACGTGTTCATTTTAGGACAGTTTAAAAATAAAATACAAAACAGCGATCTTCGGTTCTTCAAAATATTACCTATACCAATTCCTGCAAAAAAAAATCCCGTCTTTATTTAAGTTTAAAGGTAGGTAGGTACTTGCTGATATATTCCTACAATATTTGTATTCTACCACTATTTTTGATTTATAAAAATATCTAATATTTACGCTGACTGCTCACTTCATGCTGCCTAATAGCATTGCTTAACAAGATGTAAATGATGTTAAGTGCATCATCATCTGACTGAACAGATGGGATGCATACTTACTAAGTAGTTACGGAGTGCAATAACTACTTTAGGAACTGCTAATCCCCAATGCCAGAGAAAGTGGGTCTTGTTTCATAAGATCAATGACTGTGTATACAAACATATGCCTACATACATACATGTGTCATACATTTGTACACCTTGTATTTGTACTTGGGTACAGTCGAACAAATAGTGTGGTTTGTAGGCAAGAATATTCATCTCTCCTTGACTTTTTAATACTGCATTGCAATTGCATTGACGTCTTCTTGAGCTTGTCATACATCAATTGCAACATAAAGACTAGATCACTTAGCACACTCAGTTTGAATTTTGGTATTATTAATCGTTTTGTGAAATGCCTACATCCAATGCTAATAAATTATAAGATTTTAGCCGTCTTACCACAAGAAAGATAAACATCTATTGAACACTTGTCTAAATAAAAAACTGTCAACGTCAAAACAACATTTCACGTTGATATAAGGGTTGTTTTGCAGTTACATCTTTTTAGGCAAGCGTTCGTGCGTTTGTGGTAAGGCGGTAAATGTTTAAGGACAATCATGTCTTGTCTCAGACGCGTCCCCATACCTATGTTGCACTTTTAGTTTGACTGTTTACCGATAATGTCACAACAACCCTTAAATAAAGCCTTGCAAGCAAGTACTTTGTAAGTTACGTTTATAGAGCTTATAGTGTTTTTTGTTGTTTTTTTATTACGCAACTATTACACAACGCCATCTAGTCCCAAGCTAAGCAGAGCTTGTGTTATGGGTACTAGACAACTGATAAACATACTTAAATATTTCTAAATACATAAATATTATAGATAAATTACACCCAGACACAGAACAAATGATCGTGCTCATCACACAAACATTTGTCATGGGTGGGAATCGAACCCTGACTGCTATGCCGAAGCTCGTCCTCCGGTATAGCAGTCAGGGTCACTAACCAATAGACCAACAGGTCTATCATGATGTTTATATTTTTGTGGTAAGGCGGTAAATCTTTAAGGACATGTCTTGTCTCAGACGCGTCCCCATACCTATGTTGCACTTTTAGTTTGACGAAGTTTTGCAAGTACTCTGTAAGTTACGTTTATAGAGCTTTGACCACACACAACATTGTATACGTTATATAGGTGCTAGCAGCACCTATATAACGTGGAACGAATAAGTTAGTAGGGGAACAGTGTATAAGACGGGGACGTTAATAATCGCAAGGTATAATGGGGACATACACTCTTTAGGCCTACTTAACACAACACTAACGTAGAGCAAGCGCCATCAGGACGTCATTTGCAAGCGGCCAGGCGCAAATGGCGTCCTGTTGGCGCTTGTGCCAACTTGTGTAAGTTTGCCTTAGGTGTGTGATTTCCCATCATACCTCGTGTCCCCGTCTTATACACTGTTCCCCTATATAGGTAGCACTGTTGGTTGGTTTGACTGTACACACACTGCTCAACCTACTCATCATCTGTAGATTCGCACCTGTGTTCATTGTTTTATCCCTCATATAATTAATCTTGCTGATGCATTTCGTTGGCATGACTGTTGATGGCTGTGAATCATAATATGAAACTCATCTTATTCAATTTATGTAATACTAGCTGTCACCAGCGGCTTTGCCCGCTATAATTCGAAAATTATCCCACTGGAAGATGAAATTGGGATTAAAAGTATCCTTATGTGTTAATCCACGGGGTCGCGGGACTTATCAAATTACCGTGACCCTGGAATATAAAGGGCTATTGAAGGACACCGTGGATTTTAGTCAGTACAAGTCTGACAGTCCCTCCCGCCCTGCCCTGGGTGGGAGGAATCATTTAATGATATTACGACGATAAAAAAGAAACGTAGTAAGGTAATTATGATGATACAGAGAACAGCAACTTAGTTAATGAAAACAGTTGCCTTATTTCAAAGTTGAATATATTATGATGATTTTTGAAAATATTGTCAGATTTAACCTAGATTTTAAAAACTTGTTTAGAGCAACCTACATAACTCTCATCTTACGACATTCTAATATTTTGTGTTACGAATATCATACTTAATTTAATTTAAAAACTTTAATCTGTGGACAGTATTAATTTGTTTAGGTACAATAGAATAGAAAAAAACATTTATTTAATATTGGACACATACAGAAACAATAAAATTGAAAATACAATAAGAATTTTGTTGAGCATGTCCACACCAAAAGGGTTACCAACTCAGCATATTATTATACTGGGCGAAAGACACCCAACGCTGGTTTTTAGTTGCTGGTTTTTAGCTGTCTGCACATTGCGGGGTGCCCCGCAATGTGCAGACAGCAGCAGGTCAACCAACCCGAATCTGTCAAATTTTACCAATCGATAATTAACCTTCCGCTATTGTGATAAGGTTGAAAATCTATTAAAGAAGTTTGACTGATTGAGGTAGGTTGACGTGCTGGCGTCTGTACTATGCAGTTCAACTATGAAGGAGAGTTGGTGACGCCACATTGTGACGTCATGCACCCCTTATTAGCAGTTGCACGCTTTCAAATAAACATTTATCACATGAAAATGACTCTAACAAGATAAGTAGTATACACTATTAAAAATTAATTTGCACAATTTTTTTTATTGCTAAACGTTATTTTCAATTGACAATTGACAGATGGAGATCATTGACACACTCCTTCTTAACAGAACCGCACAGTATTAGCGATAATTTCTTAAACGTTACTATGTGGTTGAAATTCACTATAATTGTCTATAATTACTCGCATTCAAACCAAAAAAGATACACTAAAACATATCGACAAATTGTTGACACCTCATCCGGTTATAACCTAATTGGGATACCAAATATAAATGCAGTCTAATTATACCACAAAACACTGTAATACAACATAACTACAAGATACTTTTGCTTTCGACTGTACAACTTTCGCCAATCACATTTTTTCTGTACATAACTTATCGAGACGGTCCCATACATATGAGTAATATTTCATAACTTCTGTCTACGCAACATCTAAGTAATTAAATGCTTTAAAACTGTCGCTTGAGGCATGTTAATAAATAAAATATTGTATATAAATATTTGCAATAATAATCTATCTTTATATTAATACGTGGAGCAAAAACTTTGTACACCTTTTGTAGTAGTTAGACATTTGGTTCGTTTAACGTTTTCATTGAGAAAAAAAAAGCTTAAAAAAGTTTTTATAAGTACTTATATATATTTTTTTTATATTTGAGACCAAGGCTAATCTCTGGTGGGCAGGGTTGGAAAAAAAACAGTTTTTTTTTTTAAATTGTATAAAACAAACTGTTCAAATTGTTTTAAACAAGTGTTTTTTTTTCTTTTCGGTCATTTTTTCAAATTAATTTGACTATGGGTCGACGTCTTAACTTATAAATAAATTATATGTTTCATTTCTATACTAGGTAAATCTTTTCAAATTCGCTGTTTGTAGTTAAATATTTACAAAAAAATATAAATGGAAAAAAACATCTACTGTTTTAATGTGTTTAATGTTGTTTAATTTCAAACTGTTTTAAACACTGTTTAAAACAGGTGTTTTAAAACAACTTGTTTTAAACATGCCAGCCCTGCTGGTGGGATAGCATGGTAACGTAAAACCGGGATAACAAATATTCAGGTTTACTATCTGTGTATCACATCCATATCTGTTCAGTAGATTTTTGCGTTTGGTAAGTTGACCGAGACAAAACCTAAAATAGAGCTTTGTTTATTATTTAAATTTGAATTTCGACAACCAAGCGACCACAGTAAAATAAATAAATAAATAATCTATTTGCTTCCCCAAATAAACGATTGAAGATCTAGGCTGCATTTTGAATACAAAATAAGCTGCGCCGAAGTCTCGACTGCAGTTAAATGGCACCTGTCCGGTCCAAAACGTGGTTCCTATTTCTATACGTGACTTCGAGTACAGCCAATTTATAGCACCGGTATAAAACTGGTTGAAAATCGACGAGGAAATAAAGCTTTGGGTAGGTAACTACGTGCTTTTTCAAAATTATTTTGTACGTAATTTAACCTTTATTGCGTTGTAATTTATAATTACTGTCTACACTCGTTTCAATACTGGCTAACTGCAACTTATGCAGTGAAAAAAAACTTACTGATAGACTTCAGAGTTTACTTGTAACAACTCAGAGAATTCGCCACTTTTATGTTTTTAATTTTTATTTTATCGAACTGGTGGCCTACCATGAACTCTTAAAGCGTGAGTCTTTAGGCTGTGGGAGAGAGATGGCGCTAGACGATTTGTATAGCTCTGTCTCTTTCCCACAGCCTAAACTGGATCGCATTAAGAGTTCGTGGTAAGGCCTCTGAACAAAGAACAGAACCAAGCACGAGCCAGCGTAGAACCAACGCTACGAATATCTTATAGCGAACGCTCTAGTCGACTCTCGAAAGGTTTTCTTCACGAAGATGTCAGATTTCACGATATGCTGCATTTAAAATTATGGGTTGCAAAAAGAAAAAGATGAAGGCAAAATAAAGCTCGAAGCAAATACTGTCCTTCAGCTAGAATGCAAACCCGAACCACAGATTACCCGAACGCTCTCTTTCACTTTTCTTAAATGTAGCATTCGCAAGAATACTCATTACAAGAAAATCCCCAAGTTTATCAGCTCCATTATATTACCCATCGATAGGTCAAGCCAGGCTCATTGTAATACAGTTAATAGAAAAGTATAATATTTTTGATGAACATCAGTTTCCACTTCTACCCTTTTCAACATATGAAACACAAGACGGTCCGCTTACATCATAATAAGACCATCGTTAAATACGATCCCTAAAGATATCCAGAACTCCAGATACAAACATCTCATTCCTATTAAAACAGCCATAAAGCTGAGAACATACTAAACTCTCAAAGTACCCCAGTTTTTAATGACATGTCTCATCTCAATCAAATTGATTTATGTTCAGACATGACGTGTTGTCTTAAAACCGCACAAACCTGCGTGTCGCCGGTCGGTTAACCGCAGTTTTACTCATTGTGCCGCTGACCTAGTTAGTATGCGGCTTCCGTACTGCGCATGCGATTATTTTTAATGCTTTTTGTCTTAAATTGCCTCGAAATTTTACAAGTTCAACGTTTCCAATAAAATTCCTGAATACTTTAATAGTTTATTAGGTAGATACTTGAAAATAGGCAATTTTCTTACAGGAATTATGAAACTGAAGTCCTTTAACGACACGTTAAACTATATGATATACAATTATTGCCTAAACTGTAAAATCAAACATCAATTAAAAGAGCCCGAATAGTCACTGAAAGCTAAAGCTCGTACTGATTAGGAATATCTTCAATACCATTCATGAACTCTCGGTGACGTAATGCTATCTCGTATTGGGATCAACCTATCATCACTGACACGACTATTGTTGATAATAAGTCTAACATTGTGGTGATAGATCGATAGGAACGTCGTGCAATGATCGTTGACATAACGGTAACCTCGTACGAGAACCTCGTGAAGGCAGAAAAAGATAAACAATTCGAATATCAAATAAACATGTTTTAAAATCTAATGAATAAGTTAAAAAAAAAAGATAGCTACAGAATTATTGACATGCTTCTCTTGCACGTTGTTTTAATCTATGCTGATAACATTGAGTTTCATTGATGAAAATCGCCTTCAGACCTAATCGTAAATTCCGGCCAAACGTTTACAAACAGCTAAGTAAAGTTACGTAGTTAATATTTCTAATGAGATTTAATGTTGCTGTTGTTTCAGGCTAACTGGTTCAAAGCGCAGCAGTACTGCCGGTTCCACGGCATGCACCTGGCTTCCATCTCCTCGCAGCAGGAGAACGACAAACTGGAGCAGTACGTTAAGGACTCAGGTAAATATCCTGTCGGCGCCAAATAGTTTTTACTGTTCCAATTATCTTTGGATGAGCTAACTCTATTTTAGGCCTCATCTTTGCTTCGGGTTAGATTGAGACCAAGAGTATCCATTTCAAATCAAAAAAGTATGTATTTAAACGTCATACACGCTCATTATCTGCTAAGCGTTTTCCCAAGTATTATGAGAACTGCTGCCTTAATTTCAGCTTGCCAACCAAGTTTCAGACCCAGTGACTGCATTATGTTATATTATATACCCTTTGGAAACTGGAACACGTAGTAATTTTTTTGCCAGATTCTCTTACTGAATAAAATTCACCCTTTTCCCTCAGTTGCCCTTCCATTCTCGGGCTACAAAATCATTTGGTGTCTGAGCAAAGAAAAACTTTCAGCAACTGCTTTTATATTAATAAGGATGGTGGTCTACACAGTGTAATCTTCAATCAAAACAGTTGTAACAAATGGATTTTGTACGGCGAAAATACTGCAGTAACTACCTTAATGACCGGATTTCCATGTAATAATTTCCAGTCAATGAATTACGTAGAGGAAATACCAATTTGTTACAAAAATAAATACTATCACGCTACGCCTTCCCGACTATCAAGGCAAAAGAATTTCCCAACTAATACTTTGCTTATGCCTTTTCCAGGTTACGGCCGAGAACACTTCTGGACATCCGGCACTGACTTGGCTGAAGAAGGCAGCTTCTTCTGGATGGCCAACGGCAGGCCACTGACCTTCGTGAACTGGAACGCAGGAGAACCGAATAACTTCCGCTACGAAAATGGAGAAGAAGAAAACTGCTTGGAACTCTGGAACAGAGATGACAAAGGTCTTAAGTGGAACGATTCTCCGTGCTCCTTCGAAACCTACTTTATCTGCGAAGTGAGGAGCGATTGATAAGCTTCCCCGCTAGATGTCGTTAGTTGTTGTGTGATTGTATAGTAGTGTGCTAGATGTCGCCATTTGTTACATTACTGCGCAGCTGCGCCTGCGCTTATTAGGGAGCTTGCTCATGACACGATTCGTGCGATTTGCAATTTCTACTAGCTAAAATTGAAAATCGTCCTTGCTACTACGATATAATGATGCAATTCGAATGACTTACGTCGTCGTGGCGAGCGTGTTTTGCCACCGCACGTTGTATGTCATATGTCGTAGTGGTAAGGATGATTTTAACTTGTAGTTGAAATCGGTCGAATTGCGTCGCACCGCGTCATCTTCAAGCTCCCTTACTCTTCGAAACTGTTGTGATAGTTTCTTGAAAAATGGACCCTGACCAACTGTTTATAATGCAGGATTTTCTTTCTTGCAATTTGAGAATCAAGTGATCTCTATAATTTTGCTAACTTGCCTCTAACAAATTGTAATGAAAAACAGTTCTGAAGAAGTTTAATCAAGTTATAGGTAATGAAAAAACCAAATGAAGTAGCGCTGTATGTTGTATTTTTGTATTTTGAAACATGTTTTTTTGTTTTATATAACTCTAAAGAATTAGTAACTTCACTATCAAAATATTTCAAAATATCAAGAGAAACGTTCGGTCAGTATAGATTAGGTAACGATAAGTTAATATTTGATTATTTATTGTTTTATTTACGACATCAATTGGGTCGTATTCGGTAAGGGTTAAAACTAAAGGAATTGCAATAGACTTGGATACTTTAACTTCTTTATTTTATGGAACGATCACTGCCTAATGATCTTATGATGAACCTCCGAGCATTCGCTCAACGGGACACAAGTTGTCCATAGTCAAACATAGTGGGTAAATATAATATAGTTACCGTAGGTGTAAATGTATAAAATAGTAATAAGTACAGACAATAAAACTCTTTAAGTAACTCTCCAGTTTTTTTTCTACCTTGCACCCTTATTTTAAGATTATTTATGACTCACACATAAGTATGTACATCAACCTACCTCAATCTGTCAAATTTCTTTAATAGATATTCAACCTTATCACAATATAAGAAGGTTAATGTTCGATTGGTAAAGTTTAACAGATTATTGGGTTGACCTGCTGGCGTCCGTACGTTGTAACATGAAGACATTCATAGATGAAAGAAAGAATATTTCTGTGTATGAAATATAAAGGAGAATAACAAGGAATATCTCCTTGGTTTTTGCATGTACCCTTCATATAACCCCTAACAGAGGTAACAACTAGCCCTTTTAGATAAAAAAAGTGTTTATCGAAATACATGAAATAATGGCAAATAACAGACTTTTAAAAACAAACTTGACTTTCCTGAAATATAACCTTGAATTATGGATCAGAAATGATAGATTAAACATTTGTAGAACTAAAAATATTATAAATGTGAAAGTGTGTATGTCTGCTCCGTTTTCACGCAAAAATGTTTGGACAGATTTTGATGATTTTGGTACAGTGATACCTAGTTATACGCTATAAAATAAATAATTTTGGTACAGTGATACCTAGTTATACGCTATAAAATAAATAATGTTTTCTCAATTAAATTCAAATCAATAAAGGAATACAATCTTCATCATTATGAAACGGTGAAATGTCTGAAATAGATACTTATAAATACATTCTATTTCCAAGTCTTTTACGATACCTATATTGTAATTTGTACTGGCTAATATATGCAAAGGGTCTCGTAATTGGAAACTAATAAAACCACACCACACTTGCAAAAGAAACAAGGATTGCCATACGTCTGGAACGTTTTGTTGGCAAGTCTGGAATTTCAGCTCAGTGTCCATAAAACCAGGAAAAGTCTATTCCATAGAACAGCTTAGTAAAATCTAATTATTTATGAGTAAATCACATTATTTTATAGGTTTAGCACATATCTTTCTATCTATAAGAAAATGTAGTAAATTGACAAATGCAGCTCAAATTAAAAGAAAATAAACTACAGAATTTAAGAAACACTGTTAAATTAGATTTATATAGTAGTACTGAAATAAATGAATACATAGTAACATTGAGTTAACTTTAAAGTGACATCACAGTTTGCTTTTGCCATTATAAAATCTATGCCGTTTTGACAGCTCATAAACAGTATACAGGGCGTCCAACGGCTATGCCACATGGAGGGAAAGTACCTTGAATATTGTAGATGGAACATTTTACTGAAAGAAGACATTATTTTAATTTAAAAAACAATTTAAACTGCATTCAAAGTTTTTTGAATCGAAACCGCTACATGAGACAAATTTTTGCCCTGTAGCTTTATCATACCGATCGAAAGGCTTTATGGTAAGGATTATTTTTTGCTAAATAATATAGTGTCAGACATAAAAGGAAGGCCATTAATTTTAACATTTAATGTGAAATTTTGTTCAGAAAAATAAAAAGAACAAACAGAACTTAGACCTATTACTGTAAATATCCACCACAACAAGATCAAAAAAAAATCGACAGGGAGTGAAATAATCAAAAGAGTGCGACTTTGTATTCAACAGTATGTAATGGGACTCATTTTGAGCATTTCATCATCATCATCATCAGCCTATAAATGTTCCCACTGCTGGGACACCGGCCTCCTCTCTGTGAGAGGGAGTGGGCCGTAATCTACCACGCGGGCCCAGTGCGGATTGGTAGATGTCACATGTCTTCGAATTTTTGGTTCTAGGACATGCCGGTTTCCTCACGATGTTTTCCTTCACCGTTTTGAGAGCAGTGGTGTTGAAAATAAGTTACACAAAGTAATGCGCGAGAGGGTTCGAACCCACGACCTACAACTCGTAAGTCGAGGCAGATACCACTGGGCCACCACTGCTCACTTGAGTATTTGATATTGATTAATTTTGTAACAAAAATGTTGAAATTCATGGTCTTCCTTTTATTTCTGACACTATGTTATTTTTTTTTTTGCGTGGTAAATTCATCAAATGAGTCCTCCCACCCAGTTCAGGGCAGGAGGGAATGTCAGACTTTTACTGATTAAAATCCACGGTGTCCTTCATTAGCCCTTTACGTTTCAGGGTCACGGCTATGGTATAAGTCCCGCGACCGACACTATGTTATTTAGCAAAAAAGAATCCTTATGATGAATCCTTTCGATCGGTATGATAAAACTACTGGATCATTTTTTTTTCTCGTGTAGCGGATTCGATTCCCGGTACAACCATGTAATTATTTAAAAATCTGTGAAAGCAGTTTAAATTGTATTTTTAATTAAAATAATGTCTTCTTTCAGTAAAATGTTCTATCTACAATATTTAAGTGTACTTTCCCTCCATGTGGCATAGCCGTGGGACGCCCTGTATATGTACGTCAATAAATTGATCGGTGGTGTCTAATTCCCTATTCTTACCATTGACACAAATTGAAAATTAGTAATTTTAACTGCATTTGTGACCGTTTTAGAAGTTATAACGTGATACATATTTTATCATTATGATGCTGCTAAAGCGGTATATCAAGGCACCAGACTTCTTGATCACAAACCCTATACAATCACCACAAAAACACAATACCTTGGAAGGTTTTTAAATTTTCCATTCGAAGGCAAACAACGACAATTCTTACATTCGCTACCTACCGGTTATTTCCTGAAAATTTCATGCGTCTGCCGCCTTGCGGGTGGCGTATGTAAATGAAAGGCCGAGTCGGGGGGTGTTGTGTGGAGGTGCGAGGGGGTGTTTGGGGGTGAGTGAAGCACGTGCTTCGAAACTTATTAATAACCAAGTCACGTGTCTTGTGAAGCCTTCGCGCCTTTAGTTATAGACGTCGGAAATCACAGATATTAGTATTTTTTGTAATAACGAAGTGTATTGAGTTTTTTTATATTGTTTTTAAGTTAAAATGCAGCATATTTATTACAGTTTAAAAAAGATGCAATCAGCATTAGTAGCCCTTGTTTTTATTTATAACTAAGAACATAACTCTCGTGCTCTTTCACTCAATAACTATGGATTTGGTACCTACACAGACAGTTTATAACTTGGATTTACACATTTTTTTAACGTGGTAAAATCATCAAATGAGTCCTCCCACCCAGGGCAGGGCGGGAGGGACTGTCAGACTTGTACCAACTAAAATCCACGGTGTCCTTCAATAGCCTTTTATGTTCCGGGATCACGTTAATGAGATAACAACGCGCCGTCGCCGTCGACCCGGCCATGGTCCATGTTCGGACAGCGAGTCGCCCATTACTCGCCGCCCGCATGCCCGCGCCTACGGTGGGCGTCGATCGTCGCCGTGGGCGTATACCACTGCGGGGCTGGAGGTAGGACGCTGACCTCTCCCTCACGCGGCGCGCCTTTTCCTTCGCGAGCATGACTGCTTCGCAGAAGGAGGCGACTACTTGGATTAACAGATAGGATAACTTTGTCCCAATATTACGTTACCTACCGTGAAATATTTTTTGAGTTAAACGCGGGCGAAGCCGTTAGCAAGAGCTAGTACTACAATTGGTTGAAATTTATAAGCCTTAATGTTTTATTTTTTTTTTTCATTTACATTGTATGAACCACAAAAAACGTCACACCAATCGCCTGTTCCGAAGGGTTAGGCAAAGTTGCACATTCCGCTAGTTACTTTCATAGTTTTTAAATCAACAAGTCTACACTAATATAAAAAGAAGAAATATTTGTATTTTTGTGTGTGTGTGTATGTTTGTAATGAATAAACTCAAAAACTAACGTGCCAATTTCAAAACTTTTTTTCACCATTAGAAAGCTACGTTCACCCTGAGCAACACAGGCCACCCGCGTGAAGCCGAAACGGGCCGCTAGTGTCTAATAATGTAATCAGACATCTAAAACATAAATCAAAGGTTCTTCATATCAATAAAATATAATACCTACCTACACACAAAGATAAGTGTTGAGAACCCCGGCGGTATGAACGGAAGCCGCCCGCCCTGCCGCATCCGCCCGCCCCCGGCCAACACTTGCAGTTTATAACTAAATAACATACTGTTATGCAACCCGACTTGTTATGTAGTTATGAAGCCCTGTTAATTTGTAGAAGTTTATTTCATGTTACGGATCATTTAAAGGTTAAAGGGGTATAATACAAGATTCGGCCCGATTCATGTTGTGTCAAAAAAATCAAAGATGTGTATTTCTAAACAATATTGGATAATTCATAACATAAAACAGTAAAACAAATAATAATAAGATAATAATATGCAAAAGTGTGAACGTTCAGCAGTGGACGTCTTACGGCTGATATGATGATGATGATGGTGAATAATGAAAAAAATCATGTTTTTTTTTATTATTATTTAAAAGTTTCTTTTATGAAGAACTATACCTATATCATTAAGTAGGAAAATAATTATAGAATTTGATGGTAGATATAATATTTTTTTCAAAAGAAGTACACCGAAAAAAAAATTGTATAGTTGACATATGTACGAGTATAAGTAGTTGATCACTCAATACATCTATATTTTTTTTCGGTGTACTTCTTATGGAAAACTAATTATACCATTAAGATCTATAATTGTTTACCTATTTAATGATATACAAGGTGTTAAAAAATCAACTGCAGGAATTTCGTGTGCGTATTCGGTATCAAATACCAAGCACATTGCATTTTTTTTTTTTTTTTTAATTTTTTCAAGCATTTTTTTTCACCGTATTAATGAATTTGATTGCTCTTTGAGGTCATTCACCCGTGTGTAGCGTTCACAGCTGATTCCAACTTTCCCATCACATTTTGCAGACTTTGGACTGGCAATTTATCGAAATACTTACAATTAACTTATTTTATTGGCCATATTAATAGGCCAAAAGAAAAATGCTAGAAAAAAAAATTAAAAATTTTGAAAAAAAAATTTTTTTTTTGGAATGTACTTGGTTTTTGATACCGAGTACGCACACGAAATTCCTGCAGTTGATTTTTAACACCCTATGTATAGTTCATCTTTGTTGGGTTGGCCGAGGCTTCAAGGGAAACTTGGCAATATCTTTTCATTGCATTTTGTTCGACACCGTGTTTTTTTTTTTTATGTTTTGTGATTTGGCTGGATAGCTACAACCTTGGGACCTCATTGCTTACATCAGGTGAAAAAGTGGTGAACTGTGAAAAGCGAGACTAACATACTCACATAAAAAATAATAAATAAATTATGTTATTAAAAGACGATTAATCGGTGATATAAATAGTCGCAGAGAAAATTATCACAAGTAAAATAATCACCATACGGTGCAAGACTGCCCAGCTTGGGCAGAGCACCGACGTGTCCTCACGGCGGCGATAGGCGGAGACCTCTCGCGCCCGGCATTGGTTGCGGCCATGCTGCGGGGCGAGACGGAGTGGGAAGCGGTCGCCTCCTTCTGCGAAGCAGTAATGCTCGCGAAGGAGGAGGCGGGCCGCGTGAGAGAGAGGACAATGTCCTCCCTCCGCCCCACCCGCGGTGGTGGACGCCCACGGCGACGGACGTCGCAAGACGATCTCCGGCCACCGTAGGCGCGGGCATGCGGGCGGCGAGTAAAGGGCAACTCGCTGCCCGACCATGGACCATGCCCGGGTCGACGGCGCGTTGTGTTCCACGCGCGCCTCAAAGAGCGTCAGCATAATGACGGGGCCCCCTCTCTAGAGGGCCAAAGCCTGCCGGGGTCGCGGGACTTATACCATTACCGTGACCCCGGGACATAAAGGGCTACTGAAGGACACCGTGGATTTTAGTCAGTACAAGTCTGACAGTCCCTCCCGCCCTGCCCGGGGTGGGAGGACTCATTTGATGATTTTACCACGATAAAAAAAAAAAAAAAAAAAGTAAAATAATCACAGCGTATGGCGTAGTCTACAAAGCATTTTTGAAAATAGAACACCCAAGGTGTTCTAAATCTAAGTAAATAAATTAAAAAGAATACCACCGTCATTGCGTTGTCAATTTATTTTTTGTCTCTTTCTATAAAGCGTTACATGCCTAAGTTTAAACTGGTGTCGGCACGGAAAAACGGTTAATGTTCGATTGGGAACAGTTTAAAGTTTGCGTCTGTACTGAATTATCGGTGTTCATACATTGTACATCATGTTATCTTCAAGTCTATAAAATTAAAACAAGTGATCTATGTCATAAATAAACAACAAAACCTTTCCTTTCTTATATCTCCATACAATAAAGACATATTTACACTTTACGACAAGCCCATCAAATCCGTAGAGCATCTAATCCTCTAAATTCTCGGAACTTTCCCTGGACTATCATTGCAGGCCATCGAGGTTCCTACTCATTTCCGCAGCCCAAGGCAATCGGCCCCATAAGTTTTCAGCTCCGCAACACGCCAACTTAAGCCCTACTTCTTTGAAATAAGGTTATAATTTTCTTGTATCTTTAAGCATTGAAGTAGCTGTTGCTATCAGCACATGATGCATTCATCTTCACGTCAATTCAAACTGTAACACGATCATCTAAGGTCGGTTTTTCTCCGTGGTACCGTGCCAGAAGTGCCTCAGTCTTCAAGCAAGTGAAAGAAAATCTTACTGCGTTCTTATAAGGTTGTGTTAAGAATAGGTGAAGTTTAATGCAGCGTAAGCTTGGATGCCTCGGGGACATATAGTTAGATTGAAGATATTAGTGTGGATATTTGTGTGTTTAGCCGTTTGTTATCATTCAAATGTCTGTCTGTTTGTTTGTTTTTATCTTTTCGAGGGTTCTTCGGCATTCCGCTATTCATAAATATGCTTGAACTTATATTTTGTTGAAGAAACACTCGAGTCTCTCATATTATAACATGTGGGGTAAAATCTCCCTTTGTACAAATAACTATCAGGTTGATTTCGGTTCTTGTGCATTCAGAAACCTTTTCTATCTCAATATTATTTATTTGTATACTAGCTTTAGGTACCTAGCTTGATTTGCAATGCCACATTATAGTACCTATGGATTTTTTTTGTCTATTGGTTCCAAAAAGTCTGACGGGGCCCCATAAAGGGCTAAAGCCTGCCGGAGTCGCGGGACTGTCCATCCGGTAAACCGTGAACCTGGAACGTAAAGGGCTATTGAAGCAGGACCTAGATTTCAGTCAGTAAGAGTCAGGCAGCCCCTACCGCTCTACCCTGGGCGGGCGTGGGGTCTATAAAGACCACGTTAGCAGAAACAATGTGAATTGCAAACTCCCGAAGCTGGGGTGGCAGGTTAGTTCTCAATAATCTATAGTTGGTTTACTGAACGATACGCCTACGATACAATTAGACAGAATTTCAGGCCATCACTGACTCTTCTTATAACTGAAAATCAGTAGTAATTTTAAACTTGAAGCCTTAGTAGGTACTTTTCCCGTTTTTGTGACATGAACTTTGACGTTTATTTGAAAGAAAAGTTAATTCCTCATTCGTACACAAGAAGCGCTTTTTCATTTTTCCATATAATAAACGCAGTAAATACTTCAAGCTAAGCAACCTACGCTGTAAATAAAATTCAGATATCTTGTGATGTTGCCTCTGATGTTTTCTTCGTGTTCCGTAACATTTTTATATGCCCCCCTCCCTCAACTTTCAGACCAGGATCCCATAACTGAGGGACCATAAGGACAGATTACACTGGCTTCCACCTTGCAGCCCAATAGATATACTTTAATGTTCACAAGGGAAATCAGACAAACCACGACGTGATTGGTATGTTTATGTTACCTGTAATAAATATAACATTCGCCTTTTGACCTAACAAACGAATGTAGGATAAAAGACACTGGAACTTTTATAGATGGAATTACACCAGGTGGCACCAGTGACACCTCAATGGATGGCCAAGAAAAAACGTACTGTAATGCTATTCTTTAAAGACTCAGCGCAGCAGCAGCGCTGAAACTACGATTTGCCTTTTGTGGATTTAAATAGGAATAGGATATAGAGTTTGAGCTACGAGCTGACATTTTTCCGACACGATACAATCTGAACATAGGCATTCTCCGCCGCTTAAGAATTAATTTACAAGGCAAAGTTAAAACTTTATCCCTGCGTCTCTGGGTCGAAGCACTCATTTTTCCCACGTTTTTATACACTCACATTTTTTGATTTTATACACTCGGTTGGACTTTTGCAACTCAATTTTAAGCAACTTCCCGATAAGCTAGCAGGCTGAAATTTTGTACACGCTCTGAGTTCTGATGACAATGCATGACTAGCTAAGAAACGTCATAACAAATCCAATATGGCGGCCTCCCCAAGATGGCGGACTGGCTGTTTGAAATCCACCCCTATGATATGGGTATCAAATGAAAGGGTTTGCTGTCAGGAATACGAAAAAAATAGTCACGTGACTTAAATCCAACATGGCGCACATCCAAGGTGGCGAATTGGCTATTTGAAATGCACCCCCATTATATGGGTATTAACCGTATAGTTCGGTACCGGGTCCGAAACGGCCGCGACAAGTAAACCTACGCTGGCTCAGTAGTGGGTCCGAAATGGGCAGACGTTGTAGTCATACGACATCCTCATTAAAAAATTAAAAAATATAATATTCTCTGCGTTAAATCCTATGAGTGCGCATTAATTAAGAATGTTAAATAAAAATCTGATTTGTTCACGCCATTAAAACTTCTACATTTACAACGCATTTTCTTAATTTACCATTACAAAATCCAAAAGTGTAAATACGATTTACGCCATTTTGATGGCAGTGCTGGGTTGGGCTAAAAATCATAAAAAATGTGGTTTCCGGATATCCAAGGTATCACTATAGAAGGGATGAATAACTCGTCATTTAGTATTGTAACGAATTCATACGTAATTCAACATAAATTAGCAGTGGTAATGAAGAATTTGATATCTGAACTCGAAATTTCGCGCCACTTGTGTTTGTTTACATTTTTATTTTTCACTAGGATCACACACACACGCTTATACTCAATAACAATTACGATAAATATCATGCCAAATTTTATAAATAACGTAAAAAAGCCCAGATCTTAGCTTAATTCTCTAATACAGGGCTAAAAACACGAATTTTTCATTACCACTACTCAATTTGTATTCGTAATCGACAACCATGTTTTTTTTTAAATCGTAATGATGTGTGAAAGCGAGTATTCTAATCGATTCCATAATTGAATTTTTTGTCAACTCGAGTGAAATAAATAAGGAATTTAAGAAATCGATTCATAAAAATTAAAATAAATTCGTTTTAAGCTTAGAATACAATTATTATCCATTCTATTCTTTTTTAAAGCTTTAAAATAATTTTACGTGCATTGTAATTATCTACCAAAAAACAAAAATAGACAAAGGAACAATGTCAGTAATAAATGTTTGAATGCGCGCCAATTTATTATAATTCCAAAATTTGAATTAGGAATGCGCTCGCTGATGTACTCGCTATTCAAAATAATAACATTTTAATTTATTAGCTATTTTTAATGTACAGACGCCAGGCAGATCAACCTACCCCAATCTGTCAAATTTTACCAATCGAACATTGACCTTCCAATATTGTGATAAGGTTGAAAATCTATTAAAGTTTGTCAGATTGAGGTAGGTTGATGCCAGCACATCAACCTACCTCAATCTGTCAAATTTCTTCAATAGATTTTCAACCTTATCACAATAGTAGAAGGTTAATGTTCGATTGGTAAATACTGACAGATTTGGGTAAGTTGACCTGTGCTGGCATGCATACAGATCAATACTGACGATTCGTCAGTATCGACACCAGTATAATAATATTTTTATTTAGGTATTTGTTAGGGATACTTTAGATGTGATGCTGTCGCGACTTAACTTCAGTAAAACACACTGTTATAGTTTAAAATCTTTTGATGATTCTCTTCCTGGGTGGAGCGGAAGGAGAAGTCAGAGACTATTACTAACTAAAAATACCCTGTTCCTTTACATGCCTTTTGCGTTCCAGGACCGCAGTACCCTTTCAATGGTTTCAATACAATTCCGTGAGCCCGGCACGCGTTTGGCACTATTATGGCCTCGTCAGTTCGCTGATAGTTCCTTGAAGGTCGCTTGGAACACGACGCGCATTCGTCTCAGGCCTAGTCCTTGATCGGACGGTGAGTTACCCAATACTCGTCATTCGCAAGCCCGCAAAAATTAAGTCTGCGTCTTTAGATTTTTGTAAAATCAATTTGCTTGTCAGGAATCGAGCTTGTAAATTAAAATAAGAACATGCTTTATTTTTACACTATTCGATAGGGTCGTTGTTAAGGATCAAATTCGGTGAAGTTTAATCAATAATTTAGTCATCGTACGCAGATCAAAATTCGCGCCAATTTACTTAAAGTTCGAATTTCAAAAATTTCGTTATGTATTTGTACCGCGAGGTGATTATAAAAATTTGAAATGAGAACACGATGTAGTGAGCTATGGCCATTAACTAAAGTTTGAATTTTAAAAAAGCTTTTGCCATACGTTTGTCGCATGTAATTATCTTCACATAACATTGATGGTTTGATTGCTGGAAATTAATATGTCAATTTAATTTTTATGCTGTAATTTTATTTTTATCAAAATCAGCCACGAGACTTCTTTCAGTATTTTTCGCTATTCCTCATAGATTCTAATTTAGCCATTCACGCCCAGTTGGAAATTCAATTTGTTTATTACTGCAAGGAATCATTTGGAAGTACTCCCATCTCTTACTCCAGCATTTGATCCGTACCCGGTGTTTGTCTTTCCACGTTTTTTAGATTCGTTTTTTATGGTGAAATAATCAGATGAATTGAAATTAATTATCGAAGACACAGTATGGGTAAAACTATATGGTTGAATTTAAATTTAGAAGACACACGTTTGGCCGCCATTGAAATACCGATATTTATTTCCATCGAAATCATGAATCATGAGGTCGTGGGTTCGATTCCCACCCAGGACAAATGTTTGTGTGATGAACACGATCATTTGTTCTGTGTCTGGGTGTAATTTATCTATAATATGTATGTATTTAGAAATATATAAGTATGTTTATCAGTTGTCTAGTACCCATAACACAAGCTCTGCTTAGCTTGGGACTAGATGGCGTTGTGGGATAGTTGTGGAATATTAAAAAAAAAAAAAAAAAAAAAAAAATTAAATAATTTATTGTGTAATAAAAAAAATCATCAAACGAAATAATACTCAAAATATTATAAAAAAGAATCTTCAGGTTCAGTTTCATAGATATATTGCATGGACTAAGCTAACTATAGTCAAATACCGCGGGCATGCGGGCGGCGAGTAAAGGGCAACTCGCAGCCCGACCATGGACCATGCCCGGGTCGACGGCGCGTTGTGTTCCACGCGCGCCTCAAAGAGCGTCAGCGTAATGACGGGGCCCCCTCTGTAGAGGGCCAAAGCCTGCCGGGGTCGCGGGACTTATACCATTACCGTGACCCCGGAACGTAAAGGGCTATTGAAGGACACCGTGGATTTTAGTCAGTACAAGTCTGACAGTCCCTCCCGCCCTGCCCGGGGTGGGAGGACTCATTTGATGATTTTACCACGATAAAAAAAAAAAAAAAAAAAAAAAAACTATAGTCAAATAAGCAGATAAATCGGTCCATGCTCTATGTCTTGTTTTACTTTTTTTTCCATGTTCGATTATATTGCGAGTATCGATTAGGCTGAATGAACCTTTTTAATCGTTATAATGAACATTGGGATTACGGCAGCACTAAGAAGTGTCATGTTGCAACATAGTTTTTGCTAATTTTTATCAAGACTTTGATCGTTATTATTTATGAAATTATGTATGAACACTGGCAAATGTAATAATGCATGTAGTAAGTTACTTTATTTATTTCACTGTATATCCGTTTTTTATCAAGGGGGAAGCTTGTTTATGTACATATTTTCAGCACATCTAAATTATCTAGTTTTTGGAATGATGTACCATTTTGTATGTTACACACATTTTACCGTAGAATCACGCAGTTTTAGTGACCTCAACACGTTCTTAGAGATATTGTTCACAAACTTATCGTATGAAATAGCTGTAGCAATATAATTTTGATTGAAAATCGGATGCTGAAAATGTACAAAAAAGTGAGTGTCGTCTTAAATTTCGAATCACCCGGTCGACTCAGCTGATGTGTCATGTGTCAAAATGTTGTCGTGCAGAGTGGTTAAACGAAAGGGTTTGCTGTCAGGAGTACGAAAAAAATAGTCACGTGACTTAAATCCAATATGGCGGACGTCCAAGATGGCGGACAGGCTTTGAGTCACTTCCCGATAAGCTAGCAAGCTGAAATTTTCAGGGTAGCTTCAAACCCGATCAACAAAGATAAAAATAATAAAATAATTAATAGATTTTAAAAAATCTAAAAACCCACGTTTTTAAATATCCTAAAAATAAGAAAATAACCCTACGGGGCTGAGAGAGGGGCCACTCAAAACGTGGGGGCGTATCTTTGCAAGTTACACCCACGATCACACGTCATGTAAATATATCCCATAAATAATCCCTTAAATAATATACGCCCCCACGTTTTGAGTGGCCCCTCTCTCAGCCCCGTAGGGTTATTTTCTTATTTTTAGGATATTTAAAAACGTGGGTTTTTAGATTTTTTAAAATCTATTAATTTTATTACTTCTCATTTCTTGATGTAATCTTTGCCAAGACGAACGGACGCAAGAGTTAATTGGTCACCACCCTTTCCCAAGTTATTTGTATGCGTAAGGCGTAACCCTAACAAAATAATGAAGACGTCTGAACGCTGACTTCCGAATTTTTGCCGCTGAAAGAAGCAATTTAACAATTGAGATATTTTTAAGCAAGCAACTTTCATTAAAAAAAAAAACAAACAATTTTGCAGTGATCTCTACGCGTAGCGTGATCAATTCTATTTTTAATTATATTCTAACAAGAATAGACAAAGTAATTTCATAGTTAATTCTATATGGCTGGTTTTTGCACGAGTATGGAACACCGTACACACATTAAAGAATAGAAACATGATGTTCCTCTAATATGTATTTTAAACAATGCCATCCATGCTTAAAACGGTAAAAACCTTGCTACGTTCTGGCATTTATTACCTTTTTTCCGTCAAAAATACTCATTTACCTTACGACTTAGGTATCCATTGACGCGTGCCTGTGTACAGTGTGTACGAACCTTTATGGATTTGTATTGTGATAGTCACCTGGATACGAAAGTCGTAAGGTATCGGAGTAAAGTCGTAAGGTAACTGTGAAAGTACCGTAGATGCCCATACCAAGAAGTAAGATCTCTATGGAGAAGAACGGGCAAGAAACTCCATGGACACTCTTTTTAGATCGCCAAATTTAATTGTATTGACTAAAATCCACGGTGTCCTTCAATAGACCTTGAGGTACGTTCCAGAGTGACAGTAATTTGATAAGTCCCACGACCAAGGTATCGGAGACTTGCGTCGCCTAGTGTACGAAGAGTCTTAGTTATAAATGAGAGCGTAGAATTTTATACAACGTTTCTCTTAGCCACTGGCTAAGAATTATTGCCATAACTTGGTAATGGGGTCGGATCACGGGAAGCGTCAAAAGAATGATTTATGCTATTCTCAATTATTTTTGACGTGGAATAGAAAATAATTATTCTTTTGACCTTTTCTAATCGACCTGAAATTACTTGAGTAGCTGTTTCTCGCAATGCATTCTTTTACAAGTGAATCTTACTCCACTATGTGGTTAGCCACTGTCCATTCTAAAGGTTTGCAAGTAAATTCATCAATATAAATTATCTCTAGGTAACACGCAAAATAATCATTAAAAAAAATTGAATTATTAACACGCGTATGGTAATAATAATAGAAGTAACGTTATCACTATAGCTGTCTGTCTGTTCACGAGAAAAACCTACTGAATGGATTTTCATGCAGTTTTCAATACTAGACAGATTTATTCACTTTAACTGTATCTTTTCTTATGGTTTCGTGTAAATTGGTTGAAATATGACGATAATTAATTGCTCTCAAAACGGTGAAGGAAAACATCATGAGGAAACCGGCATGTCCTAGAACTATCAAATTCGAAGACATTTGACATCTCAAACCGCACTAAGCCCGCGTGGTGGATTATGGCCGCGTGGGAACATTATAGGCTGATGATGATGATGATCGATGATGATGACGATAATACTTGAAAATGTCAGTAAAGTCAAGCCGCCTAGGAGATTTCATCAAAAACGTTGGCTTCCTAATCCATTTAGGATATAAAAATGCAGGTATAACATTCAGGATCGCACGGGATGCAAGCAGCTTCCAACTGATCCTATTCGAATTCTATGGGGAAGATTTATGTTCAGTATACTATAATATAGAGAATATTACTTCCAGAGCAAAGCCGGGGCGGTCGCTAGTAAACTTGTATATTGTACTGTTAGGTCAGTCAATGATTGACAGGCACATGTAATCTAACTGTCATCAGTCGTACATAATAGATGACAGTGATTCGGAATTGTGTATCATTAAATTATGGGTCAATGTGTTGTGGGTTCTATAGTTGTGGACTTCTCCACCTATGTTGTAATGTTGAATGTTGTGGTTAACTTGAAATGTTAAATTATTTTGTATGATCCTTGTGGTATGTTCTTATTACTTAGAAAGCTTTAAAGGTTTAACGTTGTAAAATAGGACGTGATTCTTTTAAATTATTAATTAGTACATAATAAATAGGACACATGTTATTGACATTATGTTAGTTATAATTTTGTTTGTCTAAGTGACCTCTATGTGACTATGTATACTTATAACATTCTTTGTACACCGCGATACCGAAAAAAAATCAAAATTTTGGGCAACCGTTAAGTAGGGACATTACCTTCCTTAATAATGTACACTGTATGTAGATACTTAGTAGGTTATCTATAGGAAATTGTGTAATAAAATAAATAAATAATAATAATTCCAATCACATGCATCGTACAAAACCATCAAAAATTCACGAGTCACGGAACAAAATTCAAATCAAATCCTGCAGACAGGTCGATCGCTCACACAGCGACTATCGTAATCCGTTTACCGTCCACCTCTGTCGCACAATGTCAGCGATGACGCGGCCTTTCAATGCAGTCGAACTAATCCATCAATGGATGAAAAAATGTGGATAAAGTTCGCCTTTTGTGTGGTCCAGTGATGAATAATATGGATAAGGTTTAAGTTTATTTTTATTTTTTTTGCAAATCACAAGGACGTTATGTTCTTCCTGATTGTGATTTAGTTTCGCTTTTTTTTATCTATAAGGTGACCGCATTCCATAAGTGGGGCCGTATACATGCGTACTGCCCCCTTCTCACCGCAGCTTATGATGCCTGAAACAACGGAGGTACTGCTGCGCTTTTTTTTTTTTCGTGGTAAAATCATCAAATGCGTCCTCCCGCCCTGCCCGGGACTGTCAGACTTGTACTGACTAAAATCCACGGTGTCCTTCAATAGCCCTTTATGTTCCGGGGTCACGGTAATGAGATAAGTCCCGCGACCCCGGTAGGCTTTGGCCCTCTAGAGAGGGGGCCCCGTCATCATGCTGACGCTCTTTGAGGCGCGCGTGGAACACAACGCGCCGTCGACCCGGGCATGGTCCATGGTCGGGCTGCGAGTTGCCCTTTACTCGCCGCCCGCATGCCCGGGCACTGCTGCGCTTGCGTAACTTAATCTCGATATTGTGTTCCAGGCAGCAATGATTTTTTAGCAAGACCAAGATCCCCTATACCAGCGGTTCTCAGTTTTTTGGTGACGGAACCCTTTGGCAAAGCGAATTTTTTGACGAAACCCCAAAAAACTGTCGGCTGATATTAAATTTGGTCGAAGAGAGTCAGAGTGTACTAGTATTCTCGCGGAGCAAAGTCTTTGTGGGGACAAAAGCTTTGCAGAGCCCCAAGGCTCCGCGGACCACACCTTTGAGAATGGCTGCCCTACACAATCCGTAACTAATGTTACCTACGACGAAACTGACAGACTTTCTCTAATACGTACTTTACTGTCCTCAAACCTTATTAATAAACATTTCGCACTGCCACGAAACACATTAATAGTACGGTTTTGATCTGAGAGTACGAAGTACCTATTCATTGTTTACTTGCAAATACATAACGTTGGTAAACCAAAACACAATTACGGCAAGAGGAAACAGAAAATAAAATTGGCAATATAAAATAGATGTTACAAATTAATTGAACGTTTTCCGCCATGCGCCAGGGTGGACGATCGACGCTCGTTAAAAATCTCATCAGCCGCGAGACGAGTCATTTCACTCTGACACCGATGGTTCCGCCCCTGCATTACAGCCATAAACGCTTGTTTAACCGTAGTAATGTTTGTTTTTAGCCTAAATGTCATGTTTGAAAAGGAAAATCTTTATTTTTCTTTGCTGTGATGATTTCATTAGGGGCCGAAAAGGAATGGAATGTGGGGCGAACAAGATTTGTTTTGTGTCGATCTTTGTCATACTTACTATTTCCTCAATTTTTTAACCGACTTCTAAAAAAGAAGGAGGTTCTCAATTCGGATATTTATATTTTTTTTATGTTTGTTCGGGCCTAACTCCGTCGCTTGGCAACCGATTTGAAAAATTATTTTATTGTTGGAAAGGCTTATACTTACGACCCAAATGGTCCCATGAAAATTTTATCAAACCGGACTAGTGGTTTTTTTAAAAATCAACAAAAACCTAACAAAATATTAACAGTGCACCGATTACTCCGAGGTTTCTGGTCAGATTTCGATGTTTCTTTTTGTGTTCGATGCAGTATACCTGCCATTTAGTCCCATAAAATTTTGATTTAGTTTGGTTCAGTAGTTTTAATTTTTAGCTCATTGTGTACATGGGCGATGTTATTACCGGTGCTACGGATTACAAAATTCTGGTGCACATGTAAGAAAATTATGTAACTATTTGACAAGGATTTGGATTGCATATTGAAACCAAAAAGGATAAAATAAAAACTTTTTCAAAAAAAAAATTAAACCGACTTCAAAAACAACCACAAAAAAGTTTAAAATAACCTATAAAATCACTTTTCTTTCGAAAGTCGGTGGCATAAAATGTCAATGAAATAAAAAACAAAGTCACCGACGAATTTTATAATTTTAATTCGACGCTAACATAATAAATAAAAAATAAATATCTTAAATTAGAGAAATCATGGAAAACACGTCCTTCAATTAAAAATTCTTTTATTATTGGTTAGAATGAACGGAATAATTACGTTCTCCATTCATTCACCGTCTTCTGTGCTCATGAATAAACCCGCGCGTTCCTCATACGAAATCATTTATAATCTATGCATTCACAAAAGAGGTACTGTCAAGTACAAAAGTGGCTAACGACAGAGAAATGAGCCAGTGAGCCTGCTCTATGAAAGGCTATAATTAGGAGCCCCGCATTTACCGCCTTTTTTTAGTTTTCCTTCATTTATATCTGGGAACAATGTCTGCTAGGTGTAATTTGCTAGAGCTGCCAACTTCAAAAGGAACAGCGTCACTTTGACATTTTACAGTCTATTATAAAATCTGTGGCTGCGGTTCAGCAAGGATTTATTAAATCTCCTAGACCGAAAACCGACCTAGGAATTAAGAAATGCTGTTACTTTGACTCCCCTAGTCAAAGTAACAGCATTTCTTAATTCCTAGGTCCAGTTTTCAACTTTTTCGTAATTTAAACCTAGCTATGCAATCTGCTTTCGTGCAAAGGCGTCCAATTTTTCCTTTGCGGTCAATTTTCAAAATGGTCTCTCCATTTCCTCTTTTTGTCATTCATTTAAGTACCAAAAAATATTGTAACCAAATTAATTTATTTAAATTTATTGGCACATGACAATAAAAACATAAAACAAAACGACATTTGGCATCGCTGCAGGATACAGATAAATAAACCGAATAAAACAATGCCAAACAAAATAAAGTTCAATCCGATATAAATAACTGACTTCAGATAGGAAGTAACACCTTCCTTCTGCAGACTGACTGGGATTTATACTGACTAATGGATGTACCTACTTTAAAATAAATACGAGGAAATACAAAACCTTTTTGAGTAACTAGGTACGTCACACACATGAGTAAATTATTTACTCATGGACACTCATGGTACTCAGGTATCATTATTCAAATCGATAAGTCAAAATATTGGTAAAAAAAAAAGTTTAGCGACTTATGTATATTTTAAAAACCGTCATGGCGCAGTCGGTTAAAAGGCCCTAAAATGGTACGGTGACCAGCGGGCTTATTCGCTAATTTTGACAGATGAAAGTGATCAACACTGAAGCGAGCTCAGTGACCAACCGAACATTCCGGTGTTTTGGTATTCAGTAACGCTTCTATGTCACGTGATAGTTCAGTGAATAACTAAAACTAGCGGTGCTTATCGACTTGAAATTGTTCTTGCACTAATTATTACCCGACTTTAGGGAAGTTAGGGAATACGAAATGTCAGTTTTGACAGTTGAAAGTTGGAAACTATACTCGGTGATCATCATTCTCAACTGTCATTAGAGATAGCGAATAAGCCCCCTGACCATTTGTGTCGTCACAGTTAGATATGGTCTTTACTAGAGAATACAGAGTTGCGATCCAACGACAGAAACTCGTTAATTAATAAGGCAAAATTAAAATGTCTAATTATAACTTTCTAATTATAATGTATCTGTAAAACCAATGAAAAACTAGAATTAATTAGTGATATCGTCATACATGCAAGTAAATAAAATCACATTAACAGAGCTTGACGACATTTTTAATTAAACAGCATTAAGTAATTGCCATTCCACGACGAATAGAAAAAAAACAGATCAGTGTTACCCTACTTTCCTATAAAAAGCTTTAAAAGTAAAACTGCATGGCAGTAAGGTAAATACTTATTCCTTTCTGTTGCCTTTTGCCACAGTCAGCTAAAGGGAGTGGTTGCTAGGTGTCGTTAGCGCAACACAAAACGATACCTGCAACCCTATTCTGGAAATTTTCAAACGGATTTATTGTGTTGAAATTCTTTTGTAGTTCTGAAAGTGTTGTTCATAGGAATGGCTGTGAGTTGATGCATCTTCTTTTTAGGGTTCCGTAGCCAAATGGCAAAAACGGAACCCTTATAGATTCGTCATGTCTGTCTGTCTGTCTGTCCGTCCGTATGTCACAGCCACTTTTTGTCGAAAGTATAAGAGCTATCCCGTTGAAACTTGGTAGGTAGATGTATTATGTGAACCGCATTAGGATTTTCACACAAAAATAAAAACAAAACTAATTTTGGGGGTGCCCCCCATACTTAGAATTGAAACTCAACAATTGTAGACCTCAACAAAAACTTCCAACGAAAATTGGTTTGGATGAGATACAGTCAGCAGTTTTTGAGATATAGTACATTTTCAAAAACCGCAAATATAACTTTGCCATTCATACAAACACTATGAAAAACAAAGTTATTTTTATTGTTTGTGTATATTACTTACTAATCTCAATATAATTATATCCCTAATCTATGCTTGCTACTACGGAACCCTTCATGGGCGAGTCCAACTCGCACTTGGCCGGTTTTTTTAGTATTATTTTGGGTAGACACTGGACATTTATGATTTCGTTCAATTTTAATGGATCAGATTTTTTGGATGCCAATATGCAATCAATGCCACGGGAGTCCGATGTAGTGAGAGGGCTTAGATCCAACAGTGGACATAAAATAACATAGCTTCATCTTTAAGGTGATGATTGTGAAGTGTATAAAAATAAAACTAAAAGATTCGGCTGTACTCCATAACTGTAGATGTAATAAAATTGTGCAGTGGATCTAGTCGACACCTTCAAAATGTGGCGGGGTTGAGTGTTCCCGCGAAACCATTTCGTCTGGGTCCAGTTGACTACAAACAAACCTTGTTAAGTTTTATTAATTATCTACTTCAGAAACTGCAGGTCACGTCTTCGCAACTGGGGTGCTTGTATGACGGACGAGTACAATGGAAAAGGAGTACTTACGTTGTTGCGATCTGTAGTTTCTGCAAAACTCCATGAGAAACAGGCATGAGATTATGTAAGTATATAACACAATGTCCAATAAGTTTTACTTTACTACTTCAAGCCAACTAAAAGTTTTGTTCCATAGGCTGGACACTTGATAGCAAAAAGAATACGGCAGCCATTGCTCCTGTTCCATTTGTTCGGCGTGTGCTACATTTGGCACTCGCATGCTTTCTGCCCCTCCAGCGGACGAAAGCCGAAAGCCGAGGCCGATTACCGAAGGACGAGTGCCGAGAGCCGATGTAACGACTGATGTAAAACGTTTTGTTGCAAAATTCGGCAGAAAGTGCAGTGGTACCTTTTTTTACATTTATACTATGTGAATATCAGGGTAACGTTGTTGCTCACCGATGATTGACGATTAACACCTGTGATTAGCACTAGGAAGTGGCGCTTACATTAAAGAGCTAATTACGTTTGATTACTTTTTATTTTTTACTAGCTGACCGGGCAAACTTCGTACCGCCTCACCTTTTAAACCTTCCCTGGACTTCCAGAAATAATTCAAGACCAAAATCAGCCAAATCGGTCCAGCTGTTCTCGAGTTTTAGCGAGACTAACGAACAGCAATTGATTTTTATATATAAGACTAGCTGACCCGGCCAACTTCGTACCGCCTCAGAATCACTCACCGTTTAAACCTTCCCTGGACTTCCAAAAATAATTCAAAACCAAAATTAACCAAATCGGTCCAGCCGTTCTCGAGTTTTAGCGAGACTAACGAACAGCAATTGATTTTTATAATATAGAGATAAGAAGATTTAGATGTGAATTGAAGTGAATTATTTATTTGTTCTTTTGGCATTTTCTAAGTGGCTAAATTGCTGTTTTATCATTTTGGATGTTTAGTGGCGTTGGTAATTATTGAGTGGATAGAGTATAAACCAAAACGGAATACACAATATACGTAGGCAAAAGACGAGATTGCGAGGTTTCTTCAAAATACACACGCAGCAAGTAGATATTAAATTGCCTCATACTTACGTATCTTCATATTTATATTTTTATAGCTGTTGTAAAAGAGGTAGGGTGCGAAATGAATACTCGCAATCAACTCGCGCGTAGATAAGATGTTTTACCTATACGTGTTATGAAAAGTTATAAATATATGGCAGAGTTTCAGTTTGGTGTACCGTGTACGTAACGCGCGTAGCTAGCATAACAGTTTCTAATTTCTGAAATGCAATAGGTACCAGCGATAAAATTTGCATATCGACCTTTAGAATGAGATATTTCGGCTAGTAAAGCTTAGTAGAGCGTTTCTCAATCACTGACTGACTATGGGACGTTTATAACTGGTTAATACTTTCTGCGATGGAGATAGCACACAACGATATATTCCCAAAAGTCGGCATGCAATCTTATACTTGTACCTGAAGCAGTGTTTTTGAAAAAAGTTTTACTACCTACATAATAACCAGTTCTATCTCATAAATTCGCATAAACAAAACAACTTCCCTAATGCACTTTTAAATACCGGAATAGAAACAAAAAAACCTCCGATTACAACATTTATCTTGCAATTCATTACTTTCCTTCACACATTTTTGATTTATGTCCATCGGACGGAGTGGTAGGGAAACTTGTCCCGCCCA
This sequence comes from Agrotis exclamationis, assembly GCA_950005045.1. NCBI lineage: Eukaryota > Metazoa > Arthropoda > Insecta > Lepidoptera > Noctuidae > Agrotis > Agrotis exclamationis. The sequence goes on along the minus strand of OX465430.1, from coordinate 16,101,071 downwards.
TTGCTCGGCCGAGCTCCATTGGGCCCCAGAGGCTTGGAAATAAATGTTGTTTTTTCGCAAACACAAGTATCTTCTAAAATATTTAAGTATTCCCGAGTGTGGGCTTATATTTCATGTGTAATATTAAGCCTGCGTTTCTCCTACGCCGATGTCGATCGCGTAGAGTCGGTTGCTTATGTCAGCGAGTAATATACAGGGTGTCCAGTAATGAATGGATAACCTTGGAATGGGGCATACTCGTAGTAGAACTAAAGGCCATAAAGAAAAAAAATCAATACCGAGTAGTCCCTAAGGTATGTAATAATGTCACTTTTAAGAATATTCATAATTTTTGGTACTTTATTTTACATTCTTGACCATAAATTGATGAAACCATCAGTTTTTTATTGTTAAAATAATCTGCATTAACTGAACTAATAGATGAGCAATAAACAGTAACACTGCTTTACACGGCTTTTTAAAAAATGATTTTGAATAAGAGATTTAGTGAAAAAATTGAGAAAAGAATTGTTTTTTTTTTTTAAAGTGTTGTGACAAAGTTTAAGCAACCATAGCATGAAAAAAACGTATGGCAACACAGGTGACCAATAATTTTAAAATAATGCGCAATTAATGCAGCAGCGCATTTTATCCATTCATTACTGGACACCCTTTATGTATATGTTGCTCACAGCTTGAAATCGAAATGGTCGCAAAATTCCAGATTTCAGTGATGTTGCTTTCCGAGAACGATCGAGCTGTGGGATGAATCCGTTTCGAGATTTTCCCAATAAACTACAAAATGGGGCTCTTCAAAAAGTGCATAAATTTTTTTCTGCAGGTTCAATGTTTTGCGGACGATACCTCTGGTGTTGCAGTCTATAGGCTACTGTGACTGCACTCCATCAGGTCGTATGCTTGATAGTTGCCATAGTGGTTTAACAATACATCCATAAATTAGCTGTGCCCCGTGATTTCACCCTCGCTGCCCGGCTACTATTGATCTTAGCGTAATTTTATATAGCCTATAGCCTTCCTCGATAAATAGACTATCAGTCACAAAAATATTTATTAAATTCGAACCAGTAGTTCCTGAGAACGTGTTAAACCAAACAAAATCTTCAGCTTTATAATATTAGTTAGATTCGTACACGCGACCGACGAGGTACGTAACCGATATTAGCGTAACGCCGGCTCCACACGTTGGTCCCAATATAGGTCCCAACGCTACTCGTCCAACGTGTGGATCTAGATAATGGCATTAGTCCCAACGTTGGGGCGAGCGTTGGTAGTTGGCCGGCTCGTGTCGGTTTCATCAAAGCGCCAACGCTCGCGATCTGTCCACACGTTGGCGCTTTGCTCAGTTCTATTGCAACAAGCAGCGAGTGCGTACGTCGAGCGAGAATGGCTTCCTCATCCACAAAATCGCCACCGGCATGGACAAATGAAAAAGTCATAGAATTTATTCATCTTATTTTTATTCATCTTCTTTGACGTGGCTTTTTATTTTTTCTCAGTAATAAATATAAATGTGCACTCAGTACTATAAAAGCGCTCAGAGCAGTTTCGATTTCTGTATCGGACATCTTCACATTGGCCTTTACGGGACAGAACTTGTTTATTAGTCAACGTGTGTACGCCTCACCGAATTTGCAGTCCAACGTTGGTACGAGCGTTGGGACCAACGTGTGGAGCCGGCCTAAGAAGAATTCAAGCCTTACGAGGCTCGTCTGCAATGTATATGGCTGCATAGTATGGGTACTTTCGCAAGTAGTACTCCGTCAGATTGGCCGTGGTACTGGAGGTGAATTCTGACGAGTATTAGAGCATATCGAGAGGTCTCGGCAACCGGTTGCCGGTCGCATCAAGATCGTGTGTGCAAAGCATAACTGGAGGATGAATATTATAATTATAACATCCAGTGTGCGTATAATTTTGATGTATTATAGGTAGCTCGCATCTTTAATATAAGTTTGTTAAGCTATGGTGCTGATTATACCTACAACATTATTTTTAGTATATGCGAAACCTGAATATAGTTTGATCAGAATCAGTAACTGATTCGATTCCAATAATTTTTAAACAAGTCATTTTTTTTTTCAAAAATATTTTAATTATTTTTATTACCAGTTAATTACAATACAATCACCGTACGGTTCGGTACCTATTGCCCAACTATTATCACGAGTGTATAACAAAGGAGACGCGGTTTACGCGGGTGTACCGCGAAATGAGCATGTTTTTGAACGGACAACCAGGTAATATACAAGGTTATAACTTTGTGATTTTTTATGATATGGTTTTAAAATTTTGTACCTACATAGATTCTTTACACAAAAACACTAGACAGGTGTATCGGGTTTCGCATAAACAAAAAATAATATTGTATGTACAGACGCCAGCACATCAAGCTACCACAATTTGCCAAATTTCTTCAATAGATTTTCAACTTTATCACAATAAGTGGAAGGTTAATGTTCGATTGGTAAAATCTGACAGTTTCGGGTAGGTTGACTTGCTGGCGTCTGTACCTAAGTAGTGTGTTTTTAGGAGAAAGCAGATGAAAATTAGAGTTTATAAAAAAAAACTCTTAATTTTTCTTTTGTAATACTTACCTATTGTGTTTCTTAAATAGGTTGTAGAAATCAACAATTAATTAATTAATTTATCATTTAATTTGTTGATGTCAAAACAGGAAAATCACAACCAGATCCTCTGGATTAGCAAAATACAATTACAAAGGATTTCATTTGCGAGTGTCGCGTTACAGTGAGAGCCAGGTAAATCCGTGTCCCAGATACCTGATACCTCACGCAATGCTTCTAAAACCAGAGACAAGAGATTCCTTTCTTAATTTCGTCGTGGGAAGTCCAAGGTCCATTATCATGTCCTGTGCCACATGATAATGTTCTCAGTGAACTCCGCTCAATCATTATTGCACAAGAAGAAAATGTAATGATTATTACAAAATATGGAAAAAAATGTTTAGTGTTGGATTAGTCAAAACAAAAGTGGTAACTACCACTGATCATTAGGCTTAGGACCTATACTTATTTGATTTGTAGAGAAACGCGAAACTCGTCTTTTTTAGGGTTCCGTAGCCAAATGGCAAAAACGGAACCCTTATAGATTCGTCATGTCTGTCTGTCTGTCCGTCCGTATGTCACAGCCACTTTTTATCGAAAGTATGTATAAGATGTAATAAGTGAACCGCATTAGGATTTTCACACAAAAATAAAAACAAAACAAATTTTGGGGGTGCCCCCCATACTTAGAATTGAAACTCAATTTTTTTTTTCACCAAATCCATACTTGTGGGGTATCTATGGATAGGTCTTTAAAAATTATATTGAGGTTACTAATATCATTTTTTTCTAAACTGAACAGTTTGCACGAGAGACACTTCCAAAGTGGTAAAATGTGTGTCCCCCCCCCCCTGTAACTTCTAAAATAAGAGAATGATAAAACTAAAAAAAATATATAATGTAGACCTCAACAAAAACTTCCAACGAAAATTGGTTTGGATGACATAAAGTTAACAGGTTTTGAGATATAGTACATTTTCAAAAACCGCAAATGTAACTTTGCCATTCATACAAACACTATGAAAAACAAAGTTATTTTATTTTTTATGTATATTACTTACTAATCTCAATATAATTATATCCCTAATCTATGCTTGCTACTACGGAACCCTTCATGGGCGAGTCCAACTCGCACTTGGCCGGTTTTTGTAAACATCCACCATAATGACTAGACTTTTTTTTGCGTGGTAAAATCTTCAAATGAGTCCTCCCACCCCGGGCAGGGCGGGAGGGACTGTCAGACTCGTACTGACTAAAATCCACGGTGTCCTTCAATAGCCCTTTGTGTTCCGGGGTTACGGTAATGAGATAAGTCCCGCGACCCCGGAATAATGACTAGGCTTGCAAAAAATCATGGTGGTCAAAAAAACTTGCGATAAAGGTCTCCTTATTCTTATTTCTACATTTCCCTTTTTTTTTGTAGAGGAGGTTGTGAAAATGTTAATATTGCCACGAGGAAACAACGGTATTTAATTGACGTCTTCTACACACGCTCTGGGTAAACTAAAAAAAATCTTCAATAATAACAGCACTAGGCTTGCATGCATTCCGAGAGACATAATTATCACTAGGAAGTCTAAAGGCTAAAGCGGCCTATAGATGTTGTAGGTATCTTAAATAAGGTGTCTACACTTTCGTCCTTCGATAACTGCTGCGTGGGACGCCTTACATAATTATGTTCTAGTTTTGGGAACAGCTTTGACGTCAGTGGTTGTGTAAGCGACTTCGTAGGTGTCAATCATTTTTTATATCAATTAGATCCTTGACGAGAATTAATACTAATGGTTGTTTGTCACTGTGGAAAGTCCGTTTTTGGTGAAGATATTCTTGAAAAGTACACCTAAACTCCTACATAACTATGCCTTCAGTTACCGTTTGGTTTAGATTCAAGGCTCTATAAGATTTCGTAGACGCACTATGCGAGAGCAGTGGTGGCCCAGTGGTATCAGCCCCGACTTACGAGTTGTAGGTCGTGGGTTCGAACCCAGCCTAGCGCATTACTTTGTGTAATTTATTTCATCACCACTGCTCTCAAAACGGTGAAGGAAAACATCGTGAGGAAACAGGCATGTCCTAGAACCATCAAATTCGGAGACATGTGACATCTACCAAACCGCACTGGGCCCGCGTGGTGGATTATGGCCCACTCCCTCTCACAGAGAGGAGGCCTGTGTCCCAGTAGTGGGAACATTGAAAGGCTGATGATGATGATGACTATGCAAAGCTCTGCGTTAGTTTCAGATATCTTCGATTTGAAACTGAAATAGTTCTCTGGCATAGGATCTACATCTTATTTTAATTGGTTTCATTCCCCAGTAAAAAGCTACATTATACGTGAGTAACATGGACTAAACTTTAATTTCAAGATAATTTCCATGCGAACCCAACCACCCCCAAGCTAGTTTGAATACGAAAAGTACCACTACAAAGTCAGTCATGAAAACTATATTTACGAAGAAAAAGAATAGAACAAAACTCTAAAACAAAGATACTGCGAACCTCACCTTTTCGTATCGCAGTATATACAGTGTGTCCGGACACGAGTTAGCGATACTTGAAGGGAATATTATAGACTCATTTTCATCGACAAAACTGCATTTAAAAAAATTCTTACTCCAACACCTCGCGAATGGCGGCCGTTTTAGTTTTTTGATTTGTCGAACTGGGGTATGTACAATAAAATGCAAATATCATTGAATCCAAGAGACCTACATACATGCAAATGACTTTATTGCAAAGTTAAATGTTAAGGCTTTTCAAAAACTTGCAAAAGTTTTCTAAATAATATGTAGAAAGAACCAAAAAACGTGGGCAAACACGAAATTGTACACAAAAATTACTGAATATTTTCACATTTTATACTCTAGCTCGAAAAGTACCCCTGTATTTTGCTTAGGTGTTTGCATTAAATTAAAAGTATTTGAGTCAGGCTATAAAATTATATCAAAATTATCACTCTACCTTAAGTATTTTAGGAGTTATTCTCACTTGAATATAACCCTTCCTTAGCGCATGTACCACCAATGTTACAGAAGCTGCATTCTTTGGGCGAGCTAAACCGTTTCAACGTAAATTTATGAGCTGACATTATTAACCACCATGTAAATGATCCCAACGAATCACCATTAAACATAAATAATATTTTTTTTTTACTTTATGAAATCGGTTTCTTTGAATAAATTCAAAAAATGGGCCATTTCAGTTTATGGGTGATTCGTTAGGATCATTTACATGGTGGTTAATAATGCCAGCTCATAAATTTACACTGAAACGATTTAGCTCGCCCAAAGAATGCGACACCTGTAATATTGGGGTACATTCGCTACGGAAGGGTTATGTTCAAGTAAGAATAACTCCTAAAGTACTTGACGTAGAGAAATAATTTTAATACCATTTTATAGCCTAACTCAAATACTTTTAATTTAATGCAACACCTAAGCAAAATACCGGGGTACTTTTCGTGCTAAGAGTATAAAATGTTAAAATATTCAGTAATTTTTGTGTACAATTTCGTGTTTGCCCACGTTTTTTGGTTCTTTCTACATATTATTTAGAAAACTTTTGCAAGTTTTTTAGAAGCCTTAACATTTAACTTTGCAATAAAGTCATTTGCATGTATGTAGGTCTCTTGGATTCAAAGATATTTGCATTTTATTGTACATACCCCAGTTCGACAAATCAAAAAACTAAAATGGCCGCCATTCGCGAGGTGTTGGAGTAAGAATTTTTTTAAATGCAGTTCTGTCGATGAAAATGAGTCTATAATATTCCCTTCAAGTATCGCTAACTCGTGTCCGGACACACTGTATAAATAAATAACTAAGGGCCCCAAATTAGAGCCTCCTTTTACCACCCGCGTCGGCTGCAGCTGAAATGTGGGAAAACCCGTAAAGGTGCTGATATACTTCAGCATTCACTTGTAACAGAACATCGAGCATTCGCCGTTTTTAATTTTGTCGAACTGAACTTAGAAGAGAGCCAAGCATAGAGAGAGCAAATATTTTCATGTCATACAAGACACAAGATGTCTGCATGATGACTTAACAGTCGAGGCAAAAAGCTCTCCAGTACGCTCGTTAAGGTGCCGGTTCGTGCGCGAGACAGCGACAGGAGACAGCGACAGGCGACCGCGACAAGAGACCACGACAGTACTTAACATTAGGCAATGTATGAGCGGCAGTTCGCGAGCGAGACAGCGACAGGAGACAGATACGGTAAACAATCTTCGGTCGCGGGCCGTGTCGCGGTCTCCTGTCTCGGTCTCCAGTCGCGGTCTCGCGCGCGAACCGGCACCTTTAGAATGCTCGCTAAAACGCTCTCGTTTGTTTTTCTGTAATGTAACATTCGCAAGAATGCTCATTACAAGTGAATGCTCAAGTTTATCAGCACCTTTAGACCAGTAAAATGTAACGTAAAGTTCGCTGATAGCTACCAGTATATGGAGCACATGATTTGCATTTAGATTGCACATTTTGGAAATAATGTGTTGCCGTATGCAATAGTAAATTGTGGGGGCTAAGTTCGGAATCGTATTGAGATTGAGTTGTGTGATTTCGGTAGTGCTGAAGGCATAAAGTAGATAAATAAAGAGGTTTTAAACATCCATAGTAACATTATCAATGCGAAATAATCGACTAATAGCTGGTGCCGGCAGCTTCGCCCGCTACAACTCGTAAATTATCTCACGGGAACATAAAATCTTCATCATTTTACAGAGAATACTGGCCTTTATATCACCTATGCATCTATGATATTCTGAAGCTGAATACCAGTATTTCTGATGGATCAATACTCACGATTGACAAACGTCAGTCATCCATACTGGACCTGTCTGCGGTAGTTGACCGCAGAAGCCATTCAGCCATTGATCCTGGCTAAATGGCTAAGACATCGATCTAACACAAAACCAAACTTGAAAGGAACAAACATAAATAGTCATAGAAGAACAGTAATTGTTGGAACGGAGATGAAACCTCACGACCAGTCTTACTTACTATCCAATACTGTTTGGGTTGTGGACGTATATAGACAGTCTCTCCTAAGAATTTGTCAGATTTGAAGTCCACTGACTACCCTCACGGTACTGTTTTGGTACGATACCGTGGTTCTGGGAGGGACCCAAAGGGCAGCGGAAGCAACAGAGAAGGGTGGACTTTTAGTCACGATTTCATTTTTTTTACGAGTGTGACAGTCCCTTCCATTAAACCCAGGGCGGGAAGTCCTCCGGCCCCGTTTGATGATTTTAGCACCCAAAAAAAAGTCACTAAGAAAATATCAAAGATTCACAAAAGACTGCCGAGACCACCGGCTTAACGTGCTTTCCGGCGCACAGAAGACACCAGGTATACCTACCACGTATTTTTTTCCCATCATGGTCACCTATCCAGTGACTAGAATTACAATCATCTGAGTGGAGAGAAAGGGAATTCAGAATTCTAAATTTAAACTCATGACCTTTTGACGCGGTTCTAGTGTCTATGTCATTACATCAAATTGTATTTAAAAATAGATTTTAAAAAATCTAAAAACCCACGTTTTTAAATGTCCTAAAAATAAGAAAATAACCCTACGGGGCTGAGAGAGGGGCCACTCAAAACGTGGGGGCGTATATTATTTAAGGAATTATTTATGGGATATATTTACATGACGTGTAATAGATCGTGGGTGTAAAAGATACGCCCCCACGTTTTGAGTGGCCCCTCTCTCAGCCCCGTAGGGTTATTTTCTTATTTTTAGGACATTTAAAAACGTGGGTTTTTAGATTTTTTAAAATCTATTAATTATTTTATTATTTTTATCTTTGTTCATCGGGTTTGAAGCTACCCTGAAAATTTCTACCTGCTAGCTTGTCTGCCAGTCTGCCATATTGGACATCCGCCATAATGGATTTAAGTCACGTGACTATTTTTTTTCGTACTCCTGACAGCAAACCCTTTCATTTGATACCCATATCATAGGGGTGCATTTCAAATAGCCTGCCTGCCATCTTGGACGTCCGCCATATTGGATTTAAGTCCCGTGACTATTTTTTTCGTACTTCTGACAGCAAACCCTTTCATTTGATATCCATATCATAGGGGTGCATTTCAAACAGCCAGTCCGCCATCTTGGGGAGGCCGCCATATTGGATTTGTTATGACGTTTCTTAGCTAATCATGTGTTGTCATCAGAACTCAGAGCGTGTGCAAAATTTCAGCCTGTTAGATTATCGGGAAGTGCCTCATAATTGAGTTGCAAAAGTCCAACCGGAACGACAAACAAACAAACAAGAAAAGTGAGTGTATAAAAAGTGAGTGTATAAAAACGTGGGAAAAACGTGGGAAAAACGTGGGAAAATGTAGTAGGTACCTCAAATTTTCCGCAGGACGCACGGGTTCTTAACTTAACCCCACCCTATTTCCCTTACTTTAAAATGGTCCCTGACTTTAAAATGATGAATGCCAATGGATGGTGACTTGACAGTTGACTGTCTTGGAGCATGAAGCCAAAGAAAAATCGCCAAGAATGAAATCTGCAACGGAAAAGAAATAGGTAACTTATTTAAGTAATTATATAATATATTTGCAAAAGCTATTCCCACGTTTTTATACACTCACATTTTTTTTTTCCCACGTTTTATACACTCACTTTTCTTGTTTGTTTGTCGTTCCGGTTGGACTTTTGCAACTCAATTTTGAGGCACTTCCCGATAAGCTAGCAGGCTGAAATTTTGTACACGCTTTGTGTTCTGATGACAATACATGACTAGATATGAAACGTCATAACAAATCCAATATGGCGGCCTCCCCAAGATGGCGGACTAGCTGTTTGAAACCCACCCCCATGATATGGGTATCAAATGAAAGGGTTTGCTGTCAGGAATACGAAAAAAATAGTCACGTGACTTAAATCCAATATGGCGGACGTCCAAGATGGCAGACAGGCTATTTGAAATGCGACCCTATGATATGGATATCAAATGAAAGGGTTTACTATGAGGAGTACGAAAAAATAGACACGTGACTTAAATCCAATATGGCGGACGTCCAAGATGGTAGACTGGCTGTTTGAAATCCACCCCCATGATATGGGTATCAAATGAAATGGTTTGCTGTCAGGAATACGAAAAAAATAGTCATGTGACTTAAATCCAATATGGCGGACGTCCAAGATGGCGGACAGGGTTTGAGGCACTTCCCAATAAGCTAGCAGGCTGAAATTCAGTGTAGCTTCAAACCCGATAAACAATGATAAAAATAATAAAATAATTAATAGATTTAAAAAATCTAAAAACCCACGTTTTTAAATGTCCTAAAAATAAGAAAATAACCCTACGGGGCTGAGAGAGGGGCCACTCAAAACGTGGGGGCGTATCTTTGCAAGTTACACCCACGATCTATACACGTCATGTAAATATAACCCATAAATAATCCCTTAAAAAAATATACGCCCCCACGTTTTGAGTGGCCCCTCTCTCAGCCCCGTAGGGTTATTTTCTTATTTTTAGGACATTTAAAAACGTGGGTTTTTAGATTTTTTAAATCTATTAATTATTTTTTTCTTGTTTATTTGTTTGTCGTTCCGGTTGGACTTTTGCAACTCAATTTTGAGGCACTTCCCGATAAGCTAGCAGGCTGAAATTTTGTACACGCTTTGAGTTCTGATGACAATACATGACTAGCTAAAAAACGTCGTAACAAATCCAATATGGCGGCCTCCCCAAGATGGCGGACTAGCTGTTTGAAACCCACCCCCATGATATGGGTATCAAATGAAAGGGTTTGCTGTCAGGAATACGAAAAAAATAGTCACGTGACTTAAATCCAATATGGCGGACGTCCAAGATGGTAGACTGGCTGTTTGAAATCCACCTCCATGATATGGGTATCAAATGAAAGGGTTTGCTGTCAGGAATACGAAAAAATAGTCATGTGACTTAAATCCAATATGGCGGACGTCCAAGATGGCGGACTGGCTTTGAGGCACTTCCCGATAAGCTAGCAGGCTGAAATTTTCAGTGTAGTTTCAAACCCGATAAACAATGATAAAAATAATAAAATAATTAATAGATTTAAAAAATCTAAAAACCCACGTTTTTAAATGTCCTAAAAATAAGAAAATAACCCTACGGGGCTGAGAGAGGGGCCACTCAAAACGTGGGGGCGTATCTTTGCAAGTTACACCCACGATCTATACACGTCATGTAAATAGGTATATCCCATAAATAATCCCCTAATAATATACGCCCCACGTTTTGAGTGGCCCCTCTCTCAGCCCCGTAGGGTTATTTTCTTGCCTATATAAGGGCAAGGGCGACCGTTCTAGTTGTGATTCCTACCGTGGTATTTCGTTATTGTCAGTCCCTGGAAAAGTCTTTGCCAGAATTCTACTAAACCGCCTTATGAAACTTTCAAAAAAGTTGTTGCCTGAAACCCAGTTTGGCTTCCGACCTAATCGAGGTACCTGTGAGGCTATTTTCTCTATACGGCAAATGCAAGAGAAGAGCAGGGAGCAGGGCCGTCAAATGTATCTCTGTTTTGTCGACCTGGAAAAGGCCTTTGACAGCGTGTCTCGTGAAGCCCTCTGGGTGGTATTGGAGAAAACAGGATGCACGGAAAAGTTTGTGAGAGTTCTGAGACTCCTGCATGATGACATGGAGTGCTGTGTTGCCGTCGACGGGGAACAATCAGACTTCTTTCCCGTTACCTGTGGGGTGAAGCAAGGGTGTGTCTTAGCACCCACATTGTTCGCGTTGTACTTTGCGGTTGTAGTTCGAGAGGTACTGCGGGCTACTCCTGAAGGCATCCGCATCCGTTTCCGCACCGATGGCAACATTTTCAATTTAGCGAGGCTCAAGGCCTGCACCAAGGTTTCCTACGCTGTGGTAACTGAGATCTTATATGCGGACGACCTGTGTTTTGTGGCCGAATCCCCAGACGGCATGCAACGGTTAATTTCCAATCTCGACGAGTCTTGCCGAAAATTCGGCCTGAAGATTAATGTCAAGAAGACGGAGGTGATGTCTTTAGATATTAACGGACATGAGGCACTATCCATAAGACTCAGCGAGGATGAACTGAAGCAGGTCGATAAATTCCGATATCTGGGGAGCACGTTAACATCTAAGTGTGACCTTGATGCAGAGATCAACAGCAGAATTGGCGCTGCAGCTGCAGCCTTTGGTAAGCTGGATATCAAGGTCTCTAGGTCACATGACTTAAAATTGGCTACTAAGGTCTCAGTATACATGGCGGCCGTGCTGCCAAACATCTTATATTCAGCCGAAACCTGGACCGTGTACCGCCGACACATCCGCATGCTGGACCGGTTTCACCTTCGATGTCTTAGGAGAATACTCAGAATCCGATGGCCGGACCGCGTGCGGAACACCGAAGTGCTGCGCAGGGCCAATGTAGGTGGCATTGAGTCCTATCTCATGCGGCGACAACTTCGGTGGTGTGGGCATGTGTCACGGATGGCGGAGCAGCGAGTGGCGAAGCGCATCTTTTATAGTGAACTTGAGCAATGGGCAAGCGCAAGCATGGCGGACAACTCCTCAGATATAAAGATGTGCTAAAACGTCACTTCAGAAAATGTGACGTAGAACCGTCTCGGTGGTAGCAGCAAGCCGCCCAAAGGATAGAGTGGAGGTCTTTGGTTAAAAGCAAAGTCCGTAATTTCGAATTGCAGCGGCACGTTGAGCTTGATGCAAAGCGTGACCAATTGAAAGCCCGACCACCTGCGGCAATCAGTTATAATTATATCGATGGTGTACTCACATGCCCGCATTGTGCGCGGATCTTTGCAAAAAAAATTGGATACATAAGCCACATGCGAGCACACGAGCGACAACTATAACGGAGCTGAAGCAATCGCCCTGGCCGAAATCGGTCGGATCGCATCATCATCATCATCATCAGGGTTATTTTCTTATTTTTAGGACATTTAAAAACGTGGGTTTTTAGATGTTTTAAATCTATTTTTTTAAGGTAGTCTTTCAAAGGGCGCTGAGTGCGACATTACACCTTCAGTGTATCGCACAAGCGTCAATTGTTTATCCGTTTGTCGAACTCACGTAGTACGATCCTTCACAGCCTCTATCGAGCATACTCCGAACCATAGAAAAAGGTTAGGCAATAAGAAAAAAAGTAAAGGGCCTTGTAAATCCGCATGTTTGTATGTTCGTTCTTTTGCGAGACTACGGCTTGCAATATGCTGAGTGGGAGTAGCGTCGCGTATTGTCAGTGTGTGATGTAGGTTCGCGTATTGTCAGTATTGTCACCAACGACGCTTTCTTGCTTTGTGCTGTATCTGGGACGTTATTAGGTCACAATATGAATGTTGGTTCGATATTCGATATAGAGAGGAGTTTGATTTTGATTTGGGTCTTAGTAGTATGTGTTAAGTTACTTGATCATGACATAGGTGTTTTTTTTAACATTTCCGCAAACTAGAAACTTCTCTTGTATCGTGGGTGCGTTTAGAAACATGTACTTTTTTTTTTTAGCGTGATAAAATCATCAAATGAGTCCTTCCACCGCGGGCAGGGCGGGAGGGACTGTCAGACTTGTACTGACTAAAATCCACGGTGTCCTTCAATAGCCCTTTATGTTCCGGGGTCACGGTAATGAGATAAGTCCCGCGACCCCGGCAGGCTTTGGCCCTCTAGACGGGGGCCCCGTCATTATGCTGACGCTCTTTGAGGCGCGCGTGGAACACAACGTGCCGTCGACCCGAGCATGGTCCATGGTCGGGCAGCGAGTTGCCCTTTACTCGCCGCCCGCATGCCCAGAAACATGTACTTAAATAATAGTAGGTATGTGATGCATCAACAAACGGCTACACCCGGAACAACTCTTAAATCATATACAAATACTTGTTCCGTGTGGGTATCGAACTTGCGACATGTAGCGCTTCAGTCTATTACTCGGCCACTGTAGAAATACCTCATCTGAAAATTTCAACTGTCTAACTAAGACGGTTCATGAGATAAAACCTGGTTAGAGACAGACAGACAGACAGACCGACAGCGGATCACTACCACCAGCTTTTTTTTAAAAAAAAACCTTGCCCCACACTAGAAATTTTTCCTGTATTATAGGTGCGTTTAAAGGTATTTAAACTCACACACCCAGACCCGGAAGGAACAACAGCTTCTACATTAGACAAATATTTATTCCGTATGGCAATCGAACCCGCGACACGCAGGCATCAGTCAATCCCTCGGCGACTGCGCCAATCGAGTCTAGGTACTTCATTAGCAGTCAAAAACTTGATACAAACTACCAATACTCTTTTTTAGCGTGGTAGAATCATCAAATGAGTCCTCCCAGGCTGCGGGAGGGACTGTCAGACTTGTATTGACTAAAATTCGCGGTTTCCTTCAATAGCCCTTTACGTTCCAGGGTCACAGTTACCTGATGAGACAGCCCCGTGATCCCGGAGCTTTTACTCCTCGCGTATATTCCGAAACGGTGCTCCATTGGTGAATCGCGATCTGTAATAGTTTGGGGATCACCACATATTTAGTTAATTTATTCCTTTTGACTTGATACAATTAAAGCTACCAATACTGCAACCCAACTTACCCAACTAAATAACCATGTTACCTATCAAATTAGGCTCTTGATATTAAACCACTGCAGTGCAGTAAGGAAGTGCTGCACAGGCAGAACCCCTGGGATATCCTCGACTGCTGATCGATAGAGATGTTCAAGTATTGATCGGAAATAGGTTGGTAATTATTGGCAACGTCAGACCAGCATCTCGAGGGATATCTTTGATGAAACGCAAAAGAAAGATGAATGAAAACTTTTTTTTTTTAATTTTATTTTTTTCTTTACTGTCCCCGATTTGTATGGGAATAAACACAAACTGCAAATCGAATATCAAATATCCACAATATATTTTTTGTCATTACTCATACCTACTCGTAAAGTAGGATATAACATGCCTGAGGCGCTCCTCACGTAGTGGTGTAGGACTTCTCCTTAGAGCTGAAAGTATTACTTTCAACCCGCTGGTTGAGGACGCCAAACCCCGTCTGGGGACTACATAAGTTACTTTCACCCCTAGGATCACAATGTACTATTACCTAGTTCTTTTTTTGTGGACAATCCGCTGCACCTCCTGAAAACCATAATCAACAGTGGCGAACACGAGGAAAGTGCCGAGACAATGAAGCTCGACGTGTCCCGGAGAATGAATACTGCAACGAAATTTTATCAGTATAGAATAGTGGGAGAGTAAGAAAATTCATAGTCCGAATATCCGTTTCCACTTGTTGTTGCCCGCGGCTTCGCTTGTGCCCTATACAAATAGCCTGTAACAGTCTCTAGGATCCCATCTATCCCTGCAACAAAATTCACTAGAATTGGTATGTAGCCGTTTTACTTCCTAACGAAATTTACACACGCACTTTCCTATTTATAGTAGATATTAGTTGGAAGTAGTGTGTTAAATCAATTTGTTATTATTTGTTATTGAATTAAAAAATATTTATTATAATTTATTTATTGTTAAGTAAACATCAGAAATCTGTATGATCTAAGGATTCCTGTAATCTTATTGTCATTCAAGCGCGGCTGGGCATCGTAATCTCAATACCACAATGCATGGACATCTGCCCGACGTTTCTGATGACAGCTAATACACAGTTGTAACTATAACTGTTGGTGCCAGTTAAGATGTCAATAGCGGACATTGACCCCTACCTAATAAGTCCTCGTATAATGACATAAGATCAGAATTAGCATGTTTATAAAATACCGAATAAATTAGTGAGTATATTGTAAGGATATAAGTATCTAAGTATTCATAAGATATCAAAATGGTAAAAATATTTCACCTATACCTAAGATTTTATATATATATTTTTTTTATCTTTAAGACTCACAAGTAAACACTATCATATCACAGAAAAATGCTAATTCTGATCTTATGTCATTATACGAGGACTTATTAGGTAAAGGTCAATGTCCACTATTGACATCTTAACTGGCACCAACTATAGTCGTAAAGGTATATGCGAATATCTATATATATAAAAGAAAGTCGTGTTAGTTACACTATTTATAACTCAAGAACGGCTGAACCGATTTGGCTGAAAATTGGTGGGGAGGTAGCTTAGAACCAGGAGTAACATATAGGATACTTTTTACCTTTTTTTATTTTGTTTTGTTTTATCCCGTTTCTGTGGGACGTGACATAAAACGTGGTAATAAAACGCAACTGACATGGAGTGACAGCAAAACGAAAAATTTATCAATCAAAACCTGTGTCAAAACATCAATTGACCGGTCGATGTGTTTGTATTGAGTTTCTAAGCTTATTGTGCCGATATTATCATAATTATTAATGCTATGCCGCCACCAAGATGATCAAATTTTTATCCTGTTTCCGTGAAACGTGACATAAAACGTAGTAACATGATCACGAAGAAGGTGTTGGTGCCGAAATTGAATAAGGGATCTGAACAAAAAGTACTATAGAGTGAGATCCCGGAGCCCCCAGACCTACGTCATTTTAGCAAAGCTGAAATTTTGATTGTAGTCTACTATAAAGTTAAGACAGTACCGGTATGCGTACTTACTATCTTGAAAGCGGGGCCCTTCCACAGGTAGCGCGACCTGAAGGTGGATAAAATCAACTACGTCATTTTAGCAAGCCTACATTTTACATGATGTTACTTATGGTACTATTTCAAGACCTTTTGTAAGCTGCCAGACCAATCCGATGGGCCAATCATTCTGCCAGACGCCCTTAAACTTGAATACCCCGCCTCTGTCCTGCCTCTCCTGAGCCAAAACCGCTTAACGCAGAAGTCTAAATTTTGGACACAAATTTTGGCTTTCGAGTAAGTAAGTACACATGTTAACTTTATAGTAGACTACAAACCCTCCCTCTCGCGCTCGGCATTGGTCGAGGTCATGCTGCGGGGCGAGACGGAGTGGGAACCGGTCGCCTCCTTCTGCGAAGCAGTCATGCTCGCGAAGGAGGAGGCGGGCCGCGTGAAGGAGAGGATAGCGTCTTCCCTCCACCCCAGCCACAGTGGTAGACGCCCACGGCGTCAGACGTCGGCAGGCGGCGAGTAATGGGTGACTCGCTGTCCGACGTTGAACCTTTCCCGGTTATGCAAAGAGTGTCAGCATTATGACGGGCCCCCCTTTAGAGGGCCAAAACCGACTTACGATTTACCGTGACCCCGGAACGTAAAGGGCTATTGAAGGACACCGTGGATTTTAGTCAGTACGAGTCTGACAGTCCTTCCCGCTCTGCCCTGGGTGGGAGACTCACATGATTATTTTACCACGCTAAAAAAATGTCAGTTGCATTTAGCCACCAACTTTCCAATTGAATTAAAACTCCTTGGATATGCCTGACTTACCACCGCACAATTTACAAATAAAGGTTGGCTTCGTAATAGTCATGCTTCGAAACATAAACCAACCAAAACTGTGCAACAGAACGCGTTTGGTGGTAAGTAAATTGATGAACAATGTGATTTACACGACGATACTCAAAGGAAAATTCGAAGTTGAGGAAGTTCTCATTTCGAGGATCCCATATGATAGGTTTGCAGTTTGAGTTTAAACGACCTCAATTTCCGATCCGTCTTGCATTCGCCATGACCATTAACAAATCACAAGGCCAATGCTTGAAAGTTTGTGGTCTGAATATAGAAAATCCATGTTTTTCACATGGTCAGTTAGGTGTATATGTGGCATGTTCACGAGTCGGATGACCATCTGCGTTATTTGTTCTTGCGCGTGATAATAATAAAAAAATGTCGTCTATCAGAACGTGCTTCACTGTACAGTGCAACCCATGCACCAAATACATGGCTAATAAAGAATAAATTATTGATTTTTGACTTGATTTTTTAAATTATTTTTGATATCCCAATAAAAAATCGAAAATCTGCTCATTTATTGCTCTAAGGCGGAACAAAGTTCGCCGGGCCAGCTAGTATAATATAAACTAACGATCCTCTCTGGCTTCGCATAGATGCAATTTTAAAATCAAATATAGCCTAAGCTGTTTCCCCGTGGGTTTAGCCCCGCTGCTCGGCTCCTCGCCGTGGGGGTGTTAAATGAGCTATGATCTAACACAAAAACATTTTTTCAATTCGAACCTGTATTTTCTGAGATTAGCGCATTCTATCAAACAAAAAAAAATCTTTAGAAGAAGCTTCTGCCGCATTAGACTTCGTTCGCATAATGCATCTCGAACGCAACACATTGCGCCCTCGCTATTACTTTTTCCGAGTTGCTAGTCGAAAAATTGTGACAGCTCGGCTAATATCTACTACCTATATAAAAATAAGTCGGGTTTTCCTTCCTGACGCTATAACTCCAGAACGCACGAACCGATTTCCACGCGCGGTTTTGCATTCGTTGGAAAGGTCTCGGGCTCCGTGAGGTTTATAGCAAAGAAAATTCAGGAAAAAAAAATTTCTTCTTCTTTTAATCACCAAACGAAATGTTACATAAAACGAAGCCATCTGGTGGCGAAACGGAGTTCGCCGGGTTTGCTAGTCTACTATATAAAAATAAGTCGGGTTTTCCTTCCTGACGCTATAACTCCAGAACGCACGAACCGATTTCCACGGTTTTGCATTCGTTGGAAAGGTCTCGGGCTCCGTGAGGTTCATAGCAAATAAAATTCAAGAAAATTTTCAAATACTACGCGGACGAAGTCGCGGGCAACAGCTAGTGCATGATATAAATAGATATAATTTATAGCACAATTAAAAAACTTAGCAATAATGTAGCTTCCTATACCATATTTTTAAGGATAGGATATGTATTTCCAAAGATTACCCCGTACATACAAACAACCACCTATTATTCATGTATAGGTATGCACAATAATAAAGTAAAGAATTCGTCAATTCAATATCACTTCACGGGAATCCTGAAAAAGGTCCCGATTTCCCGAATAAAGACGCGCAATCAAAGTTATTGAAAGAAACCCTCGCCAGCCTGATCCACCAGTAGACGGCACTATTCTGCAATCCTTTCCCGAACATCATTATCGACCTCCCAAACTTGAACTGTGACCTTTTGCAACAATCCTCGAATTAAATTTCCATTCGTTCTCCGAATGTAATTTGCTACTATTTCGAAACATACAGAATCTCATGTTGGCTTACATCTGTAGGCGGAATATTTTTAGACTTCTATTCAGGAACGATAATTATTATACTGTAAGTGTAATTTGTACAACAATGAATAACATGACGTATACAAGACCAATAGTGTAAGAGTGCTAAATAAAACACATTTCTTTAAAATAGCTTTTATTATATCAAACCGTTCGCTAACATTTTCTAAAAAGTGTCTAGGGTATAATAAACTTGTCTAATGTTCGACAAAAATACTACGACACGTGGAGCTAAGCTTAAAATAATTGTGACCCGCCGTCTCACAGCGAGCGATACCCGCTATCACCATCGTCTATATCACCGGCTTAGTCGGTCTCGTAAAATACCGAATCTCACTCGAATAAAGGTCGCCCCGAATCGCACCCCTACAGGTATTATAAAATGGCGTCATCGGTATAGAATTATAGTGATCGGCAGGTAGGAGAAAGGTTAGGTCGTGCGACGGCGGGGGGTCGGTGTACCTCCCCCTGACCTTTACAGTCGCCCAGTCCCGCGGGAGAGTATCGCGGCGCATTACCACGCGGCGACATATCTGAAACGCCTAACACGGACGGCTAGAATACTCGTAGCATGGACAGCCAGTGCCGGCCGGTGTGGGCCCGACTGGTCGGGGCGCACCTGTGTAGGTGGGCTGCGGCCGCCGCGGCCACTGCAGCCCGGAGCCGGCGACGCGGCGCGACGGCGCGTGTCGTGCTCGACATGGTAGACACGCACCTCTAGGCACGCGCCACCGCGATATCCCAAAATATCCCTAAATATGAATTGGATTTTAGTTACTTTAATGTTTTGCTTCAAACATTTTCAGATAGGTATCTGGGGTTTCGGGATAGGGATATCGTTCAAATAGAAGATTGTTATCATAACACACATAACCCTGAATGAAAATGTAAAACAATAAAATAAACCGTCTGAAAATAGCCGACACCAAAATCAGAAAATTGGCAGTGCATTTCGAATACAATACCTATTCTTTTAGTATCTACGAAGGTTCGTACTTATTTTGATTGCAATACTTTCACCGTTAATTGAATGTCTGAAAACAATGTGAATCACACAGATATTGTAATGTAGTATCTACGCTTATCCGCGGCGGTGGCAGTGTCCCTACCCTAGTCGTTACGTTCGGGACGGGCGCGGCGCATGCGCGCTGGCCGCTATTAAAAAAACAAATTCCTGGTTCCCGCACTGTGAGCCGTACGTCGGCGTCAACGGCTGCGTTGGGTCGGCTCGCGTCTGTCGGACCCGCGGACCCGCCCGACAGTTGCCGAGCCCGCATCGCGCAGCGCCGGGCGCGTGGAGTGCGGAGTGCGCGGGTGTGGTCAGTGCAGTGCGTGCGGGCCCATGCGGTGAGCCCGGGCCGTGCGGGCAGCATGCGCCGTGCGGGCTGGTAGCGGCCGCGGCATGGCGCGCCGCGCCGCCCGCGCCCGCGCCTGCTCCTCACACAAACCATGAGCGACCTGCAGGCCACCTTCGAGTTCTCCGTGGAACTTTACAAGTTCTACAATGTCGACCTCTTTCAGAGAGGGTGAGCGCTCTCGATATTAATTACGTAGTGGTACCTGAACCGTAGTGATAACGCCGATAACAACTGATAACATGTGAATAGCACGACAAATTGGAATGGAACTAGCTCAGTGCAGTAGATAACATTGGAATTACTTGGTGGGTGTCGGATCTTTTGATGCGCAAGAACTATGAATTAATGATGTTATTCGTGAATTTGATGATCTCGTAATCATAGTTATCATCAATCATCGTGTTGCTCCCACGCTCATATCAGTCCATTAATCTGGGAGCGATCACTATCTCCTTGACATTCGGGAGAGATGCCCTCTGATTGAGACGTACGCAGACGGAGATTATTGGTACATTTTCTTTCACCGCATTACCCCAACTTTAGAGCGGGATAGTGCTATAAAGATATATCGACGAAACTCTGAGTTATGAAGACCGTCTACAGCGTAGCGCCTACTAATCTCAGAAATTCTTTTGCTGGATTAGTAGAAGGAGATTTTAAATTAAAATATATCATCCTCCAGAAATATTAGAAGACTGGTGTATCGAAATCTGTCTGTAGCCTTTTCTCATCCTCGAAACAAACCACTAAGAGCAAGGATCTTTGCGGAAATATTCTGTATTGGTAGTCTGGTACTGTTACATGTATGTTAAACCAATTTTCTGCCTGAACGAGGAATTCTATTAACTGTTAACAACAGGAGAGCTCAACTGTGTCAGATCTCGTTATGTTGCGACGTGTTACGTTACGGTGACCAAACTGTCACGTTGAACTCTGAATAGAATCTTATGCATATAGCATATCTTTTATTAAACTTCGTTCTAGGGAAGATCTAACACGTTTCCGACAAAATGTTGTACCGAATTATAGAAGACTAAAGAAAAGACATACGTATTTACGATTCTTGAAATCTTCATTTTAATGTATCGACTCAATTGAAATGAAAGTAAAAGAAGAATATAAAAAAAAAGAAAAATTCAAATCGTGTAGCAGTAGTAGCAGTGCCATCGATTTTTGTTGACATTGCTCGTAAATCCGCGAACGTCAATGTTAATACCATACACAAGGTTGATACATCAATTGAAGCTACTGAATGAAAAACACAATTAAAAATGCAAAACAATTGAACCGTTAAATAATAAAGATACAGATTTTACATAGGTACCTAAATATCATTCAAAAACGACGGTGATATGGCTGACATAAATGAAATAAAAACAGTATGCAAAATGTGGACTCACTTCGACCGAATACTGGAAAACAAAGTTGATATATTGAGTCATTAAATTAAAATGATACCGTATTTACCATAGCGTTCGTGAATTAAAATCAATCTTACTTTATATTAATGGTCATCAGTGACGGTAGCCATCAATTTCAGTACGAAAATATGAAAGGATTTTTATAAAAAAATGTATTCCCAGACATGCCTCGGGGCTGTCGAGCGCAATTATAATGATTGACGAATGCTAACTGCACGGCATCGTTGAAAACCCTTCAATTAATTTCGCCAGGCTGGAGGGGACTGACTCATGCCTTTTAATTGGTAATCACTGATTTTAATGTGCTTTCCCTGATCATTGGATTTGTGATTTCTGATTGATTACTATAGCCGTGTCTTGATGTTACAATTTTTGTTTTAATATATGTATTGTTCCAACCGTAAAATTTTGAAATGTTCGTTATTATCTTGTCGACTTTTATAGAATGAATTTTCGTTACTTGACCAAATATTTTAGGGTCTGCTTCAAATGATGATGTAAGGACAACTTAATCCATTTTGCTTATTGTAAGTAGTGTATTGTGCATCAATATCGTTGATATCTTCAACTTTTAGTGAAAGAATTACCTAAATGGCCTTTTACCTTATAAAAGTCATGAAATATTCATCCATGACCTCAGTAAAGTCTTTTTTTAAATTACGATGGCTGTTATGACAGCTGACTCGCGTGCAAACAAAAGCCATTTCTAAATTGTATCATTGCGTGTTTGGTTGCGAAGCTCGAATTATTTTTATAAGAGCATTTAAATGCACAAATATGTCTGCAATTCAGTCTAAATAGCAAAAGTTTTAAATGGATCTTAGTTTCTGTAGTACCTTGTTGTTTTGTAGATTTCAGATTCATGGGTAGCTAACAAGAGGTAAAGTGGTCCCTACTGATAAAATATTGATAATAGGCATCATCATAATTATCAACATAATTTCGAAACGTTTAAGACTGCTCTCTAATCACACCTTCTTCTATATCTAGTAGGTATACTACATAGTAATAAAAATTCAATTTCCTTTTGACTTCGCAGTATTTTGCTCATACTAAATTACTGAACTTCACCTTTAAGCAGCCCTGTTCAACCTGCTGAGTATAGGTGTCATTCCTTATATCCCATATCTGCCCTGTACGAGTCTCAACCAGGTTTTACCTTCGATCTCCATCCATCTAGCTGTTTCCATCCATTCATAGATATTCATCCATCAACACCTTAATGGATGGATCCATCCATCTAGTTATCAGACATTCAGCCTTGTGACTGACAACTATCAAAGATCTACAAATGACAGCCAGGATCAACAACGTTAGCTTTCTGAGGCACGGAGGAAACTCGCTATGATAAATGTTCACCCATCCACAGACCATTCTCGGCAAGAGCGGCTTAACATGGAAAATCGATCACATAGATCGATTTTCCTGTTTAACCGGATGTGATAATTTAGCCACGAGCTCCTCGGTTGATTGCATAAAGAGAAGAAATATGCAAAAAGTCGAGTTTGTTAAGTCCTACAAGAATGCGTTTGGCAACGAGAATGGTATGAAAATGATTTTATTTACGATGTAACAGAAATTCGCTGCATTCCTAAAGAAAACAAACTCGATCATGTAACTGAAAAGTTAACGCTTACGACTATTAAAACTGAGTGCTTTTTATGAATACGATGAAACAATCGGTCGATAGTTGATCGATTGGGATTACTTTATTTCTGTACTTTGGTGTTGGGATAAAATTAACTACCACAATTTATTGTACTGCATCTGGGTAAAATACCAGACATAACAATTCCGGAGTTGGAGTTTTTTTTTCTACTGTAAGCAAGCTCTGGACTTAGCTGAATCTAATCTAACTAATATCTTTCTTGCAAAAGTTCGTGAGGTTGGATGAATGGATGTATACTACTCATTCACTCAAAAGCTACTGAACGGATTTGGATATTTGGTAAAGAGATAGGTCTGAAATAAAAAATATCTAAGTGTTGGAAGCTGTTGTTAACCCTAATATAACTAAATATAAATATATAAATATCTCGTGGGACATAAGGTTTCAAAAAAAAAATTGTATACCACTTGATCATTTTGATGACTTTATCTACTAACAGGTGACGACACGTGTATATAGGGTGTTTTTAATATGTTCTCGAGTCAATGTGAGTGGCTTTCGAAAAATGAATCAAACAGTTTATACGAGCATTAGACTTTAGAACGGTATTAAAAATAATAAAAAGCCATTAAAATAATTCTAAAAGAAAACAATCGTAGATATTCCAACACACGTCACGGTACTCTGCCACAAGGCCGTTGTCTAAAATTAAATGTTTTTAACCAGCTTTTACACACAATGTTTACTCCCGAAGAACGTTCTATTACTATAGAACACGGTAGATACATAAACAGTCGTAAAACACACGGTTTAATAAACTTTGTATTGTGTAATGAAGCGGTAGGGAAATAAACAATGTACTTCGATTCCAAAGATGAAGGTTCCTGCTTGATTTTGATGATTCATTTCAGATCGATGAACTTTTTTTTTAAGTGGTAAAATCATCAAATGAGTGCTCCCGCCCCCTGGGGGGAGCAGAAAGGACTGTCAGACTCGTACTGAGTAAAATCCACGGTGATCCTTCAATAGCCCTTCACGTTCCAGGGCCACGGTTACCTAATGAGACAGTCCCGCGAGATCGTTGAACCTAAAGTCATTTTGGGCAATCATCGGTCAATGACGTGGTGTAACACGAATTGATAAAATAAGAAATGAGCATATT
Source organism: Agrotis exclamationis (assembly GCA_950005045.1). Lineage (NCBI taxonomy): Eukaryota > Metazoa > Arthropoda > Insecta > Lepidoptera > Noctuidae > Agrotis > Agrotis exclamationis. The sequence continues at coordinate 16,076,814 of OX465430.1, read as the reverse complement.
AAGACGAAGTTTCAGACTTCGTCTTAATATGCTGCCAGTGGTGCCTGTGACTGAAAAATCGTGTAAAAAGGTTGAAGACGGTATAATCAGGAAATTATTGAGTCATCATCATCATCATCTCAGCCATAGGACGTCCACTGCTGAACATAGGCCTCCCCTTTAGATCTCCACATATACCGGTTGGAAGCGACCTGTAACCAGCGTCTTCCGGCGACCTTTACAAGGTCGTCTGTCCACCTCGTTGGTGGACGTCCTACGCTGCGCTTGCTAGTCCGCGGTCTCCACTCTAGCACTTTTCGACCCCATCGGCCATCCGCTCTGCGAGCAATATGGCCTGCCCATTGCCACTTCAGCTTGCTAATCCGGTGGGCTATATCGGTGACTTTAGTTCGTCTACGGATCTCCTCATTTCGGATTCGATCAGGTAGAGAAACACCGAGCATAGCCCTCTCCATAGCTCGCTGAGCGACTTTGAGCTTTGAGATGAGGCCGATAGTGAAAGACCACGTTTCGGTGCCGTAAGTCATCACTGGTAACACACATTGGTTGAAGACTTTCGTCTTGAGGCACTGAGGTATGTCGGACGAAAAGACATTGCTTAATTATTGAGTATAATATCAAAATAGCTAAGGTGGGCAGCTGCCTACCTTAGCTCTTCTCATTTAGCCATTCACATTCAAAGCCAAAAACATTACGAAGGTAACAAAAGCGATGGATGAACTGCGTGAAGGAAGATAAAGAGATATAAAGGAACTTACCGCTGATATTATAGACACACCCAGGACAGAACAAACAAAATTGTAAAAATAATAAAGAAAAAAAATATATAGAAATGCCAAAAAATAAATAAAATAAGTTCTGTGCGAGGCCAAAAGAATCTCAGCATGAGCTGCGACTTTAAAAAAAAATTACACAGCGTTGGTTTTCAACTGGTTTTCGCTGGTAACATAGAAGTCTTGAAGAAAAAGACATACTGCTTCCACTCATGATGAATCAGTAGAATGATAGGGTAGGACCACGAGGAAACAGGTCTGATGACGCGTCATGTAATTTTTGGTAGCAATTTGCGAGTCAGTGGCCCATACACCTTCTATAAGATCTATCATTGTGTAGAATGGAGTGCAAATGCCATATGCCAAAGAACTCTCCAAGTCTAAGTACATAGTTCACCCCAAGAAACTCCTGAAGCGCTTACAACAGTCTTAATGACCAACATCAACAAATCAGAGTACCTAAGACACAAATTACTTTGCATTGATGAATAACTTAGTTCATTGACAAAAGGTCTTTGAGACGAAGGAAGCAATTTATGTTAAAGGTTAACTGAAGTATTTAATCAACGGCATTGATTCCGAGAAATATCTGCTATGCGACAACATTAAGAATGAACTGGTCAATGACCTTTTTTTGACTGGTAAAATCATCAAATGAGAACTCCCTTCCTGGGTGGGATAAAAGGGACTTTTTCTGACTAAAATTCCACCCTGTTAATTCAATAGCCCTTTGCGATCCAGGGTCATGGATACCCGCTTAGGCAATCCCACGACCCCGGCAGAGGTCAATGATCTCCATCTGTCAACGATTATTTGAAAATTCCATTTAGATAAAAATACTTTGTTATAATTTTTTTTGAATATGTTTTCGTGTAAAGCCTCCTGCAGACACACGCGATTAATCGCGCGGGGCGACATGTCGCGGTCCATTCGCAGTACATTTAGAGTGGAAATTAGCTTGGCTCGTTGTCGCCTGCAGGAGGCTTAATGATATTATTTTCATTGCAAGTTCTAGAGAAGCATGCATGACGTCACATACGGCGCCATCACACTTTTACTGAAAATGTCGCATATTTATACCTACACGCCACCTTCTTTTTTACCTTAGATCAGTGCTCAGTATAAGCTAGTCAAGCTTAAGCCCACGGTGCTGCCCGCTTGAAGTTCGGTTATTATTCCGCGGAAACGCCGCATCAGGGTAGAAAGTATATCCTTTAAGTTAATCCTGGTTATCAACCACATAGCTTTTCTGTGAAAAAGTAACAAACATCATCAGCTATCTATCCTCACAAACTTTCGTATTTATAAAAACTATTACAGTTAGTGTAATATTGTAGTAAGACTAACTATGAAATGAAAACACTCGGCTATATCATACATATTTTGTTTAAAATATACATCGTTGAAATGTAGGAGGGAACAGCTGATGTTTTTTGCAATTTCGATAAGATAAATCAAATTATTTTCAGACGATGAAAAAACTTCAGCTTTTAAACAAATTAAGAACCAAAATAACGATATCATTACAGAACAATGAAATACGTATAATAAAATAAAAAAACACTTTACGACAAAACGTAAAACAGCACTATTTTATCTTTTAAATTGCAAATGACAAGACTCCTACGCATCGCGAACGGTTTCTGACCCAGTTCTATATTTGTGGCGCGTGTCTTCACAAGCATGTCTGCCACAGAATAAATAATATCGCGACTATTAACGAGTTTACACGTTTTTTAGAGAAGTTCAAGCTACAACTTCTTCTGCATATTATTATGATCTTTAGTGTGCTTTTCCACTTACGATTATACGTTGCTTGGATGCGTTTTTATATGGAAAGATGCGTGCTGTGGCTGCGTGTTATGGATGCATGCTATTGATGCTCGCGACTGGTGTAGCTATGTATTCTTCTTCATACATCGCATAGCATGAGCTGCACATCTTCATAGCACATCTTCCTCGCACAGTTACATAACTTAGCAGTAATGGAAATTATAGTCACATAGCTTCGTAGCTTAGCTTTTATATCTTCGCAGCACAGCTACATAGCACATCTTAGGTAGAAAAAACCCTTTGTCTTTTTTGTTGTGAGCATTATCATTGTCATAATCTTCATCATCATTAGTCTCAAGCAGTCCACTGCTGCAAGCCTTCTTATCCGATCACCAATGCAAAATGATCTCAATTCAATTTAAATTAAAGTTCCACAGTATGTTTTTATCGTCCATTGCTTCCTATATCTGTCATCTCAATTTTCACCCTCTTTTTAACCATTTTATCTGCCACTCAGCCCGTCTACTGTTTCTTTGGCCTTACCCTATTTTTATTGGGTTGATTTTCTTTGATCTTTCCCTATTTTCATCATTGCTATAATCCTATTCATTTTCTTTTATGAGCTTTATGCTCGTAGTAGTGTTACAGATTTTGTCGTCTGTTTCTTTTATATCGTCTTCCAATGTATGTGTCTTTGAATTTTGTATTGTTACATGACTATAGATAGAATGGTAGGTATTTTTCTTCTGAAAGTTATAAGTGGGCCTTAACGGCACTTGTTTCTGTTTTACGCTTTTCCTTTCATGAGTACATTGTACAATCCAGGGATCACGATAATTGCGATAAAATAATTATTTAATTGATATTATAAATGAGATGTGTTCAGACTTGATATTGCCTATCAATTATTTTTAAAAATTTAATTGTAACTTTATTTAATTTCTTGTGTTTTATACTGTTTCTGTATGCTATGGGTTTAGAATACCGGAAATCAACGATATTTAATTTCAATGTGATTGCTTAAGCAATAGATTTAATCATACATTTTAATCGGAATTCAAAAATACAACTTTGGCAGTAGTTGTATTTTACACCCCTTTTCATTTCAGCGTTCTCTTCATCTCTGAAATTACCGACGAACGCAATAGTTATTTGTGCAACAAGAGAGCAAAGTCGTTTTTTGCTGCGAGTGCTGATTTTGAATCCTGAGCAAGCGAAGGATTCAAAGATTGAATCACGAGCGTAGCGAGTGATTCTAAAGTTGAATCCTGAGTGTGGCGAGGGATTCAAAGGCACGAGATGCAAAAAACTTTGCTCTCGTGTAACACACATAACTTTTCACTTCAGCAGCGAGAACACTTTGGGAGATAAAATAATAAACAGGAATAGATTGAAATAACTATTAACTCATTCAACTCTTTACGCCAGCCACGAAATTTTATTCCCGCTCTTTTATTTAAATTAAGGTGTGTTCGGAAATTATAGCACCCATGATATTTTATTATTCAAAATATTTACGTAACATTATTGAAATTAACTAGAAATAAATATTTACAGGTTAAATATCAATTTTATTTGCAGTAAATACTTATTTTCGTTTAAATACTACGTATACCTACATATAATTTAAAAATTCAATAAATTACACTAAGACATAATTTTCTTTTTGCAAAATTTCTTTAGTTAGTACAAACCGAGCGTGTTTGTCTTTGAGGTCGAATTCAAAATCGGAATTACGAAAGGGCTGGTCTTTGTCCCTCTTTCTTTCTAATAGCGGGAAAGAGATGGAGTATAAATGTTCCGAATTGTATGATTAACCCAAGGCTGAATAAGATATTCGCGGCTTTCTGAAAACAAAAATTAAAAAGTTACTTTGTCTCACTCAGTGAGCAAAATCGCATTTTGCTCACTGATTTCAGGCAGCAAAACCTACATGTTTGAGCTACTGAAGTGAAAAGTTTTTTGCTCATACAATTTCGTAATAACCAACTCCCATCTACCAGTGTTAGCGAACCAATAGGTAGTTTCCCCGAAACTCTACAGCTTGCATTAATCAAATTTTAGTTGAATCATTTTCGCTTTACCTTTCAGAACTGCTTCGAAACTAGCAGTTAAACTTTTGAATTGCAAAATTAGTATTTAAATGCTTCCATTAACGCCTAAACAATTATCAAACTACTGAAAACTGAAAGTGTACTATGGAGTACTAAATGTTAAGCGTGCTCAAATATTTTATGCTGCGGAGTGCATACTGCATAACATAATAAACTCAATTTTCTCTTCTACACTTAATTAATGAGCAACGTGCTTAGAATGCTACGTTAACATGGTAACTTCATTAAAGAGATGAAACGTTTTTTTGCGTTGGACTTCAGAGATATTTTATTTTTATTGTTGAACTAGCTCTTTATCCAAGGTGCCTGATATTTTAAAATTGACAGTCAATAGTTTTTTTTTCATTTCATACATGTGTCGCCATCTACATTATGAATATTATTGTTGTTTTTCACGGGAACAGTATTTTTTTTTCAGGATGAAAAGTGCCCTATTTACGTCAGTACTAATACACCTGACAACGTATAAATGTTAAAATACAGGATGATAAATTCAGTGGGTAGTCATCTATTTTTTAACATCTCTGATGACATTAAAAAATTTAAAATTTGTAGGATTTAAGATTCTTAGGGGAACAGTAGATGGAGCAGACAGGTGCTAGAGTGGAGACCGCGAATAGACAAACGTAGTGTAGGACGCCCTGCGGCAAGATGGGTTGATGATTTGAAGAATGTGGCTGGCAGCGGATGGATGCGGGCTGCCCAGGACCGGGAGGGTTGGCGCTCTTTGGAGGCTTACGTTCAGCAGTGGACGGCAATAGGCTGATAATATAATATAGGTGCCAAAATGAAAACTAAGAATTAACCTCACATTTTCTTTGCCTCTTCCCAGTACCAGAAGGACTTACAATTATAGCAACTTTGAGAAAACACTCATTCTATGAAACTTACTTATGTAATTAAGCATCAATCATTTGTCAAGAAGTTGGTCTACTGCATTAAGTATTGATATGCCAATGAATATTTTATTCACTTTCTTTGTATTATTAGCTTTGACCTTAGTACCTATTGGTTATTGACAGTAAACGAAAATTATTGAGGTTACCTCGACTTAATATATGACGGTCTGAAATTGTTAACGTATTGGTTATTAATGGGTTGGTCCTCCAATGGGGTCTCAGTCCTAAGCTCTTTGCTTTGCAGTGGAACAATTACAGAACTTGAACTGGCATCAATACGGATACCAGTTCCATATGATACCAGTTATTTTATTAAATGAACAATACTTGTATATTAATTTATTTAAAAAACTTCATTCAACATAAAGGTATATAATGCCTTCGGTCGTATATATGGAACCAGAGAGCATTATCTACCAGTCAACTTGTATAATTGTGTATTCGGAATTACCTTCTTGAAAACGGCTCAACTGATTTCGATATGGCAATAAAGGGGTTTACGGAGGCGACAAATCTATCTAGCCAGCTCTCATAGAGTCGTTTTCTCTATTTTTCTAACTCAGTGCTTGGTCGCCCAGCTAGTGATGTTTCCATTGGTGTCCCTTTTTCAGCATTTATCATCTTCCACCTCGTTAATTTTTGCCATTTTGTTCTTGATTTTGTGTAATCAATGCTATTAGTTCTCCGAGGGTCTAGGTGGACCCACCTTGTAGGTCAAAGAAGTCTTACCTTTGCCCATTACTTTAGACATTTATACCAGTAATTTATTCATCCGCAAAACTTAAAATAATTCTCGTTTCATTAGTCAACAAGCCTTTTTATTTAGGTATGCTAAAACTTCACGAATACACACAACAATTTATTCCCCCTAGGGGAGAAAAGGGGGAGTGACGACATACCTAGCTAGCACTGCGGCGTAAATTGATTCGGGTCGAGACCACCCGACAGGTGTAAATGAATTGGGGTGTAAAAAGTACCCGAGCTTGTAGAACAGCACGTGTAGGAAAATGTCAAAAGCGAGGCGACTAGACGAATTGGTTTGGTCGTGTGCGAAAAAGCTACCAATTTAGGGACAAAGGCGACGATCACTGGCGATCGGTAACTGTAGCATATCGTTTAAAGTAACTAGGTTACTTGTACTAACTTTATTTTAAAAGGAAAATCATCTGACTTATCCACACAAAGCATATATATGGTCGAATTGAGTAACCTCCTTTTTTAGTCGATTAAAAAGCGGAAAGATTTGATTGTTTGTTTGTATTGAATAGGCTCGGAAATTCTTTCACCAGTTAAAAGCAGCTTTGGTCCTGACTCCTGATTGGCATATGCAAAATATCGCTGTTTAGTCGTTGTTAATTCGAAAGTTTGTATGGATGTTTGTCACTCAATCATGTCGCAATGCCTAAACGAATCTTGATGAAGCTGCGGTTATAGACTGGAATAACACACATATTATACCTTTCGACGCATTAATAGCTGAAAGAACATACTTTTTATCCCGATTTACATTTTATCCGATAGTACCTACTACTACCTAACAATGTTTGACATCCATACGGTAGAAGCAGAATGCAAAATAAAGGCTTTGTTTGGCAAAACCTTTAAGGTGTTTACCGACAGAGCGCAATTCTTTCCGGCGATCCGATCTGGCGATGCGATCAGATCGTTTACGATCCCTGTAAAGGCAGATAACGATGCGATCTGGTGGCCTACCATGACGTCACGAACGTAAGAACTTACTTAGATAAATAAAATACTTCACTACACTATACCAAAGTACACTTTATTACGAGTAAGTTTCCAGTACCTTCGAATGTAACATGTCATGTATAACTTGGTACATAACAGTCGGTATAACATAAGAGGAAGTTTACTGTGTAGTCAGAACTACTTAGGCAGATTGCAGCATCGTGGAACTGTAACCACTCTTCCCTTTGTTTTCCCATTCACATTTTCTGACATGATACCCGTATTGTTTATGGGCAAAATACTTCGCTGGATGGAACTCTAGTCTGAAGCAAGTATGTTAGCAGCTTTATTAATGCTGAATTCGGAACTGAAAAGTTTTGCTTTTACAATAGAATGATCAACTCTTCTAAAGTATCTTCTAGTTATTTGACTTCATACTGTATTAAGGCATCTTTTTTAGATTATTTAAATTGATAAAAAAAATCACATTTTGGTAATATTGAGCCGGTAACCCCAACATGTTTGTAACCTCGTGCTCGGCCTCGTGTCACATTTTTAAATTACCAATATTAAGTAAGTATTATATTAGGTATGTATAGTCAGAGTTAAAAAAAGTAAATACTTCTGAAATGTCTAAACTAATATTTTTATTATTGTGTATTTTCGTTTGTACTGTATAAACTCAAAACATTCTGAAAGTTATAGTAATTAGCTGACCTTCATCGCCCATAAGTTAATTGGGTTATTTCCGTTTGGACAGATTTTCACTGAAAAATCCTTCACCTTATAGAATGCTAAACTATCAGCGATTTACATAGACTATTCTTTTTATTATTATTTTATTTTCAAATTACAACATGTGAAGCCGGAAGGCTGAATGGATTGTTAAAAAAACGGGATAGTTAAAAACCGACTTCAAAAAATAATAGGAGCTTAAATAGGATAGTTTTAACTCGATTTTATTTTCTCTTCATCGAGTAGTAGCGGGTGGAGCCACTGGCAACCGCTAGTAATCAAAAAAAATATGATTACTCGTCACAAAATTCTAGGGGAAAAAACCCACTTCAGAACGAGGTTAAACTAATGCATATTAAAGGTCAGGCCATAAGTCAAGCTACGTACTAAAAACCGTCGTAAAGTTAACTGCTACCTTTCTGTGAAATAGCCGTAATGAACCGTGATGACCCCTCTGAACTTAACATAATAAGCTGGTCTACCTTCGGAGGGTTGCGGGGGAAATATAAGGGCGGCTTAATGTTTTATTTAGGTAGGTACATAATAGAGAAACAGCTGGCCGCTTGATGGAAAGTAGCTATGGTTGTAGCTCCAATGGTCCATACCATAAGTTAAAGAAATAAAAGAATATTGCTTCTTTGTACAAACTCAGTGTATCAACGCCCAAGCTGTCAAATTAAATAGTGTGATAAAATTGAAAATATTAAACAAAATTGACAGATCGGAGTACCTTGATGTGCTAGCATCTGTACATTGCATCAGCGGTTGGCAACCTTTTGATAAGCAAGGGCTACAAAGTGACAATATCTCATGAAAAAAGGCAGAAATGTTAATTACATGAATATAATAGAATATCTACCATTCACTAAACAATCAGCGCGAGCGGCCGCAAGGAGCCCACAGACCATGCGTTGCCGACCGCTGCATTACATGATGCAATGAAAAAATGCGTCATATCCAACCGAAAATTTTATCGCTCAGCATTGTATTATAGAATTCTTTTTCCGGCCGCGGAAATTTTCGGAAAAACTGTGGCCTTAATATTTTTTTTTTCTTCTTCCCAGACTTTACCAAGTGCGCGTGGGCCTCCGTGTGTCGCCGAAGGTCCCGGTACACATCGAGGCCTCCGTGTCGAGCGGCAACGGGGCCGCGCGCACTGGCCGCCCGGCCGCCAACGCGTCTCTCATCGGAGGCCTGGCCGCGTCCCGGGCTTTCCAGATCATGTACCGCAATGAAGAGGTCACGTTGCGGGATATCGTGCATTTTAGAGCTCATCTCTTAGGTAAGAAGGTTCATTTTTGAAGTTTTTACCCAGCGTACTTGAGGTATGTACGGCGATTTTTGAATGGAAAATGAGAAAGCGCCTGTAGTATACGATCGGGGAATTTCGTCAAAGTTCCCATTTACTTTACGTTACAAGAACGTAAGTACGTAAAAACTTATGCTAGAGTCGAACTCCGCAAAAAACGGAGAGAAGCTGCGTAGCGGTGTGGAAATATGCAAGAAAAGTTGTACAAGATTTAACTAATCACAAGACTGAGAGGCATGTGATGTGATGAGGATTTCAGCGATGTGATGTGATGCGTGGAATTCAATCCTGTCTCCTTTCTACCCTCTCATCTGGGGAGATGAGAGAGATTTTATAGTGTCCAGGTTTTAGTAATATGTACCTTGAATCTTGATACACATCCCCACGAGGAAATTGCGAAAGCCATACTTATACTGCCGTGCAGGCCCTAAAGTGCAGTATGAGGAAAAAAGCGGTTTCGAGAAAACCGCGAAAAACTTTTTAACACTGTTTTTTTTAATATTGTTAATGAGTATGATGCATATTTTTATTGCTACGAGGACTAAGTGACAACAAAGATGGTATTTACAAAAACAAATATTAATTTAGTTTATTAGATTTTAATTAAAATCGGGTTTTTTAAAATCATGGCAGTTACTGCACGCAAAAAGTTACCCATACGCAGATTAAAATGCGGTAAAAATACTTGATACCACAAAAACTTAGATTTTTTTGCTACTTTGCAGACTAATTTGCAGCATAAGACTTTCTTTACTGCATTTTAATTTGTGTCTTGAGCGATTTGCACATGTAGTACATAACGATTTCCTCCAACTTACGAGTATGTTTGAGGTGGGAATTTACAGAAAAAAATGTATGTATAAAATTGACGTTAATTTTTTAATATTATTAGTCCAGTCAACGGGGAGTTTTGCCCTACAAAAGGTGGTGTAGTTTTTTTTTAAGTTTTGCTTAAGTTTATTACTAACACTAGTATGTAAGCTCGTAACTAGTACTAACAGAATATGGATGTAATCGTAAGACGAGTCTGAAATAAATGCTTATTATTATTAAGTATAGCTAACTCATGAAAAATTTAAGTTTTCGATCTCGAGGAGTGTATGTTATGGGGATAAATTGACGATTGCACTGAATGGAGTGGAAGGAACTAGATTTGCTCAAAAAACAACGTGTGATTTCAGTTGTCCTTTACTTCAGACATCTTAGCGTCTAATACGCATTCGGTAAAACAAGTTTCACGTGTCTAAATAAACGAAATATACGTAACGTAAAAATACAATTTGTTGTGGAATTTTAATGTCTTTAAACTTCTCTTAGACATTTTTGTCATAAAGTCAGCTGTTGAAGTAGGTATTATGTGAAAAAGAACGAATTTGGACCCCTTCAATCCAAGATGCTGGCTAACGCAGACACTCCTTGAGACCGAAAACTTACATTTTTAATGAGTAGCATGTACTTAAGAAATACAAATGAAAACTACACCACATAATGCAACGCAGAGCCTCTTTTTTGTCCCCATTGACTGGACTATATAAGGTATGTAATTGTAACTTAATTTTAAAATGCTTTGAACACAAGCGGTAATAAAGATATTTAAGTTAAAAATTAAATGGTAAGTAGGTATACTTAAAGCTTTTTGGTTCCGCAAGAAACATGAGATTTTCAATTAAATGTCACATTAATTTATATACCTACAGTGTTTGTTTTCCCACTACCGATACTTTAAGGGGATATAATAGACTCATTTTCATCGACAAATCTGCTTATGAAAAATTCCTACTAAAACACATTGCGAATGGCGGCCATTTTGGTTTTTTAACCGGCCGAACTGAAATATGTACAATAAAATAAAACCAAGACATCAATATACATGCAAATGACTTTATTGCGAAGGTAAACGTTGAAGCTTCCGAAAAACTTACCAGAGTTTTCAAAAAAATAAGAAAAAAGAATAAAAAAACATGGGAAAGCACTTAATTGTACACAAAAATTACTGATTTTTTTAACCGACTTCAAAAAAAAAAGTAGGTTCTCAGTTCGACCTGTATGTATGTATGTATGTATGTATGTATGTTTGTCCGCGATTATCTCGCGTTTGGCTGAACCTATTTTGATGCGGTTTTCAGGAAAGTGTTCATTACATTCTGGAGAAGGTTTTAGTATATAACACTAATGGATATCCCGTGACGTTGCCCGCGTGGATCCGTTTTGCTTACTTGAATTGTAGATTTTCAGTGACCATTGCATATTTGTCCGCGATTATCTCGCGTTCGGCTGAACCGATTTTGATGCGGTTTTCAGAAAAGAATTTGTAACATTCTGGGGAAGGTTGTAGTATATAACAATAATAGATATCTTGTGAAGTTGCCTGCATAGATCCGTTTTTGTTGCTTACTAGGATTGTAGATTTTCAAAGACGCCGATTATAATGAAGGTTTTTGTTGAATATCTAAACTAAAAAGGGTAAAATAAAAAACTTTTTGAAAAAAAGGGAACCGCCTTCAAAACCAACACACAAAAAAGTGTAAAATAACTTTTCTTTCGGAAGTCGGTGGCCTGCATAGTCAGTGAAATAAAAAACAAAGCCACCGACTTCCGAAAGAAAAGTTATTTTACACTTTTTTGTGTGTTGGTTTTGAAGTCGGTTCCCTTTTTTTCAAAAAGTTTTTTTTATTCTTATATTTCACTCTAGCTCGAAAAGTACCCCTGTTTTTTGCTTGGGTTTTTGTGGTAAATTAAAAGTATTCGACTGATCGAGCAAGAAAGTTAGCGACAAATTCTGACTAGAACGCAGTAAAATATTACCTGTACTGCAGTGAAATTATTTAAATCGTTCAAGTTAGCAATTATAATGCAGTAACAGAGTGTCATACTGCGTTTTACTTAGCATTTAAGTTATTTTCATCTTTTGAAAAATACTGACTATGCAGCAGTAAATAATGAATATACTGCATTTTAGTTGGTTTTCACGTAATAAAGTTACTTCAATAACACTAAATAAAATACTACATTTTAGTACTTTGCTGCATTTTAATCTGTAGTTCATGTAAATTAAAATAGTGATCAGCCATGCAGTATTAACACTTTTGGTACAAAAACTACTTACTGCGTTTTAATTTATATTCCTCAATATTTTTTTTGGGTATAGAATACAGATTTTATGTGGTAATATCGATATTTACTGCGTTTAACTTGGTAAAGTGACGGATCGTGGTAGACGTAACTGCTATAACTGTATTTTAGTTGGTATTGTAATATATTTAGACATGCAAAATTACGTTACTGCTTTCAAAAAATTGATTTTTTAACTGTTTAAAGCATCCTATCAAATACCTGATTAGATCTTCATGTTCCTTATAACGTGTCCGTTAAGGTTCTATATTCAACAAAAAAATGACAAAAAACCTGTTACTGCGTTTTAGGGACTGCACGGCAGTATAGTCATTGTAACCCGAGTTAATGACTATGCCTTTCCACAATATCCATTGCATGTTTTACGTTTTAGAGCAAAATCCAATTTCCAACTATCCGACTTCAGCTAGTTTAGTTAAATATTCAGCTATCAAAGGTGCTACGTAATTGGTCTACTGTTTCTGCAAAGCTTTCGTTACCATATTGTGAATTTTAGGATTCGTACTTCACAGATTTGTTTCTTTTTGCGGTTGACATTATAAATGGGTTTTTCCTCATGAAAACGTAAAGGTCAGAGGTCAAGACCCTCTCAGTTCATAATTCAAGCTGAAAGCAAACAAGTCAAGCTCCTAATGACCTTGTGAATCCTTTTTTTTCCGCATCAATGAATATTTAGGAAGAGAATATAAACTACGTTACGACACTGAGCCGTTCTCAATGACTCTAGATGGTGCCAAATGAAAATAAAGCGTATTAATTAGTTTTAGGTTTGAAAGCACATCAAAGCATTTTAATTTAGGTAATGAAAAAAGTGTCTCTTAATGTTAGTGAAAACGTACAATACAAGTATTATTCTACTATTAGTTGCCATAGCGGCTTCGCCCGCTTATTATAACTCGATAATTGCCCCTCGTAAACTTAATACCTATCAGGATAACCGGTATCCTATACCTATAATTTTCTAGACTAAATAACCTATGTCTGAGTCAAATTTCATCAAGATCCATTCAGCCGTTCTGACATAAATGACTCACAAACAAACAAACATCCATCCAAACATCCGAACTTTGGCATTTATAATATATTTTTTTTAAATTTAGTATCAACAAAAATCTAAAAATAAGTTCGAAAGTAACTAATTAAAAACTCATTAGTTAGTTTCGGAAGAGGAAATTGAAATGTTCCACATCTCGCAGCGACAAATATTTGGAACTCATTGCTTTTAATAGAAGTTCGCTCTGAAACTCTGGACCAATTGTCTGCCAAGACTGTTTGTATAACTCGGTGTCCACTATCTTTTCGTACAAAAAGAAACTTGCTTTTTCACATTACGTTGTGGAAGGTCTATGCGTATGCAAGAAAATGCCCTCGGAGTAGGGCCTTATTTATTACTGCAATTTTAACCTTAATAGTAGTTTATGAAACTGGTACATAATGATAATGGTGTATAATACCTAGTTATGTACAGTTTCATACACTACTTTATCTACTTTCATTGAATACGAATTTATCAAATAAAAGATATAAAGATTGACACAGTATTATGCCGCCAAAATTCCCGTTATCACCGCGCATGGGCCACAGCGCGCGCAGCCACAGATAAAAAATCAAATGGATGTACTTATCTATGATCTGTAATCTGTATCGTAATGAAAAAAAAATTTATTATAACATTATTTTGTTAGAGAAATAGTGTCATAATTTAATTTTCGTACCACTTGCTCAAAAAAGTGACATTCTATGCCACAAAAAGCGAACATAACAATAGTCATTATTAATCTGTTAAAAACAGGGAAAGAAAATTGTACTGAATTTCATTCATCCTCTAGGGGGAGAATGTGATTTAAATTTGGAATACTTTATACTGAACTACGAGTACATCTGTGTTTACACCATTGAGTTTGTATATAAACACATCTTCACATACATCTTTTTGAAAAAGGAATACGCATTTATTATGCAGTTATGATTATTTAATAAAATTACGAAAACCGACGAGGCCGTACGAGCTTGATGCCTTTGCTTTTCCGACAAAAAAATATTAGTCTAAGAATTTGCCGTGTTTTTGTTTTCTTCAAATACATAAACGTTAAGTTTATTTTAATTTATTTTAATCTTCATTATTTTTAATAAATGCTTATCTCAATATTATTATTGTGTTCATTTTTTCGCAAATGGTACGAAAAGTAGAGTATTTTCCTCGGTGATAAAGCTGTCTTAGTCTTGGGTGAATTTAAATCCCTCGCTACACTCAGGACTCGCCTTAAATCCCTCGCTTCGCTCGTGATTTAAGTTTTAAACACCCTCGCTGCGCTCGGGAGTAAACCTCGGGTCCTTCGTTACGCTCGCGATTTAAATAGTCACCCGCGACAGAAGACACTGCTTTATCCCCTTGGTTAATAATCTACTATTTTTAATTTCATTTCGATATACTGTGTGTAAAGTACGTCATTATAAACTCGTTTTGAGTTTTGTATTTTGAATTTAACGATATGAGAGTAGATAAAATAATTAAACATTGCCTGGATTATAACATCCTACGAAAATTTGAAGAAAATCATAATATTATGTACTTAGTTAACGTGTTGCCAAAAATACCGATCTTTTTTGCAACAACGGGTCCAGTTGACCAATTCAAAAACGCACACGCGAACCACAAACAGTGGCTGACAGGCACCCCTAAGAGGGCCAAAGCCTACCGTGGTCGCGGGACTGTCTTAACAGGTAACCGTGACCCTGGAACGTAAAGGGCTATTGAAGTATAACCGTGGATTTTAGTCAGTCAGTACAAGTCTGACAATCCCTCCCGTCTCGCCCTGGGTGGGCAGACACATTTGATGATATTACCACAATAAAAAAAAAAAAAAACAGTAGGATACTAAACTTGACCTGTTCTTATTTTTAGTGGACAGCCGCAACCTCAAGGAGTCCCTAGAGCGAGCAGAGTGGAGCCTTGGAGTGGAGCTCTGGTGCAGCGAGGGTGCGCAGTCCAGCACCCTGGCCCCGATGTCCTGTCGGGTGCTCAAGCTGCACTTTCAGCCCGCCCAGGGCCTCCACTACCACCTGCCGGTGCTCTTCGACTACTTCCACCTGTCATCAGTCTCCATCACCATTCATGCGAGCCTAGTTGCTTTACATCAGCCTTATATCAAGTAAGTATTAGGAGCTTTTACACAGCAACATAAGCGCATTGGATAGTTAGGCGAGAATAGTCGAATACTGAAAACTTGAAGACGGACGTCGTTATTGAGACAGGCTCAAGGCACAGTTTGGACTCGTTCTAACTTATCTTTCTTCTTCTTCTTTGTTTACAATTCAAATTTTGAATTTTAATTATTTTAAGATTCAAGAGAAGAATCCTTATTATTAAAATCTGCTAATGTAGCCATTTTAGACCCCAGCAGACCTCAATTTAATCCTCAGGCTTCCTAATTTACAAAATATGCATAGGTAGGTACATGCGCAAAATATCCTGCTGTCAGTTTGCCATTTATGACTAAACTTGACTTTAGTTTGCATCGATTAACCGTAAATATTTTATAGACTGAATGAGTGGCATATCAGTGAAATAATCAGCCAATTGGTAGATTATTTTCTATCATTTTCTATCATTTAATATCGTAATTATTCATTGAACATTACTAGGAAATTATTACATTTCGTGTAAAAACAACAAATTAAACCACTTGACCGTTATTCGAAGCATAAACAAACAATTAAGCATAAACAAACAATTGAGATAGGCTGTATCTTGATTCCTTTGCCTTTTTTCCTTACGATATAGCTCTCTCGCTCTCGTGACGTCACCAGGTCAGAGAGGGGAGCGCGCTTGTGAGCGCGCGTCGCCCGTCTTGTACATTGGCGTTCTTTTCTTTGCCGGAGACGGTTGTGGCTTACTAAGCTGGTGAGTTTTATTTTTAAAAAACTTTTTTTCTACAACCGTCATTATTTTTCCTTATGATCAAAAAACTGGCTTACAGTTTTCGATATTTAACTAAAATTGTTTTCAGTGCATTGTTTTTAGTGTATTACAGTGTGTTACTGCTAAGTGTATTACAGTGTGTTACTGATAAGTGTATTACAGTGTAAATCAACGTTGACATTTTAAAAAATTAACGGTTTTCCGTTCGCGTGTTACAAATTCCTTTTTCCAGTGTTTTGGTGTTCGATTGTTTAAATAATTAGTAATGGATAAGGATATAACGTTGATTTCGCACGATGAGCCGGTCGCAGGCCCTTCCTATGCTGCTAATAATAAGGAATCCAGTTCTAAAAGGAGGCGTTCACAATCTAGCAGTGGTAGTAGTAGCTCGGACGATAGTGGTTCCAGTTCATCTAGCTCTTCTGACCATAGGTCTAAACACAAAAGTGCTCGTCGCCGCCGTAACAAAAAAAGGGGGGGCAAACATAAGCACCGCCGCTCAGGGCGTAAAGTAAAACAAAGTGATTTACCTTATCAAAACATGCCTAATAATAATCCAGTGGCCGATGACGCCATTTCCCTTTTTGCCGTGGATGATTTCGAGCAGGAAGGTAGTACTTTTCTTAATGATTTAGATGTTGAAATTAAGCTTAAAGAACCGGCTATTCCGAAAACAGACGTGCGTTACTTGGACATATTAAAAGAAATTCAATTTTTCAATAAACCGGACTGGAGTGAGGTACGTTACGCGGATACCCAAAAATCTTATAATCATAACCCGGGTTTCGTTGAACTCGAAGCAAATGAAGAGATCAGACCCTATGATACTCTTAAGCACCTAAGCTACTCCGAGAGGGCTTATGCTTCGTTGACTTATGGTTTACTAAGGCAAAAAGAGTCCTTAAAAAAGGAACTTTGTACATTTATGTCATGGGTCCGTGAACAAAAAGAGGAAATTAGCTTCGAGGCTATAAACCAAAGGCTTAATGATATTTATACTGCTAGTGATTTTAGTAAGGTTTCAGCAGACCTTTTGCAAATGGTTTGTGGACATAGGGCTGAAACAATTCAAATGCGTAGAGATAGCATAACTAATGCAATTCGCGATCCGTTGGTTAAAGCATCAATTAGGAAAATACCTCCATCTGAAGTCAACTTATTTAATTCTGAACAGTTAGTCGTTTCATTGGAAAAAGTTGGTGGTGTCAAAAAAGCATTTTGGCCTGCTTCCAAATCGACCAGCTCATCTAAATCAACTTATAGTTCCGCCTCAACTTCGCAAGTTGGTAAATGGCTAATACGTCCCTCGCAGGGACAATACTCTGTTCCGCCCTCACAGGGTAAGAACTATAACAATAGCATGCCCCCACAGGGCTGTCAGAACTGTAATGCCCCCTCGCAGGGTGGCTATTTGCAGCATAATATACAATGTCCTTCACAAGGACCGCCTCATACGTACTACAACTATCCTCGTCAGGGTAGAGGCGATAGAGATTCCTTTCGTTCTCGGGGGGCAAGACAGAACCAAAGATACCACGCTCACAAACGTGGTGGCCATAAACGAAGGTCATCACCTTCAGATTACAATGCCAAAAAGAGTAAGCATTGACACGAAAATATTCCAAGCGGGTCAGTTATCGAACTTCGTCCATCATTGGAGGGAAATGCAAGCACCAGAATTTCTCATTCAAATAATTCAGGGGTACCGTATACCTTTTCAACAAAAACCACCTTTAGTAATGCCCAGATTAGACAAAAAGGCGTTGCACACACCAGTGTCGCCGGAAATGTCTTTAATAATCCAAAAAATGTTGAATCAAGGAATCCTAGAAATTGCGAGTCCAACTCCAAGTTTCTTATCCACGCTTTTTCTGGTACCAAAAAGCGATGGGTCGGCTCGTCCGATTTTCAATTTAAAAGCCTTAAACGAATTCGTACTGACCACCCCCTTCAGTCTGATAAATGTATTCAGAGTCCCAGATTTCATTCAACCCAAGGATTGGATGTGCAAGTTGGATATTTCCCAGGCGTACTTTCACCTGAAGATAGCAGAGTGCCACAGGCGTTTTCTACGTCTTATTTACAAAGGACAACTTTTCCAAGTGACCTGCCTCCCATTCGGTCTCAGCACGGCTCCAAAGACCTTTGCCAGTTTAACAAATTGGATTGCCCAAATAATGAGAAGCAAAGGTGTGAGAATATTGGTCTTTCTCGACGATTTTCTTCTGGCTCACCAAGACCCAGAAGTTCTCACAAGCCATGTGAACCTTCTCGTAAATACATTGCAATACCTGGGATGGCAAATAAATTTCGAAAAATCTATCTTAACACCCAAGAAATCGCTTGTTTATCTGGGCGTACTGTGGGATCCTTGGCAAAATTTCAAATGTCTACCAAAGGAAAAAGTAAATTCTTTATTGGCGAAAATTTGCGGAATTATAAACCTTGGGAAGACAGATCTGAAAAAGTTGCAGAGTATAATAGGATCCCTAAACTTTGCGAGTTTTGTTGTTCAAAGAGGGAGATTACATTATCGAGCTCTATTAAAATTTCTAAACACTCTAGAACTAATCAATTCAACCAGAGTGTATTCTGTACCTGTAGATGCAATGAGCGATCTACGGTGGTGGACCCACAATCTACAACATCCATCAATTCTGCACCATGCCCCAGCAACTCATTTTATCACGACAGACGCCTCCGACTTAGGATGGGGTGCCCAGATGGACAACCAGTCCCTATGGGGAACTTGGTCCCAGAACGAGAGAAATGGTCACTGCAACGTAAAAGAGATGTTGGCAATACTGAAGGTCTTTCAAAGTCATTCTGTATATCTGAGCCAATCTACAGTCACAATACAATGCGACAATCGCACGGTAGTAGCGTATCTCCGTCACGAAGGAGGAACAAAATCTACGCAGTTGATGGACATAACTTACGATCTATTTTGCTTAATAGATCAACATCAAATTCACATCAACGTGCACTACATTCCGGGGAGATACAACAACCATGCCGACCACCTATCACGGTTTCGCCAGGCCCCCGAATGGCATCTGTTACCCAAGATCACCAAAATGATCTTCCTAAAATGGGGGATTCCCCAAGTGGACCTGTTTGCCTCCAGCAACGCCCACGTAGTCCCTTATTATATATAAAAGGATCAAAAAGACATGCAAGCTGTAGCCCACGACGCGTTCTCGATTGCTTGGACATTCGATCTGGCATGGGTGTTCCCGCCCCCGTTTCTGATACCCAAAGTTCTGAGCTACCTCAATCAGGCATCGGGAATTTACCTACTGGTAGCACCGAGATGGGAACGAGTATTCTGGCGCGGCGATCTCAAAGCCCGCGCTCTAGCCCCACCATTCACAATACAGAACCTGAACCAAGTGTTAATAGATGTAACAACAGGACTGCCACCGCCTCGAGTCCAGGATCTGGTGTTGGAAGTCTGGAAATGTGGGGGTGGACACATCATTTGAACGATTGGGATAATTCTCAAATAAATCTTTTGAAAAGTTCTTGGCGTGCTTCAACCCTTAGAACTTACAAACCTGCATGGAACCGCTGGGTGTCATGGTGTAGAGCTTGTGGTATTAACCCTAAGAATCCCTCGGGTTCTGATCTAGCTCGGTTTCTGGCTGATCTGCATATAAAATATAAACTTTCCTACAATACAATCATGTTACATAAATCTGTGGTCTCCACCCTTTGTAATGTAAACAATTCAGGTGCCCTAAGTAATCATGTTTTGGTTAAGCATATTTTGAAATCCATTTCAATCAAAATGCCTAAGGACCCGAAGCTACCCGTTTGGAATATTGATGATTTTGTATCCTTTCTTGGCAGTAGAACGATAAATAATGATAATAAGTTTGATGTATCGAGTCAAGCCGCTGCCCTTTTAGTTCTCTGTTCTGGTAGGCGTATTCACGACTTGACCCTCCTTATGACCGATGAAGATAATTATATTCGATCATCGGAGCATGATTTTATAACTTTATGGCCTGCCTTTGGGTCCAAGACTGATTCATCTGACCATAGGCAATCAGGTTGGAGATTATTTAAAAATAATAATAATAGGAATTTGGATCCGGTATACTGGATTGAACGGACTGTATCTGTGCTTTCCGTTAGACGACAAGAAGCTAATTGTCATAACTTGTTTATTACCACGAGAGGTGCAGCTCGTGGGGCCTCACGAACGGTTATTGCAGGCTGGATCAAAACTCTCATGCGACGGGCTGGCATTGTTGCTACTCCTGGAAGCATTCGTTCCGCTGTTGCTTCCAAGAATTGGTTGGACAACTTCCCTATAGAAGAAATTATGGCTCGGGGAAATTGGAGGTCTTCTAATACTTTTGTAAAATTTTATAAGCGTCAAGTTTTGAATGCTTCTAGAAATAACAATATTACTGATCTATTCAACCCAGTCCTACTGTGAAATATGCACCTAGTTAATTTAATGTTATGTAAATTGTAATTATATTTATGATTGGTAATAAATTATTTTATTATTACACCTATTTTGCTGATTTTAATTCCTACACATTGGCGTTCTCCCTGGACGTCACCAGGCGATAACAGACATATCTCAATTGTTTGTTTATGCTTCGAATAACGGTCAAGTGGTTTAATATTGGCGTTTTTCCTGAAATAAAACGCTTATTAAACTACTTACCTTATTCGAAGCATAAACAGTGATTTCTGCCTGGTGATACAAAGAAAATCATCCAATGAACAAGACGGGCGACGCGCGCTCACAAGCGCGCTCCCCTCTCTGACCTGGTGACGTCACGAGAGCGAGAGAGCTATATCGTAAGGAAAAAAGGCAAAGGAATCAAGATACAGCCTATCTCAATTGTTTGTTTATGCTTAATTGTTTGTTTATGCTTCGAATAAGGTAAGTAGTTTAATAAGCGTTTTATTTCAGGAAAAACGCCAATATTATCGACACCACGCGTGTCCTGAACCCTGGATTCTCGTGTTTCCGATTTTTATCTCATAAGTATTAATTAATGTCACGAACTATATGTTAAATCATTAATTACTTGTATTTTACTGACTTGCCTGCAGCTGAACCACGGACAATAAATTGCGATTGTTCTGATAACAAGTGAACATCATTGAATTGCTTCGATCGTAAAATATTGTAGTGACACCAATTTATCGAAGTTTACACGTCTTTTAAATTATTTCCCCTTTGTTTTAAACACGACTTTATCCTTTCCGCAACTTATCAATTTATCATTTATCAAAGTCACGAAAAAATCTGCAATTTTGTTAAATAGAAGGATACAATTAATTTAATGACGTAATTTTGCAAATGTACTTACCTACCTATCTATGAAAGATTTTACAATTTCAGAATGACATTTTAAAAACTTCCAAGTTTTAACTTTAAATTAACCTCTCTAGGACCGCTCTATATCACCTAGAATATTCTTTCAGAAACGATTTTAAGACTTATTTTTACTAAAAATACAGTTTTAAATTGGTCGGGGTTTGGTGGCACAAAGTGGCGCTGAGGCTCTTAATGGGGTACAACATTATGTACATTTGAGTAGGTATACCTACAACCTAAAACTAAATTAACCTCTAAGTAACAGGACTTTCAGTTTCAATATAAACCACAAACGTATTTTGTATGTAAATGTCTGGTGCCAAATACAAAGATGATAACACAATTGAATTCTTACATGTCTGTCCGCCAATCAAGGAAAAGTATCATGCATTATGTGCAAAGCTGGTGAGTAACTAACAAACACTATTCAATATGGGCATCAAACATAAATTGTTACAAAAGCCACCTACTGTAATAATTTTGACGGTCACTACAACGTTGGATGCGCACGTAGACAGAATGCGAATTCACCTAGATAGCCTCTCGGATCATTTCGATGTGCATTTGCTAGGTATGCACACCCATCAGCATGACCATTTTTTGTAGAAGACGATACAGAAGTACAAGCTTACCTTAGTACCGCTTTGTGGTGCTGAGAAGGGGGCTTTAATTATAAAATGTATCAGAAAAATAAGCAAATTGTAAAAACGACTACGATAAACTAGTGTTGTGTAGTTCGCGAACGAACTAGTTCGAAAGAACTGCTCCCACAGATGAACTACGCAAACTAGATCCTACATTCCCGCTCCGTAGTTCGTTAGTTCATGACAGAGAGTAAAGGTGACGTCAATTTTAAGTAAATCTACAATGTAACTCCTACAGTGTTCCATGATCTGTCGCATTAGGAGCAGTATCAAAACGAGCGAACGAACTGCCTTAAAATAATTCAATCTACAGCACATAGCTCGGTCCTTTTAAAACTGGTCCTGCTGCCAAGAGCGAAAAGTTGGGAACACGAACTAACGAACTGAAAGAGCGAATTATTTCTTAAAGGATCGGTGACCTAAACTGATAGATCTTATTTGCGAACTGTTACGCCCAAGATAGATTTGATCGGTCTAATACGAGCTAGGAACTCACGAACTATAGTTCGTTTAAGAGCGCAGAACTAAACTGAGCGATCTCTCATCTCAGTTGTGAACTATAGTATGCCAAAGACGATAAACCCCAAAAATTCTGCAGAAACAATTATTGTAACTACTTCTTACAGTTTCTTCTTTTATTTTCTCAGTACTCCGCGCTCAAGTAAACAATGGGGTAAATTGATGAAGAGTGCTGGATCCTTCAATACTTCGGGAAGCTTCGAAAATGTACTCTTCGGATCCACAGGCAAATGCGCCGGGGGCAACTCTAGCAAGATTGCTCACGCTAGGTAAGAAAGGCTATACATCAACATCCTGTGTGTGGCACAAGACAATTTTCTATGCTTAATTTTACACCCGTCATCTCCCTTTTCCCAATCAAAATGGGGTCGGATCCTTCTAATCATATGCGGCTGAATATTTTACACTGACGCAGTTACTACACACGGTGCCCATCGGCTATTTTAAATATTTTTACTGCACATTGTGTAGTACACAAAGTGTGTGTAGTACAAAAAGTCTAAGCCAGTGTTTTAGCTAGTATGGTCTTAACATTTTTTTTGTTTTAAAAAACGATGAACACTAGGAATTTCTCCTGTAACGAGGGTGCGTTTACAAACATTGAAACTCACATGCACAAACACCCAGGCCCGGAACAACTACTTGTAGATCATACAAATATTTGTTCCGTGCGGGGATCGAACCCGACACGCTGCGCACTGTCGATCGCGCAAGCACTGTGCCAACCGTTTCATCAAAACATGTGAACATGACAAAGTTCAATGTACATAAATAAGAATGTGAAAGCTTTAAGGCTTTGGCAAACAGAGAGCGCGGCGCGACGCTAGCGTAGCGTCACACCGTCATGCTAGCGTCGCGCTACGCTGAGCCAGCTATTTAGCAAAGCCTTTAGACAGCATAAAAAAATAATTAACGTTGCATCCAGGACATCCTACGCTGCGCTTTCCGCTTCCAACCGGTCCTATTGGAAGTCTATAGGGGAGGCCTATGTTCAACAGTGGACGTCTTACAGCTGATATGATGATGAATGATTTTGTTTTCCAGGCAAGTCCACGCTGAAGTGTGCGGAATCCTGCTATGTTCACTGGAGGGGCTACAGAGTGCCCTGGCAATGTGTGGCTCCCCCGGTGTGTTGTTGACTCCTGAGGAGTCTTCCTCGAACTCTGTGGTTGGAGAAGTCGCACAAAGAATAAAAGACCTGAGCGATTTCGGCAAGGTAAGTCCTGGTTACCAAAATATTTATTTTCCTTTAGAAAACAGATTGTCATACAATACGAATACGGTCGATGGCTACATTAAGCTAGAATAAAAACTGTAAAGCCTCATAATCAATTACTTAATCCTTCTCCTGCTTTCCATTTTTGTTCATTACCAGTTGCTCAGATATTCACTAGATCCTTTAGCTCGCTGAAGTCTTTTTGTAAGAATTTCTAGGATAAACTACCTACTACTATTTTTCTACCTAATATTAGATAGTTCTCCTCCCAAAGAGCCTAGGCAATGGCAATTACATACTTTCAACACGTTTCGTATTTTTAAAACGATTTTTAACAGAATTGAATTAGCTTTTCATTGGCTTTACATTTTTGACGTTTCCTGTGATCATTACCACTGATAGAATGTCTCTCTATCTTTTAGGAACCTGGATCGTTCTCTGTAATCCTACCTCAACTTTCATTTTTAATTTTATGGCACCCATACCGTATACCTAGATACCTACCTCAGTTATCAATTTTATTTCCGCAGAACTTCCAGAAGTCCGAATGCGGAGAGGAAGAGGAATGGGCGATGAGTGCAGCTCACGACATTGCACGACTGTGTGCTGAAGTGACGCTGCGGTGGCGAGCCTTCCTGCATCATACATCAGACCGGCCCCACGTGCATCATGCGCTTGCAGCGAGGCATCATGCGCTGCGGTAATATAGTCATTATATCTAGTGCAATAAGGTGCACGACTCTGTGCTGCAGTGACGCTGCGGTGGCGAGCCTTCCTGCATCACACATCAGACCGGCCCCACGTGCATCATGCGCTGCGGTAATATAGTCATTATATCCAGTGTAATTGCCGGGGTCGCGGGACTTATCTCATTACCGTGACCCCGAAACATAAAGGGCTATTGAAGGACACCGTGGATTTTAGTCAGTACGAGTCTGACAGTCCCTCTCGCCCTGCCCTGGGTGGGAGGACTCATTTGATGATTAACCACGCTAAAAAAAAAAAGAAACTCGCGTGCCTAATAGGATTAATAATTATTCCCCTACTTCTAGTCTATCACAGACTCCAGTCCATCCATAATTTCTTAGTCTCCCAATGATATTATAAGTAAAAAAGTGTAGATACGTTATACGCGCTCAAAAACATACACGCTCAAATGTGGTTGATTCACAAACCTTGACCTCAGTCCGACGTTGCCAGCGTCACGGGATGCACTTCACGTACTACAGAGTGAATCAAAAGTAAAAGTGACTCAAAACCAATGAAAATGCCATCGTGTGTGATGAAATATAGTAGAAATTATACAAGCAAGACTTCTAAAAGTCAAAGAATCACTTATCATTCGTAAATATGCTATTTATCTTAATATTTTCACAAATAAAACATTAAGTTTCTATAATATGGCGTCGTAAAAGAAAGAGTGCGAGTGAGACAAAAGAGAGAGCGACACCATCTAGCTGTCACTTTTTTTCTTATTGATTTTATCAAGCTATCCTTTTTACTTGTAGTGAAATGTAACGTGTGTGAATAAAAAATGTGTATGTGTGCTGCCTCTCTGCGCGAAACGCTTTTTTCTGTTGTTTTGTACGTGTATAACATATCTATGACTTATAATATCATTGTCTCCCCCTACCTTCTTATAGACATTCATGATAAAATCTTCACGATAACTTCCATTTTTCCTCGTCATAAAAAAAAACAATCAAGTTCAAAAACGATCTGCTTACTTACAAGACAACTTCTTTTCCAGCATAAAGCGCTTCGCTGAATGCTTCTTCGTGCTAGACAATCCTCGGCACTCGCTGGCGGGCTGCTACGACAGCAACTACCAGTCGTACCAGAGTGTGGGTGAGGTGGCGCGCCGCTCGCGCTACCTCGCGCTGCTGCCGCCGCTGCCGGTGCACTGCATCGCGCTCGACGGAGACCCGCATATCATGCCTATCATATTTGAAGACAGGTAATCTTTGTGCGCCTTGCTTGCCCTATTCTAATTTATTTTTGTTTCAAATATATATCAATGGCTTCTGGCAATCTTTGACTTCACGTAAGTTATTTCAAAATCTTTCAGGTATCAAGACACTGCAGAATTTGCAAGACGTCGTTCATTTCTGAATACCAATGCAAGCAAGTCTGGAAGCGGTAAGTCCCGTTCTTACAAATAATGTCATCTTGTGCACAAAATCTTTTACTAATCTATGTGTGTCTTGATGCAGATCCCTTCCTATGTTCGGAGCC
Source organism: Agrotis exclamationis (assembly GCA_950005045.1). NCBI lineage: Eukaryota > Metazoa > Arthropoda > Insecta > Lepidoptera > Noctuidae > Agrotis > Agrotis exclamationis. The sequence continues at coordinate 16,050,507 of OX465430.1, read as the reverse complement.
CCTTGGAGATGACTGTGCTTGTAGTGTTAGTTCACTCATGGACTCCAGAAGGCCGTCATCCGAAGCCTCCAGAGTTACCCTCACTTTGCCCAAAACAATCATGGATGTTCTTGAACCACAATTCAATGCACCCAAATCCAGTTCCAGTGTCGTTCAAGCAACTCTGACATTAGCTCCCCAAAAATCTGCCCGCGGATCCCCTAAACGAGCTTTAGTGAAACAAAACGTAGTGGAACTACCCAAAGCACACAACAAACAACTCGAACTAACAGGAAGAAACAGATACATTGTACAGAACAACCTGATCAGCGAGATTCAACTACCACCAAACAGCGCGTTCGCATCATGCTCGATACAACAAGGACAACAAATGTCTCGGTACTCCGCATCAACTTTGCTTGATATGAACACAGCAAAAAGTACTTCGAACGTTTCGCGTCTAGGCAAGGAGAAATCTGAACCAGGACTTGAAGTCTTTCGACAAAAACATGAAATCACAAGTGGTGTGAGCACCTTGCCAGCTAGACATAGCAAGTCTCTGGACCAGTTGAGAGTATCCCAACTAACACCGCTGAATACCACGCAAACATTATCAAAGAATGTAAGAAATGGTTCCAATTCTTCTGTTAATTATCCAAAACCTTATCTGCCGCCGCAACAAATCAAGCCTACAACATTGCCTAGAAGCGTCACGACTAGTGCTTATCCAACGAATACAACCACTCGATGCAATTCCAAAGGGTCTGACGACTACAGGAGAAATATAAATGAGTTTAGAGAAAAATACAAAAATCCTTGTATCAAGAAAGTTCCACACGGAGTGAACAATGAAGTGTTTCATAATGTAGGGTATAAGTACGATGGAGCGATGCAACCTAATCCTAACCAAGTGTACGGCTATACTTTCGGTAATCAGGGTAATATGCAAGTAAACAATGTTATTCGTAATCCGTTAGAGTTTCAAAGAGGCTACAGTGTAAATTTACCCCGTCCTATGTTGCCTCCACGTAATTCTTACCCACCGGTTAGTGGTAAAACTCAAGTGACTGATCAAAATAACTTAGTTTCTAATAAACACGTACATAGATCTAACTCTACGCATGTGTTTCACCAAAAAGTGGAAAATCAACAAATTGACATTGAGGCTGCTCGTAATCAACTGAGACACGAGCTTAATTATTATCTTCAGAAAGGTGATTGGAGTTATGATTTTAATACAGGAAGTTTAATTCAAAATTATCAAAAGAAATCTAGCAAAAGCAGTGATGACAGTGGATTTGTGATGACTTTAGATAGAAGCAGTGACGGAACATCGAAATCAACTTATTCAAAGACACCACCATCCACTCCACATTCAACAATGCCCTCGGTAAGACATAAGAAAAGCCGTTCTAAAGAATCGAAACTCAATAATGGTGGAAAGGAAAATACTAAAATGAATTCGAGTAGAGATTCATTGAGCAGTCATCATTCTATTAAATCCCGAGATAGTAAATCAGATCGACACACTTCAAAATCTGAACGCAGTACTCCAAAATCTGACCGTGCAACACCGCGGTCTGGTAAATCTACGCCTAAGTCCGGTGGGTTTACTCCAAAATCAGGTTTAGCGACACCAAAATCTGGCAGAGCAACTCCGAAATCTGGTGCTACAACACCAAAAAGCGGCAGATCGAGCGGTAAACCTGAAAAACGGTCAAAACACAAACCTTCGGAAAAGATGACTCAGTTAATGTCTGAAGCCGCATCATCATCCAGCAACGAAAGTATACCCTTTGAACTGAGAAGGTTAGAGTCTTCTACTAGTGTCCCTTACAGTCTCGACCACGGGCCAGAGCTATTACGACATTGTAGAAGTGCAGCGTCAGTTCTAGATGAACCTAACTTAAATAATACTTTTGGATCCGAATCTTTACCCAATTTAGCTCCACCGCCCGCATTTGAATCACCTCCTCTCGATATAGCAGATAAAGATTTCAAAATATTGCCTCCTAAAAACTTTTCAAACAAGGAAGAGAAAAGACGAAGAAGCACTTCTACGTCAAGTTTAAGTGAACAAAGTGGATGGGTATCAAGTGGACGAAGCTCGGGCCCGTCGTCACCAGATAATGCAAGTTGTCAATTAAATCAAAATTTCGCTGCCGGAAAATCAGCCATGCCTAAACCAAATAATAAAAACTACGAAGATACTACTGATCCTCGAAAACCTGACGGTGAAACTATTAGTGACTTCAAAAGAACAGTCCTTAACGGAGATCAGTTACGAGAGAGGCTCCTAAAATTAGCCGTTAAAGTAGCTCAAAATAATTCGAACGAGAAAATAGAATGCTGTGATAAGGAAGTGTGTGAGGAATGCACTATATGTAGCGACTCGATATGCACAGACAGCCAATGCGAATATAATAAACTGATGCATAGTAACGGTATCGATGTGGAATGCAATTCAGATACTTGTACGGCTAGTTGTTTTCAACAAATGGCTGAAGCTCAAGCAGTGAAAGGTAATCAAAGACATAATTCCTTTAGTGCTGTACAAGGGAAAACTTACAGCTCTTCATCTAAAAGTCTGAATGAGGGAACTGTGAAAAAGTCACAAACAGTCAGTGACAATCTACATCCTTACATAAGGAAAGAAATTCCGCAGAAGGCGCAACCGGCACCCGCCAAATCTCAATCGCTAGACAAAACTAAATTGAAAGATAGAATACAATATACAGAAAAATTAATCGCAGCTGAGATACGAAGTTTGACGGTGGATCGGTCTTGCGTCAAAACAAGCAGCCACAAGAAAGATCGATCATCCAATGCTGGACAAAAATACTCCAATAAAGCTAAATCTGAAATAGATTTGGCGCACTTTATGGGTGACAATGACTATGAGCATTTACCCCCGCCACAGCAGTTCAGAGACGCCCCTCCACCACCTGATGAATTTAAGGTAAACACGTAACATCCATAGCTGAAGAGATAAATCGACCGGTTGGTTAAATATCATATTAATGGACTTTTATTTTATAGGATCCTCCAACGAAATCTCCAAAGTTGAGTCGACAGAGCAGCAAATCGTCTACTCCGTCAAAAACGCCGAAAAAGCAGCCTCCGCAGCCTTCCTCCCTTCAGTTAGATAACCCGTTGTATCATGTGTGTGAAGGTGGGTAACACTGTAAACTTCTGTGTGCTTCAATAATGCTTCTGCTACTAACACCATCGCTTGGCTTACAACAGGTATTATGGAGAGGCGGAAGCTGAGGCCACATCAGTCAGTAAATTCTGGCAGTGTGCCGACCGGTGGTACACTTAATAAAAGCCAGAGCACTGGGGAACTAGCCAGCAGAAACGATACTGGTAATGAAATTTAATATTTTTTTTACCATAACATAATTTTCACCAGACCTCCACAATAAAAATTAATTTTATGTCCCATGTCTCATCTGCCCCCTAAAAATAATTCTGCAACCTTTTTCATCGTATTTTTATCTATGAAACAAGGGCTTTGGGATTAAGAGCAATCAAAACTGTAAACCTCTACATACAATATCTTTTCACACTTTGTTTTTCTCTATTTTCAGAACAACGAGAAAGCAATCTCATTAGTATATTCGGTCTAGCCGAATCTGAGAGATTATTCGTGAAATGCAGAGAAGAGTTCCGGCAGAGTGTGAAATACCCGGGAGCTATCTACTCGGACTTCCCGCCTGTCGAGAACTCACTGCCGTACTTCCATATCAGCGATGAGTATAGGATGTTTAATCCTGAAGGTAAGGAATTTAAACATTGACGACAACTTGGTACGACGCAAACTGCAAATTTCTCGAAGTAAACAATGCCAGAGCCCTGAAGATTATATGAATTAATCAAATCACATCGTCATGGTCTGATTAGTTGGTACTTTCGTATTTCATCTTCTCTGTTAGTGTCAGTTACATTAATTTAGCATTTTCTTCAGTTTAAAAAAGTTGTTCTGAAGCTATCTTCAGAACAAACTATCTCCGACCACGCAACAGTAATTCAATATACTTCAATCAACTTTAAAATGTTTTAAAAAATATTTTAAACTATTCCAGGGCTCCACCTCATTATCTGCGTCCACGGCTTGGATGGCAACGCAGCAGACCTGCGCCTCGTGAAGACATACCTGGAACTAGGCCTGCCTGGGGCTAGGCTAGACTTCCTCATGTCCGAGAGAAACCAAGGCGACACTTTCTCTGACTTCGACACGATGACAGATAGGTGAGCGGTAAATTATAGCTCCAAATTATGATTTATTACCACATCCTCGACAAAATCTGGTTATTGATTTTTTTCTGAGCTCGATAACCAATTTGCAACCTTAATCAAATTACGTGATGGGTTAGTCCGTTAGTGAGACCGCTTTACGACTTAATTTATTACGGATGGTAAATTTAAATTACTTAATATTCATCAATCAGTTTGTGTGTTTGTTTTTAATATTGTTCGTAGCTTGATTTAAGTGCTGTAGCGTAATCAGTATACCTATACCTAATCAGTATTATGAAGAGAAGAGAGACGTCCTGTAAAGCCCCAATTCTGTTTTCATATGGTCATGGCAACCTCCAAGAATCGCTTAAATCAAACCCTGATTGACTGTTTCCAGACTAGTCCAAGAGATCCTGACCCACATTCAGAATTCGAGTGACCCTGCTCGAATAAGTTTCGTAGGCCACTCCCTGGGTACCATCATCATCCGGTCAGCGCTAGCGAGGCCGCAAATGAAGCCATACCTGGCCAAACTTCATACCTTCCTTTCACTAAGTGGACCTCATCTTGGGACTCTGTATAACTCTAGCGGATTAGTTAATGCTGGTAAGTTGGAAGTGGTAATTTTTCAACACTCTCAACTTCTAACAGTAAACCTATTAGCATGATTATCTCATTTCTTTTCCAGGCATGTGGTTCATGCAGAAATGGAAGAAGTCAGGGTCTCTACTCCAGCTCTCTCTCAGGGATGCTTCTGACCCTCGACGTTCCTTCCTCTATCGTCTGAGTGAGCGAAGTCAGCTGCATCAGTTCAAACATATCCTGCTCTGTGGTTCTGGCCAGGACCGATATGTCCCACTGCATTCTGCCAGGCTGGAGCTGTGTAAAGCCGCTGCTAAGGATACGTCGCTTTTAGGACAGGCTTACAGAGAAATGGTTGGTATTCATAGAAATGTAACCAAATCTTATTCAGTATAAATTGGTTGAGTTCGCGGTGTCCTTGCCAAATTCGTAATCTCACAATTTTTTTTAAAATTAGTGATTGAAGTTTTTAACGTGAGTTTCCGTTTAAAGTACAATTATTAGTTTCCGTAGAGCAGGGAAGAATAACGGTCCTAGTCATTATGATCTGCCTAGCTAGCCTTTTTCCAACTGTGTTTAAGTAGATTTCCAATTTCATTGGATGCAGCTCAATATCAGTTTTCATCCTTTTTTATGACCTCCATAACTCAACCTACGCGATACCCCTTGGGCCCTCGTTACAGATCTTCGGGCCACTGGCTAAACTACTTGTAAGGACTATCAAAGATCAAATGATATAAAAGAGACAAAACATTGAGACAATATCACTGTTTTACTCCAGGTCCACAACATGGTATCCCCGCTAGCAGCACGAGCTTCCACAGTATCAGTGGTGCGGTATGATGTGCAGCACGCACTGCCGCATACGGCCAGCGCGCTGGTAGGACGAGCCGCACACATTGCAGCCCTGGATTCCGACCTCTTCATCGAAAAGTTTCTACTTGTTTCCGCGCTCAAATACTTCCGATAGAATTTCAAGAAGAAAGGGCAGGTTTTAAGGACGCCTGTGGTTGAGGTGATAACGAAAAAGCATTTGCAAATGACAACCACGGTAGTAGCAACGCTGGCGTGATCAGTAACCTATAGGCCCGTTTTTTGAGAGTTGCATCTCTTGCAGTTTTGAATGGGACCCTGATATATCTGCACAGAACCGAATTTTTTCTTCGCTCCATATTTTATCTGTCGCGTCGTCATTTGCAAGAGCAAGAGAAGATACGTGAGAGATATAAAAAATGTGATTCCGTGTTGTGAGAAGTGGTTCAATTCTGGCTATAAAGCTGTATTTGCATAGGATGACCACGCCAGCGCTGGTGATCCGTGGTTGTACCGTATCCTTACAGTAAGACTGGCGGTATCAACAGTCGTCGTAAAACCTTCCTTTAACCCAGCCAAACCAAATAGATGCACGGTACAGGATGGATGCATACCTACTTAGCCATGATCTAGACTTCCAACAAACAAACTTAATTCTTCTTGATACTTCTAACAGACCTATTTATTCTTGTTACCTCGACATCTATGCACGTTAAAAATGGAGACTACGATAGTAATTTTGAGCCAACGACCATATAAGGTCGTTGTTTTGTGCAATCATAAGCCTAAATATTAAAAACCAAAAAAAAACGAAAGTCTATTCTTGTGTCACCCCGGATACATGATAGAACTAAGATGACCTTTTCATAGACACTTGAACAGTGCATTGGTGTCGCTCCTTCAAATCACCGAAATAACATGTGAAAATGATGGACCCCTGCTGTTTGGAACGACCTTCAGAACTCGTCGAAGACGTAGATATCTTTGTATAAATTGAGACATTTTCATCGTTTTAATAACTATTTTGTCAGAATGAGCGTAAATGCCTGATGAAGAATGAAAATATTGATGCATGAGAAAATAAAAGTATCTTATATTAACAACCTTATTTGAATGCACCTCTCCCTTGACCTTCATTTATTTTGTTCTTTTTTTCTGCTTTATGGCTTTTTTTAAATTATTTCCTGTTGAAAATCTTCGGCATTTTCCATTTTTACGCATTTAGTTAGCATTTAAATCTGAGTGGCTAATTAAATCTTTATCTTCACTGCTATGTTAATGAATATTGACAATCTATTTCTTCCGTTGATTTTCAAGAATACCTATTCATTTTACTGGGTATTTAGAACTCTGCATTTCGCCCATTCTATGCATTTTATTCGACAGAATTGCTTGAAATAATTTTGAACAACATCTATCCAAAATATTTTGAAGCAACTCATTGTATATTTCCCTAATATCGTCTGCAGTAGGCACTACATGACTAACTTAATAATACATAGACATGGTGACAGCGTGATAAATTCGATAAGTCCTAATTGTACTTAGAGTGATCTATGAACTACGTTGAGGGTAACTGCAATGCAATCACCATTTTTAATTACTTAAGTAGATTTTAAGACGGATCTTTACACCAATTAATTAAGACTATAATTTTAGCGACTGTAGATAATATAGGTAGATGTTATTTGTATTATTGTTGTCTACGAACGGTATCATTCTTGAAGACCAGCTGTGCTGTTCTCTAAGTCGACGTTCGTCGATGACGACGACAACTTAGAGAATAGCATACCACAGATTGTTTGCTATGCAAGAGCTCATAGGATCTTTTATATTTCATTGCTTTTTTGAGGAGCCCAAATATCAATTGCCCAAGTCGTGTGCGTCAGAATGGCCGGTTGCCTGTGGCGTTGGTCTATGAGAGTTGATTCAAAAATTGCTACATAATTGCTTATATTTGCTACATATAATAAATAATTGCTACATAGGATATGTATTTAGAAATGAAATATTTTTTTTGTACAGCCATCCTGACGTCAGGATGGCTGGTCACCTCCTAGTTTAAAGTCAAGCGTGCAGAGTTTCCCGAAATGTATTGCGTCAATAATTGCTACATATTTACTTCATTTATCTCATTTAGTTGTAACTTCAAACATATGTTAAATAAAGGATGTAGCAATTATTTAAATTATCCCAAGGAAAAGTGCCTGATAAAATAATAAAGGTAAATAGTTGCAGTGCGTCTTCACTCAACGGTATTGCTACTTTAGGAGGCAGGCGTTCTAAATTGTTAAATGGCATGTTATGTATGAGTAGGTTAGTGGATAACAAGCATATTAAAAGGATATTGTAAATAAAAACAAAATGTGTCTCGTTCATAAGATTCAGTTTAATTATACCTATTACAATCAACTTTAAAAATATTCATTAATTTGCCTTATTTTCAAATTACACACATCAAAAGTGTCTAGGGATCAACATATATTTTTGCAATAACTTTTCTCCTGATTGATATTAATTAAAATTTTCTTTAAGGATTCATCAAATAAAGTGTTTTCGTTTGTCACAGTAACGATAAACCAAGTCACCTTTGCATTAATAAAGAAATTTGCCATTTTCCTAATAAAGGGATTTTTGACATTTGAACCACTAACACAAAAGTTCGAAAAAAAGACTGAAATAACAGTTTTCTTTAAAATTTTATTGGGTAACTTAAACAATTAATAATCCGTGTTTCTACCGCGAACACTAACAACACAAGAACATCGGTTTGGCATACTCAAAATGAGTTCATCCAAATCACGCTGTGGAATGGCCGCCCATGTTCGTTGCAACAACAAAAAAAGGTCTTCTTGCGACTGGATACCCTCCATATTCGGCAGAGCTCTTCTCTGTAGCATATCCCATGCATGCTCAATCGGATTCAAGTCTGGCGACTGAGCAGGCCAGGGCAGGACATTGATGTTAGCTGCGGCGAGAGTCTGTCTTACAACTCTTGCGGTGTGCGGTCGTGCATTATCATGCATTAACTGAAATAAGGGACCGATTTGCACTTGTAGAGGAACGATGACGTCTGATACAATCGTCTCAGCATAAATTTGAGCGTTGAGGTTGCCTCTGATCCAAATCAACTCAGTTCTTCCGCCGATCCAAATACCCGCCCATACCATGATGGTTCCACCACTATAAGGATGGACTTCCTGGCAGGATTTTAATCGCTGTTGGCGTCCAGGGGTTCTCCAGTGTCGTATACGTCTTGTATCCGGTCTCATACCGAAACGAGACTCATCAGAAAAGCACACGAAACGCCATTGTTCTTCTGCCCAATTTCTGTGTTCAAGAGCCCATTGATATCGAATCCTACGATTGTGCATTGCTATAGGTGGTACCCGTAGCGGTCTTCGGGAATGAAGGTTCACTTCATGCAAGCGGTTTCTGACTGTTTGGTCGCTAATTAAGTTCCCTGAAGAGTGATGAAGCCTCACGGCTAACATCATGGCGGTTATTGTTGGAGCTCTTCGAGTTAAGATTTGAATGTATCGGTCTTGTCTCCGTGTGGTGCAGCGATACCGTCCTCCATGGCGCTCAGCCACGGTACCAGTGCTTCGGTAACGTGTCCAAAGTCGACTGATAACACTCTGACTTGTATTCAGAGCTAAAGCCACAGTACGTTGCCGGGAACCAGCTTCTATCATTCCCACGGCTCTGAGCATTTCTTCCCTGCTTAAATGACGTCGCCGCTCCATAATAACGTTGGTTTTAATCAGTAGTAGGGAAACAGTAGCACTAATGTCTTCAATGCGTTGTATGTTTTTATAGGGAAAATATTGACAGCTGATTTTCATCTTTTACTCGAATTTGATTCACAGTTCCTGATTCAAATTATGAAATGCACCAAAAAGGATCCATATAAATTTATAAAATCATAAATTTATTACAAAGCCACATCTCAATCTCAAGAAATCCGCATAAAAATGCTTGATCCCTAGACACTTTTGATGTGTGTATTTTTTCGCATATATTATACAATGTGGAATTAGCTTCTTTTTACTCTTCGTAATTTTTTTCGATTCGTCATCATCATATTTCTTATTTTGCTGATATGATATAATTATATGTTAGTATGGTTTAAAGTAAATGTAAATGTTGATGTAAATGGTTTAAAGTAAAGTTTAAAAAAAATAATTACGAAGAGTAAAAAGAAGCTAATTCCACATTGTATAATATATGCGAAAAAATAATATGAAAATAAGGCAAGTTAATGAATATTTTTAAAGTTGATTGTAATAGGTATAATTAAACTGAATCTTATGAACGAGACACATTTTGTTTTTATTTACGATATCCTTTTAATATGCTTGTTATTCACTAACCTACTCATACATAACATGCCATTTAACAATTTAGAACGCCTGCCTCCTAAAGTAGCAATGCCGTTGAGTGAAGACGCACTGCAACTATTTACCTTTATTATTTTATCAGGCACTTTTCCTTGGGATAATTTAAATAATTGCTACATCCTTTATTTAACATATGTTTGAAGTTACAACTAAATGAGATAAATGAAGTAAATATGTAGCAATTATTGACGCAATACATTTCGGGAAACTCTGCACGTTTGACTTTAAACTAAGAGGCGACCAGCCAACCAAACGTCAGGATGGCTGTACAAAAAAAATATTTCATTTCTAAATATATATCCTATGTAGCAATTATTTATTATATGTAGCAAATATAAGCAATTATGTAGCAATTTTTGAATCAACTCTCATAGACCAACGCCACAGGCAACCGGCCATTCTGACGCACACCCCAAGTCTGTAATACCTGAAGGTAATAGAATATAAAAATAATTGTATTATGCATTCATAAGTTTAGAAATACTCTTTTTTTTCCTCCACTTCTTAAAGACCCGAAAAACTTAAGCACTTTATGAATCTATCTTGTAGGTAGTACCTATTGTAAATATGGGTCTGAATGTGTTAATATTTCAAAAAACTTTAATAACCATAGAAAAAATCAATTATTGCTGCACAAAGGGATATAAGGATAAATAATAATTAAGATTAATACAGAGTTTTATCGCTCATCACAGTCGTGTTTATGTTTGTGGTGCAGGACGAATCAGCCAGCCCGTAGCCTTATCGTAAACTTATTTATAAAAAAAAAACATTAAATAAACGTTAGACGAAAGTTGTAAATTTTAACGAATGTTAGACTGATCTTTAAAAATATACTGACTCCAGAATTATATTTAATAAGTTTCATAGATTATTATCATTTATTAGTAGTGAACTTTTTAATTTAAAATTTAATAGTAAATTTTAATCTCGCTCTGTCCACTTCTCTGAATTAATCAGTAGGTAATGTTTTATACAGGGCTTGAATTAATTAATTTATTGAAATTATTCAATAAACTTACTACTGGAGTAGTAATAGTAATTATACCTCATTATTGCTCACGGCAAGTTAAGAGATCAGCAGAGATGTAAAGAATGGAACGAGCATTGGGACATAGACTTACAGCATGGATCGAGCACTATCTGCCTAAAATTGCCATACTCATAATTTATCCTTATCACACATTTATTTCTTTCCTGTAAAACATAGTTAATGTGCCTCCTTTTTTTCTCTCATTCCAAAGTGTATTGCAATTTCAGTTGACATTTGGCTTGGAAGACTTAGTCCATGCTATAGGTCTATGTTAAGGTGAATGCTCCAGGGTAGCCCGTGAAATTCAAAATTTCTTGGGTTTTTTGCAATTTGCAGGCCAGTGCTAGGTTGTATGTTATTATTATGAACTTAGAGCGTTGTATTGATGATTTTGTTGATTATAATTCTGTTACTCCATACGTCTTACAGTCGCGATCAATATTTTAATCAACATACAACCTAGCACTGGCCTGCAAATTGCGAAAAACCCAAGAAATTTTGAATTTCGCGGGCTACCCTGGAGCATTCACCTTAAGGACAGAAAAGTGTGAGAGACAAAGCGATCATAAGCTCCGTCATTGTCACAATATGTGGGTTTTGCTCAGTCCATTCTCAATGTCTATACTCAAAGTATCAGTTTCTATGGAACTGGCGATTCCAGTTATTCACTTGGATAGCTGACTCAAAGATTTAAATTATTAGATTCACTGCAACACGTCAAATAATTTTAAACGTTTCTGTTTTTGTTAGACAATGTCATTTGAATGGTATTGTCTCATTCATTTTTTATTCGTTTATGTAGATTGCAAAGTTATTTTTCTTTGAAATCATTAGAATGAAATCGTTCAAATACCTAAGCACTTATATTATCAGATCCTTCATTCCATTTCCCCTTATAATGTTTGTCTAGTAATATCCCTCTCAGTTTTACTTCTGTAAAACTAAACAGTCTTAAAACATGCAACTATTATAACTAAACAGGGCCATCAAACTTCAGTGCAGAAAAGAGATGGGGCTAGACGTTCTGTATAATTTCGTCTCTTTTTCACACTAGTGACAATATAGTAATTTCTGCTCCAAAGTCTCATTGGTGGGTAGCCCGGCGATGATTTAAGTTAAGCCTACTTCAACGTTTTGGCTGAAATTAATTATATCGGCACACGGAAAGATACTAACTCGAGTACTATGGTATTACCAATAAATTATATTTTAAAACATGTTCCATTGAAACTGGCACCTTTGTTTAGCCCTTCATTAAATATTTATCTAATAGATGTGTATCAAAAGATGGGAGGAATTTTGTAAATATTATAGAAAAGAATTTTATTTGTAAATCGTATGTTTAATGGCAACGTGTCGATGTTATACACTTATGATAATAAATAAATAATGCCTGAAATCTTAAAAGTTTTTTCACTCTCTATATTTTCCGCTTTCTTGTTAGATTTCTAATTGGGAAGCAGTAGCGAACGCAACATATCGAACTGAATCGAAGGTAGATAAAAATCAACCCTGAATCCCTGATTGACATTAATTTAGAGAGGTCGGGCGGTGAGACCCCTTTTTGAGGAGTGGCTTGATAGGCGTCACGGCGGGCGTCCTGACCTACCGCATGACGCAGGTCCTCACCGGAGACGAAAGTTTCGGAAGGTAACTGATTCGAATAAGGAGGGAAGAAACGCCGGGGTATCACTACTGCGAGGATCGCCCGGAGGACACGGTGGTGCATACGATGCAGGACTGCCCAGCTTGGGCAGAGCACCGCCGTGTCCTCACGAAGACGATAGGTGGAGTCCTCTCGCGCCCGGCAGCGTAATGCCAAACTGTATACTGACCTAGACACCCATAGTCTGTACTGAACTACGTCGTGCTCGTTGAAATCACAAACAAATTGGAGCAAAGTACATACGAGCTCAGAGCATTCTGAGATAGTATGCAGTTTGCTCGCTTGTATGTAAAGCAAACTGTGACACGCGAATATCGCGAGTATCGATTGATTATTATTTTTTACGGTCCCGGAAAAATATTTTTCGAGACATTAATAAAGAAAAATGGCTCGACTGAGACCTGCTTCGCGGGGCCGCCACGTTGATAAGTAGTAATTAGTTACTTGACCTAGGAATGCAAGAGCGAGCGAAGCGAGCTCGGGACTTTGGGGCAGCCCGACACGGACAGGTTAGGTTAGAAGGGGATGGCGGGGTCTGAAAGATCCCGCCATCCCCTTCGTGGTTATTTTTTTTTAAACCACCCAGAAGTAGGAGCCCCGCGAAGCGGGGCTCCGTCGAGTCACCTCGATAAGTAGTAATCAGTTATTTGACCTAGGAATGCAAGAGAGAGCGAAGCGAGCTCGGGACTTTAGGGCACCCCGACACGGACAGGTTAGGTTAGAAGGGGATGGCGGGGTCTTCCAGACCCCGCCATCCCCTTCTTGACTGCTGCTGGACGTCTGGACTCGTATGTATTTTGCTCTAGTATTTTAAAGCAAAATGTATTTTGATTCAGACACTCTCTGAATAGGTATACAGTTTGCTCTTCAACTACAAAGGCAAACTGCGATCGAACTCAGAGCAACCCCGGTCTGGGTCAATATACAGTTTGGCAATACGCCGCCCGGCATTGCTCGAGGCCATGCTGCGGGGCGAGACGAAGTGGGAAGCAGTCGCCTCCTTCTGCGAAACAGTCATGCTCACGAAGGAGGAGGCGGGCCGCGTGAGAGAGAGGACAGCGTCCTCCCTCCGCCCCAGCCACAGTGGTAGACGCCCACGGCGACCACCGTAGGCGCGGGCAGGCATGGGCGACTCGCTGTCTGACCATGGACCATGCCCGGGGGTCGACGGCGCGTTATGTTCCTACTCACGCCTCAAAGAGTTAGCATTATGACGAGCCCAAAGCCTGCCGGGGTCGTGGGACTTATCGAATTACCGTGACCCTGGAACGTAAAGGACTATTGAAGGACACCGTGGATTTTAGTCTGTACGAGTCTAACAGTCCATTTCAGGATATTGTGACCGAGCATTTTAACGAAAAGAACACAATAGAATATTATATTTTTATTTGACATTGGGTTGTAGGAGGGTTTGTCCATGCAGTAAGTCTATGGTCACTTTTACTAGTTTTTTTATTTTTTTTCCTTAGCCTGTACTGTCCCACGGCTGAGCAAAGGCCTCCCCAATTCTTTGCAGAAACTCTTTTCCTGGGCCGCTTCGAACCAGCCCTCATGGTAAGCGTCCAAGTCGGCTCACCACCTTTTTCTGGGCCGACTTCGGTGGCGCTGTCCATCTCCCGGGACCCATTGTGTGGAGATCTTTGCCCAGCGGTCCTCCTGCATGCGACAGGCATGACCCGCCCAATCCCACTTCAGCCTAGCTGCTTTCCTGCCAACATTTAGTATGCCAGTTTTGAAACGCGTAGTGTTCGCACCTTGTCTTCTCTTTTTACACCTAAAATGCTGCGTTCCATTGCCCTTTGGCAAACTCCAAGGCGGGAGTTTTGCGATTCGGTGAGTGACCATGTCTGAGCACCGTAGGTTAGGACAGGCAGAATACACATATCAACGTGTTTTTGCTTCAAGGAAATCGGTAGATCACCCTTCATTAGCGTCTTTATGGACCAGTAGCTTTTCCAGGCGTTTTCGACTCGGCGATCGATTTCCCTTTCTTGCCTGTTTTCGAAAGATACTAGCTAGCCCAAGTAGATATACTCATCGACATAGTGTATTGTATGCCCATCTACCTCGACCCTATGCTTAGTGCTGTTGGTCATGATCTGGGTTTTTGACCGATTCATCGCGAGCCCAGCCTTGCAGCTAGCTGTGCTCAGCTCTTAGAGCATAGTCTGTAGCTCCAGGGCTGTGGGGGCAAAAAGAACTATGTCGTCTGCAAATCGGAGGTTTGTAAGCCTCTTATTGCCGACCACAATGCCCTTGGTCGCCCATGAGGCTGCTAGGGTTCTGAATATCTCTTCCAGAGTATAAAGAGTAAAGAGCTTTGGAGAGAGTGGGTCGCCCTATTTGACACCCTTTTGTATATTTAATGAGGGTCCTGGAGTATTTAGTTTGATGTTTGCACACTAATCCACACTATCCACACTTCCACACTAATATTAAAAATGCGAAAGTAACTCTGTCTGTCTCGCTTTCCTGTTTAAACTACTGAACCGATTTAAATGAAATTTGGTACACACATAGTTTAGAGTCTGATAAAGGACATAGGCTACTTTTGCGAAAAGGGGGTTTTAAGGGATAGAAAGGGGGGATGAAAGGTTGTATGGAAGTATTGTCATTTTTAAAGCTAGAATGATGAAACTATAACATAGCAATGACGTCTTAGCAAGAGTTGGTCAACCTGATGAGCACTTTCTGTTGACGTATACAAATTGAAGATGTGGAACTCCAAGAGTCCAGCTACACTATAACACAGCGATACTCAAAGTGTGCTCCGCGGAGCCCTGGGGCTCCGCGAAGCCTTTCTGGGGGCTCCGCGAGAATACAGCTACCAAAATAAAATATCGCAACAGACTTGATGCCGAACCTGATAAAAGCATTCAACTCTCTTCGATCAAACTTATTATAAACCGATGAATGAAAAATAAGAAACACCACATCTCTATGTTTTTTATCACTTATTATGTACTAGCTGTGCCCGCGACTTCGTTCGCGTGGATGTCGGAACTTAACAATGTAATTTTTTAGTGCTTCTTTATTAACAACATTAGCTGTAAACCATCATTCTGGAGCATACATAAATATGCGTACGTAAATCATCAAATGAGTCCCCACCCAGGGCAGGGAAAGAGGGATTGTCAGACTTGTACTTATTAAAATCCTCGATGTCCTATAAATCCTATAATAGGCCTTTACGTTCCGGGGTCAAGGTAATTCGATAGTTCCGCGACCCCGGCAGGCTTTGGCCTTCTAAGGGGGGGACCGTCATTGTGATGACACATTGAGGCGCGTGTTGAACACAACGCGCCGTCGACCCAGGCATACTCGCCGCCCGCATGCTCGTGCAAGTGAAAAATCTACGTTTAAATGCCTCTGGAACCTGAGTAGTATGGGCGTACTCCGGAGCCTGCCCGTTCCTGCCTTTACCGGCGCTGGCAGCCCCAGAAACAGGTCGTACCTATACGTGACCCATCGTATCCCATCGTATCTCATCGTATCCCATTATATCCCATCGTATCACATCGTATCCCATCGTATCTCATCCTATCCCATCGTATCTCATCCTATCCCATCCTATCCAATCATATCCCACCGTATGCCATCGTATCCCATCGTATCCAATCATATCCCATCGTATCCCATCGTATCCCATCGTATCCCATCGTATCCCATCGTATCCCATCGTATCCCATCCTATCCCATCCTATCCCATTGTATCCCATCGTATCTCATCGTATCCCATCGTATCCCATGCTATCCCATCCTATCCCATATTATCCCATCGTATCCCATCCTATCCCATCCTATCTCATCCTATCCCATCCTATCCCATCCTATCCCATCCTATCCCATCCTGTCCCATCCTGTCCCATCCTATCCCATCCTATCCCATCCTATCCTATTCTATTCTACGATTCCTTTAAATCGCTTTAATTAATTTACATTTTTTGTTTGTAAGGTGTAAACTGATTACGATGAAATAAAAAACATAATGTTACTTCAATTCAACACCTCTATTCCAGGTTTTTTTAACGCCATCTACCGTGTTATCGTTGGTTCTAGATCGCGCTACTGAACTGCGCGTCGCGGTGTGAACTGACCGTAATATTTTACTTCTGGATCACTTTAAATTCAAATATCTTTTGATAGACTGAACCGATTGCAATGAAACAAAAACTAAATGTTACTTCAAGTTACGCTAAATCGTTGTGTATAAAAATTATCTACATTGATTTCGTACATTTTACGTGATGCCCGAATAACCAAACAGACAAACAGACAAAAATTCTAAAAATGCTGGAAATGGGTTCTATTGGTTGTCCTTTAACATCCTGGCTATATTTTTTTTTATTTTTTTTTAATGTACAAAAATTTCTTTTCTACAGTTTTATTATATGTATAGATATTTTGTAATGCTTAAGACTTTTTTAAGTCCTAAAGGCCTAAGTACTCGTACCTTACACAAACGAAAATAATTAATCCAAGAGGACGGCTAATAGAACCACCACATAATAAATAATTTTTAAACATGTACCTATTTATTGCAACATCAGGTTGTTGTGATTATGTAGTAATGTCAAGAACAACCAAACAGTGTCCTTTATATTTACCATAATACATGCACCACTGGCTATATAGCCTAGGGCGGCAGACTGCGTGAGGCCCTCCTTTTAGTCGCGGGACTGTCTCTCTTGGTAACGGTGACCCTGGTACATAAAGGGCTATTGAAACCACCACCACCACGGGAACACCGTGGATTTTGGTCAGTAAAAGTCTGACAGTCCCTCCTGTCCCGCCCTGGGCGGGAGGACTCATTTGATAATTTTGCCAAGCTAGAAAATATTTTCATTTTCAATTTCAAATCCTAGATATATTCTGACTTGCCGCCCCGAATCTTCAAAGAAAACTTCCATTATCCCAGCCCAGAACCCACATTTATCATCTTTGCTTTTCAATTAAACATGTCTTTTCATAGAAATCTACACAATTTTTCCGGCTCGCTACGCTCGCTCTTCAATGAAGAATTAGCTTGTCACTATCAAGAGAGCTCAACTTTTTTCAGCTCACTTTTCAATAAAACTTGTCGTTTTACGGAAACTTTTTAATTTTAAAACTCGCTGTGTTCGCTCTACTGTGAAAATTTGACTTGACGTAGTCCAGAAAGCTAAAAATTTTCGAGCTCGCTATGCTCGCTCTATAAATAGATTACAAACTTATATTTGTAGTTTATTTCATACAAAGTGAGTACATACGCCCGAAAACTGGGGGCGCGAATTCGACTCGCACTTGATTTTTTTTTCTTTAACTTCTGGGGCGGCAAGTTTTACAGGCCCAGGGCATGGACCTAAAAAAAAAGGCGGACGGAACTTCACTAAGAAACAATTGAAGCACCACAATGGCGGCTGCGTAACTATGTGTGCGTGTGTAAAGGGATGCCCGATGAAGGAAAATTACCCATTTTTAAACAATATTTCAATAAGATCTCCCTTGAACTTAGGTTTTATTACAAATTTTTGTGACGGATATTGTTAAAATAATGGTAAAATAAATAAAACACATTGGATATTAAAAATATTTACAACTCGTTTTATGTTAATAAAGTTTTACAATCCCTTTTGTTGGTTCAAATTTTTGTAGACTTGTCTTTTGCTATCGACACATCTAGAAATCATTATCCAATCATTTTCCCATGCATCATTTGCTGAGCGAAATCTGTAAAAATGTAGAAGAATACAACGATAAATAGTAACATGAAATATAAATCTCCCACTTTTAAAATAATTTGAACCTTGAAATAGTTGCAACACTGATTGATTTTGAGACTTATTAAATTTATTGACGTTAAATCGAGAAATAAGCTTCAAAATGACATGCTTACCTATGAAAAGTGATCCCCTGGCTTTTTTTAATTGAACCACTATGGTTTCGACAACTTTTCACAACACATGACGGCATACTTTGATTTTTATTAGGCAAAATAACGCCGAACAACACGCGAGCGTTGTTCGAAGCGTAATGGCCGACGGCAGACTTACTATGGTGTGAATGTGTGCGTTAGGGTTGCCAGATAGGAACTTATCAAATCCGGGACAGTTCTAAAAAAAAAAAAAAACAATGTCGGGTCGTGGCCATAATAGAAAATATCATATATTTTTTTATTTTCAAAGCATTCATATTTATATTTAAAAGATGAAATGCCATTTTTTCAAAAAACATACTTTTATTTGCTGTAGATGTAATTAGCTTAAATTGGTAAATTAAAACTTTGGTAGACAATTACTAAATTACAAATTAAATAGTAATAAACTGAAGAAAAATAAACAATAATAATAAGATACTATGTACCTTAAATAAATCTTATATCAATAAATTCCTAACTTAAAAAACAATCGGTACCTTGCTTTTTGGTACATAATGTTTCTGTGGAAATCAGTACAAACAAATTATGTATCTTCTAATAAAAATAAAACTTCTTCTGATGGAACGTAAATAATAATGTTAAATAAAACCTGATCAAATCATTTATTGAAATATTTTTCACTGGATTTTGCCATTTTTATTGGTTTTTTAAGCAAAACACAACTGAAAGAGTGACAGCGGACGCGGGCGAGAGAGAGGGGGCGGCGGACGCGGGCGAGTGAAGTAAAACTATTGCACGCACTCCCGTCCCGCGCGCCTCCCGCACTCGCTCACCGGCAGCCATGTCATTCCATTCGTTGCTAGTTTATTGTGTTAAAAAATAATAACTTTTCAAAATCCGGGACAATGAGCGCTAATTCCTGGACACGGGACAAGAGGCAAGATTCCGGGACAATCCCGGATTTCCCGGCGGTCTGGCAAGCCTAGTGTGCGTGCTGGCTTGTCTACATTAGCGCACTGACTTACTATGGGTGCTTCAGTTATTGTTAAAGGAGACGGCGTCCGCCTTTTTTTTTAGGTCCATGGCCCAGGGCGCTAAATCTTAAAATACGCCACTGAGTGTGATTCCCTGTTATTGGAGTACGCACGTAACTTTTTGTTTTATTTTAGGGTTCCGTCAACAATTTTGCTTTTGAAAAGGGTTCCGCCACCAAAAAAGTTTGAGAATCGCTGCTATAACATCAGGAATGACGTCTTAGCAAGAGTTGTTCAGCCTGATAAGCATTCTCTGTTGTCGTATGAAAATTGAAGATCTGGAACACCTGATGTGGAACTCGAAGAGCCCAGCTACACTATAACATCTATAGGAATGACGTCTTAGCACGAGTTGTTCAGCCTGATGAGCACTCTCTGTTGACGTATAAAAATTGAAGATCTGGAACACCTGATGTGGAACTCCAAGAGCCCAGCTATACTATTAGATATAAAGGAATGACTTCTTAGCAACAGTTGTTCAGCCTGATGAGCACTCTCTGTTGACATTTAAAAATTGAAGATCTGGAACACCTGTTGTGTCCTGTCTCTTACTCTTCTATCCTTTGGGGGTTTGGACTATAATCCGCCACGCTGGTCCAGTGCGTGTTGGCGGATCGCCATTGCCTCTTTCGTTTGTCGGCAGGGTGCACCACGTGCAGGTGAGGTTAGCTTGGGATCCGAAAGATGATAGTTGGACCCCTTACACCCCCATTACTCGTACATTTTCAAAATAATTTAATTCTATACTACACAGCGGGGCTTGAAGGAAAGAAATCTATCATAGACATAAGGCCTTGCCACAAGGGCCTTACAGCCATGCAAGAAAAGTTAAAAAAAAAACGTTTATGCCTGTGTTTATGCCAAATAAAAAACTAATGAATCATTGGATTCCCTACTTTATATAAGTACTGATGAGTGATGAATTGAACTGGATCTACCCTACTCAAGAAAACTGCTAACTGAAGACTAGGCAGCATGGTCTCAGTCCTTAGCCTGTTCTGAAAGGAACAAATTATAAAAAAAAATGTTTATGCTAAAATGTCAAACGGCCAGTCAGCGTTGCCAGACCGTACCGTACCAAAAAGTACGGTGTACTATTCATCAAACAATCGTACCACAACCGTACCTCAGTGTAGACCGTACCTTTTTCGTACATTTTCTATATTATCTACTAGTCACAAAAAAAAGTATTTTGGAATGAAGCAAAGCATATCTACAGACAGAATGACACATATCCAAACTATTGGAGCTTCAATTATTAGCAAGTTCAATTATTAGCATGTATTTCATTATTAAAATAAGGTCACAAATTACTTAAATGGAATTTTCTTAGTTCCCAAAACATTATTTTCATAATTATTTTGACAAAGAACTTGTTTTCGCTGTAGAATATGAGTAGGTAGAGTATAACATTTTTCAAAATTCTAGCAAAACCGAACGGGTCGGAATACTTCTGCAAGAACTAGATTAGTTTTTTTTTTCTTCGAGTTGCGATTGATTCGAACTTCGATTTACAAAGTCTTTTTAGACCTAAAAATATCAAATTACATCTAAAAAATTTTACCGGTATTATAATTCAATTAAACAAAATTATTGTATTTTCGTTTCAAGTTTCTGACACGTTTAAACAACAGAATGTTGCACACTTTTTTAAAAACAATAAAATATAACAATTCTTTTTGTTCCTTTATATACACCGTGACTTTTTAGTCGTCTTACAAAAGCAGCCCAGTTCATGTATCCAATGACTAGAACACGTTTATAATAAAAAAATATGTATTTAAGAGATTTGAAAAATGTAAAAATAAAACTTTAATTGGTTATTATGACACAAGGCGTAGTTAGAAACGCCCTTGTCTCATAGAAAATGGAAATGGAATGATCTACCCGACTATTGCGCTGGGTAGGTATACTCTACAGATTGATACGTAAACATTTTAACAGGGTGTTTCATATTTCTAATGTACCTTTTTATTAAAAATAAAAATCATTATTAACGATTTAAAAAAAAAAAACTCGCGTAGAGGTACTTTAGGTCGGATACATTAAGTGGACGACGTTTGTAAGACGACTAAAAAGTCACGGTGTATAGAGAATAGTATCTGTGAGTATCGCTTCGTAACAGAACTTCTTCATCACATTATTCCTATGATAAATTATTACAAAAAAAAAATTATACATTGCATCAATAACGAATTTATTGACTTTACTTCATTCTTGATTTGATTTGTTCGATATTGGCAATCAGTAATAATGTTCTTCTTTACCATTCCCTTTGAATATTTGATTCCCTATCGTTTTTTTTCCAACCTATGGTCGCAGATAGCCAACTCGAAGAAGAAAAAAACTGATCTAGTTCTTGCAGAAGTAACCCGACCCAACCGTACCTTGAAGATAAAAACCGTTCCTTTTCAGAAAGCCAACCGTCCTTCTTTGGGAAATCATACTGGCAACACTGACGGCCACAGACAACAGCTTTGAATTTACGCTGTGTTTACGTTATGTCGTTATCGTTACCGCTTACCGCTTACCGGTACGGTAACCGGCATTTTGGAAGCAAAGATAAACAGTTTGTTGTCATTGTAAAGTAGTTGAAATCTTACAAATAATTTAAAACTGATCACTAGAACTGAAATCACTGCAAAACTATCAGAAGACCGGTTACAAAGTGCTGAAAAACAACCTTGCAGTTAGTACCTACTCATTAAAACTTGCTACATTCGGGACTACAGGAGCAGTAATTACTACACCACAAAAAGAACTAAGAAGCCTAAAAACAGCCTCCAGTTTAATAGGAACGCCTTAATAATGCCGATAGCAACGTACGTGTTCATAGATCTACAGTCAAGTGGTCTTCCAGGCAGAGCCCATGGAGAAGTACAAATCACCGAACTATGCATGTTAGCAGTGAAACGACTACATTTACTGGACACGGAACCAGGTCAACAACCTCGAGTCCAGTACAAGCTACGTATGGTCTTTCAACCTGACAAGAGGTTGAACCCAAAAAGTGGTTCAATGACTGGCCTTACCAAAACTCTTTTAAAACACGAATCTGAATTCAATCAGGATGTCTTTGATACCATCAACTGCTTTATCAGCTGTCTAGAAAAGCCTGTGTGCTTGATAGGCCAGAATGCCTTTGAATTTCACTTCCAGTTACTTAAATATCATTTTGATAAAATAAATGTGAAATTATCAGATGATGTCTTGTGTACGGACAGTGTTTATGCCTTTTTTGATATACTGGAAGCAGAAAACCGGACAAGCTACATAGGCGATATCTTTGCTAACCAGAGAAACCAAGTAGGTAAAAAGTATCATCTGTTGTTGCGGAGAAAATTTTATTTGAAAATCCAATCCTGTCATTCATACAAATTAATGGATATTTACTGGAGAGTAACACACTCCACTCTAACATCTAACAGGGCAGAGAACCAATGTATCATGATCATGCAGATAGCTATAACTAGAGCCCAAGAGTTTGTTGATTGGGTAGAACAATTCCACTGTCCCTTCTCGGAGGTGCCCATTATGATCATGCAACAGTGAATACTATTTAATACTTTTTTGAACTACCAAATTGGTACCCAATATTTATTGATAAAGTAATTGGTAAAAATAGATATTCTGACCTATATTTTTCTAAGCTATGGGATTTTTCGGAGTCCCATATAGTATGTAGCCTTTGAACATTATAATTATTGTCTACAGAAGCTTCGCCGAATAACTCAATAAAGAATTAATGATTGTTATTACTGTTCAACGATGAACCATGCTTTCTGTTGACAATTTTAATGCTCAAAGGTAAATTATTTATATCATATCGTACCCTTATTGCAAAAACCGATTATCTGCATTTTTTACCAATTTTTAGTTAAATATAGATATCGAATCCTCAAGTCACGACGAAGCTGCAGGTAAAACCCATTTTCACTCGAATTTTTATGCAGATAATCGGTTTTTGCAATAAGGGTACGATATGAGACTTAATTTTTAGTGCAGTGATTCTAACTAAAGGGCCTAGGTAGTATTGTTATTCCCTTTAGTTGAAATACAAACACAGAAATTCTAAGACTTGCTGTCAGCTATTAGTCCAGAGATTGATTGGAAGTGTAAATGCAACTAATTAAATATTTTGGAACTTTGGAATAAAAAGGCAAAAATGTTCAACCACCCCAAAAATAACTCCAAAGATCAAAAGACA
This sequence comes from Agrotis exclamationis, assembly GCA_950005045.1. NCBI lineage: Eukaryota > Metazoa > Arthropoda > Insecta > Lepidoptera > Noctuidae > Agrotis > Agrotis exclamationis. Next base: position 16,026,697 of record OX465430.1, on the reverse strand, counting down.
CTACCCAAGGGCCAGAAAAATGGAACAATAACTGGCCAAGTGCAGTTCAGCACCATTATCAAAAAACAAAAACAGAAAATTTCAACTGTCTAACTGTCAAGCCGTCTACACACTCGCGCGCGTTACGCGCGCGAAGCCGCGAAGCACCCGCGTAACATGAGTGTAGATCCGATTCTCATATTCTTCGCGGCTTGTTCGCGCTGTGTTCCCCGAAAGTTGTCGGTTTTTTGTCCCGCGACAAAGGGCTCGCAGGCGCGAAGCGCGGCGCGAACGCGACAAGACTCTCCATTCGCGGGCAGCTCAGTCGCTCCGTAGCAATTGTCACAGATGGTTGTGTTTAGCGCGAACTATAAGCCGTCTACACACTCGCGCGCGTAACGCGCGCGAAGCCGCGAAGCACCCGCGTAACATGAGTGTAGATCCGATTCGCATATTATTCGCGGCTTCGCGGCTTGTTCGCGCTGTGTTCCCCGAAAGTTGTCGGTTTTTTGTCCCGCGACAAAGGGCTCGCAGGCGCGAAGCGCGGCGCGAACGCGACAAGACTCTACATTCGCGGGCAGCTCAGTCGCTCCGTAGCAATTGTCACAGAAGCCGTCTACACACTCGCGCGCGATACGCGCGCGAAGCCGCGAAGCACCCGCGTAACATGAGTGTAGATCCGATTCGCATATTCTTCGTGGCTTCGCGGCTTGTTCGCGCTGTGTTCCCCGAAAGTTGTTGGTTTTTTGTCCCGCGACAAAGGGCTCGCAGGCGCGAAGCGCGGCGCGAACGCGACAAGACTCTACATTCGCGGGCAGCTCAGTCGCTCCGTAGCAATTGTCACAGATGGTTGTGTTTAGCGCGAACTATAAGCCGTCTACACACTCGCGCGCGTAACGCGCGCGAAGCCGCGAAGCACCCGCGTAACATGAGTGTAGATCCGATTCGCATATTATTCGCGGCTTCGCGGCTTGTTCGCGCTGTGTTCCCCGAAAGTTGTCGGTTTTTTGTCCCGCGACAAAGGGCTCGCAGGCGCGAAGCGCGGCGCGAACGCGACAAGACTCTACATTCGCGGGCAGCTCAGTCGCTCCGTAGCAATTGTCACAGAAGCCGTCTACACACTCGCGCGCGATACGCGCGCGAAGCCGCGAAGCACCCGCTTAACATGAGTGTAGATCCGATTCGCATATTCTTCGTGGCTTCGCGGCTTGTTCGCGCTGTGTTCCCCGAAAGTTGTCGGTTTTTTGTCCCGCGACAAAGGGCTCGCAGGCGCGAAGCGAGGCGCGAACGCGACAAGACTCTACATTCGCGGGCAGCTCAGTCGCTCCGTAGCAATTGTCACAGATGGTTGTGTTTAGCGCGAACTATACTGTGAGTCCGGCGCGAACCACTGTGAGTGTGGACTGTTGGCAGGTCTTGCTTCAATTCGCGCCGCGCTTCGCGTCGCGATTCGCGTGCGAGTGAGGAGAGGCCTAGATGGTTGTGTTTAGCGCGAACTATACTGTGAGTCCGGCGCGAACCACTGTGAGTGTGGACTGTTGGCAGGTCTTGCTTCAATTCGCGCCGCGCTTCGCGTCGCGATTCGCGCCGTGATTCGCGTGCGAGTGAGGAGAGGCCTTCACAGTTTATGATTTACACCCTGGTGGCAGACGGACTGATAGCAGAGTCTGGTGCTGTTTTACCTTTTGGTTAAGGTGAATGCTCCAGGTTAGCCCGCGAAATTCAAATTTTCATACGTTTTTTGCAATTTGCAAGCCAGTGCTAGGTTGTATGTTGATTAAAATATTATTCGCGGCTGTAAGACGTAGGTAGTTACAGAATTATAATCAACAAAATCATCAATACAACGCTCTAAGCTCATAAAGCTCTAGGAATGACTTTTTATGTTATTTTTTTGTTCCTACGCCTTTATGAACTTGGAGGGTTGTATTGGTGATTTTGATGATAATAATTCTGTAACTACATACGTCTTTCAGCCGCGAATAATATTTTAATCAACATAGAATAGGTTTTATGTTGATTAAAATATTATTCGCGGCGAAAATATTATGCGTTTTTTGCAATTTGCAGGCCAGTGCTAGGGCATTGAACGCAAAACGCAAGAAATTTTGAATTTAGCGGGCTGGTTGGAGCATTCCCTATCTTCCCTTTCCTGTCAAGTTGACAGTGTAAGTGTCAACCAAAATATTGCCAGATCAATCTATTTTCTGCAAGGTCGATACTCGATGTTATACAAGGTTTTTTGGCTAGTAAATGGATAACACAGCTCTTTTGTGTAACTGTGTTAGATGGTTTTCGCAAAAAAGAAACTCATTTCTGTCACAAAATTTGACCATACCTTGTGAAAAAACTGATTTTTTTAGTAGTTTTTTTTTTAGTTTGACAACACCACAACACTAAAGTTTTGGAATTTGGTCGAAAAAAGTTCATGTCAACAGATTTATTTAATTTAAAATACGATAAAAACGTACTATCTGTTTAGCATAAATCCACCAGTGCATACTCCTGCGCCTGGTGAAGTCAGTGATAATAGTAGGTACTTATTCAAACTGAGGAAAGAAACATCCACAATAGTTTAAATATCGGTCAACTTGAGAAATTCCATCCAGTGCGCGTGCGCTATGCCGATACAAACGTACGTATTCTTAAACCTACAGTCAAGCGGTCTTCCAGGCCATAGATTAATATACTGTTATAGATGGGCAACTTCGGCTTCGCTCGAGGTCGCGAAAGTGCTGCCGTGTAGTGGTTGCTTCATGAACGAAAGCCACTGCACTACATAGATACATACATATATAGGTATAGTGCAGCCGTACTAGGGTACCCAGCTTTTAGAGATATTATTGTTATTGCATTGTTTTCATAAATTTGTGTTTTCAGGGTAACACAAATCTTGAAAACAATGCATGACATTTTTCTTAAAGGGAAAAAGAAACAATATGATAGGTTATTAGTTTTTATTTCTGGTTTTATGTGTTACATAATAATTAGGTGCTGCCACTTTCATCTCATCACTTTCATCAAAAAACGTGGTTTTTCCAGATATTATCTGGTTCATATCCTTGCACCAATTATTCAGAAAGAACAAAATTAGTTTTTTTATCATACATTTTATAGATGAATTTCTATGATTGTTACATGTAATAAAATTGTAGTTGATATTTATTGTTAACAGTAGTTCTAAATAAGCTTTTATATTTTTGCTTTGACATTTTGTCTTTAGAACATCTGTAACAATATTTTCTTTTTAAATTGTTAACAACATCAGAAACATATCTTTATTACAACTAAATATTTAAAACTTAATAATTTCTGAATAAAAAAAAAAATGAAAATGCTTCACGACTTGGGTAAGAAAGCCAAGTTTTTGTGCTATCATATTCTTTAATCTTAATATATTTATGATAGTCTTGGATGTTATGGAGTTTTTACCCAACTCGTTAAAGACGGCACAGTTGCTCTGTGACCAGTTTTTGTGATGAACGTCATGGATTTCAATATTGGTAAACTTCTATACCACAATCTGTGATGTGGAGATTGCCGAGTTACAGCACATCTATAAATTTTTCCTATGTCAGGTCTATGGAAATTGCCATTGACAGAATCGAACAATTTATCGAAAATAGCAAGAGATCGGCTGTGTCCACACTTTTTTTCGGGAGTCTCCCTTCATCTGAAAAGAAAAAAGTTTTTAATTAACTTTAATTTTTTGCATCGATAATGAAAGATTCACTAACGACTTGGCCAGACTAAGGTTTATCATACATACATAAACTCACGCCTTTTTCCCATAGGCAGAAACCACAGAGCGCCACCTAAACCACTATGGTTTAATTAACGTATCACTAACGCAGAGCCTACTACTGAAGCTACAAATTATTATATTTTTTTTACAGTAAGTTCCTTTACTATCGAAGCAGACACTAAAAATATTTTTTGGAAATTCCACCTCCCAAAACCTATGATAAAATGATCACAGAATTTAAGTCAAATGTACTGTTAGTATAAATGTTCAATGAAACAAACCTGCCATGTACCCCATAGTCAGGCCAACTGTGTTGCTAAACACTTGTGTGGCGTGTTTGACTCTCATTTTTGGTATTAGCTGTGGATATACATGCTCAGCTGTTAACTTTTTCATAAGCTTGACTCCTCTATATCTTGGTCCTCGTTTATATAAAGCTTCTATGCGTGACCAGGAAGCTAACTTTATTTTACCATCTTCTTTGAACTGTAAATCTTTGGTAATCAGGTTATTTCTAACGCCCTTCATGAGATGAGGTGGGTCATAAATTGGGTACATGTTTTTTTAATCTATCTCAAAAAAGCCTCCAGGATAATTTTTGCCACACCTTAAATAGTCTCCTTCAGTTACCTTCATCAAAAGATTAAGTGCAGCCATATTGGTTGCTCCTTGGTCGCATACTGTAGCAACCACATTTAACCCAATTTCATTTAAAGAATGAATAATATGTTTTAATTGCTTGCATAAATCTGCTGTTTTAGTGCTTCCTTTACAGAATGAAAATGATATAGGTTGTTTGTATTTTTTACAAATACCCCTTATCATGAAAACACTCACATGGTCACAGAATGTCTTTGATCTCTCTTCACCATTATCAATAAAACCGTGGATAATATCATTGGTCTTGTCATAGGATAAATTAGGTGCTATGGCCATTTCGTCAAAAATCAGGCAGCAATACTTGTGACGGGCGGGCATTTTTTCTACTTTTTTTTTAAATGTTGAAATATTACTTCACTGAATCCTGGCTCTAGATTTATTTTGCAAAGCAATTTCTCCAAAGTTTTTCGCTTGGGAAGTATGCACATTTGACTAAGTATTCGGTATGCTCTAGGGGAAGGCTTGTATAAAGATAAACAGAGAACTTTCTCATCTAGAGTAAAACGCCTCCCTGCAGGTTTCTTTGCAAACTGCTTAATCTGCATTGCGAAAAATGTCTGAGCTGCTGGTGTCATTTTTTCTTTCACCATTTGATAGGCAGATGATTTCATAATTTTTTCTGCCATCATTATTTCCATTTTTAGCTTTTTGTTTGTATTGCGAGCTTTGCGCAATTTTGCTTTGACTTCAGATATATGTCTTTCAGCTTCTTTTCTGTTGCAGTCAAAGGCATGGAAATCTTATAACGACCTGAAAAATAAAAACAAAGTTATGCATTGGGTATTATCTATATACTAATATTATATAGGTAAAATTTGCTTGTTTGTTTGTATGTAGGGGTAATCTCTGGAACAAATTATTCAATTCTAAATGTTTTTTTCTGGTAGGAAGCTACAATATTCCTGACTGCTATAGGCTATAAATTATGCGGGTAGAAGCTAGTTTAAAATATTATTATACAGTATGTGTAGAATATTTATTTTGAGCATCATTATTTGTTTACAAGTCTTACACCAATATTCATTACTCATAGTACATACATCACGCCTGTAATCCCCGGAGGGTTAAGCAAAGGTGTAAGTACCTAATAGTACACACACATTTCGCGAGTTATGTTTAAGTCCCATGTATTAGGAGGCGAACCTATTGCCATCAACCAGGCACAAATCCAGACTCCGTGACTGCTACTGAGAAATTCCTTAAGAAAAACCCAATAACACTTTGCCCGACCTGGGAATCGAACCCGGGGCCTAATGCTCAGCAGTCGCGATTGCGCTACTAGATAAATGAGGCATTCTACTTATAGTATTTTAATAATTATTTTGTTTTTTATTTACCTGGATTCGAAGATCTAGATATGTCTGTGTCCATTGGTCCGGAACTGGTCTGGTAGAGGCAGCCATCTCCATTTGAAGTAAAGCAGATGGCATTTCAATACTCATTACTGTAATCACAATAGCAAAACAAAATTAAAAAAATGTATTTTTTATCAATTACCAACCGCAAAATATCTATCAGCAAAATTGGTCAACACTATCTTTGGACTACTGTATAATATTTACCTGGCCTCGAAGATATATCTGTGTCAGTTTGAACTGGTCTGGCTGAGGCTGTCTTTATTTGAACTGAAGTAGATGGTAGTTCAATATTCATGACTGTAAGAACATAATAAATATAAATTAACATTGGGTTAATTATTAAAGAAAACCGGCCAAGTGCGAGTCGGAGTCGGACACGAAGGGTTCTGTATCACTGTAAAATATTTAACTAATTATTTATATATTTAACTAGCTGTTCCCCGCGGTGTCACCCGCTGCTCAGCCCCTAAAGGTCGTACCGTGATGTTATATAGCCTCCCTCGATAAATGGACTATCCAACACAAAAATATTTTTTCAATTCGAACCAGTAGTTCCTGAGATTACCGCGTTCAACCAAACAAACAAACTCTTCAGCTTTATAATATTAGTATAATTAAAAAAAAAACCGGCCAAGTGTTCTCCTATACATTCCAACTGCAAATGTAAGTTTATATGCACAATATTGGAGATTTACCATGTCATTTCAAGACCATAGATTTCCTTTAAAATTACCTGTAATCTATAGGTATATAACTATTTTTACCCGACTACGGCGAAGCAAAAAGGAGGGTTATGATTTTGACCGGTATGTATGTATGTTTGTATGTATGTTCATCAGCTGTTCCCTCATAACTTCTGAACTACTTATCACTACTTGACAAATGAGGTGTCGTTAGAAGCGTCTCAGTTGTCCGCTGGTTATAGGGTAGGTGACGTGTCACTAAATCCAATATGGCGCCCTCTAGGGGATGAAAAGTCGTAACCGAAAAAAAATAATTTCGCACAGTATCGACATGGGTATCAAATTAAAGGGCTTGATGAGCACATTTGAAATATATATACATTATATAGCTTTTACTAGCTACTTTGCCTGTTTCTAACAGTGTCAACATGGGTATCAAATGAAAAGGCTTAATGAGTACATTTTAAATTCACTCGCTGCTTTGCTTATTATATCAAATAACCCCAAAATAGTGTAAATAAAAAATAAGTTAAAATAACTAAAACCCGACTACGAAAAAATCGCGCACTAAAAAGTATAAAACAAGAACAATCCGTGTTACAGAAATTTTTAATTAATAGCCGTGGTCGTACGCCACCTAGCCAATAAAGATTGTGTGAAACAACCGCAGGTGGCATACGACAACGGCTATTAATTAAAAGATTTCTGTAACACGGATTGTTCTTGTTTTATACTTTTTAGTGCGCGATTTTTTCGTAGTCGGGTTTTAGTTATTTTAACTTATTTTTTTCTGTATTGTTTTCTTTTTCAATGCTCTAGTCAAGCGCAACAGGTCATACTCACAGATACAGTTAACATTAGCATGTCGGTGGTGGTGAAGCGAATATATACAGGGTGGAATTTTGTAATGCCACCTGGAGGGAAAGTACTCTTAATACTGCAGATAGAAAATTTTACTCAAAGGAAACTTTCCTTTATTTTTGAATAGAAAGCAAACTGCATTCAAAGATTTTCGAAAATTCTCTTCTCCCACACCCGGGAAACGAACCGGCTAAAATCTGAAAAAATTATACCCTGTACTTTTATTGCATTGATCGTTAGGGTCCATTATAAGGATGAAATCCCTCTAACAAACATGATAAATTAAATGAAAGGAAAACCAGGAAATGTTAAATTAATTTAATTACTTACAAAAATGGTAAACTAACTAATTAGTTGCTCGAAATGGGCTCCATTCTCTTGAAATCTTTGAATGCAGTTTGCTTTCTATTCAAAAATAAAGGAATGTTTCCTTTGAGTAAAATTTTCTATCTGCAGTATTAAGAGTACTTTCCCTCCAGGTGGCATTACAAAATTCCACCCTGTATAATAGGTAAGATTTACCCCTTTTTTTTTTTTTTTTAGCGTGTTAAAATCATCAAATGAGTCCTCCCACCCCGGGCAGGGCGGGAGGGACTGTCAGACTTGTACTGACTAAAATCCACGGTGTCCTTCAATAGCCTTTTATGTTCCGGGGTCACGGTAATGAGATAAGCCCCGCGACCCCGGCAGGCTTTGGCCCTCTTGGGCCCCCGCCATCGTGCTGACGCTCTTTGTGGCGCGCGTGGAACACAACGCGCCGTCGACCCGGGCATGGTCCATGGTCGGGCGGCGAGTTGCCCTTTACTCGCCGCCCGCATGCCCGCGCCTACGGTGGCCGGAGATCGTCTTGCGACGTCCGACGCCGTGGGCGTCTACCATTGCGGGTGGGGCGGAGGAAGGACGCTGTCCTCTCTCTCTCACGGCCCGCCTCCTCCTTAACGAGCATTACTGCTTCGCAGAAGGAGGCGACCGCTTCCCACTCCGTCTCGCCCCGCAGCATGGCCTCGACCAATGCCGGGCGCGAGAGGTCTCCGCCTATCGCTGCCGTGAGGACACGGCGGTGCTCTGCCCAAGCGGGGCAGTCTTGCACCGTATGCTCTACTGTGTCCTCCGGGCGATCTTCGCAATGGTGACACCCCGGCGTTTCTTCCTTCCCCATCCGACACAGGTACCTCCCGAAACATCCGTGTCCGGTGAGGACCTGCGTCATCCGATAGGTCAGGACGCCGTGACGCCTTTCCAGCCACTCCTCAAAGAGGGGTCTTACCGCCGCGATTGCGGCGTGCCCGAAGATTTACCCCTGCCAAAAATCGCTAAACTCGCCTAAACATTTATATTTCACAAATAATAATAAGTATTCTATTAAAATTATAAAAACCTTCACAATAATTTCACTTAGGAGGCCTTGATGCTTTCTATTATTATTTTCCATTAGAAGTTTATGTAGTGAATCATTTACCTGGCCTCGAAGATAAATCTGTGTTGATGGGAATGGGTCTGGAAGAGGAGGCTGTCGTCATTTGAATTGCCGTAGATGGCAGTTCAATATGCCTGCGCTCACCAACATGCACACCTGAAATTTATATGAGTGATTATTAATAGGGATGAACACAACCTTTTGGGATAAAAGGATTTATTCATAGGAAGCCGTTATCATCATCAATCAAAATTTAAAGAACATACTTTTACTTTTATGAAAATTTAATATTTTCAGACACAATTTCTAATAATAAGACTAGAGTAATATTAATCTGCTTAAAAAAACTTCTTCATGAAGTAAGTTTCTATTTTTAAATTGCTTAGTATTTCACAAAACAAAACATTGTTAGATTATTTACCTTTACTTTCTTCCATCAATAAAAAGAGTATAGTATTTTTAAAATTAACAATTTTTACCTGGAATTTCAAGTGTTGGAATTGCCAGTGCAGTTAGTTTCATATTTGGAAATGTGTAAACATCTTCAAAATGTTTATGACACACTTTTCTGTTCTTATATAAGTATGAATTCGTTATTTTCTCCAATAATATCTCCTCCAATTTTCATAACCCAAGTGCGAAAACGTTCTATTTGAGCAGGATTGTTTGGATTTGGAAACCGGTGCAACGGCAATCCTAAAACATGATAATTAAGAACTTGTTGCAAGATGTTCATCAAACATAAAAAAGAAAAGAAAACGTAACATAACACTCAAATTATAATTTTAAACTTGAACATTTAACTGTTTTTTTTTGTCCCATAATAAAATAAACTTGTATCTTCGGTTAGTAAAAAATAATGAGTGGTCTGGAGTCATACACATAATACTACTGACTTTTCTAGCTAACATAATTATATTATGTTTAGATATTTGTTACTCAACCACACTTCAATAGCTGAATAGGTTTGGGCGAACACAGGTAGACCATGACCTGGATTAACTTAAAGGACATTTTAAATCCAGAAAACAGGTTTCCATGGAATAATCTCCCATCACTAAGCAGACGAAGCATAATAGGAATGTGAGAATTGGCTAAGTAGTAATTATCCCACGGGAACGTCATACCGGGATAAAAAGTATCCTGTTTTAATCACGGTTATAAACTATCTGTGTACCCAATTTCATCCAATTCCGTTCAGCCGTTTTTGCGTGATTGAGTAAAAACATCCAAAAATCCAAACACCCACACTTTCACATTTATAATATTATTAGTAGGATTATATCAGTAAGAATTACAAGTACCTACATAGGTGGGTAATTTCAGAATTTTATGTAGTAACTTTGAACTAAAACAACTTTGAAGTAGGTACTACCAGTTACTTAGTACGTAAGGAATAATGTTATTCTAAGCCGGAAAACGGGAATTCTATAACATGTCGAAATTCTACACATACGGTGATACGAAATTACGAATAAAAAATATACTCAGACTGAGACAACTTACCGCCTCCAAGTTTCATGGAACAGCCGGGAACACAACAGGACCTTTGAGCCATCTTAAACTCATCGAGTAAAGTAAAGCCGGAGGAACAAAGTTCAACTATACGTACTCTAGTAAAACAAAAGCGAGAAAACACGAAAATACAAGAAAATTAACAGGTTAAGCGCATACACTTCAACCGAAAAAAAATCTTGTGAAAAATTCAAAAGATTCAAAACAATGTCAAATCAAATCAAGTCAAATGTCAACGTCATTTGTCATCAGTTGTCATCGTTATTTCATAGTGCCATCTAGTAATAATCCTTTGATAAAATTACAAACAGCCTTTTTTTTCTTGAAGCGGCTAATAGATGGCAGTGCTTACAGCGTACCGTGCCGTTTGTTCTAAGATACCACAGCATGTTCCAGGCGAAGACCATGGCGACGTACAAATCACTGAACTGTGTATGTTAGCAGTAAAACGAGCGCACCTTATGTACGCGCAGAAAGTAGCGCCCCGAGTGCAGTATAAACTCCGGATGTGTTTCAACCCTCAGAAGAAAGTAGACCCAACATGTGCAAAAAAGAGTGGATTAAACTTAGCTTGCTTGAAAAATGAAACTTGCTTCAATAATGATGTTTATAATGTCATTAATTCTTTCATCAGATGTCTACAGAGGCCTGTGTGTTTGATAGGCCATAATGCCTTTGAATTTGACTTTCCACTACTGAAATATCATTTCAATAAGATGCAAGTAACATTGTCCAATGATATCATGTGTACAGATAGTGCCTATGCCTTTTTTGATATACTGGAACCTGAACTAGAAAATAGCAATATGTCAATGCACTTGAAAAATACTGCCAAAAATAATAAGCCTAAAATGTTTACTGAATTGTGGCGGGAAGAATTTTATACATACCCGATAGACTCAGAAAATTTGACAGATGAAAGCCGAAAAGTTGGAGTGGATGATGAAAGATTAACACTTGAAGGGGCAGAGTATAATTGTTTCATGATTATGAAAATAGCTAAAGCACAGGCAAAAGCATTTACTAAATGGGTTGAACAATATCACTGTCCCTTCTCTGAAGTGCCAGAAATGGATATGTAATTTTATTTAATCTCTATTCTCAATATTTATAATAAGTGTTACAATTTCAATATTTAACTAGTGTGTGGATGTCATTAACGCAGCTTCTTTAGATACCCTGAAGATTATTTTATAAGGACAAGGTGTTTTAGACATTAAGTCATTTTCCATCCAGTTTTTTTTTAGTCAGTAAGTTGTTATGTTTGATTGATATTGTTGATTCTATGTGTATGCCATGCGAGGTGTTGTTAATTAATGAATAATATAAAACTGTAATTACCATATTAAGGTATGTCTAAGAACTTAGTTCTAACTTGATTGTGATTTTTGTGATAGATAATAGCGTCAGTTAACTTTGGGCACCTACTTTATAATGACTGTAAGAAGTGCCTGTAATTTAAATAAGCTTAAGTATGATTGTATGATTCTCAAAAATAAGACTGTATTAAAGAATGACTGTTGTGCAATGCTTGTGAAAAACTGATTTTCAGAGTAGTTAGTACTATTTGTGTCGGACTGGAATTTACCTAATCTTTTGTAAAAACAAAGGATAGATGTAAACAAGGAGTCGGACTGGATTGTAAAAGTATACATTTTTATGTCTTTGGATGTATAGAAAGAGATGATTTAAACTATTCTGTGATAGTGCTGTCTCAAATGGGTTTTGTTTCAGTTAATAATTAAGTAACACTTAATTTATGGGAGATCATTGTTTGCTAAACAATCACCTCATTATAGATCAAAAGTACAATGTTATTTAAATTTACAAACACTGCCACAACAGTCACTCTTGTAGCTAATCAATAAAAATAATATAGGTATAATATATGTATGGTTGTAACTATTGCCAAAGCATTCTAATACTTCTATTTACAAAAACATATACCTTAGGATAGGTATTCAAATATTACTTTAAGTTGAAGACTATTCAAATATATAACACAGATTTTTATAGTTTTTTTATTAATCAAAAAATATTTGACATAAAAAATGTAAACATAAATGAATCATAAACAGATTTTGATCTCATAGTTGCCTAGTTTACTAAATTGTAGACATTTGATTAGCTTTATCACTATTGTACCTAAGTTTGACAGTATTCGTCTTCGTGGTACTCAGTAGGTACTATTATATCTATCTAGACTAGAAATGGAAGTTAATAAACGATTATTTAGATCACAAAGTTTTTTATTCATTACAAGTTCTAGACGTTCTAGTCAAACTCGGACTAAACAAACTGCTTCCTCAGTGGTACTACAGATCTACAGATGAGGTCGCTTGTTTGTCGATATTTTTTTGAATTTGGCGGCTAGGTACAGACGCCAGCCTGTCAACCTACCCCAAACTGTCAACAATATTCTGATGGTTGTGAAAATCTGTGGCCCTCGAAATTCATGACTGTGTTTTTTGCAATTTGCTTATCAGTGACAATAGGTATAATTCGCGACAATAACCAGTATAATTTTAAATGAAAGAATGATTAAAACTATAAACAGTCCACGATAAATGAGGCCGTCAGCGCAAAAGTGGCCTAACCCACAATTTTTCATATTCGTACTTATCTATTGCAATTTATTTAAAATTAGTTTACATGCAAAACCGGCCTATCCCTATTTTCATCCATGGATAGCAGATGACGTTGTAAACATTCTTTTTGCGTCCAATTTTTTTGCCTGCGACGCAGTGTAAAAGTGGCCTAACCCAACAAATTTTTAGTAAGTGGACATTCGTACATGACTTGTGATTACGATTTTGGTCTAGTAGAAAAACAAAAACTTTTTTAAAAACATTTATGTTCCTCAAGATTGGAATCAAGTGATTTTGGCTGCCCGGAAAAAAGACCATTCATAATCACTAATATGACAAAAGTTATTTTTTTTCCTACTCAGTCACTTCTAAGAAACATAACAAACAGAAAAGTTTCTAAGCAAGCTCTTCGTAAGCATGGGTTTACCCGCTTGCTTGCTTGTTGAGTGGTTAAAAATGTAATGGTTAATGTTTCATGAAAAGCATCCATTCCAGTTTTTTTTTTTTTAAGGAATCCAATAATATTGATGTTCTATTTGAAGAGTTTGATTTGAAGAAACTCAATTCTGTTTGCATCCAGAACCTAAATATTTTATATTCTGATGGTCATGTCGTAAGTGATAAGAAAATGAAAGATTTAATGGACTTATTACATTTTATACTACCTGTAAATCATTGTTTTTAAAATGAGTTAAAGACATCAGCAGCTGAAATTGATAATATTTTCAATGATGAACCTATTGATGACTAGTATAAATTCTCTTTCAAGTAGGTACTGTTTTAATTAAAATGTAATTTTATATTAATTTTAAGAATAAAAAGGTGATTTCATTTACATTTTCATATTTTTTTTGGCCTAACCTTCTGGATATTAGGGAAAATATATAGTTACTTTAAATGCAAAGGTGGATACCACAAAAAAATATTAATTTGTGATTATTTTCAAAAATAATCTTCTTCCTCACAAAGAATGTACCATAGTAACTAAATAAAATACACTTGGAAATTAAATTCAAGTATATAATTACTATGTATTCAATTTAATTTCACGAAAATTCAAATCTCATTATCTCCATACTATGTTGAGCTTAGGCCACTTTTGCGCTGACGGCCTCAAATATTACTCGACTATTTGATTTAATCGACTAAATGAAACTTTTAAGCACTGTTCAGTAATTATTGTGGCATCATTGGCGTACTACTGGCAAGTTGGCAACACCTCATTTAATGACAGTTGTTCCACCGCAGTTGTCGGTTTGGTGTGTAGCTCCGTTGCTTAATTTACTATTATTTATTACTATTTGGGCGGATTTTATTAACAAAAGTGAAAAGAACGCTATAATATATCTTAAAAATCCTGTTTAAGACTACAGAGATAGTGATTTGAGTACATTTAAGTGACATTTTGGAAACTGTTCATAAAATAGGCAATGCAGTGTTCGCTATCAAATAGAATTCTCTAATAAATTGTGATTTATTTATTTAACAATGGGGAAATTGTTGAGTCTTTTGTCTCGGGACGATTCTAATTGTTGTTCGTCGCCGCGTTATGATATATTTTTGGATTTCGAGAACGCCGCGCCCACGGATACTGAGCGCGCGGTTTATGAGGAGGTCCAGAGGGTGTTATTAGATTCGGAGAAGATACTAGAAGAGATACAGTGTTATAAGGGTGCGGGGAAGGAGATACGAGAGGCGATAGCGGACCCGTCGAGGATATCACAGGAGAGAGCGTGGCGCGCGGTGCGCCCGCTCGTTGACAAACTCCTGCGCTGCTACAACCATTCGCTCCAGCTGCAACGGGTAAGTCTATGAATCATTACGATTTAACAAAGACCCATTCATTCACTATAAAATGGTCTTTATCTGATTCTCTGATAGTTGTTCTATCAGAATAGTAAAAATACTTTATTTCTATCTTATTGGGGGTATCACGTAAATTATGTAATAAATTCTATTTCATTTTTAATACTTGTCAAGGACTATAATATGAAAATTCCAAAATGGTTTATCCACTATCATCAAATTGATATTTTCCTCATACAGATACATTTATTACCATTTATTTACCTTATTGGTACTACAAATACTTTATATGGTTTGGCCAATACTAACTTTCTATAGTTACCACTAAATGAATAAAATCCAGTCATTGGATAAATAGTAAAAAGCTATTCTACTTAGAGATTACTAGTGCCATGTATCAAAGTGCAATAATAATAGTACATACATATTTATTACCTTGTAATTATTATTCATACAAATTTATTTTTAGTCATTTGCTTTGTTTATTTTGAATCACATGTTCACTATAATATCCATGTACCTATTTAGATGATTTAACTTGTAAATCCTAATACTTCTTAGGCCTGCCCGTTTTCTCTTCTTGTCAGAAAGTTTATTGAGTCCTCAAAAATTTCTTATTTACCATTAAATTATTTACTGTAGAATTTGTTTGAAAGTTGGAACCATTCTAAAACAATTGTTTTTGAAGTTGCTTGCTTCTAGAGTCCGTGCCACCACTTACTACCTAATTATGGAAAATTTGTGGTAGTACATTTTTTATTGCAGTTAGATGTAACGATACAGACACTAACGCCATGTCAGAAGTCCCTCAATGTTAGACTATAAATAATATAATTATAAATTCATATTACGCAAGCTCACATTATCTTACATTTTTATTCCTCAATTGTTTTCAGTGGCTTTGTCTGCTTAAACCTCCTAAACTGCCACACAGGAATGTAATACTGAGATGTACTGTATCCTATGAGTTATTCCAGATTGTGTTACAAAAATTTCATCAATCCAAACTTTTTCCATTATGTATTAAGGATTCTTAATTTTTTTTTAAATTATGAAAGGTTAAAAGGGAGCAGAATTTCTTTCTTAGAATTTTTAAGTTCTAAATGGCACCATAGCAATTTGTGCCTAGTTAATTAGTCTAAAAGGTCTACACTTGCTTGTCAACCTGACTATACCAACCCAACAGTATTCCTTACTATCTCCACTATATAAACATTAAATATTTCACCAAGAGAGTACATACATTGTCATTTAGCATCCTGTATAGTACTTTGATAAGTGTGATAAGATTACATGATGTCATATTGATAAGTTCTCTCACTTGATAAAACTGTAAGCAAATACAATACAATGTTTGTCAAGTGTTTATGGAAATATTTAGTTTTAAATATGTTTTATTCATTATTAATGAAGAAGTGTGAATTTAATATTTTATTCTAAACAAAAATATTTTTTAAAGAATCCAACAAATGTCAAATGTAAAAACCAGACAGCAGTTTAGTGCTTTTTAGACACTCTAGACTAGAGGCCCCCAGTTAACTAAATAGCTATCTTTTTTCTGAGAAACGGATTGCATGCAATCATAATAAATAAAAAAATTCAAACCTAAAAAATAATATAAAAACGGATCGAATATAAACGGTGCTCGCGGAGGTCAGCCCACGAATACGCCGTCCTTTACTTCGATACGTAATTAACCACCATCCATTCTGTTTCAATCATGGTCGACCTGGGGTCTCCTGGACTCCTGCCCTGTGTGGCGCGGAAGGCACTGTCAGATTCTTACTGAGTAAAGGTGAACGCACACTTATCCGAGCCGAAAGCGTCGAAGTAGTCAGATATACAGAATTCTAAAATTCGTTTCGTTCAACTCCTTCGACGCGTTCGGCTCGTATAAGTGTGCGTCCACCTTTAAAGTCAGCCTGTTCCTTCGAATACCCTTTGCGATCTAGGGCCGCAGTACCTACCCTTTTTAGAAAGACACGCGACCCCGGACAGAATCATGGCAAACCACAATCGTTTATCATGTTAAGACTACGATCATCATTTTTCCGTCACAGGTGATTAACTGTAATCCAAGTACCCCACACCTAGTTAGTAAAAAAATAAAAAAAGGCTACTCTTATGTAATGATAATGGATTAAAATGTCTCCCTAACCTCCCTAATGAGTTTCATGTGGGCGAGAACACATGATATTTATGAAAGTATAAGTGGCTATAAATAATAAGACGAGGGTGTCCATTCCCCCGTAAACGTTTCACGCTAAACACGCGTGCTGAAAGGTTACCGCCCACAGACGCATTTACATACGTTCTGCATTAGTTATATTGAATACAGAAAGTACACCGCGATAAACTCGAGGTCGCGAAGTTGCAAGTTTTTTGTCAGTTGATATAAATCTCATCGATAAAAATGGCACGTGTTCATGAATGAAGTTTGATCAACAAAATCCTCTTTATGACATTTTCGGCAGTACTTCAGATGCAGTTAGAATCGTCATAGTCAACAAGACGTCAAACCCAGCGCTCCATACGCTCTCCCGAGGCAATAATTTGATTAACTTCCCCACAAGGTCACAATACAATAAAAGTTAACGACACGCAGCATATCCACTGTATTGTTTCCAAAACTTGAAAATATTATGAAGAACGGCCAATGGCTCGGAAATAATTTACTCCCCAAACACACGCTATTAAGATGATAACCACACAGATAACAGCGCAATTGAAAATCTACATTTTCTACTAAAGCTCTCACGTTTTGGCTCACCATACTTTTTTTTTCCTTAGCCTGTACTCTTGCACTGAAATGCCTTTCCTAATCCCTTTCATGAACTCTTCCCGGACGCGTAATGCCAAACTGTATACTGACCCAGACACCCATAGTCTGTACTGAACTACGTCGTGCTCGTTGAAATCACAAACAAATTGGAGCAAAGTACATAGGTACGAGCTCAGAGCATTCTGAGATAGACGTATAGCAAACTGTGACACGCGAATATCGCGAGTATCGATTGATTATTATTTTTTACGGCCCCGGAAAAATATTTTTCGAGACATTAAATGAAGAAAAATGGCTCGACTGAGACCTGCTTCGCGGGGCCGCCACCTTGATTAGTAGTAATTAGTTATTTGACCTAGGAATGCAAGAGCGAGCGAAGCGAGCTCGGGACCTTGGGGCACCCCGACACGGACAGGTTAGGTTAGAAGGGGATGGCTGGGTCTGAAAGACCCCGCCATCCCCTTCGTGGTTATTTTTTTTAAACCACCCAGAAGTAGGAGCCCCGCCGAGCGGGGCTCCGTCGAGCCACCTTGATAAGTAGTAATCAGTTATTTGACCTAGGAATGCAAGAGCGAGCGAAGCGAGCTCGGAACTTTGGGGCACCCCGACACGGACAGGTTAGGTTAGAAGGGGATGGCGGGGTCTGGAAGACCCCGCCATCCCCTTCGTGACTGCTGCTGGACGTCTGGACTCGTATGTATTTTGATTCAGACACTCTCTGAATAGGTATACAGTTTGCTCTTCAACTACAAAGGCAAACTGCGATCGAACTCAGAGCAACCCCGGTCTGGGTCAGCATACAGTTTGGCAATACGCTTCCCGGACCGCTTCGAACAGTTCGAACCAGCCAACCATGCGTTTAGTAAGCCAAACAAATTTATAACTACCTATATCTTGGTAAAATGTACCTTCTGTCATTTAAAATTATGGGTCTCTGGCTGACCCTGCAATCTTCTGCTCGTTACTTACACAAAACGTTGAAAGTACCGCCAGATCGTAAGACTACTTACTCAGTACCTACTCAAGTAGAAGTTACTGTGTTCTGGTAACTAAGGAAAGTATGTAATAAATATCCTTACCATCCTTACCTTACCGTTTTCAAACTGACGTTATTAACTTATTGTATACAACACGCTGACGTTCTGGAAATCTTACGACCGAGCATAAAATTAGTCATAGTTACTACCTACGTGCCTACCGCAGCAAGCACAGATCCAATCGATTGATTCACTTAATAGGGGAAGCCCAATGGCACGGATTGCATGTCCATTTACCGAAGAATTACTTGATAAGTACAAGAAATTCCTCTGTAAATCGCCAATCAAGCACCGTTTTCGCTTTGAGCGTAGATTTAAAGCCGTTTGATTGGTCTATTCGAGGTTTATCTAGAGTTTAAGAATCCTTCGGTAATCGGTTAGACGGATCTAAAGAACGTACAGCCAAAATGAATGGGGGGAATACTTACCTAGATGATTTTATTACCGGCCGGACATAAACGTCCGTTTAGTTGGTACTGATGGCAAGTCTACACAATCGGTCGCAAACGGCTCCCAGCAGGCCTAACCGACTACGACTGGTTAATATCTTTTCGGCTCCAATTGTACGTGTTTCCGGTACGTTAAGAAACGTACAATAATATAATATTCGCTCCTTATTTGGTATGTTACTCATACTGTTTGACACGGTAGCTACAGGAATCGATGTCTTGTTATGTCGAACTGATAAATAATGTGACAGTTCAAGAACTTCCAAGTATCTTCTAAACAATTATTTTGTTGAAATTGTTTCACGTTCTCACCAGGAAATGTACCTAACTGATGAAAGGATACAAAATTAAATGGGGCATTTGCAATCGGTTATTCAGTTGGCACAAATATTATACAGAAAGTCCGGGATGAAAATAATGATGCTTTCCATTATAGCAAGCCTGAATGCTACGATTGTAACAAAAAATACCTACGAACCTTTCAGCTTTCAAGTTTTTCAACGGGCAAAAAAATATTGAAAAAGAAAAATGGACTGCAGTAAAAGCAGTTTCTATTATTACAGTTTTCCAATGCACGTAAAATCTAGAGTTACTTCATACATAGGTACCTATTCTCTGAACTGGTTTAAAAATACATTATAATTGACTAGTTTTCAGCCCCAGCTTCGGTTTCAAATTTTCGACCTGCCAGGTAAATTTTCCGAAAATTATCTTCATAGATATCTTTTCCTGACAATAACGAACACAACAAAAAAGAATCATCCAATTTTGTGCAGTCGTTCGGAAATTATGCGCGTACAGACAGACTTAGCGCCTTTGTTTCTATTGTAAGATTCTGTTACTATTTTCTATGTTTAAACATGATGTAGTTAGACCACAGACTAAATAACTACATACGCACTTGTTCTGCAGCTCGCCAGAGAATGAGATAAATAACTCCCAGTAATAAACATATCAACAGGCCGGGTCTGGTACAAAACAGCACCTGTACTGGCCTCTCTGTATGTACTA
Source organism: Agrotis exclamationis (assembly GCA_950005045.1). NCBI lineage: Eukaryota > Metazoa > Arthropoda > Insecta > Lepidoptera > Noctuidae > Agrotis > Agrotis exclamationis. The sequence continues at coordinate 16,006,806 of OX465430.1, read as the reverse complement.
GATTCTACGATCAAAGCAATAAACTCGGCTCCTGATCAGGAAGTAAGGGGCGATAAAACAAATCGAACACAGAACATTAATTTGAATTTGCAGTTCTACGCATCCATCGTGATTTAAAAGTTGCCAGTAACAGTTCTTGTACCCTGTCCACATCTCGGTTAACCTTTAGAAGTTATTTTGTGGGCACTGCAAAACAAAATTGTAAATATAAACTATCTTAATATTACATTACAGGAAATAATATAATAATTGAACAATTAACTTACTGTTTTGTACCTACTTCAATATATTTTTGCGGTTAAGTTTAGACTTTAGAGTCATGCCAAACAATACTATGTTACATCAAATCACATTAAAATAGAATATACAGTATTTCAAATAGGGCTGAAGTAACTTTAATTATTTAATAAAAACATGCACAACTTAACAGATAGGGTTCAAGAAAATTGCACAGTTTTAACATAAAATGTTTACAAATAATAAATTATCTGATGAATTACGTTCCACAATCCATAAAATTAGCCTCTAGAATATTGATGCGGAAATGCATCAATATTCGTAATATTTATTTCTTCAAATATTACGTCAACAGAAAGGTACGAATTCGTAACCAACTACAGGCAGCAGCGGCAGACGACGCTGACGTGTCCCTATGACACAATGGTTTCTATTGTAGTTCTGGTTCTATGAAATACCTTCCGCAGCTAGCGACACGTTAGACGACTACAGTCATGTCCCACAGTCGCAGATGACGTGTCGTCCGACCGCAGATCAGTAGGTAGAGCCTCCGACCTTGGAGCCAATACTCTGAAAGATGCAAAAAAAGTTGGCTCTCAGAACATGAAAATTAACTGGAATACGGCGCTGCAACCATCGTAAGCTGCTGCTCTCTGCAGTCGCCGAACTCGTACCTAAATGATGATGATGATGACGATGCTAGCACATCAAGGACCTTCTCCTTTTGTGATGGAAATCTATTAAAGAAAGACAGAAAGGAGTAGGCTGATTTGCTGGCATCTATACGAACCAGCTGAACTATTTCTGGAGGAAAATTGCGAAACCTCCTTATGAAATTAATTACACGCTCTACATATTTTTGGAACCTAATTATAATAATAAAATCTGCTTCTGAAATCTAGGTCAAACCTAAAATTAACGCTATTTTTGCAAGTTCTTGATCCAAATAACCGGTGATGACTATAGTTTCCCGTAGCATAGGTACATATTAACTGAGTATTTATGTATAATTGGAGCAAGTGTTCATTATCCAATTTACGTAATCATAATGACCTCTCTACTCCACTTTCTATTGAAGTCTTTGTCTAAGTGTAGTTGAACTAATTTAGTTCCAAAACATTTTTTGGATGCTAAATCTACTTCTTGATTATGTATGACTGTTAGCCAACATAAAAAGACATGGAGAAATTAACTGGAGCTAATTGTTTATTATTTTGTGTTATAAAATCTGTCAGCCTAAAGTGCGGGTAGATTAACAAAACTAAAGAAGCTCAGATTCGACTACCGTCACTTCCAAATGCAAAAAAGAGATAAGAAAAATAACATTTCAAAAACAGAATGCAACATACCTCAGTCCCCACGTCCATGACGTATGTGTCAATCATCCAATCAGAACGGTCACAACTCACACGAGTCGCGTGAGAATGCGCGGCACACGATAACGTATGCTGCATCCTCAGAGGGCAATGGAACCATCAATTTATTTGCCTTATTAGATCTCCTGATTTATAAAACATAAATTAATAAGAACATTGTTGTGCTTCGAACTTTGGAGCAACTGATTCCGATTTATGTTAGTGTTTAAATTGGCTCTAACGTTGTGTAACTCATGTTTAATAATAATAAATGAAAATATAACCGTTTGTAGAAGTGTTTGTTTATACCTGCCTAATGGTACCCGGATAAAACAATGGGTCGTGTAATTAATGTTTACATGTTATCAGTTCCGTGTCAGACTTAGGCCTAATGTTAACAACCACGTAAATTAACAATACTGGCGAAGTTTTGTCTGTTGTTAAATCAACGACTGCTAAATTATTTAAAATAATTGTACTTTCAATACCAATTGATGTTTTTGAAAACACTGTGACCCACTCAAACTGCCTACAAAAACATTATTTTGATGATTAAGGGCGCATAACCAGAAAATTGGCAACGTCGCAAATAGCTGTCAAATATTTACAAGTTTAAATTAATTTGGTAAATTTACTGTATGAAAATAAGAAATATGGCTCTGTAATGCACTTCTTCTTAGCGTGTCGATGGCAAATATTGTGTTTGTGTCGTTATGTCATATATTATGATTGGCCCAAAAAAACCCCGCTCACTGATGCAGCCATAAGATCGTCGAGTGTACAGGTTACAGGGCATGCGGTACAGGACAAAAGGTGGATCATTGTCTGTGGAGATACGCCACATAAACACTTCAGGTCCGAACCGTCCGTGAATCCCCATCTGTGGAGATTATCCTTGCTACGACCGACTTGGGTTCGCAGTCTATTAAAAGATTTCCAAGTCGGCCACGGCAACGCGTAATCCGCCGGGAGGCTCTCAGAAGGCTCGATAAAGCCGTCAGGTGGTCTGAACAGTTCCTTCCTGTAATGCACTAAAACACTGATTAGGTAATGCAATAATTAATATCGTATCACCGAATATATACCTAGTTTTAGATGTAAAAAAAGTATTTGGAAACCTACCAAATGCTTTTTTTCACCTGAAACGGTTACAACATCAAATTCAGTGTTTTAATTGCATTCCTATATCAATGTTTTAGTGCACTACAGAGCCATATTTCTTATTTCCATACAGTAACGTTGCTAAATTAATTAAAACTTGTTAACATTTGACAGCTATTTGCGACGTTTCCAACTTTCAGAATATGCGCTCTTAAGGAACTGGGAAAAAAGATTGACCGCAAGAAAAAACAGTGATATCCGTGAAGGGATAAAATCATAAAAACGGGTTTCCACATACATCAATACCGTAATGGTGTGAATAATTCTCATCTCATTATACGACAGTTAACTAATAATTGAAACGGTTTAATTTATTTATATGAGTCAAATAAAACAATCCATTTGAAAATAACGATTTTCCTTCCTCCTGGCAAAAGTTGTATTTTACGTACCTACTATGTATCTATGTTACATGCGACATACTGGATTGAATCAATCGAGTAAGTGCTTAATTAATTAACTGGAGTCAAGTGATGATAACCTAGCCTCTTTAAGAGATTGATATGGCTATAACTCAATTTAGAATTGAAATCGTTTTGATGCAAACAACTTTTAGTCAGAATACAATTCTAAGCAGCGTTGCACTGAGAAAAGGGGATACTGCGAAATTGTTCCACCCAGTGGTCCATACAAAGCTTATTCTAACACGAACACTAATAGTTGGTGCAGAATGTAATTCTCCAGATTGCCATTTCAAACCGCAATGCACGGTCCATTTTAGTCAGAACAATGACAACAAACGTCAGGGAGACGTGAGTAATAACAGAGGTACAGTCAGCATCAAAAGTCGATGACCACATTCAGATTTTCAAAATTACTGTACATTTATATCACCCATAAATCGCTCAACAAGATAGGCGCCAGTATTGAATGAACATCATTAAAGTTCAAAATTAACTGAACACTACTCGTCAAAGGTCACTGAACACCGTTTTGTCAAAAATTTCTGATCGTTATAATATCCGAAAACGCCATAACATTCAGTTTTACAAAAGTCACTGAACAATATAAAATACTTGTTTTAGTTAGGTATCTAGTGTAATCACGACAATGTCTAAAAATAACTTAACTTAATAAATAACAAAAGTGACTGAACAATATAAAATACTTGTTTTAGTTTTCTAGTTGAATTCACGGCAACGGTCAAAATTAACTTTACATCATAAATGACAAAAGTCACTGAACATTACTTTGTTTCGGATAGCGTGTAAACTACTTCTATCTAAAAGTAGCTGAACTGCATACTAAAAAATCTTTAGAGTTATAAATCCAATCGTGTCCTATCCAAACTAAATCATGTAAAAAAAATTAAATGGATGTGAATTTCGAATTTAACTTTCCAAAATAATTTTGTTTTTTTTTCATAAGATCATTGAGAAATATTAGAAGTAGGTGTTCAAGCGGCAAGCACATTTTCCCATTTTTTTTTTTTTTACACATTCACTTTTCTTAATTAATTGTCGTTCCGGTTGGATTTTTGCAACTCAATTTTAAGGCACTTCCCGATAAGCTACCTGACTGAAATTTTGCACACGCTCTGAATTTTGATGACAATACATGACTAGCTAAGAAACGTCATAACAAATCCAATATGGCGGCCTCCCCAAGATGCCGGACTGGCTGTTTGAAATCCACCACCATGACATGGGTATCAAATGAAAGGGTTTGCTGTCAGGAATATGAAAAAAATAGTTACGTGTCTTAAATCCAACATGGCGGACATCGAAGATGGTGGATTGGCTATTTGAAATGCACCCCCACGATATGGGTATTAAATGAAAGGGTTTGCTGAATGGGATACGAAAAAAAATATCACGTGACCTAATCGGGTACACTACGATAATACGAAAAACTTTATTCCGAAATTCATAAATGCGAATTTCAAAATACCGATTTTCATAATTCCGAATGGTTCAAAATTCCTAATATAACAACTCCGATTGATCATTATTCCTATTTTCATAATTCCGAAATTTCAATATTCCTAACATTTATAATGACTATTTTCAAAATACCGAGTTTCAATAGACCGAATATTAAAAATTCCGAATTAATAATTTTCCGAAACATCAAAAACACGAATTCCGATGGTTAAAATTCCGAATAATTAGAATTCCGAAAATTTAATCGCTTATCAGAGAAAAGTATGCTTTTAAAACGCCTTGTCAAAATGCCTCTTAACTTTTTAATAAAGAATTTCTTTTGAATAAGAATATTTTCTTTTCAATGATAATAATTTCTTTTATAATTTCTTTTTGAGTAATTAAAATAATTTATTTTTGAGTTACGTATTTTCATTCATAATATTACAAAAATTCCCTGTGAGAAGAACGAAAGCTGTCAGAGTCGGGGTGCCCCAAGACACAATTTGCTCGCTATCGCATCCTGAATTCCTGAGTTATATTACCACTAAGGTGGTTCAGCGGAGCCCCGCTTTGCGGGGCTCCTATTTCCGTTAGCTTAACCTAACTCGAACCTAACCTGTCCGAGTCGGGGTGTCCCCAATCCCGAGCTCGGTTCGCTCGCTCTTACATCCTTGATCAATTTGTTGATTACCACCAAGGTAGATCGACGGAGCCCCGCTTCGCGGGGCTCCTATTTATGTGAGCAAGGTTCAAAGTAACCTAACACGAAGGGGATGGCGGGGTCTTTCAGAACCCGCCATCCAATTCGAACCTAACCTGTCCGAGTCGGGGTGCCCCAAGTCCCGAGCTCGCTTCGCTCGCTCATGGATCCTAAGTTCTCCTAATAACAATAACAATCCTGAAGGCAAACAGTCAAAGTCCAGAGGATACGCCTCACCACTCCGCGCCTACACAGGCTTAAATAACTCTCTAAGAGTACGGTAGACAAAACTACGTGGAGCCGGTTTTGCAGCAATTCGTTTCTGGCACTGACTTTGTAGAATGAGAAACGAAATTCCGATTTTCATTATTCCGAAAAAATCAGTTTATTCGGAATATTGAAAATCGGAATTTCGTTTTTCGGAATGAGAACTCATCGAGCATTACATTTTTCGAATATGTGAAAATCGGAAAACTAAGAAATCGGATATACGACTTTCGGTTAAATAAATTTCGTGATTCTTAATAATAGATATTGTAATTTTTAGGTATTATGATATTCGGAGTTTTGAAAATCGGAATACCGAAATTCGGAATAAAATATTTCGGAGTATTTGGGTGTTCCCGACCTAATCATCCAATCCAACATGGCGGCCGTCCCAAGTTGGCGGATAAGAAGTAAATTAAGTTTGAATAATAAAAAGACTAAAAAGTATAATTTTTAGTGCTTGCTAAAAGCGTGTTTTTCCCACGTTTTTGTTTGTTCGTTGTTCCGGTTGGATTTTTGCAACTCAATTTTGAGGCATTTCCTGATAAGCTAGCAGGCTGAAATTTTCAGGGTAGCTTCAAACCTTTGCAAGTTACACCCACGATCTATACACGTCATGTAAATATATCCCATAAATAATACCTTAAATAATATACGCCCCCACGTTTTGAGTGGCCCCTCTCTCAGCCCCGTAGGGTTATTTTCTATTTAACAACATGGGTTTTTAGATTTTTTAAATCTATTTATTTTTAAGCATATTTTCCAAAATAAACTCGCGAGCATGATTATAAAAATAAGCATATTCTGCTTAAAAAATATTCCGTCGACGTCATCTAAACTTTCTGTATCACGATCGAATAGTGACCGTATTTGTATAGAGCTGTTAGACTCACTATCAAAAATCACGCAGATTCTGATTGAATTTATACCATCGACGTAATTAATCATTTTTATAGTTCGATTGAATTGTAACCTTATTCGTAAAGCAATAAGACTCATTTTCTAAAATAACGCAGATTCTGTTCAGATTCATACCGTCGACTTAGTTTATGATTGTTTTAGTTAAGACTAAAAATTATACTTTTTAGTATTTTAATATTCAAACTTAATTTACTTCTTATTCGCCAACTTGGGACGGCCGCCATGTTGGATTGGATGATTAGGTCACGTGATATTCTTTTTGTATCCCATTCAGCAAACCCTTTCATTTAATACCCATATCGTGGGGGTGAATTTCAAATAGCCAATCCGCCATCTTCGATGTCCGCCATGTTGGATTTAAGACAATTTTTTTCATATTCCTGACAGCAAACTCTTTTATTTGATAGCCATGTCATGGTGGTGGATTTCAAACAGCCAGTCTACCATCTTGGACGTCCGCCATATTGGTTTTAAGTCACGTGACTATTTTTTCGTATTCCTGATAGCAAACCCTTTCATTTGATATCCATATCATAGGGTTGCATTTCAAATAGCCTGTCTGCCAATTTGAACGTCCGCCACATTGGATTAAAGTCACGTGACTATTTTTTTCGTATTTTTGACAGCAAACCCTTTTATTTGATACCCATATCATGGGGGTGGATTTCAAACAGCCAGTCCGCCATCTTGGGGAGGCCGCCATATTGGATTTGTTATGACGTTTCTTAGCTAGTCATGTATTGTCATCAAAATCCAGAGCGTGTTGAAAATTTCGTCAGCTAGCTTATCGGGAAGTGCCTTAAAATTGAGTTGCAAAAATCCAACCGGAACGACAATCAAGAAAAGTGAGTGTATAAAAAAAAATTGGAAAATGTGCTTGCCGCTTGAACAACCACTTCTAATATTTCTCAATGATCTTATGAAAAAAAAAAACAAAATTATTTTGGAAAGTTAAATTCGAAATTCACATCCATTTAATTTTTTTTACATGATTTAGTTTGGATAGGACACGATTGGATTTATAACTCTAAAGATTTTTTAGTATGCAGTTCAGCTACTTTTAGATAGAAGTAGTTTACACGCTATCCGAAACAAAGTAATGTTCAGTGACTTTTGTCATTTATGATGTAAAGTTAATTTTGACCGTTGCCGTGAATTCAACTAGAAAACTAAAACAAGTATTTTATATTGTTCAGTCACTTTTGTTATTTATTAAGTTAAGTTATTTTTAGACATTGTCGTGATTACACTAGATACCTAACTAAAACAAGTATTTTATATTGTTCAGTGACTTTTGTAAAACTGAATGTTATGGCGTTTTCGGATATTATAACGATCAGAAATTTTTGACAGAACGGTGTTCAGTGACCTTTGACGAGTAGTGTTCAGTTAATTTTGAACTTTAATGATGTTCATTCAATACTGGCGCCTATCTTGTTGAGCGATTTATGGGTGATATAAATGTACAGTAATTTTGAAAATCTGAATGTGGTCATCGACTTTTGATGCTGACTGTACTATCAAGTTTTGGATGCACAACCATATTCCTTCTCCCCAGCTATCATACAGTTGGAAAGAGACAAAACAACGTTTTGTAGCTTGCATGACGTGGTATATTGTTGAATAGGGATCTTTATTATGTTCGGTGCGGCTACAAGCGCGCTGCGGCATTTCGCAACGTGATATCTCTTACGGAACGTAAATGGCGGACCAAGCCTCTTTTTGATATACATGCGTACTTAATTTGAATACTTGGAACGACTTTCCTTATTCATTATGATTCAATGAACAGTTATTATGAATGTATTTAGGATCAAAATTGAAACGTCTCCAGAAGCTAGCACTTTCACATCACATCCATGTGGCAAGATATAACCACAATTACGTTACGCAGGTGTTTTCAGGATCACAATTTACTATTAGTACATCCAAAGACATTTTATAACCTTCCTTTAAAAACCCTTTCTTTCCGAGGCCATGGCGTAAGGTATTTTTAGACAAGGCGAGGCCATAAGGCGAAAGGACCGATGCGAATTGATTATCTCACGATGGCTTTGCCGTTCTTGTGTTATTATCTATTTATCTGTGTAAATTTCTAAACGTAAAGTTTCATGACATTTTAGGAATCACTACGATTTTGCAAATTTTATTTTGAATAGGAAATAGCAGTTTAATACTAGGTACTTTCAAAAAGCAGAATTCACTATCTGTTCTTTTAGCATCACTGCCACGTTTCCTGCCCTAGTCCCAATTTATTAAGGGTTGGCATCTCAAATTTTCTGCACTTTATACAAAATACTACATACTTACTTTGATGTAATAGTCAGCTCCAGAAAGATCAGTGCTCCACTTTTAAAAAGATCTCAAGTATGCAAAGTTATAGCAACAACTAAACCCATCTTGTTAAGTAACATACGTTTAACTTGGTTAAGTAAGGAGTTTTTGACGAGCTTTAGCAAGAATTCACTGGAACAATGGCGCTTTGGCATTGCCTCGAAGAAATTCCTTTAAAGAAGCCCATAAAACGATAATTATACAAGTTTTGCTAGTTGTTTGTTAAAACATTTTTTGTAAATAATGACCGGTGCCTTTTCCTTTTAATTTACTGGTACATGTTTATACGGTTGCCAGCTGCTCTCACGTCTCCTGTACTTTATTTTTATAATACTAACAGCATTGAAGTTGGCAGGTGCAACACGTCTACAAATAATTAGGTGCATTTAATTGTATGTTCATCTACCAACCTTTATGAAGGCATATATAAAAAGATCCTGCGTGTACTGACATTTATCCAAGCGCTGCAATTATCCTTAGTCATTCATAAGTGAATAAGACGGGTGGTATTCGATGTAAATCCATAATACCTGTTACAAATTGCACCTGCGCTCGTAACTTAGCCGTATTATGATTTCCAGCAAAAATATACCCATTATATTTCATACAAATCATTTGCAGACATGCCTGCTCAAGAAAGCTGCAAAAAGATAACGTTTTCCAACTTCAAACATTTAAGACAGACATTATTTTCTTTTGAACTTGTCTTCTCTAAGATCTTCTACGACCACAAAAGAATGCCAAAAAGATTTCGCGCTGATAAACATTTTTTAATTATTCTGGAAATTAGTAAGCGAGCCATTTCAACAGTACATAGTGGTGGAACAAACTGGTGGGTAGTCATGATAGCGCATAAATTACAATCCGGGAAGGTTTGGCGGCTCCGAACCAATTCTGAACTTTATTCCATATAAAAATTGCTCACATTTCAGCGTAGTGTTATGAAAACAACTTCAAAGTCTCGGTTTCAACCACAATTTATGCAGTACTCTGAAAGCACGTCCAACTTCGCACACAACTAGTGTTTTGCACGCAAAGCACCACTCTGAACAAAGTTTGGTGCAAGTATTGGCACGTAAAGTGCAACCATGTCGTTAATGTCGTATTGTTTCAGTATAATGCTGACTGTGGGTGCTTTGCCTTTTTTTTATCACTACTTATGTGGGTGTTACAGAATGGAATTTCAATAATTTTGCTATGTTATGCATTCGATGTATTGAGGGTCGGTGCCCACCTTAATAGCTGTTACGAAAATACTTAATAAGGATTGAGTAATTGTAATTAAAATTAGACATGCGCAACACAATTAAAAAGCCGTAAAAAAAGGAAATGGCTACGTTATTCAGTCAACGGTTGAAGAAGCGCGTTGCATATGAATTCCATCGGAGGAAAAACTTGCAACGTGTTTTATGAATACCAAGGTGTCCTAGTAAACGTTATAAATGCTAATTGACCAGTAGCATGACGCACTAGCCATACATTCATTAGGTCTAACAGGAGCTGTCCACGAGACAGATGATCGTGATGTGGAACCAAAGTTAATGGTGCATGGAGAACATTGCACTCGGATATAAAGAATGCACACTTTCTGTTACACTGTACAACTTAACTAAATTTTTTCTTTTAATAAACACATAAAAACCTGAGAAAATTACATTGATATGCAGAAAGCATGAAATAGCAGAATGTTCGCTATCGGGAAGTTGTACAAAGAATCAAACTATAACAATAAAATTGGATGCGCTCATAAAAAATAGCACTAATCGCGACCAGCACTTAATCAAGTTATTCAGAATTGAACTCTATGGTTTAGATGTTAGAAAATAAACAGTTACCGAACACATAGTTCATATTAAGGAAACAGTTGTATTCCATAAATGGCATGTTCACTCTCGCCGCCATCACTTTAATTCCTGACCATCTGGCAGAATTTATGGCTCAAATCTCGCAATTGGTCGGTAAACGGTGTTAATTTAATTACTGCCCCTGATCTCGTGTGAGCACTTAATTGAACATCGCGTTTGTACTGCGATGTGAACAGTTAATGTAAACAGTAGGCCATCTTACTTAACACTATTGCTGTGCAGTATTGTAGGCGTTGCATCTTAAACGCCACAGTTGTTACGGCTGGTCATTTGGTATTCTAGTAATCCTAGAAAGCTCTAAGCTGTTACATCAGCGTCTAAATTTTATAAATAGAATGTGTCTTTTGAACCGGCTTCTTCAAGGATTATGAAATTTTAAGCGAATCAACAGAAATCACAGAATAAACCTTGTTTACAGTAAAAACAAGTGCAATTAAGTGAAACTTGTAGTATACCTAATTGAAAATAAATTTATTATTATATTATATTATATCAGCCCATAGTGTCCCACTGCTGGGCAAAGGCCTCCCTCCACTATTGAAAATAAATAAACCTTGTAATTAAGTACTTATCTTGATTTATTCTGAATTGTATTCAGAATGATGTTGCGTCTGTGATATTTCTTTTATGCGAAAACCACTTCTTGGGTCTCTTTAATATTATAATGGTGGTAATCAATTTCGGGTGCCAGTTGCCATTACTCTGTTGAACAGTGAATAAGCATTCCATTTTCTTCACATTATTCAAATGTGATTATCATTATATTTGGAATTTTATATGAATAGAGAAGTAGGTCGATACCGCTAGCGGGATTTCTCAGATCTATGCACACAAAACAAGTACGATAATTAAGTTCATCCAGTTCTGTAATAACTTCTGGGTCCTTATTTAACTAAATAACATATAAAAGACATGCAAAACGAATAAACAAGTTCTCAGTGAGATTTCTTATAGACGGATAACAGACTTTGATTTCAATCAAAGTATATGTAGATGACATTCGCATGCTCTAAAGCCATACAACGGCAAAGTAATCTTATCTTTATTATATGCCACTGTATCTATGCCAATGACCAATTTTCTTGTCAGTTATAATAATTTTGCAGTGGGTCTAACCTTGACGGATATAAAGGATCATTTATGCTTCCCGCGACCGTTTCGATCTCCTTGGGACGCACGCGTGCGCAACTTTAAAATATCCATTTACAGTATTACATCATCTTCGGCGTATCCCAGAATTATCCCGTCTGGTGGGATAATAAAAAAAACTTGCCATCCTCTACACACGTGATTCACCACGTTTTAATTTGTATGAATCACCAATTAATATATGCGTTTGCGCACCTACTTGTGAAGTTGTGAGGTTCGTTCGGGAAGTCATCTTTTATTTACAAGTTATTTTAGTGATGACACGCCCTTTAGCGATAAACATGTTTTTACTGAATGAACTGTGATATTGAGAATGAGTGATCGTTTGCCATTATCGCAACATCGTGCGTCACTTCGCTCACTACCAAAATCAAAATATTTTATTACACGCGAGCGCCACTTATAAAACGTCAAAAAATATGTTTCACAATTTAGTTTGTTCGTTTTCATGGAAACGCTGGTTGCCCTGCCAAAATGTTTGTTTTCACAATGATATTACAGTAAGTATTTATACATAAGTATAGAGAAAAGCGTAGGTCTGATAACAAGTAGTAAGTTCTTAACAAATTCGAAAAGCAATAAAGAAAAAAAAACATGACAAATTGTTCTCACATTCACTTTCACAAACAAGAAGTTTATGAAGAATTTAAAAACGAAGCTAAATTAGCCAAACTACGTATCTCTGAAGCTACAGCTCTTGTATTTCATGTTTGACATCGATAGACAATACCCCTGGGTACTTATAATAACATCCTTTGGCCATTACCATCGAAGTGGGCTCTTAAATATTCATCACTCCTCTGTAGCTGCACAAAGCCGTAAAAGTTTCAGTAAGCTCTTAAAGTGGGAATTTAAAAGCACTACAATACAGAAACTATAAAAGTTTGAGTTCAGTCCATTTTCAAGACTTAATCTAGAAACATATGAATTTATCTCTGAAATAAATCCTCGAGTTATGCTTTATTCGCGTGACCGAAGGCTGAAAGTAAAGTTCGCGGTCCTACCTCTACCTGTGCCTCTACTCTCATTTTCATATTACACGATTTCTGCTTTATGAACAACAGTGATTTATATGTATTAGACGTAACATAACAGGGTAGGACACTAGCCTTTTAATTAATCAAATGGCCGCTTGCCATTCATAGTGTGATAGTGATGTACAAAAATAAACTTTAATTACACATCAAAGTATCGGTTGGCGAGTTAATATTCCTTACACATAACGAACATATCGGCATATTGAACTAAATGTTCGCATTATGGAGTGTTAAGAACAGACGGGAAACAATAAATCACTTCGCGGGTGCACATCATTGTAATTATTCTTGATTATAAAAACAATAAAACTGTTAAAAGAGAAATGGAGAAGCTGAGATCTAAAGAAACCATTATTGATACACTAGCACACAAACTCAATGTTAAAACAGAATATGAAATGTGAAATGTAGATAAGCTAGTAGAGTAGGTCGCTTAGGAAACAGGAACAGAGGGCAAACGATAAAATAATCGGTTACGTTGGTTCCCGTACCAATAAACGACCGATGCAGACTAATCAGCTGAATTACGATCGCTTCCTGACATTGTTTAAAAACGGTTCACAAAGGCTCCCGTTTCGCTTACCATGTCACACGAAACTGAACGCCTAGCTCTACGATTTGATACAAATATTTTGATAGGACTTAGATAGCTACGTTTATTGGCGGCGGTAATCTAACCGAATGATAGCATAACGTGACCTGAGAAATCGATTCAGTGGAGCGGGCTTGTCTCCGGAAACGATAGTGATTTGATCGTGTAACACAACAGCAATACTTGATACGGATTTCTGGTATCTCCTATCATACCCAAAATCGAATGGAACCATCCGTGCAAGTTAATCTCAGGATTGCTCTGAATATTACATTAATCCTAAGAAGTTACAAGGGGATCTTCAGTTCTTGGCAAGAATAAAGAAACAGTACGTTTTTGGGCTCCCAAGGGATCTAACTTGCACGAACATCGTGTACCTGAATATAACATAGACTTCTTGCCATTCGTGTTTACTGTACTTACGTAGTAAAGCACGGATGTTTTCTTCATTGTGCTTATTTTCTAGCTAGTAGTAGCTATCGCAACAATGGTCCCAGTCAATAAAAGAAGTCTGTCCGTTTTTTCACTTTTCTGCTATGTTTATTTTGCAGTGAAAACAGCGCCTGGTTCAACTTTGCTGTTTACGGGATAAATGAAAGCATTTTCTCTGATTTAAATGTCAACACCTTACTTCAGCGTGCAATTTTAATTAAGAAATGTTTAATTGGTTTTCTTTTTGCATTTGCAACCATTGACAATATTTTTCTAAAATTTGATTTAGTCATTAAGAAAATTGTACGTGTCCATAGACTTAACATTTATTTTTTTGTTAACAGGTAGTCCCGCGATTGCTGGGTTCACTAGTAGGTGGGGCGATGAGTCCCACGCAGCACCTTGAACAGCAGCAAGCCCTTGTCAAACAATTCGCAGAAATATTAGAATTCGTTCTCAAATTCGATGAATACAAAGTAAGTACTGTCATAAACCGACGACTGCCGAATGTGGGTCCTAACGTTCTTATAAAACGGATAAAGGAATATTATTTCATCAATTACGTTTGTTATGCCTATAAATTATATCAGCCATCTCATCTTTTTGCATAGTATTATATTCCTGAAGCTTATCATAATTCATAGTCCCTTTATCGCCATTTGTGACAACCACAAGCAGATGGGTTGCCCATTCTTTGTTACAAAACACTCTCCTAATATTCACACCAGCCTTTAGTATGTCGCATCAATTATGCATGTTAGCTGTAGCCCACGCTTCGCCCGCTGCTATTACTATTAAATGATAAACCCTAGTTTCTGGGTTAAGTCATAATTTTGTATGTTAATCCGTTACATGCACACTTCGTAATTTGGTTTGTTGGTACCTTATTGCAGTTGTTAGGTAATGTAATCCGCCTTCATGTCAGTTAGGATGGTTTAAGCATTGTTGATTATCTAATGGAAAACGATCATTAACTGGACTAAATTGCTTATTGTACGATTGATTGGGTTACTATAGTTACTTACAACCGCATAATAGTTCTGCAATCTCGAATGTTGAAACACATCAATTGGATAGAATCCAATTGATGTGTTTCAACGGTTCGGTTCAGAGTCACAAACTTTCGTTCAAGTTTCTTTGAAAATAAACTAAATTCTTTCTGTGTCAGATTAAAGTTATACATTTGTATCTTAAAGCAACGCTTTATCGTCTGAAACTTTTTCAAGTATTTTTTCAAAATGTTTTTGATTTCAGTTTTGACTGGCAAATCGGCTCTTTGGATTGCTTTAATAGCTTTGTCGATAATGGACACTTGTTGTTTTCCGAATTAGGTTTAATAAGTTTCAACAATCTCAGGTTTTTCATTTAAAAATCTGAAGCATTTTTCTTAAAGTTGGTACACCAACTGGTAAGTTGAAAATCAAATTAGTCTTAGAATCAGCAACTTTAAAAACCGGCCAAGTGCGAGTTGGACTCGCCCATGAAGGGTTCCGTAGTAGCAAGCATTGTTTAGGGATATAATTATATTGAGATTAGTAAGTAATATACACAAACAATAAAAATGACTTTGTTTTTCATAGTGTTTGTATGAATGGCAAAGTTATATTTGCGGTTTTGGAAAATGTACTATATCTCAAACACTGCTAACTGTATCTCATCCAAACCAATTTTCGTTGGAAGTTTTTGTTGAGGTCTACATTATATATTATTATTTCCACACATTTTACCACTTTGGAAGTGTCTCTCGTGCAAACTGTTCAGTTTAGAAAAAAATGATTTTAGTAACCTCAATATCATTTTTAAAGACCTATCCATAGATACCCGACACGTATGGGTTTGTTGAAAAAAAAATTTTGAGTTTCAATTCTAAGTATGGGGGGCACCCCCAAAGGGGTTTGCAACTTTTAGTACGGACCTTGGCATCAATTTTTTTTTTCTTTCGCCAGTGATGAAACTTTGGGTATAATTAGACTACTACCTAAGAAGTTCATAGAAGAAAAAAAAAAGTTTCAAAACCGTAACCAACCAGAGATATGGCGGTTTGAATTTTGTTCCAATCTGGAGTTATTTTTTGTAGGAATCCATAGATTTTTTGACGTACCAGCTTTTGCCCGCGGCTTTGCCCACCCCAACCGCCTTTATGTATAGCCCATAATCGTGTCTAGAGACCCATCTATCTCTGTATCAAAATTCATCAACATCGGTTCAGCCGTTTTGACGTAAAAACGGATTAGACTTATAGACACTTAGTTTCGTATTTGTAATACTAGTAGGGTAACGAGGAATAATGAGCGGTTTATTTATAATAATGTTAAGAAGTCGGTTCGACTTCAAAAAAGGAGGAGGTTCACAATTCGTCGGAACATTTTTTTTATGTATATTCCCAGATTTCTCAATGACGCCTGGAGCGATTTGGGTAATTCTTCTTTTGTTTGAATGGGTATCTTAACAGTCAGCAATCTGACGGGGCCCCCTAAGAGTCAGCAATCTGACGGGGCCCACTAAGAGTCAGCAATCTGACGGGGCCCCCTAAGAGTCAGCAATCTGACGGGGCCCCCTAAGAGTCAGCAATCTGACGGGGCCCCCTAAGAGTCAGCAATCTGACGGGGCGCCCTAAGAGTCAGCAATCTGACGGGGCCCACTAAGAGTCAGCAATCTGACGGGGCCCCCTAAGAGTCAGCAATCTGACGGGGCCCCCTAAGAGTCAGCAATCTGACGGGGCCCACTAAGAGGGCCAAAGCCTGCCGGGGTCGCGGGACTGTCTCACCTGGTAACCGTGACCCTGGTACGTAAAGGGCTATTAAAGGATCACGGTGGATTTTAGTCAGTACAAGACTGACAGTCCCTCCGGCCCCACCCTTGGCGGGAGGACTCATTTGATGATTTTACCTCGTAAAAAAAAAGGGTATCTTAATGGTCCCATGGTTACTAGGTCATGACGGAATCTTGGAGAAAACGAGGAATCTCTTCAATAACGTCCCATGTTTACTTGGTCAGGATCTCATGACCCGATCTTGGACGAAATCGTGGGAATCTTCAATAAATGACAGCACCTGTACCTACTAAAAAGAGCAAAATATAACCGGCTTCTAAAGACAATACAAAATAAATGTAAAATAACTCTTCTTTCGGAAGTCGGCGGCAAAAAAAGTCAAGGAAATAAGAAACAAAGTCACCGAATTCCTACAGAAATGATATTTGACACTTGGTTTTCGTTTCTCAACCGACTTCGAAAAAATGGAGGAGGTTCCCAATTCGTCATAACCTTTTGTTATTTATGTTCCCCGATTTTTCGATGACGCCTGGACAGATTTGGAAAATTCTTCTTTTGTTTAAAAACATTTACATCACAGATAATCCCATGGTAATCAGGTCAGGATATGATGACGGGATGTTGAAGAAATCTAGGGAACTCTCTATAAAAATTACAGCAAATCAACGGATATCTAAGCATTATTTACGCAATCTGAAAAAAATATACTATGTCTGTACTCCTTCGGCGGGAAGAGTTCCGGCGCGATCTCAGGGCAGTATGGAGGGGACGACTGTCGCAACCGAGGTCCGGGCACGCCGCAATCGCGGTGGTAAGACCCCTCTTTGAGGAGTGGCTGGATAGGCGTCACGGCGTCCTAACCTTCCGCCTGACGCAGGTCCTCACCGGACACGGATGTTTCGGGAGGTACCTGTGTCTGAGGAGAAAGGAGGAAACGTCTGGGTTTCACCACTGCGAGGATCACCCGGAGGACACGGTGGAGCATACGGTGCAGGACTGCCCCGCTTGGGCAGAGCACCGCCGTGTCCTCAGGGCGGCGACAGGCGGAGACCTCTCGCGCCTAGCATTGGTCGAGGCCATGCTGCGGGGCGAGACGGAGTGGGAAGCGGTCGCCTCCTTCTGCGAAGCAGAAATGCTCGCGAAGGAGGAGGCGCGCCGCGTGAGGGAGAGGACAGCGTCCTCACTCCACCCCAGCCGCAGTGGTAGACACCCACGGCGACGGACGTTGCAAGACGATCTCCGGCCACCGTAGGCGCAGGCATGCAGGCGGCGAGTAATAGGCGACTCGCTGTCCGACCATGGATCATGCCCGGGTCGACGGCGCGTTGTGTTCCATGCGCGCCGCAAAGGGTGTCAGACTCGTACTAAAATCCACCCAGCGCAGGGCAGTTTCGTGGTCCCGACAGGCGCTTGGCTATCGATATTTTTACGTTGTAAAATCATCCAATGAGTCCTCCCACCCGAGCAGAACGAGAGGGACTGTCAGACTTATACCGACTAAAATCCATGGTGTCCTTCAATAGCCCTTTACGTTCCGGGGCCACAGTTACCTGACAAGACGGTCCTACGACCCCAAAAGGCTTTGGCCCTCTGAGGGGGGCCCCGTCAGATTGCTGACAGCTCTTTGACGCGAGCGTGGAACAAGACTCGCCGTCGACCCGGGCATGGTCCATGATCGCACGGCGAGTCGCGCATTACTCGCTGTCCGCTGTCGTACGTTGGCCGAAAGTTTCTTCGCCACTTCCGATGCCGTCCGGCTGGGTTGTGAGATTGAGGCTGCGCACCTCACAGCGCCCGCCTCCTCCTTTCGCTAGCATAACTGCTTTAAAGAAGAAGACGACCGCTTCCCATTCGGTCTCGCCTCGCAATAATGCCCGGCGCGAGATGTCGCCACCTATCGCTTCCTTGAGGACAAGGCGGTACTCCGCCCAAGCGGGGCAGTCCTTCACCGTATCCCCCATCGTGTCCTCCGAGCGATTCTCGCAGTAGTGGCACCGAGACTTTTCTGCTTTCCCTATCATACACAGAGACACAGTAACCTCCTGAAACTCCTGAACCTCGGTTGCGACAGTCGGTCCCTCTAAACAGCCCTAAGATCGCGCCGGAGCTTCTTCTCGCAGTGCCTCGACTTGTCGAGGCAGCGGAGATCCGCCTCGGCGTTGCGCCTCCGCGCGCCACTCGTAGACGCGCCAGAGAGCCTTCGCCTCCAGATCCCAAGGTGGCAATCCGGCAATTAGGTTGGCCGATTCGCCGGCGATCGTGTGGTATACCCGGATCATCCAAATGGCTATGACCCTCTGGCACGCAGCCAGTTTTTCGAGTCGCGTCAGCATGCACAGGGCCCACACGGGAGCCCCATAGAGGGCCATGGACCGCATGACAACGGCGTACCTACATCCACCGGCAGGAGGTGTTTTGCCCGCCGAGATTGGGCAGGAGCTGCTTGAAGGCGGCCGCTGCTCGGTTCAGCTTGGGGGCCAAACGCAGGAAATGCTCCATGAATTTCCACCGGCTGTCGAGGACGAGTCCCAGGTACTTCATCAACCCGACGCCGATATCAACCCCTCCTACTGTTATTTGGGACTCTGACCGTAGCACGTTGGAGATCTGCCCCGCTTGCACAGAGCTACGCTGTCCTTAGTTACTTACGGAGGCGGTAGGTGGTGGCGACCTTTCCTACCTGGCATTAGTTGAGGCCATGCTGTGGGGTGAGATGAAATGAGAAGCAGGCACCTTCTTCTGCGAAGCAGTTATGCTAGTGAAGAAAGAGGCGAAATGCGTGAGGGAGAGGACAGACTCCACCCCAGCCGTAGCGGGAGACGCCTGGGGTGTTGAACGATGTGAAGCGATTTCCGGCCACTATAGCCGCGGGCATGCGGACGGGACGCCTAGTAATGGGTGAGTCGACGCGACGGGTCATATTCCACTTGGATCGGAAATAGAAGTCACGGTGGATTTTAGTCTGTACGAGTCTAACAGTCTCTTCTGCTCCACCCAGGGAGGGAGAACTCACTTTTTGTGTATTTTTCAACGTTAGAAACAAGACGATTTTGTTTTACCCTTTTTAGTGGGTACAGGCGTAATATTATGTTGTGTGTTTACGTAAAATAATGCATAGATATGCGATAGCAGCAATCGCAGATGACTTGCTGTCATTTATTGAAGAGTTTCTCCAAGATTCCGTCATGACCTTAGTAACCATAGGACCATCTGTTACGATACCCTTTCAAACAAAAGAAGAATTACCCAAATCGGCCCCAGGCAGTCATTGAGAAACAAGGAAACATACATAAAAAAAGTTCCGACGAATTGTGAACCTCCTACTTGTTTAAAGTCGGTTAAAAGATCTTCTTAACATTATAATAAACAAACCAATCATTATTCCTCGTTAACCTACTCGTATTACAAATACGAAATTAAGTCTATAAGTCTGTTCCGTTTTTACGTCAAAACGGCCGAACTGATGTTGATGAATTTTGATACAGAGATAGATGGGTCTCTAGACACGGTTATGGGCTATACATAAAGGCGGTTGGGGTGGGCAAAGCCGCGGGCAAAAGCTAGTAGGTACGTCAAAAAATCTATGGATTCCTACAAAAAATAACTCCAGATTAGAACCAAATACAAACCGCCATATCTCTGGTTGGTTACGGTTTAGAATTTTTTTATTATTTTTTACGGACTTCTTAGGTTGTGGTCTATTTATGACCAAAATTGCATTACTGGCGAAAGAAAAAAAAAATTTGATGCCAAAAAGTTGCAAACCCCTTTGTTTTGTTTTTATTTTTGTGTGAAAATCCTAATGCGGTTCACATAATACATGTACCTACCAAGTTTCAACAGGATAGCTCTTATACTTTCGACAAAAAGTGGCTGTGACATACGGACGGACAGACAGACAGACAGACATGACGAATCTATAAGGGTTCCGTTTTTGCCATTTGGCTACGGAACCCTAAAAAGGCTATCGTTTTATAAAGACAGTCCCTCGAAACAAGTGACCTTCATCACTTCCTCTGTTTTAGCGAAGCAAAAGTGACGCAACGGACTCTCTAGCAACACATCCTGTCGAAAGAACTCTGTTAGACTTACGAGTAGACCACGAGGTCTTATTGTAACACTGTATTATGTTTCAAAACAAGAAATCAATAACAATAAATACTGATTTCTTTCATAATGTAGATGATTAGGCCATTGTTTTCGTTTTCAACTAAGCTATTATGAGAGTTGTGTGCATTATTATTATTTTATGCATACAAATCCATGGAGTCTTTATCATTTTTGTTTGTGTTGTTGCCTAGTGGCAGCCGACCAGGAAAAGTCATTAGTTTCAGCGGTCGGGTTAACTGAGTTTTTTTTGTTGCTACCCTACACGATACATGTGCACTGTAATCCAATTTTAGATTTCCCAATGACTCCATTGTTTTGTTTGTTCCAGTCTATAACGCATTCTGAACCATTATGTTCATGACTTGA
Source organism: Agrotis exclamationis (assembly GCA_950005045.1). Taxonomy (NCBI): domain Eukaryota; kingdom Metazoa; phylum Arthropoda; class Insecta; order Lepidoptera; family Noctuidae; genus Agrotis; species Agrotis exclamationis. Next base: position 15,985,642 of record OX465430.1, on the reverse strand, counting down.
CAGTCACTCTCATAACATAACACTAATGACCTTACATTTCAGAAGAAGTTGCAATACAATACGAACAATCAAAAGTGATCTAACATTCACAGCATTGTAACCAGCCAATAACAAATAATAAGTCACAATGATATAAACAAAGCGACCAATCGTTCCCAGCGTATCTGATGCAGCATAAGTAATTCAATTGCTGGGGCCCTTTTGACCCCAACCTTGCAGTGTCGTTGCTCCTAGTTCACTGACTGCTATCTCAGTGCGAAACTATTGTTTTGTGGCTAGAATCAGAGTTAATTTCAGCCATTTTGTTAATTAGTTTAGTCGGAAAATTAATGCCACAACACCGCAACATTTGTGTGAAAGTTCAAATTGATTACTCTTTTGGGATTCATAATAGAATCCACGTGTTTTAGATTTGTTCGTAGAATGGTTTTGTATAGATTTGGAGCAATTGAAGAAGCCTTGGAGGGATACAAAGGACTGTGGAAGTCATAGATGCTCCTATTGTGAAAGGACACTTCTGTTATGTAGCTTTAATCAAAGCATTGCACGCCTTGAAGATACTAGATAGATATTTATTTACTGCGAGATTGTTGTTCAGAAAAAAAATTGTTATCTAAAATATCAACACCATCATCAGACGCTACGCTAAATGACCGTCCCCATAAGTTGGATAACATAATCAAGCTTGTCAAACACATTAGTCATTCTGGTCACCATGTTGTTCCTATCGCAAATGAGGAAGCTATTGTCCGTCCTTCCGACATAACCCCTTCGCCAGAAAAACAGACAGTTTCTGTTAAAATCACTTCTGGTTTGAAAACTGTTAATTCTAACAAATATTTCAGTTCTTCACCGTAAAGCCTGTTTATCTATAAGTAGTTTCCAATACTTACAGTGGCCGTCTATCGACATAATTAATCTAAAGTGAAGCTATCTAAATATTAGTCATCGACTCGAAAAGGGAACAATTTGCGAAGGCATTGTATGAAAGTGAGGTGAGGCTTGGCTCGAGCCGCGAGTGTCGCGACCTCGGGTGACTCACGAGCTTGCATCCGATTTATTTACGTTTATTACTTTGTCATTCGAGGATTTTGTAATAGTGTTTCGAGAAAGTATAAAAATAAATCGGTTATTTAGAGTGGATTAGGCTTGTTGGTCTTCTGGCCTTTCGATTTGAGGAGGAAATCGAAAATATTATTTTTGCATCGATCGTGTTGAAATGATGTTTATTTTTACCCGGCTGCGCGACGCAAAGGAGGTTAATGTGTTTATCAGTCTATGTATTTATGTATGTATGTTTGTTTCTATGTGGCGTTCTAGAGACCAAATGCATAGGCCGATTTTGATAATTCTTACGTCAATCGATTCGTCTTAACCTTGCGAGTGTCACTAAAGACATGACAGTAATCAAAGTTCACCACAGCGACCACCAGACGCCATATTGTCAAAATGAAAAAAAAAGTCGATGAACTATGTCAAGTGGACACCCCACTTGACATAGTTCATCGACTTTTTTTTTAATAGGTATTTTTATTTTATATTTTCGTTGAATAGGTATTTTAAGATCATCTTGAGGTTTCTTTTACCATTTTTCATTTTAAATTATAGTTCAGGATATACATATAACGATTTAAAGTTGTTTAACAAAACAAATTATTCTCCCTAATTTTCTTACTTATTGATTTAAGTTTTTATTTCAAGTATAAACGATACACAAACAAAAAAACACTGAGCAATGAATCGTAACTAAAAAGTATAAAATAAAAAAAAATATTTAAAGAAAAACAAAAAACCCGACTGCATAAAAACTAATTTTGAAAAATACGTGAAAAAATTAACTTAAATTAAAACTAAAAAGAAAGAAACAAGCCCAACAGAACAGCAGTCGAAGAAGCAGAACAGAACGACTCACAGTCGGGGCCCCTTGGGAAGATTTGAATGGGCCCCGACTGTGAGTCGTTCTCAGAGCCCGCGAAACTGGACAGTTTGCGCGAGAGACACTTCCAGTGGCAAAATGTGTGTCCCCTCCTGTAACTTCTGTACATTTTCAAAAACCGCAAATATAACTTTGCCATTCATACAAACACTATGAAAAACAAAGTTATTTTTATTGTTTGTGGATATTACTTACTAATCTCAATATTATTATATCCGTAATCAATGCTTGCTACTACGGAACCCTTAATGGGCGAGTCCAACTCGCACTTGGCCGGTTTTTCCTTTTAGAATATCAAGTCTTATAACCATCAGAGAATTAGTCATATTTCTAGGAAGAGAAATACAACTTCTTGATGGCTTCTTGTGTTCGATGAATCATGAATACGCACAAAAAATACACAGCCTTTTTTCCCCATGGGGTAGGAAGAACCGATGCAGAAACGAAAAGAAATGATGCAGAACCACAGAGAAAAATCTACAGAACGCCATCTCCTAGGACCCTTTCTAATGCGCCTGCCAGACTATGCTCCTTGCGCTGCTCATCGCTATGCTCCTCGCGCTGCCGTGATTTCTCTGCCTGTGCCTCGCGCGCTATGCATTTTTAGTATAGCTAATTATATTAATGTGGTAAAAAGAAATATACATCGTCGTCGTCGTCCTCGTCTTGCGCGAGCGCTCGATGCGGACTGCGACCGCGCGATTATGTGGCCAGCCACTCGCACTCGTATTGCCGGTCCTTTGACTCGCGCGCAAAAACCGACAAAATAGGGAGCAGTGGGCAGGACGAGGAGCATGACGTGTAGCGTGACGAGTAATGTTGCCACACTATGTCTCTGCCTCCTTTCCTCGTTACTTCCCATGCCACTCGTCGAGTGTGTGGCAGGCGCATAAAAAATCACCAATTGAGCCCTCCAACCCTGTGTTGAGTCGGAAGGACTGTCAGACTCTTTATGACTAAAAACCATCTTGTTCCTTCACATGTCTTTTGCGTTCCAATGCCGAAACACCCTTTTGAAGACAGTGCCATGACCCATCAAATACCCTTACAAAGGTATTCCTTTCGACAAAACAGCACATAAAGGTCCTTAAAATATTAGTATTGTCAAGTCGAACTTCTGAATCATGTTAGTACAAGTACTGTTCAAATACTTCAAGTATTTAACCCTTTCTAAGGACATCGCCCCTTAGTCGTCTTTACGAAAGCCCTGTGCATAATTAACACCCTTAGGGTCATTTCACACCGAGACGCGACACGAGCGCACGTGGCATGACGATTACATTACGTCCAGATAAATACTGTGAGCTGTCACTGGGTAAAAAAACCAGGCAAGAGATATTTATTCGGCATTATCGGGTATTTATTCAATGCAGCCAATATGTCTAAGGCATACCTACCCATCTCTAGTAGAGTAGTAAATAAAGTTAGATTAAAAGTCGGTCTGTTGAAATGTGCGAAAGCGTCGCGTCTCGGTGTGTATTGACCCTTAGGTAGACCGATCGTCTTCGGAACATTCATCGATCGATACCTAATCGGAGCAGTAACGATTTTCATGGTATGTATGTAATAACATATCGTTAAGTATGATAAACAGGAAATTTAAAACATAGTCATTCAGTGGTTTAATGGGTTTGAAAATACCAGAAATGTTTTTTTAAACACACCTTCCACATCGTTACTTTGGACAACTGGGGGGGTATTACAATGTCCTAAAACCAGGCTTATTCCTGCGAGTGAAAGTGACAGAGCTATACAAGTCGTCTAGCGCCATCTCGTTCACTCACAGGAGTAAGCCTGGTTTTAAGACGTTGTAATACCCCCCCTGTTTGGTTTTCACACTTGTTGACGCCATGAAGGTAATCGAAATTAGTATATGAAATAATTTTTTTGTACTATCCAAGTATCGAATAGCTTGACCTGCTTTATACTCAGTACCTAAACTAAGGATCTTAAATAATACGCAGGACCGTGTAAAAAGGGCACAGCGACCCTGGAACGCAAAGGGCAACGGTGGTTTATAGTCAGTACGAGTCTGACAGTGTCTTCTTCTCCGCCCAGGGCGGGAGGCTCTGACTCTGACTCCAGCATATAGAGCATAGATGATTTAAAACCAAAAAAAAATCTTGAATTCTTGACTCATCTTTTTCGTTTCTTGTACTCAAGATACCTACATGTTGGTACTAGGCTTTTCCTAGTGATTCGCGAAAAGATATTCCTTTGTTGTACTGATGGAACGATGGGGCCGGTAGGTCAACCATTTTAACCATCGTCACCTTAGCTACCATAAACTCTTTTCATTCATTTTTTTAAATAAGTATAGTTAATAACAAAAGTTTCTGTTAAAGTTGTATTATTGAATTAGAGAAAAAGGCTCAATGGAGCATTTATTCTAAATCTATCTAACCGTATTGTACGAAATAAATAAACAAAAACCGGCCAAGTGCGAGTTGGACTCGCCCATGAAGGGTTCCGTAGTAGCAAGCATAGATTAGGGATATAATTATATTGAGATTAGTAAGTAATATACACAAACAATAAAAATAACTTTGTTTTTCATAGTGTTTGTATGAATGGCAAAGCTATATTTGCGGTTTTTAAAAATGTACTATATCTCACAAACTGGTAACTGTATCTCATCCAAACCAATTTTCGTTGGAAGTTTTTGTTGAGGTCTACATTATCCATTTTATTTAGTTTTATCATTCTCTTACTTAAGAAGTTACAGGGGGGGACACACATTTTACCACTTTGGAGGTGTCTCTCGTGCAAACTGTTCAGTTTATAAAAAAATGATATTAGTAACCTCTATATGTATAATTTTAAAGACCTATCCATAGATACCCCACACGTATGGATTTGGTGAAAAAAAAAATTTGAGTTTGAATTCTAAGTATGGGGGGCACCCCCAAAATTTGTTTTGTTTTTATTTTTGTGTGAAATCCCAATGCGGTTCACATAATACATCTACCTACCAAGTTTCAACAGGATAGCTTCACTTTCGACAAAAAGTGGCTGTGACATACGGACGGACAGACATGATGAATCTATAAGGGTTCCGTTTTAGCCATTTGGCTACGGAACCCTAAAAACATTCTCTCATTTGCAAAACCCTGCATCAAAGGATTTTTCATACAATTAAATTTTGTTCGCTATTCTATGCCTTATTTTAACATAATTACTGTGCAAAAATTAATAAAGAATGGGATAATCTGGTTGGCTTAATAAAGGCAGTTATTAAACCTAATTGGATTACGAAGTAGCCTTGTATCAACGGAAATATAAACATTGGTTAGCCAAGCTTCATTCTTTTTGCTTGCACAGTGTATCGACCATAGCCAGTTGAAATACTAAGAAAACAGCATAGTCTGATGAATCAATTTTCCTAGAAAAGATAGTAGATTAAAGGATCATAGACAGTTTCTTTGAGAAATGCTTATGAAAAGCTTTTTTAAATTAATTCACGAAAGCTCACACATGTGGCCCTGTATCTATATGTATAGTATGTATGTATATGTGTTATACGTTTTCAATTCTTTCTTGGTACAATCATAGGAAAGATTCAACGACCTCCTTTTACGCACAATTATCCTAAACTAGAGTAACTAACTTATAATATAAGTTTCACAATTTTAATAAAAAACTGAAATAATTTTAAATTTTATGATAAAGATATTTCAACGAATAGCAAACAGTAATTTGACAAAAATTAAAAATCATTTTGATCGTGCTTTATTTGGTCATCTCAATTTTCTCCGAGACTAGGAAGCAAGCACTCATCCAAGCATACACTTTATTTGCATAGCCTCACCTCAAGCTGTAACGATTTCTAATAAACAGTTTCAATACAAATACTGAAGAACAATGTATCGTTAAAAGATAATCTTGCGACGAATAAATCGCATGCGCACGCATCTCCTTCGCGTGTGGTCTACTAAAAATAATTCTCAAAATGGACGCGTAAATTTACTAGATAGGAGATGGTTGATTGAGTGCCACAATGTTGAATGGGCCCTGTAGTATAATCTATGGTAAAAAACATCATAGTGTTTTTATCTATGAAAACAAGAGAGACTTATGTCGGAACTTGAGAAAAAAAGAGGTCTTTTCCCGCTCGGTAAGATTTAGGGAGTTATCAAAGGAATGTTTGCTTTGTATTATTATCCCTGCTAGAATAAAAAACCCAGTGACAATACATGGTGGAAGCGGTGGGATAAAAAGACGGGACAAAGACATCGGAGAGATGGACGGAAAACACCACCCGCAAAACGTGGTCGTCGAGCCACCGAAACAATTAAATTTTGAGGATCCAGCATCATGGAAAAAATGGATTGATAGATTCACTCAATATTTGAAGATAACCAAAGTTGAAAATGAAGAAGACAAGAAAAATTTACTCCTGTACTGCATGGGTGAAAGAAGTGGAGACATATTAGAACAAATTAAAACGAAGGACAAGTTTGAAGATTTGGTTCAAGGTTTCACAGATTATTTCGAACCTAGAAAAAACACAATTTTCGAGAGAGCCAAATTTCACAATAGAAAACAGAACATGGGAGAAAGTTCGACACAGTACATCACGGAAATTTTTAATCTAGCAAAAAGTTGCGAATTTGAGAAGATAACAAAGGAAGAAATATTGAGAGACAAAATTGTAGTCGGCATAACAGATAAAAGAATCAGTGAAAAATTGCAACTCACACCAAATTTGACACTCCAGATGGCCATTGACATAATCAAACAGCATGAATCCCAGACAAAACAAACAGAGGAACTGTATGAAAAGCAAGTTTCAAGATTGAAAAAGGATTTTGAAACTAACGGAAGAAAATGTTATGCTTGTGGTTTTCAGCACATGAAAGGATCATGCCCAGCCAAGGATAGTAACTGTCTCAGGTGCCAGCGAAGAGGTCATTATGCAAGGATGTGCAAGTCAAAGGCTATACAAACCATAGAACAAAAGGAAAAAATTGTAGATGAAGGTAAAACTGTACATTTTTTGTCTTTGTTGGAAAAAAATGAAGATAAAGCTTGGAAATGTGACATATTGATAAAAGAATTTGGAAAGAGTAAAAATTTTTTGATAGATTCAGGGGCGGATATTATATGTGTACCTTTAAATTTCTTGCCAGAGGGTTATCTAAACAAATTATGTAAATCTGATATTATTTTAAAATCTGCAGATCAGAGGAGCTTGAAAGTATTAGGATTTCTCAATTTAACATTCATTTATAAAGGGAAGGAAATCCAATCTAAGGCATATGTAGTTAGCTCAATTCAGCAACCAATTTTAAGTAGAAGTGCCTGTTGTCAATTGAACATATTAAATGTAAATTTAAATTCTATTAATGTTGTGAATGAAGTTTCTAAGGTGAATATAAGTAGAGAATATCCAACTTTGTTCCAGGAGTTGGGTCAATTTAAAGAGGAAATACATATCAAACTGAAACCTGATGCGAGACCTTTTGTTCAAGCCGTACCACGGGTGGTCCCCATACCCCTTTTAGAAAAATTGGAAGCTGAACTGAACCGACTACAGGAGTTAGGTATAATTGAACCAGTAGAACAAACTACAGAGTGGGTTGCACCTATTGTTTGTGTACCTAAAGAAAATGGTGAGATAAGGTTGTGCTGTGATTATACACACTTGAACAAAAGTGTAGAGCGACCATATTTTCCTATTCAGAATGTTCAGTATACATTATCTAAAGTAAAAGATGCAAAGTTTTTCTCAAAAATTGACATTAAAAAAAGTTTTCATCAACTCAAATTAACTGAGGACAGCCAGCTGCTTACCACTTTCATTTGTCCATTTGGAAGGTTTAAATATACAAGATTACCATTTGGGTTGAACTGTTCCACCGAATATTTTCTTACTAAGTTCTCAAAAATATTAAAAGGGTTAAATGTAATTTTCCATGTGGACGATATATTAATTTTTGAAAAAACCATGGAAGATCATGATAAAACACTAAGACTTGTTCTGGATAGGTTAGCAAAAGAGGGTTTAACTGTAAACAGAGGCGGCTCGCCCTAAGGAGCGCTGGTGCAGTGAACTCCCTCCCAAAAATAATTATAATAAAATTATACTCCTTAATTTCATTACTAATATTTTTATTTAAAACCTATTGTAAAAAACTACTATAAATACCAATTTAAAATAATACTGATACTCATTAGGTACCTATCCCATACATCATCATTTTCATAGGCAACGCGCAAAGCGGAGCGCTCACGATTGCGCTCCAATGAAACAAAATTCAGTATACGAAATCCAACAGGAGTGAAAGAGAAATTTCGCCAAAGGCCTGCGCGTGAAACAAAAGATTTTCTATGAAGAAATAGCCAATTTTGGAGCGCCGCTCACGCGGCGTTGCCGGACGGTTTTACCACATGTTTTACCGCCCGAGCCCGCCCGCACGATAGCAATTGCGCGCCACGTTGCCACTCTGATAGCAACAAACCAACAAACAATAGAGTCACCCAGAGTTAGGTAACTTAGATGCATGTTGTGCGCGAATGTAATTTTGGATTTTTTAAATTAATAATCACTTATTACGTGTTGAAATAGACTGTACTTATCAGTTATTAATAGTAGTGAGTGTTAAAATGGACAATTATAATGTGGAGTTCATTAAAAACTGTGAAAAAGCGTTACAAATTCGGCTTGAATTGAAGGCAAAGGGACCGCCACGGCCTGAACTTAACCTTACGCAAAAATGTACGACAAAAACGAAAACATACACGCGTGTGTTTATATCCGAACAATATGTAAAAACACCGTGGTTGTGTGGTTGTGATGTGAGTAACAAACTATTTTGTTTTCCGTGTCTTTTATTTTTGAATGAGAAAAAAAAAATTATAACATGTTATGATTTTTTGAAAGCTCTAAACTTAAAAACGAGCTAGTAGTTATTACAGCAGGGAAGATTTCCATGACGCGGATGGCGCGGTAGCTTTACTGCAACACTTTATAGAGTTCAACCTAGAGTCAGTTTTTGCTGAAAGTATTAAACTATTAAAATTAATTTGTATAAAACCGATGATCTCGGTCGAAAGTGAGCGCTGCTTTTCCACCTTAAATAAAGCGAAAACTTTTACGCGTACCTAATAGCATGACACAGGCCCGTTTAAATGCGTTGTGCATGATCTCAAGAGAAAAACGGCTGATTAATCAGATATCTGATTTTCACAAAAAAGTCATAGATATTTTTGCACACCAAAAAGACAGACATATGCATTTTCTCTATAAGTAATTTTGTTTAAAATAAATTGTATTGCTAATGCTGTGTATTTTAATTGTTTTTACCTTTTGTACCACATTTACAGCTAATAAATTAGGAATTGACTTTGACTTTTCAAGTGAACACCCATACAATTTTGTCACGAGCCGCCTCTGACTGTAAATGAAGACAAATGCCAAATTGGAGTCAGAAAAATCAAGTTTTTGGGTTTTGAGTTGTCTGATACAGGAATTTCAGTGGACCCTGACAGAATTCAAGCAATAAAACAATTTCCTCAACCAAGTAACAAAGTAGAATTACAACGTTTCCTTGGCATGGTCAATTTTGCCTCACGCCACTTAAAAAATAGATCAAATAATTTAGAACCCTTGAATAATTTGCTACGGAAGAATGTTGAATTCTGTTGGGGCCCTGATCAAGAGAGATCTTTTGTGAACATAAAAGAATCATTATGTAACTCACCTGTGTTGGCATATTATGATCATACAAAACGAATTGTAATCAGCTCTGATGCAAGCTCTTATGGTCTGGGGGGTTGCCTACAACAATTGGATTTAGAGGGAAATAGACAGATAGTAGCTTATATTTCAAGAGCTATGTCAGAAACAGAACGGAGATATTCTCAGATTGAGAAAGAGGCACTTGCTCTGACATGGGCAGCAGAGAAATTTCAGGAGTACATTACTGGATTGGATATTATTTTTGAAACTGACCATAAGCCCTTGCTTCAGATTCTACAGACTAAAAATTTAGATGATTTGACTCCTAGACTACAAAGGTTTCGGATCAGGTTAATGAGATTTAGTAATAACATTAAGTACATAGCAGGCAAAGACTTAGTGTTAGCTGATTGTTTATCCAGAGCTCCTCAAGAGACGGATATAAACACTTTTGAATCTGATACTACATGCTATGTGTCTCAAATAATCAGAAATACTCAGTTGAATGATACATATTTAGAAAAAATTTTAGAGGTTCAGGAAAAAGATGCTATCTGCATATGCCTAAAAAAATACACTATTGATGGCTGGCCAGAAAAAAATAAAATACCTATTGAATTACTCCCTTATTACCAGTATAGACATGACTTTAGTGTGTGTGAAAATTTGCTCTTGAAAGGCTCTAGAATTGTGATTCCCTTTTCACTGCAAAAAGAAATGTTAATGAATATTCATCTAGGCCATCAAGGTGTTGTTAAATGTAGACGTAGGGCTCAAGCTACTGTATGGTGGATAGGATGTAGTATTCAAATTGAAAATTTAATTAAAAATTGCCCTGAATGTACAGAAAATAGAACAAACCCAGTAAATAACTTTTGTAAAGATGATGTTCCTTGTTCTGGTCCTTGGCAAGTTATAGCTGCTGATTTGTTTCTGTATAAGAAATGGTACTTAATTGTAACTGATTACTACTCCAGATTTTTTGAGATTTTTGAATTGAGTTCTTTAAATGAAAAAGCTATCATTTGCAAAGTCAAGGAACTTTTCTCAAGATATGGTTTGTGTAAAATATTCAAATCAGATAATGGGCCTCAATTTCAACAGGAATTTAAAAGATTTGCTGATGAGTATAAATTCACACACATAACATCTTCACCTTATTATAGTCAATCAAATGGCCTTGCAGAAAACGCAGTTAAAATTGCTAAACATTTAATAAAAAAGAATGAAGATAACATAGATAAAGCTTTGCTCGAATATAGATCCACACCCCTGGAAAATGGATTTAGTCCTGCCGAATTGTTAATGGGTAGGAAATTGAGAACATTCTTACCAATATTGCCAAGGGAGTTAATTGGGAAAAATAATGAGACAGCAACTAATAAAGAAAAGGAAATTAAAAATAAACAGCAATATTATTATGACAAGAGGCATAGGACTAAAAAGTTATCTGATTTGAATATTGGGGATAAGGTATGGATGACTGATTTGAGATTATATGGAGTTGTTACTAGATGTTTGCCTTTCAGATCCTATATAGTAAAAACAGATAGAGGAGAATATAGAAGAAACAGGTGGCATTTGATACCAGCTCCATATCATAACAATAATATAGAAGAAAAAGATTATGTAAACTTTGAGACACTGGTTTCTGCCAACGCAAATAATAATGATGAGAGGTCTTTAGTTAATCAAAGTAATGAAAATCAGAGTTCTCATCAAACAGTGGATGAGCGGGCAGTAACCCATGAAGATGATAATAATGTTAATAATAGACCTTTAAGAGAAAGGAAAAAGCCTGTTTGGCTAGTTGATTATGTAACAGAGTAAAAAAAAATTATTTAAATGTAAACTTTATAACAATTATTAAAACCGGTGTCATTTGTTGCTGCTATTTAAAAATAAAAATAAAAAAACTAAATCTTAAAGAGAGGGATGTAGTATAATCTATGGTAAAAAACATCATAGTGTTTTTATCTATGAAAACAAGAGAGACTTATGTCGGAACTTGAGAAAAAAAGAGGTCTTTTCCCGCTCGGTAAGATTTAGGGAGTTATCAAAGGAATGTTTGCTTTGTATTATTATCCCTGCTAGAATAAAAAACCCAGTGACAATACAGGCCCTTCATATCTAGAAAGTATTACGAGTATTTCGCGTGCCCATTGTGTGCAAAAAGTACTCCTATCTGTGAGTTTAATCACATTATGTCAGGTAGACGTTTTTATTGTTAATTATGAGTGTCCCCGTAGGCTCCTATAAATCCCATAATATTCTGGTAGGACAAATGCGAAGCTCGGGATGTCGCGTTAATTTATTAATGGGAGGTCAGCCTTCATTGTCTGCGTGACACAGTTTCATGAATAAATTATGCGTTATGGGAAATATTCCCGAGGAATAAATCTTCCAAAATTAGTTCGACACGACACGTTCAAACACGGATGAGATCTGCAATAACCTTTAACTGACCCCATCTGAAACATATGACATCCTGATTAATGCTAATAATGTTCCCTTTTTCGCAGATGAAAACACCAGCGATACAAAACGACTTTAGTTACTACAGACGAAGCGTGTCGAGAGGGGGGCTGATCAACGCAGAACTTCCGCCGGGGGAGGAGCCCCACATAACGGCAGAAGTCGCCAACAGAATGTCTCTCTTCTACGCACAAGCCACGCCGATGCTAAAGGTCCTGTCAGAAGCCACGAGCCAGTTCGTCAATGATAACCAGCAAGACTTAGAGAATACGACGGAAACGCTAAGCACGATGGCCAAAGTGTGCCTCAGGATGTTGGAAAATCCGTAAGTTTCTTTTGTTTTTTTTTTTTCAAGGCTTCCAAGAAGTTTACGTCATTTGTGAATCTAATCTTGTAAATACAAGGAAAATGTAATCTTGTTAATTATGCCAATTCGGTATTCTTTGACCTATAATGTTGTCGGTTTTAAATATCTGAAGTGCCGAAACAACTGCACTTCCGAAGATTTTAAAATCTTACTGATGCAATAACATACATAATCAACTCATTTGCAATTCGAAATGAAGAGATTATCAATATCATACATAGTAATAATGATGCTGTATGCTACGTGTTACTAGCCAGACACTGTTAGACTTCAGTTATCTTTTTCGTTATCCACTCAAAGTGAACGTGACCTAATCTCGTTGTTGGAACCAGCGGAATTTTTCGAATAACTCGTGAAAACTTTCAATCGCGGACGGCTATTTTAATAAAAGTTCATTTCCGACAAAGCACCTTTTACTCGAAAAACTGTAAACGTACGTTTTAGTGCCAAGTCCTACTTAACAGCCTCAATAAAATCGGTCATAAATATGGATGCCTTCCGAAGCCATCAACAACACGAAATGGTGTCAACAAGATGTAACTACAGCGTGTTTACACGAAACCAGTATACAGCACAAAACATTCGCGCAGTGATGATGATCAAAAGCGTCCGTAATACTGCACTCGTTACCAAACTAGACTGCTGTAAACCTACCTAGCTACAGCGAATCTCATGTTACACGTATGAACCTGATTTTCGAACAAGACCCTTCTTCCTACGGAATACGGTACACCTGGAGAACCGCTTTTAACTTCGACAGTCTATTTACGTCAGCCGCTGTGTATCTGCCATAGGTTCAGACTTTATCGAAGTTAGTTGAGCTTGAGTAGATCAAAGTTGAACAAAGAAGTCTTAACTTATTTTCTGACATCTGTCTGAGTTTATTTCGCTGGGGCAACAGCTGTGTCGCAAGATTAATCGATTTGAAAAACTTCTACTAGATAGTTATTTCAAACAAGATTTATTATGCCTACGTTTTCTGGATACCTACTTCTATTACGTAGACCTGTTTACCTAACGACTTTTCAATAGAAAATGGGTCATTCTTTCAAACGAACAGTAGCCGTCGACAGGTGGGTAATATAAACAGTAGAAGCTAATGACGTCACCGCAGTCGGTCCTGTCCGAGATATCCTTGCAACAATAGAAGCATATTCATTACACGCAGGGATCGTGTGTCGAGCCCCGACATCGATACGCTCGAGCCACCGTCAGAACATAAGAATAAGAACATAATAAATAAAGATAAATCAGCTGTCACTTGTACTAACACGTGCCTTCGAGTCTGTGGTTCCGTCGCCTCACACGTTACTTACTATCTACACCACTTTAAACGCCATCTTCATTATTGTTTACAACACTTGATTCAAACTTATCATGGTAATTATTAGCCCAAACTCTCGTTCCTAGCCCGACCAATTTACGAGTCTGCGAGCGTCCAACAAACTCTACTGAAGTTTCAGCTATAATCACGTTAGAAGTCCACAGTTTCAAAGCTTCTGTTTTGCTTTCGACGAAACTAGGTTCATCCTAATAAATTGAGATATCTGACTCTCTACAAGTTTGATAAACGGCTGAATTGTTTATTCAAACTACAAATATCTTATCTCCCCCGAGAGTTACTGATTGGACAGATATTGCCGAGGAACTAATTTAGTTGCCTTCCCCTCGTCTATTTAGGGTGGAAATCGGAAATGCGCTTGCAAGTTTCACGTAGGAAGCAATTCTCTTGATTGCTTTCCACTTCCGAAGATTTTCTTGCAAGTTATCAGCGAAGTGCTCCGAAATTAGTTGGACAATAAATCTATTGCGGTCCGCAGCAGTCATATCCATACCACATGTTACTTGATAACTAAAACATGTGTCTTTTTTATCGTATCGTATCACTGGATTAATTGCACATGCCGTGTTGTAGCCATAATAATGTAGTTACATCATTGTAAATCGAGGCGCCATTATTGAATGTCATGTTTTATTTCCCAATTACTTTCTCGAGGCCTCTGTCGAGTGCGGTTTGTCCATAACGACCTCCTACGCCTTTTTATTCTCCTTTGTTACTATTTCCTAACTCCACGGAAAGTTTTTTTGTCTTGTTTAGATTACTCAGTGACTTGTTTACATAGTTCTAACACTCCAGACTAAACATTCGTAGAGGTTATTCCATCGGTTGTAGCATTTGAGGTAGATATTTTAGTGATGGTTTTGTTATAAACCGCTTTTTAGGGTTCCGTAGCCAAATGGCAAAAACGGAACCCTTATAGATTCGTCATGTCTGTCTGTCTGTCTGTCTGTCTGTCTGTCTGTCTGTCCGTGTATGTCACAGCCACTTTTTGTCGAAAGTATAAGAGCTATCCTGTTGAAACTTGGTAGAAAGATGTATTATGTGAACCGCATTAGGATTTTCACACAAAAATCAAAACAAAACAAATTTTGGGGGTGCCCCCCATACTTAGAATTGAAACTCAAAAAAATTTTTTTCACCAAACCCATACGTGTGGGGTATCTATGAATAGGTCTTTAAAAATGATATTGAGGTTACTAACATCATTTTTTTCTAAACTGAATAGTTTGCGCGAGAGACACTTCCAAAGTGGTAAAAAGTGTGTCCCCCCCCCCGTAACTTCTAAAATAAGAGAATGATAAAACTAAAAAAAATATATAATGTAGACCTCAACCAAAACTACCAACGAAAATTGGTTTGGATGAGATACAGTTAGCAGTTTTTGAGATATAGTACATTTTCAAAAACCGCAAATATAACTTTGCCATTCATACAAATACTATGAAAAACAAAGTTATTTTTATTGTTTGTGTATATTACTTACTAATCTCAATATAATTATATCTCTAATCTATGCTTGCTGCTACGGAACCCTTCATGGGCGAGTCCAACTCGCACTTGGCCGGTTTTTTTACTTTTGATGCATTTCGACGGGAAAATGTATGAGTTTAATTAAACCACAGATAACAGTTTCCTCTCTTGCACTTCCTTATCAATACAATATTGTGCGTTCGCTCCGACTGTACGCGTAATTTTGTCCACTACCTCTCATCGATTGGTCCCAAGTGACCGTTTCCGTGCCCTATGAAGCTGTAATGTTGCGTCGATATTACTAACATAATTGACAACTATAGTATAGTACCTATCTATCGTCATAGAAAATAATGTACTCAATTTACTATATACTATTTCATTCGCCACCGAGTAAAAGCCCTTTATTGCTCACACATCATTACAAATCAAGGCCTGCCTATAGATTTACAAGTTAAAATGAGGTTGTTTTTCAAACTAAAGATGTACGTGTAGTCGTGTACTAAGCTTTCAGTACAAAGGTACAATAGCTGAAGTCATCAAATTATTTAATGCAGTCACCTATGTCTTATAGGGTATGATTGCTTGGCATTGGCAAAATATTACGTTCAAAGTGACAACATCATTGAATCATCACTCCAAAAAAAGAGTCCCAGCATGAAGTCGATTCTGGCTGTGGATTATGAAGAAGAATCAATTTGGAACAAGGCATTATGTCCTTATAGAAGGACATACACTGACCTTAATAGTGTAGTTCTTATGTATGAAGGTCAGGTGCGTAGTACGCCGTGCCTATAACCAGTACGCGTAGCATGACAAATTAGAATCGAATTTAGTCGACAGAAGAGTAGAAAGAAAGATTTCTGTCGTCCGCTTGGCAATGTCTTAAATGTGCCGCGTGGATCCATAAAGCAGTGGTGGCCCAGTGGTATCTACCTCGACTTACGAGTTGTACTTGTAGGTCGTGGGTTCGAACCCCGTCAGGCGCATTACTTTGTGTAATTTATTTCAACACCACTGCTCTCAAAACGGTGAAGGAAAACATCGTGAGGAAACCGGCATGTCCTAGAACCAAAAATTCGAAGACATGTGACATCTACCAATCCGCACTGGGCCCGCGTGGTAGATTACGGCCCACTCCCTCTCACAGAGAGGAGGCCTGTGTCCCAGCAGTGGGAACATTTATAGGCTGATGATGATGATGATGATGTGGATCCATACGTACTCGAGCAAAAAATAGTAGAGATAGAAAGGGTCGTGGTACGCGTGCTGAGTATGAATGTGGACGAGGTAAAAACCCCTGCCGGGATCGCAGAACTGCGAAGGAATACCGTGGAATCTAGTCAGTACTAGTCTGACAGTCCCTTACGCTCCTGGGCTCGCTGGGCGCCAAAAATCATTTGATGATATTAAAACCACGCTAAAAAAAGAGGGTCATAACCGACTGACGTTCTGTATGTTCTGCATATCTATAGAGGAAAAGGCGGGAATTGATGTATGTAATGAGTATGACACATCTAAACAACAGACTCGTACCTACAATAACAATTAAAAGAACATTCTTGATTGATGTTAATATTAATTGGTTAAATAAAAATACAAGAACGATCGGCTACTACCATAAGACTAAAATTAGCAGTACCTATATTGAAAGTGACAATACAAACGTGATGAGAATTAAAATTAATGTTCCTCGACGCTTTTCGCGGTGACCGATTTGTCACCAACTCTTCAAATATAGCAGCATGGCTTGAAGTTGATTGGTGATAAAATTCTTACGATTATAATGATTTATTCAAAGTCTTGCGTAGGAGGTACGAGTCCTCAAATGGTGAACATTTGTTGTTAATGCCTTTTCTTTACTCTGGTCATTTCGTGGACTTCATCTTCTCCAACTACTGATGCTTTAGTAGAAGTACTGCTAGTTTTACCCTATTTCTACATTTTTGGAGAGATAGATTGCTTTCTCTAAGGGCATGCATTAGGGTACAGATTGTAAGTCCATCGAGTTGTGGATAATACTTTTTATACCCCTGCAATTCCCTTCCTTCAATCCTTCCTGTAATCAGGATTGTATTGAGCGATATTTCTCTGAGAATTAATTCTTAACTTTCTAAGTTAAATTGCCGTGCACTCCGTGCAGGCTAGGCGGTATCAGAGCGTTGCTCGATAGCGCTATACCTTTTGGCTAGGTTTACAGAGGGCTTCCATGAAACAACCTCTGTTTCTCAACAGCAATTTTAACTAACCGTTAAAACATTTCTGCCAGCAACGGAATATTCAACAAGATAAATTCAGTTGATTTATGTGTTAATATTTAGAACTGGCTGACTCACGCCCCGATTAAATTCCAAGACGGGACCGAACTAGATACCAAATTGAATATTGTAGATACCATTTCGGTTATTAGATCGCAAATTGCGGAGCATTATATTCGCTTGTTTGCGAAACGTCTGTCACGAGTCGCATTTATTCAAATATCAGCAGACGTAGCACTTCCGTCGTCGACAAATAAAGGTACAAGTAACATTTATACAGTTTAGTGAACATACCTGTCTGTGCGGTGCATACGGGATCCGTTGGTCCGTGGGCGGCGACGCCGGCGACCCAAATCCAAGCTCCGAGCTCCGCCAGTCGTACGTAGCTTTATTGTAGTCGTAAATTCAGTTTCTTCACTGTTAACACAACACACGCAACCCAATACAAACATGTACGGAACTTATTTATTTACTTGTAACCATATCAAAGCGCACATAAAATTATTTCGAAAAATTAGGACAATATTCTAACTTAGTAACATGAATCTGGGTTTCTAGTTTGAAGTCATTTACACGAGACGAGGTCGCGGTATTAATTACATTAATTTCTTTGAAGTTTTATAAATAATATTGATTTAACATAAACTTTGTTCATTTTCCAGGAAACTCGTCGCCCAGTTCAGTCGCGAGGAGACGTCTCTTCTGGTGCTACGTGTTATGGTCGGGCTAATCATTTTGTACGACTGGGTGCACCCATCTGGTGCCTTCTGCCGTTCCTCTTCGGTCGACGTGAAGGGCTGCGTCAAGTTCCTCCAACAGCAACCACCGACGAAGGCAGAACCACTCCTCAACGCCCTTAGGTATACGACGAAGCATTTAAACCATCAATCGACGCCGAAGAATATCAGGACACTGCTGGCCGCGTGAGGACAGCACTCGAGCCTTGCATGTTGCTGTGGGGAATGATGCGACAATAATTACCTGTGGGGATACCTCGTTGGCACGCCTTTATTTTGTTCCTTAGCGATACCTCTACATTGTAGTACACTAACACCTCTCTCTCATCGCTAAATTAGTCGAATGACCATGGACCATGAACGAAGCTATAATAGTGTATAGGTTTCCATTATTATAAGAGTAACTGTAACATATAGGTACAAACCTGACGAGGCAGACGCTAAAATAGTTAGAAAAGAATTAGGATATCATATCACAATGGGATGTGGTTGTTCCCTGCGTCATTTAGATGAGAGAATATTACGTGTCGTCTAATAATACTATTATCAACTTTTGGTTCCTACAGGTGACAGAAAATAATAAAAAAGATACCTGTATATTATTATTACTCAATTAAATTAACACTTCTACTAATTTCACGTGTGAATTTCGGGAAAATAATATGTATGTATGAAAAAAGAAAAATGTACTCTAAAATTATTCTTACTTTTCATAGTTAGCATGCTTTAAAAGCAAAATTTTTAGAAGAAATTATATAGAGAAGCTATCCCTACACTCCCACATTCGTGCAAGGTTTCATTGGACCCTCTTCGACTCAACAGAAGTACGGCAGTAGGCTGTCAGTCGCAACTCGTAAGTTAGCTTATGTAAACTATCATAGGAAGGCTTAGACACCTCTAATATGTAACGTAATTGAAAAAGAAGTATTATTTACATTTACTCTACGATATAAAACTGCCTTGGATCATATTAATTGGTTACCACACAATTTATTGTGCATTTTATTCAAGAGTATGAATTGTTATTGTTTAAATGAGCATGAAGTGATGTATCCTTTGTAATACTGCACCTAAGTATCTCAGTAAGCTAAAATCTTTATTTAAATTCATGTTTGTGATTATATTTTGAAGTTGTATAAAAATATTAGATAAGTAATTACATAATTATTTTAATTGATACTTAGGTGGGAAGGATATAATTACTTAGATTTACTCAACAAATGTTTGATCCCAGTGTTGGGTGGTATTAAATGGATATTGTAATTTTTATATACTTAGCACAAATTTTATTGTTACGCATGTCCCCTAGCTGGGAGGTCAATATGCGTATGTATTTGGTTCCAAAGATTTATTCAAAACGTTAATAACTACTTACTTCGCTCACTACCTACATGATTCGTGTCGTATATTATTTTTAAAAGACTGAGATAGACACTCACGAATATTTTATTGCATTTCTCGTTAATACAGTTCCATTTCTTTTAATTAAGAAACCAGAAACGTATAATTCACGAAACTATGCCTTATTGAAATAATGAAAAAAGGCGTACCTATAGCGAATATGAGTAATTTCAATGCCTTTTCTAAAATTATTATAAAATGTTAAGTATGTCGTGTTAACAATGTTGAATTTATGCATGTACCACTGCCTTGATGTTAACTAACATAATAATTTTAAATTGAATTTATAGATGTAATGTAATACGTTTCACTATTGATGTACCTATAAACTCAAATGTAAGTATAACGATTAAGCATGTACTGTTTATTTACAAGTAATACAAGTTTATAAGAATTTAAATCATTCTCCCAGTTCCGTGCGACTGTGGCAAGATGGAGCGAGAATGAGATACTATATTTTTTAATTATATTTAAAGCCGCTGATTACGCTCAAAATCAATTCGCATGTTGATTTAATTCTACTTCGTACATAGGATCTCGACTTTATCGATTGGAATTCGTGTTTCAATCGACTGGGATGTCATAGCGCAGAAATAAATAGGATTTACATTTGGTACGAACAGTCTGTTTGACGTTGATTTTATGTAGTTTGATTTACCTAACGTGTTTTCTGGTCTTATGTGGGCCATACATCTTGAAATTTTTCGTCAGATAGAAATACCTGTTACAAATAAGCACAAAGATATTAGTGATATTAAAAGTGACAGATGAATCGACGGTAGTCTGGTGTATGGCAGGCCGTAGTGTTAAGTTTTCAAAACATGATACCTAATAATTTTGTTAACCCTTTCACTATAATGGTAACATAGCTGTCGGTATATCACTAAGCACAAACACTTGTCGTCTTGTCTTATGTGTATAGTATCTTAGAATAATATAAAATTATTAACTTAGGATGGTTAGTTACATGCACAGTCAGCACAATACTTTATGATAGTTATTATATTAATATAGTATCCTTGTTGAATTATTATGATAATGCGACTGTTGCTTGCAAGTAATATGATCGACTCAGGTGTGCACTCCGAATTGCATTTACTATGAGGAATTGAAGGTTTGAATAAATAATATCGTTCCCTAAATTAACACTGCCCAAATAAGTAAAGTTTTATACAATATTTTTTTAATAATTGATAAGTTTTCTAAAATTATTCCAAGATATGATAATTCCAATCACTCCATGTTGAGTCTAAGCATACTTTGAGCAAAGTTAGTAGTGTCTAGTTGGGCAAAACTAAAAGTATTGAATGCTTATGATTGTAGAAGATTTAAATTATAGAAAGGGCCTGTGTAGGTCGCTATGAATGTTTGTGAGTAGGAAAAAGAAGTTGTAATAGTACTATTTACGTTGAAACAATTATTTACTTGCATTATTTACTCAGAATTTATTATAGCACAGGCATTTGTTAATACTTTAGCCAAATCTTTAGTAAATTCTTCTAGAAAAAGTTAATAAAATGCAATACATAATTATGTACTAGTTATGAGGATTGTTGTATGTATTATTTGAACTGCAACATTTTGTTATTGTTTAAGGTGGTTTTGTATGATAGACCTATTTTTCTTAGTTATCATTTATTTATTGTATATAATAAACACACCAAAGTTATAAGTAATAAATAAACTTGGATAGATTCTTGTATACTGTTGTTTTATTGTTACGAAAAGATGAATATCGAGAGTTACCTTCACCCGCCTTACTCTGGAATTTATTAATCTATCTCTATTGCAATCTTGATCCCTATCTTTCTCTGTAACAAATGAACGACCGCAAAAGCAGGTGTCAAATAACACGAATCGGAATTCGGTTGGAGATAATATATTATAATATTACTATCTGCCATTAGCTTGCTCGAAAAAGTGTTAAGGCGCTGCCCATAGCGAACACTGTAAATGACTAGTTTTTCGTCGCAAAGTTAGCCGTATCTGTATACATGCCACAAGCAAGAAAAAAAATACAGTGTATAGTCAAATGTATAAAGTAAAGACTTTAACAAAAACAATTCACAAAAGTGGTCTAAAACTGCGAAAAAAAAATGTCAATATGACCACGAAAAAAAATTTTTCGTCTCGAAATTCTCAATTTTTTCAGCGGTAACCATTATATTTTTTGTAACTATAACAGAAGTTTCATATACTAAAGACATATCTAATTTTTTTTTAACTCTAGACCTGTAATTGTTTAAATATTAAGTTAAAACTGCAAAATTTCTTACATTTTTTCTTACAATTTGCCCCCGCGCG
Source organism: Agrotis exclamationis (assembly GCA_950005045.1). Classification (NCBI taxonomy): domain Eukaryota; kingdom Metazoa; phylum Arthropoda; class Insecta; order Lepidoptera; family Noctuidae; genus Agrotis; species Agrotis exclamationis. The sequence continues at coordinate 15,963,671 of OX465430.1, read as the reverse complement.
CAGCTGCTTCACCCCCGCGACTACCTTTGCTACATAGAGCTTGGGTACAGCGCCTTAACACTGAAATAGAGACTTCAAGCATTCTACAATACGAGATACCATTTTCAGTCTGAATGAGCGAAACATTACTATCCAACTTCAATCTGGCGATTTAAGTCAGTAAAAAAGTCGTGTTAACAAAGAAACAATTTATTCTTAATTTAAAAAATATGTACAATGATGTGTTAGGTGTTGGCAGGGCGCGGCTTGAGGATGAGCTTGCCTGTGTCGTCACACGACATGTTGAAGTCGTTGAGCACGGAGCGTGTGCGAGCTGTGATGATGCTGGGCGCCACCACCTTTCTGTGCACTCCCATCATGAACAGTAACACTGGAAAGTATGGAATTCACTGATTTTAAATCATTTTTACCACTGTTTCAGTTTTCACAAACATACCTGCCTTGAGAGGTACAGTAAATTGTAGGTTAACATTTTAATCGCGCGAGTCGCATATATGCGACAAATATTTCCGTGCCCCTACCGCCCGTGTCGTATTTATGCGACAGAGAATATTCACTATTTTTGTTGTTTTCTTCGATTTTATTGCATCTATTCTATATCTCTCTATTTATGTACATAGACAGATAGAATACTTTTTATTGTACACCATGATACTTAACAAATCGGAGCTTAAAAGGAGCAGAAAGAGAGGAGAAGAGGAAAGGACGATTCATAGCCGCGCGCTAGGGCCACGGCAACTGATATTTAGCCGCGCGGTTAAAAGGTTAATGGTTGTTCTTGTGAATTATTTTTCAACCTTTTGAAGGTACCTTTTATTTCAGATATTACTACTACTACATTAATATCAGCCTGTATTGTCCAATGCTGGGCAAAAGCCTCTCCTCTAGATTTGCAACTATTCCGATAAGGAGAACCTTGCCTTATACTAGGAATTTCTCATGTGTCGTAGGTGCGTTACAAACAGAAACATACATACATAAACACCCAGACCTGGAACAACTATGCTTGTACTGTAGGTCATACAAATATTTTTCCATGTGGGGATCGAACCCACGACACACTGCGCAACAGTCCAATCGCTCAGCCAATGCGCTAACCGTGCCGTCTTAAATGATCAATAGATCCAGGATCATAGTCAATGAAAATTAATTAAAAGCTTACCTAAAAAAGTTGAGGTAAAGGCAAAAAAGGGATGATTCCAGAGAGACTGTGTTAGTGAGACGACCGGTGTGAGCGGGTCCATCAACCAGTGATATGCAGCTATTGCTGTGCACACCGACACCACTGTCAGCAGAACTGGAACAGGAAAAGAATTTCATCAAAACTTGCAATTTTTTATTGAATACAATATGAAATTGAAGACTAAATGGATATTTGCAGTTTAACAGTGACATTTCGCAGATAATCCAAAATCATATTTTCAGAACCTTACTAATTGGTTCAAACCTAAAATGATTTGACCCAATTTTTTTCATTTGTTACTTATGTACTTAAACAAAATTTACAAAGATACACCACTTTTGAAATACATACATCACTTCTGTTATTTTTCATAGTTCTAACGTCACAAGCCCCTATACTCTCGAGTTTTGATATAGAATATAGATTGATTGAGAAAAAATTTAACTCATAACTAATGGACTAATTAGATTTACAATTTATTGATGCAGTCATCATGCCCATAACAATAAAGATCAAATTATGTTGTAATTTCAGGATCTAATAAAGATAGAACTCTAATAAGTCTTACATAGAAACAGAGCAAGCAATTGTAAGTGAAGTTGTTAACATTATAATCACCATGATGGAGCAAAAAGATTAGCACTATTAAGTATGCAAACAGAGGGTGGTGCTACATAGACACACTCAAAATAACTATAATATACCCATAGAGAATACCAGAATCTGGTTCTAATGGGTAGCTTAACCAGCAAAGTATTTTGGTGGTGTTGATTATAGTGACTAGTGACTACTTCATAATTTACAGTGATTACAATAAACTTATGATCTTAATGTTTTTAAATTCTCAGGATATTCTACACAAGTTTGTTTCCACTTAATACTATCTATAATATAATAGTTATTATATCAACAAAAAGACATACTTCTCCATCTCATAGTGGCAGGCTGCAGACATCCTATGACTTCCGTCAGACGCCGCTCAAACGCCTTCAAATCTGAAATTGAAATTAAATGAAACCCTGTATTAATAGCAGGGAACACAAATTACAATGTACGATACGAGTTGCGATCATGGGTTAAAGAAACATTTCGTAAAAAGGCACAAAATACGCGTACATCAAGAACTTTGAACTTGCAACTTTGTCGGCGCGGGCGATGCGCGATGGCCTCTCTTGTTGTGAATGCAATAAATCGGAATGAATAGACCATGTTTAGAGTAATGACCTATGAATCTTTATTCTAATGAATAAACATTCAAAAATCCAGGTTCGGGGCCTAAAATCTAGATTAAGAGTGTAAGAAATAACTTACCATCGCAAGCAGTTTGTTCCAACGACATTTTGTTTTCACTCGTAAAAACAATAAACAGGAATCCTATTAATATCTTTCTACATATTGAGCCTAGCGTTGGTTCATCGATATTCGATAATTTCTAATATAATTTTATAAATCTAGAAATCAGTAATTTAACATATCTATTATTGTTGACGGGCGAACTGACAATTGACATTGACAACCGACCGACAGTGACATTGACATTCGTTGACAGTGACAGAAAACGATTTGGCAAGACTGGTGCCCAAGCTTCTTCTGCTTTTGTGGGAATGGGCACCAGTCTTTCAGCAGACACAGGTGCGCTGCGTCTGTCAGCGGGCAGGGTGCAAGCTGTTTCAACTCAGCTATTCCCGTTTTCAGTCTTCGATATTGCTATTAAATAATGCGCTGCCGTTCGCTATTCCAACCCAGCTCCCCCTCCCTTCCTCCCTCTCCTTCGTCTCCCTCCTATCCCAATTCGCGGATGGAAACCAAGCCCTCACCAAGGTCCACCTTTGTTGAGGCGCTGGTTTAAGGTGAATGCTCCAGGATAGCCCGCGAAATTCAAATTTTCTTACTTTTTTGCAATTTGCAAGCCAGTGCTATGTTGATTAAAATATTAATAAAATATTATTCGCGGCTGTAAGACGTATGTAGTTACAGAATTATAATTTATAATCAACAAAATTATCAATAAATTGCTCCAAGTTCATAAAGCTCTAGGAACCAAAAAATAACATAAAAAGTAATTCCTAGAGCTTTATGAACTTCGAGCGTTGTATTGATGATTTTGTTGATTTTAATTCTGTAACTACATAGGTACGTCTTACAGCCACGAATAATATTTTAATCAACATACAACCTAGCAATATATGGCTTGCAAATTGCAAAAAACGTAAGAAAATTTGAATTTCGAGGGCTACCTTGGAGCGTCCACCGTGCATCCTAACCCGGAACTGCGCGACAATATTATAAACTTCTTGGCGCGACACGACGCTTTTCTTTGCCACGCAGTTCGCAGTGCAGTTCCGTTGCCGCGTAGTGCGTGATGTCTCGTATAATTTCATCGAACGAACAACTCGAACGCCTGTTACGCATCGCGCCAAGTGTTGAAGAGCACTCTTTGAGTCCGAAAGAATAACAAAGTCTACATCTAATAACAATGCCAGAGAAAGACTTTCTATAATGGCAATTAATTCCGCTCTCATGATGCAAGCTTTATTTTACACGACGCGAGGTCACGCGATCAGGAAGGCAGTGCGTACACCGACTAGGCGACTTGGTCTCAGAAAGTCGCCTTTTCATTATTGTAATATGGATAAGTGAGTTTGAAGAAATAAACACACAAAGTTTTACCTCTCATCTCATTTTATTTACTTCGCATATACAGCAAGAAATAGTAGAAAACTTTCATCTCCACACGGAACAAATACATATTTTAATATGATTTCTGTTTGTATGTGCATAAATGCACCCATGATAAAGGAGAAAAGAGAAAATACCAATGGTTAAAAACAAATTGTATAGATGGAATCCAAGCTCTCTCCACGGAAATCTTTCGTCTGTTTGGACGTTGAATTACATCCGTCTACTACAGAGGAGCAGTGGTGGCCCAGTGGTATCGGCCTCGACTTACGAGTAGTAGGTCGTGGGTTCGAACCCCGTCAGGCGCATTACTTTGTGTAATTTATTTCAACACCACTGCTCTCAAAACGGTGAAGGAAACATCGGGAGGAAACCAGCATGTCTTAGAACCAAAAATTCGTGACATGTGACATCTACCAATCCGCACTGGGCCCGCGTGGTAGATTACGGCCCACTCTCTCTCACAGAGAGGAGGCCTGTGTCCCAGCAGTGGGAACATTTATAGTCTGATGATGATGACTACAGAAGTTCCCAAACTTATTTTGTCTACTGCCCACTTTGAGAATAAATTAATTTTTAGCGCCCCCATTTTTCAGCTACTTAAAAATCACTATAACTTCAAATTAAATTAACTAATTGTTGTGAGCTATATTGTTAAAACATGATTGCCCGCGGTCTATTATCTACGAAAATTACCTATCTAGGAATACTAATAACTGCTAGTAAAATGTGAAAGTGTGTCTATTGCCTTTTTATTTGTTTCTTTGTGGATACTTTCATTTCGAAACGGAGCGACGACCGATTGACATGATTTTTTATTTAGTTTAATATAATATCCGAATTGAGAACCTCCTCCTTTTGGAAGTCGGTTAAAAACAGGACAGATACATGAACTTTGACGTCACGATTGGCGCAGTAGCTGAGCGATCGGCTGCTGCGTAGGGAGTCGCGGGTTCGATCCCCGCGTGGTACAAATATTTTTATTGTATGATCTACAAATAATTGTTTCGGGTCTGGGTGTTTGTGTATGTTTGTAAACGCACCCACGATACAGGAAGAAATTCCTAGTGTAGAGAAATATCGAACCGAGTTTGAGCAATCTCTTAATTAATATATTAAGTTGATGTTCACAAGTTGTAGCCGAGACTCGAGAACTCAGTCGGTGTCTAAGAGTCCTCCTAGCTAGATGAAATTACAAATCGCCCCCGAAGACTCTAGGTACACAACGCACAGTGGGGTATTTGAGCGATTTGGCCGGCCAAAACTTTTTCTTTACTTTAATCAATGATAATAGTGCTCATAGGTGGATTTTTATCATTTCAGTTGATTTTTATGCATTTACATGAAAAAAAAGAACATTTATACTGTTAAAATACTTATTTTATGAATTAATGAATACATTTAATTACAATGTCTTATAGAAACCACCATAAACTATTTAACTAGAAGAAGACCACGGTTCTTCATCTGAAGAACCATAGCCTAACATCGTATCTGATGATGACTCATCATCATCATGTACGATTTCAGGCTCGGCCGAAAGTAACAAACCTACCGTTTCGTTCATAAAAGGTTTGGTTTTCTGTTTTGGAATGGGTCGCATTCCTGTTAATAGCGGATCAGAACTAAGGAGTAGCCTATTAATAACATCCATGTTACAAGCTTCTCGAGAGAATTTTTTTTCGAAATTCTGGCGATACAAACGTATAATAATATGTTTATTACGTGCTTCCGCAGCTACTGCGCAACATACTGCTCTGCTGTTTCCTTGGCATAAATAGAAAATTTTCTGTGTCGATCTTGTGTCCACTCGACAATGCTTCTAAAATTACTTTAAGGCGGTGTAGAAAATTTTCATTAATTCCCGTGATTTCAGCAGACAATTCATGATCTGCAAAAAATCTTCTGCTAGTGTTGCCATCGTTCGTGTTTCCGAAATTTGGTTTTGGAACGTCTACAATCAGACCCATCTTGACCCTGAATTCTTCTTGAATTCCGTTTTTCTTCGGCATTTGTGTGGTCGTCCTGTTCGGATGGCGACTTGTGGTATAACAAATGTGCCTTCTAGCCATGTGTCATTGTTTTTTTCAGAAAATAATCTTCTATATAGTGAGAATCAGTCCATCTCCTTTTAATTTCCGACTTGAAACGTGATAAATCTTGCTTAATTTTTTTCATATCCTCGTCAGAAAATGGGCCAAATTTTAGAACGTATCTTTCCAAAAACTATAACTTTTCATTAATATAAACAAGTGTTTTCGAGTCATAACTCGGACGTTAGACGTAGGGACACGATATCGCAACCATAAGTAGCGATATCGATATAGTATCGGTATCGAAACAAAAGTATCAAATTAGTAATAGCATCGAAACGAAAGTATCGATATGAGTAAGTATCGAATGAATTTGGAGTTTCCCTACTACTTTTTTTTAAGCTTTGTTATGGTAGTCATCAAATGAGTCCTCCCACCCAGGGCAGGACGGGAGGGACTGTCAGACTTGTACTGACTAAAATCCACAGTGTCCTTCAATAGCCCTTTACGTTCCAGGGTCATGGTAATTTGATAAGTCCCGCGACCGCGGCAGGCTTTGGCCCTCTAAAGGGGGGCCCCGTCATCATGCTGACGCTCTTTGAGGCACACAACGCGCCGTCGACCCGGGCATGGTCCATGGTCGGACAGCGAGCCGCCCATTACTCGCCGAACGCAAGCCCGCGCCCACATGATCCACAACAGAGATGCGCAGATCATGAATGTGACTTGTTGTGATTTATTAATGGACCACAATTAAAATACCTAACAAACAATTTAGATAGGTTCAAAAAAAGGTTTGATAGGTACAAAAATAAAAGCTATGAACAGCTATCTTACTCATATCTGACAGTACACTGAACACAAGAGTGAGTGAAACAAAAACACCGCACAGTTCTTATTATTTTCAATTAAAAAGTACGTACTGCGCGATGATCTTTTTCGTAAAGTCAGACCAACTGAAAATCGTATACGTCTTATGCCGACCATACACGGTACCAGTATACTTGTACAAATCTAGACTTGCACAAACACAGGACAGTGACTATGTTAGAAATTTGTACAAGTATACTGTAACGTGTGTGACCGGCATTAGTGTGGACGGTTTAGTGAATTTGTGTGTGTGTTGAACATCACTTTTACAACACACGCATTATAGAAACCTATTGGCAACGTTATGAATCACGAATGTTGAGATGTATAATTATGCATCCCTTTCTTACGCCCCTTCACAATGCACAGAGACAAAAACAGTCTGTTGCTATTTTAGTTAAGGTTTCTATTGTTTTAGTTATTATTCTGAGGTTCAGAATACTTATTTAAGTACGTTAAGCCGATGCGTTAAATTGGTATTTATGAGTTAGTTGTTATTTTTTTTATGGAATCGATACTTGATGCTAAGTGCTGATATTAGTACTAGTATCGAAAGAAAGTATCGAATATCTGAATACTAGCATCGAAGCAAAAAGTAGCGATATGAGTAAAGTATGGGATTCGATATCGTGTCCCTAGTTAGACGACCCTAGAACTAAAATGTGACAATTTATAGCAACAAATAAGAAATCGATATTTTTGGTGTTTATTTTCCAGTCGGCTACATTAAGCTATATTTTCAAATATCGGATAAAACCGGATAACATTTTACACGTATTGTCAAGACTAAAACACAGGGTATCCGATATGACTAAAATCAACATCGGGAAATGCCCGGAAATATAACAAAATTGCTAAAATATAAAATAAATATAAAAAATAATGCCTTTAAAACAGCACTTGCTAGAAATTTTTTATTAAATAGATTTCTGAGCTATTATTACGAGAAAAATATAAAAAGTATACACATTTACCTGCTTTATCGCAATCCATAGCTTTTACTTTATATTATTTGGTAACAAATACAGGAATGTAATCAAAACTTTCGTTTGCGCAGCGAACACCAAACATTGATACATGCACTCAAATGAATGATCAAGTTTGGACTGACCGTCCCGCATGGTAGTTCCGGAAAAGAAACAATGAAGTACTGTTTACGTTTCTTAGAACTATTAGCTACCTAAGTACCCTTCTTTTATCTACCTGCTTTGAATTTTAGGAAATTGAATTTTGGCCGGCCAAATAACTCAAATACCCCATCGTGCAACGTCCCCATTTTTTTTCAGGGTCTCTTACCCTTTAGGCCTGCAGCGCCCACAAGGGGGCGTTATCACCCACTTTGGGAAAGGCTGGTTTAATAGAACAGGCTTTAGCATAAAACCATGACACGCGGGCAACGCGCACCGAATCGCGCTTTTGTTCCATACAAAAGTGGGTATTGCGTCGCTCGCAGGGATATTGGGATATGTCGGAGCTCTCCCGTAGAATTTCGTACCCAGTTCTACTGCCAAAAAGTGGTTTGTTGGGTATTAGTCATTTGCCTACACCGACACGAGCGCCCCCTTGATATGCATGAAATGCTTAACGCTTTTGTTTTTTGTATACTACGATTATTAGGGATAATATGATGAGATGAACCCGACGACCTAAGCTATAAAAAAACATAGTTTTGAACGAAGATCAAATAAATCAAAATTCTGTCTTTTCGCAATGGAATATGACTCTTCTGGTAGATGTATAAAGTTGAAATTCAAAGGAAAAAGACAGATAGATTAGGGTAGGTTGATGTGCCGACGTCTGTACAAGTACAACAAAATAAATCATAATTATTTTTATTGCTACAAGAATTCGAATGCTAAAACGAAAAAGACCTTTAAGTGTTATGTTCCAACACGATTTAATCTCTCAACATCATAGAATTATCATTTTAATGCCATTAGGAGGCCATGCCATTACCATAATATTGTTTTTTTTTTCGTAATTTGACACATATTTGACATCATTTGACATTTGCAAATTGAATTTTATTTTGCAAGTGACTGTACAATGTTCGAACAACTTATCAAAACTGGGGTTGTTGAACTCGAAGAAATAGAGTGCAAAGTTCAAACATCAGAGTTTTAATAAATTGTCCACAACCAACAGTTCTTATCTCATTGTACTTTGAATCCAAACATAGACTGCCGGGTCCAAAGAGCGAGTCTCACTAGCAAGTGATTTAATCTTTTTACGAGTTTTTTTGTATTAGAAGTAGGTTATTTATTTCTCATTCCAACCACCAATGTTTCATTAATTAAGTGTCAAATATCAATGCGTTGAAGAATTCATTGTAGTGAAATATTAACTTTGCACCCTTTTCAAAAGATAAAAGTTTAGTAATATAATAATTATAGAATCGCTCTGTTTACAGAATGTTTCCTTTGAGGCAAATAATAGGCAATGCTACCAGAAGAGTTGTGCCCAGCATTAGGGCCATGTCAAGCAAGGGTCCTCTGGTAGACACAGCAGTAGACAATGAAGGAATAGCCACCGTGACCATGCAAAGGCTACCAGTGAACAGCCTGAACTTGGACCTCCTTCAAGCAATAGACAAAGCTCTGGATGAAGTGGTTGAAAAGAAATGCAAGGGAATGATCTTGACATCTGTAAGTTTAATTTATTAATTCAAAACTTCTAAATTATCATTACAGGTTTAGAAACCTAATGCGATAGCTAGACTACTTATAATACTATTTTAAATAACATCTATTACTAACAATTACAGTATACATTAACACAAAATTACGTATAACTAAAACAATACAAACTTATAGTTTTATCAGTGTAATTACCATAATATGCTATGATTATAACTATTTTTTATTTAAAATCCTTGAACCTGAAGACTGAATGGACAGCATTTTTTTTAAATGTTTGTGTGGACCAAGTTGTAATCAAAGTAATTTGTATTTCGTTATAGTTACAACCTTGAGGTCTTCAAGTCAGGAGTGAATAGATTACTTCTAGGCAAAAATGCTTCACTGTTAACCACATCTTCGTAGTGATGTGGTCAACAATGAAGCATTTACAATGGTAAGCCATCAGGCGAGATACTCATTAAACAAGAAAATTGCTAAATAAAGAAGGTCTTATAATATCATCATTTAACACTTTTAGGCATCCCCAACAGTGTTCTCCGCCGGTTTAGATATCATGGAAATGTACAAGCCCGACATGAAGAGAGTGGAAACCTTCTGGACAACCCTACAAGAAGTGTGGATCAAACTCTTTGGATCAAACTTCATTACTGCTGCAGCTATCAATGTATGTACAACCATCATTTATTTAAAAGCACATTTTAAATTCCGACATCTATTTACTTAATATAGGTACACGATTCAAAACATGTTTGACTTCTTGTGAAAATGGCATAATTAATGCTGTTTTTTAAATTATTAATCCTGTAAGTACTACTGAACATGTTGTAAAGAAAAAAAAAACAAATATAAATTACAATTTTATTAATTACTTCATTTTTAAAAGCAGATCAAATCTGGTCTTGTATCAATCTGTACCCTTAGTCACAGAATACTTAATAGTACTACAGAAGTCCAACTCCAAAAAAAAAATTAAACAAATGTAAAATCTATGTACAAGAGAATAAAGTACATTTTAACTGGCAGCCGTACCGCCCACCTACTTTTATAATAGCCTAAACTTCCCGTGCGCAAGCAAAAATGTACTGAATGATTACGCGCGAGAGTTTATTTTGGTTTATCTGACGCCAACGACATTAAAAGGTTACTATGGGTCAAGCCTAATAGGGTTGCGACTTGCGAGTTTAGGCAGAAATAGGTAGGAACCTATGCGTATTTTATGCATTTGTTAAATTACTTTTTGTCATCGATTACTACATACCTACATTATTGATTGTTAGCACAGAATGTTAATAGTAGGTACCTGCGGCACCTTACGTGAGGAATGATATTTTTAATAATATAATCTTTTCTACCTATTATTGTTATATTTTTGAACATTACGTCTTACAAAAAAAAAAGAATAATATTTAAAAGATTTTTATCGTTTATGGCAAAATAGCCAGTCCTTATTATTTTGCACTCAGCCTAGTAACCGACCAATTACTATCGCATACTGTCACAGGCCCCGCGTTGCGTGTCTTTGTAGGTAGGTAAAAAAGTCGCACAGCGAATTACGATAGCTGACCTTGAATGCGTAGTGTGGCCATTTTCTGAGTTAGAACTTTTAAACAACAACGCAAACATCTTTCTACTTCTACCGATCTTAATTCTTAGTACTCAGCTTAAGGTGAGTGAGAGTGTCGTCTTTTTATCTTGGTCGTCTAGTAGGCTCACCCCCCCCCCTCCACTTAGTATCTCGCCTCATTTCCAAACTTGTAACCTACCTAATCATGATCAATTAAACCCATACTTCACAAGCAGGGAGATAATTTTGTTCATCATTACTAAATATGTAAGTACTTTATTTTTTTTCTTCATAATAATATTGTTTTATTAATTTCCCAAAAGCACCTAAAGCAAGAAACTTGTGCGTAACTACACGTAACATAACAAAAATATTAAGGAGACGGAGCGCGTGCACAACGGGTGGCGCGTGGCAGCCATAGTGAATGGGCCACGACATAATGGCCCCGCAACTACTTGCAGTTTTATGCCTACACCGCGGAGTGAGACAGGCCTGCCTTAGTGAAAAGTGATACAACTCGACATTCTACTTTAAGCAAAAAAGGCACATCTGTGCAAAAAAATGCAAAGAAAAATAAGCCTTTAGAAGTAGTAGTAAGGCTTATTTTTGCACAGATGTGCCTTTTTTGCGTAAAGAAGGCAGTCAAGTTGTATCACTTTTCACTAAGGGTACAGATTATTCCTGAACTACGTTAGTCTTGTACCAATTGCTGTACGTTAGATCAGAAAAATTAATAAAATTAATACATTTATTTCGCTTTAAAACTATCATGCAAACCTAGGTATTAGCAATAGCTTGACACGGGCACTAATCTTGTTATGTTAATCTTTACACGCTGGTAAAGGATTATGAAAAGTAAGTAAATATTGCATTTTTAAAAAGAAGTTATTACTTTTTGACAAATAGATAAATCAACTAGGTATCCAAATCTTCTCTCATGTTCACTATTGTTACAATTTGATAAAATTTATTTATTTCATGGAGGACTTACAGCTAACAAAATCATAACAAAAAGGGTAATAGTCAACAGAGAGCCAATTACCAGTCCTTGGCAAAAATAAAATGTTGGCTTAATTGGCTTAAAATTATTTCTTTTTAATAGGTACAGTCAGCATCAAAAGTTGCTGACCACATTCAGATTTTCAAAATCGCTGTACACCGTAATAATACATAATAATACGGTGTACAACGATTTTGAAAATCTAAATGTGGTCAGCAACTTTTGATGCTGACTGTACATAACTGAAATGCCAAATGAGCCAATATTTTGCCGCCTGACTAGAAAGCTTTTATGGACTCTGGCCCAGTTTTTTTTGAACAAATCCTGTTTTATATTTCTGTGCTACCGAATTTCTCCTTTGTCGTGGGTACGTTTACGAACATATAAATAAACTCACATATACAAACGCCCAGACCCGGAACAACTACTTGTAAATCATACAAATATATGCTCCGTGAATCCGGAATCGAACGCGTGACACGCAGAGCAGCTGTCCAATCGCTCAGCCAATACACGAATCTTGCCGTCTTATCACCTAAGACATACATAACCGGTTAAATTGGTGTATACTTTTGCTCTTTGACCATCCAAACTTTTTTTATAATTTATCTAAAGGGTTTAGTTGCCCCTGCCGGAGGCTGCACGCCGGTGTCGTGCTGCAGTCCATGGCCCTCTACGGGGCCCCCGTGTGGGCCCTGAGCATGCGGACGCGACCGGCAAAGCTGGTCGCGTGCCAAAGGGCCATGGCTATCCGAATGATCCGAGGATACCGCACGATCGCTGGCGAATCGGCCAACCTTCTTGCCGGATCGCTGGGATCTGGAGGCGATTGCCCTCCAGCGCGTCTATGAGTGGCGCGTGGAGGCGCAGCGTCGGGGTGTATATCCCCGATGCCTCGAGAAGTCGAGGCGCGGCGGGAAGAGCTCCGGTGCGATCTCAGGGCTGTTTGGAGAGAACGACTGTCGCAACCGAGGTACGGGCACGCCGCAATCACGGCTGTAAGACCCCTCTTGGACGCCGTGGGACCTATCCAGTCCCACGGCGTCCTCACCTACCGCATGACGCAGGTACTCACCGGACATGGATGCTTCGGGAGGTACCTGTGTCGGATAAAGAAGGAGGAAACGCCCGGGTGTCACCACTGCGAGGACCGCCCGGAGGACACGGTGGAGCATACGGTGCAGGACTGCCCCGCTTGGGCAGAGCACCGCCGTGTCCTCTAGACGGCGATAGGCGGAGACCTCTCGCGCCCGGCATGGGTCGAGGCCATGCTACGAGGCGAGACGGAGTGTGAAGCGGTCGCCTCCTTCTGCGAAGCAGTCATGCTCGCGAAGGAGGAGGCGGGCCGCGCGAGGGAGAGGACAGCGTCCTCCCGCAGCCGCAGTGGTAGACGCCCACGGCAACGGATGTCGCGGCCGTCGCGGGACGATCTCCGGCTACCGTAGGCGCGGGCCATGCGGGCGGCGAGTAAAGGGTCGACGGCGCGTTGTGTTCCACGCGCGCCTCAAAGAGACTCAGCACAATGACGGGGCCCCCCTTTAGAGGGCCACAGCCTTGCCGAGGTCGTAGGTAGTTGTAACCATATCGTCCAGTGTGGCAAAAACAGATAACTTATAGATATTCTAATTATCTAAAAAATATTTACTCTAGTATTTTCATGCCGGACACACTCCAAGTAAGTACCCTAAGTGCCTTTTCACACGTTCCGGTTGCTGGGTAGCCGGTGCCGGGTAGCCGGCGGCGTAGTGTATGGCCATGTACTATAGCTTTCACACGTACCGGCGTAATTTGCCATACACTGCGCCGCCGGCTACCCGGCAACCGGAACGTGTGAAAAGGCACTAAGAGCACTTGAAAACGTCCGTTTTTTTAACTGGATAAAGGACCGTCAGTAAACGGATATTCTTGTCAGCATATTTTTTTTTGTACCGGATCGATGTTACCGTGGACTGCCTGCGCTAGTTTTAAACTGGTTGTCAGAGAGTACTCACGTGCGAAATGTGTAATAATAAGAAAAACACCACCGCGAATCCGGCAAAAAAGACGATCCATTGTCCGGTGAAAAAACGGACATACCTATACAGGATGTAAAAAAAAACATTTTTTTTTTCGAGCACTTTTTTCTCGCTCGAATGAAAATGCCCTTAAAAAAAATTTTTTTTGGAATATACATACTTGGTTTTTGATACCGACAGGGTTCGAAGGATATATATCAATTGATATATATCATGATATATATCCGATATATATCAAACAATTTTTTGTGATATACCTACATATAATATCAAAAAAATAAAAATGAATGGATTTTTACTATACTTATTGCATTTAAGTACTTTTACCGACGCTGCTGGCATATTCGTCGTTTTTCAGTCTTCAGACCGTCATAATTTGAATTTACCAAGTAGGTACTGCGATCAATAATAATAGTGCAATGTAAAAGAGCCAAAATAATTTTCAATTCTATCATCTGTAAACATACTCCATAAAAGTGATTATAACTCGACTGAGTGCAAATATTAGACTTTTTAAGATATATATATTAATTTTGTTTCCCTAATATATGAGACAAATTTTTAAGATTTTTTTTTTTAATTTAAGAAAAAAATTCTGAGAAAAAGATGTTTTTTTAGTTGATTTTTGTGAATTATAAGATTTTATGTTTATTTTGTTTGTAGTTAGTTATTTTAATTGATTTATTAAATACTTACATAAATATAAATAAAAACTAAAAATTTGTTGTTTTTATATTAAAATAATAATTCATAATAATAAATTGTCGTGCAAATCGTATAGTAATAAGATAATAAAATGAAAGTCTTAAGAAATGGATATAAATATCGGATATATATCCGATTTTGGATATACACCGTGTTCCGGACGATATACATAAACTTCGACCAGATGTTCAAACCACGGAAGTAAGCATTTTTCATTATGGACACATTAATAAATTCTTATTTTTTATTTTTTGTTAATTTTCATACAAACTAAATACCTAGACGTAAATAACCCGATATGCATGCCTCTTTATCCAAATTGGCAACGTCATTCATAGCATTTGGCGGGCTGAAACAAATGAAATGCAAATAGTATTTGATAGATTTCAAATTAAGATACTTTCTCACTGCATAGCTCAATTAAATTTCATTAAATGAAATTACAAATATCTTTGTAACGAAGCCTTTTTAAGTACTACTTCCTTTGTTGGATTTGATTTGTAAAAGCCATAGAAGTATTTGCTAAAGTTTATGGATAACGTGAAGAACACGGTGTATATCGGATATATATCATAAATATCCGATATTTTGATATTTATTATAAATATCGGATATTTTCGAACCCTGGATACCGAGTATAGCGGCCTAAAACCATAACGTCATGCAAAGGCTTGTTTCTAGAATCAATAAATCAAATTAATCCGTCAGTCTATTTTTAAAGAATAATGGACACGCATTTTTTCTTTTGTTAAATCAGGGAATATTTACAAAGATAAAATGCATCAAAATTCGAGAGTAGGGCGATAAGACGGGCAGGGGAGTATTACAACGTCTTAAAACCAGGCTTGTTCCAGTGAGTTAACGGGATGGCGCTAGACGACTTGTATTGCTCTGTCACTTTCACTCGCCGGCGGAATAAGCCTGGTTTTAAGACGTTCGCACTAAAATTGAAATTACGGCATTGTGAATTTTAAAAGCGTCAATTTTTTTATACAGGGTGTAATTAAACACATCACAAAGCCGTTAACTACGCATACTGTACATCTAACTAAGTAGCTTTACGCTAAAATTATCGCTGGGAACCAACTTTTATTTTTAGGTATAAAAAAAATTATTGCGCGCAATGTAAAGCAAACGGGTTTCGTGTCGTTGTGTGGGTAGGCGGGCGGCTTGACGCACACAAGCGCGCCTATGCTGGAACGCGCTGTGATACGTATCGATAACGTATCGAGGTGCGTGCGTAATTTTTTTAGAAAAATCGAAAATTCAGGTAATGTTTGTTTGGAAAAAAGTTTTGTAATAAATTAATAATACCTAAAATTCGATTTCGTAAAAAATTAAAAAAAAAATGCAACTTTGACCTTCAATATCTCGAGAACCCGTGGAGTCCCAGGTACGGTCTAAAGGAAAAAAATGATCCAAATAATGGGTGGAATACGTGGCTTTCGGTTTCGTAAAGTGTCTTCTTACACCCGGTATTATCTCGGCCTAAATCACCAGCGTCAGACCTTCCATCCACTGACGAATTCATTAATGTTGTTAGGAGACTGCCCCTTAACAAATCATCAGGTGAAGATAAAATATCTAATCGTATGATAAAGGAAGCGTGTAAAACAGCGGGTGACGCGATATTAACTGTTTACAACCGGTGCATTGCTGAAGGTGTTTTTCCTCGTATATGGAGACATGGCTTTATACGAATAATACCTAAAAGCGGCGACAAACCACCAGATGACCCTAAGTCTTACCGGCCCATAACATTATTACCATCTTTGGGAAAGCTCCTGGAGCGTCTTATCGTCCCACGATTGTTACCGGACGGGCCCAAATTCCATAAAAACCAATTCGGTTTTACTATCGGCAAATCAACCGTTGACGCGGCACTTTCTGTTAGAAAAATAGTTAATACCTCCGAGCACAAGTACGTACTTGGAATCTTTCTAGATATTTCCGGGGCTTTTGATAACGCATGGTGGCCAATGCTACTACTTAAGATAAAAGCTCGTGGTTGCTATAATAATATATTTAATCTTTGCTCGTACTTTTCTAATGGTTCCGCGAAACTTAAACTCGGACATCATTCCGTATCGAAACCTCTTACCATGGGCTGTCCTCAAGGTTCGGTTATCGGTCCTCATTTGTGGAATATAGGCTTCGATGATTTCCTCGCGATTCCACTTCCAAGTGGTTGTTCTCTAACTGGTTATGCGGACGATGGCCTTCTGCTCATTCAGTCGAATACTCGTGCTGGACTCGAGAATTTGGCTGACACTTGCCTACGATTAATATCTCAGTGGGGCGATCGAAACCGTCTGACCTTTGCACCACATAAAACCTATCAACTCATTTTAAAAGGTGACCTTAAATCGTGGCCTAGTATTAAATTCAATAATGTTCCCGTTAAGAGAAAGCAATCTGTGTGCTATCTTGGTTTAGTCTTACAGAGGAATTTCACATTCATAGAACATATAAAAACAGTTGGTGAAAAAGCTAAAAATAACTTTTATGCCCTAACGAGAATATCTAAATCTACTTGGGGTTTGTCGTTTTTAACCTTAAAAACTATTTATGGGGCTACTTACTTGGGCTGTGTGTGCTACGGAGCACCTGTTTGGGCCGATAGGGCTACCATAGGGGCGGCACGACGTAAATTGCTTCAAAGCCAGCGCTTGGCTTTGTTATTCTTATGTAAAGCGTATAGGACCGTCAGTACTGAAGCTTTACCGGTACTTGCTGGTGTTCTTCCAGTAAATCTTGAAGTGCAGCGACGTGCTGCAATGTACTTTTCCGCACGGGAGACCACTGACGCTGATTTCCTACCGCAACGTGACCGTGATAAGATATCTAGATTACTCAAACCCCAGAGCGACGTCTGGGAGGATCTTTTATCCGAATGGCAAAATAGGTGGGATAATTCTGTCAAGGGGCGGCACCTCCACCAGTTCTTCCCATCCGTTCGTGAGCGGCTGGCTAGGACGTGGCTGGAGGTGGATCACTGTGTTGCCCAATTTCTCACGGGACATGGTAACTTTAAAAGTAAATTGTTTTCCTTTAAGCTTGTTCCCTCGCCTTTTTGTCAATGTTCGTCACCTGACTGTGAATATGAACAATCAGCACATCATATTCTTTGGGAGTGTATTCTCTGGCAGAACGAACGCAATATTATGTTGGATACTATTCAGACTACATCTGGAGTCATTTATTATACGGACCTTGTGGAAACTCGAACAAACTTCCGTGCGTTCAAGCGTTTTTGCCATACCTATTATTGGAATCAAATTTAGCAGCTCACAATTTAGGACCCATTAATATTAGTAGTCATTTTTACCCGTGGTGCAAGGCAACTGGGCTTCTCCCAGTTGTAATTGTCCCTTTGTGCCTATTGGCCTTGTTTTGTTCTGTCTCCTGCTTGCATGGAGGGAAGTGGAAACATATTTTTTCCTACTCCTCCACTATTCTTTTCTGATTAATTTCGTGCAGGATCCAAGACAGTTAAATTCATTCTCCGGGACACGTCGAGCTTCATTGTCTCGGCGCTTTTCTGGTGGTTGCCACTGTTGATTCTGGCTCTCAGGAGTTGCAGTGGTTTGGGAATAGTGTGGTGGGTTTGTCCCAAAAAAAAAAACCCGGTATTATGTACTGACAAACTGATTAGATTTTTTTGATACACAAGCCTGGTGGCCTACCATAACGTCTTAAAGCCAGATTAGTTCCAGTGAGGGAACAAGGTGGCGCTAGACGACTTGTATTGCTCTATCTCTTTCCGACACTGGAACTCTGGCTTTAAGAACTCACGGTAGACTACCTGTTGTTGCACAATAAGCAGAGGCGTCTCTAGCCCTTGTGGTGCCCGTGTGCAACCAGTACCCTGGCGCCCTCTAGTCTAGTAGGAGCGGGGTCAAAATGGATTGTTATATTTTCAAACGGAAATTCGGATGCAAATGGTGCAATTTTAAATAACCTTTAAATGGCTCAGGCGCAAAATGTCGCTTTCGCAAAATGTCTCCTGGTAGTAAAACGTCTCTTTCGCAAAATGTCGCTTTCTCATAATGTCGCTTTCACAGAATGACTCCTCCTTAAAAGGTCGCTTTTTCAAAATGCCTCTTTCGTAGAATATCTCTTTCGTAGAATATCTCTTTCGCAAAATGTCGCGTTAGTAACTTAGAAAAAAGTTAACCAGGTTTAAAAGAAAGGGCTCAGGCGCAAAATGTCGCTTTCGCAAAATGTCTCCTGGTAGTAAAACGTCCCTTTCGCAAAATGTCGCTTTCCCATAATATCGCTTTCGCAGAATGACTCCTCAAAATGCCGCTTTCTGCACAATGCCTCTTTCGCAGAATATCTCTTTCGCAATATCTTTTCAAAAATCTTTTCGCGTTAATTACTTTTTTTTTTGGGTGGCAAAATCATCAAATGAGTCCTGTCATGTGTCCATCAAGGGACTGTCAGACTCTTACTGACTAAAATCCACCCGTGTTCCTTCGGATGCCCTTTACGTTCCGGGGCCACGGTATCCTGGATTAAGAAAAAATCCGCGACCCCGGCAGGCATTTGGCCCCTTACGGCGCCCCGTCAGTGTCGCGTGAAACACGACGCGCCACCGACCCGGGCTTGGTACTTGGTCGGACGGCGAGCTTACCCATTACTCACCATCCGCAAGCCCGCTCCGCCGCTGTGCCCTCTGCTATTCAGAGGGACACGCGTTGGAGCGTCCACCCGACAGGCTATTTGCATACGGGCAAAGAGACCCCTTAGGCACACAGTGCCTAAGGAAGAGTTTTTACCCGCATCCCAGGGTGCACCGGCCCGAAAAACTGGTCTTCCCCCCGAACGTATCCGAGAGGGAACTCCAGTCCACGGACGCACATGGAGGTTTCCTGTCTTAGCACCCCCGCGTTAATAACTTAGAAAAAAAATAGCCAGGTTTAAAAGAAAGTTGTTTTTTTTTTCAATATCTTATTCTTGGTTGATTCTGTTATAGTTTTTGTTAATATTGTATGACAACGTTGTAAATTCGACTTTTCCAATGTCAAATCAGAAAAAAAAATCTGATTTTACCACGATAAAAAAAATACATGTGGCACTCGGAGACTGCCGCGGTAAAGCTATTGCATAACCTTTTTTTTTATTTTAAAAGAAAAAAATCGCTTACCGTGTATATTTAACGAGAATATAATTTATTTAAAATGTTTGTGGTGCATTACTGTAATAAAGAACGTCTTTGTTGTAGGAGAATTTTATAAGTAGGTTTCATTGTGAAAACTCCTTTTGTAGCTGGCCGTTTAGAATCAGTAAGAAAAAGTAAATCCCTCTTCGTACCTTTATGAGCACGTCTATTCGTACCTTTATGATTGCCGAAGTCTCCCGAACTGAAACGACGTGCTGTCAAATGTGGTCAGGTTTTTTCGTTAGGTTTTTCGCGCCCGCCGCGCTCAAAGTCTGCGATAAAAGCTATGCAATAGCTTAAAAGTTATTAACGCGATATTTTGCGAAAGAGATATTCTGCGAAAGAGGCATTGTGCAGAAAGCGACCTTTTGAGAAGGAGTCATTCTGCGAAAGCGATATTATGGGAAAGCGACATTTTGCGCCTGAGCCAAAGAAAAGTCATTTTTTTTTTAAATTTGTTATCTTGGTTTATTCTGTTCTGTACCCTGAGCACGAATTTTCAGAATTTGAGACGTAAAGTAAACTGGAACGTTGACAACTTCAAATTGACAATTTTCAAGGAAAAAATTAGTTCCTTCTTCGCACATCAGAGGCGCTGTTCCAGTTTTTCATACAAGAAACGCTGTAAATACTGAAAAGACGCTGTAAAGTAAAAGAGTGAAAACTCGTGCTCAGGGTACTGGTCTTTGTTAATATTGTATGGCAACGTTGTAAATTTAATTTTTCGAGTAAAACAAAAAACAACATTTATTATGAGTTCTTTACAAAATCTGGTATAGTCCGTATAGTATGTGAAACATCTATACTTATAATAGTAAAAAAACTGTGGGGGGAGGGGATGGCAGAGTCTGGAAGACCCCGCCGCTGCCGGCGCCATCCCCTTCGTGGTTATTTTTTTTTTAACCACCCAGAAGTAGCAGCACCGTGAAGCGGTGTTCCGTCGACATTTTCTGAAATTTTTGTAATTCCACTGAACCAATTCAGGGATTTGATCAAATCACTAGATTTGTTTAGGGAAATGGTAAAATCGTGTTGGTATTTTAACATCATCCGTTGTTTGATCAAAAACCTAATTTGATGGAAAATCCTGCGACATATCCCTACATAATTATAATAAAATAGTAAAAAAACTCTGTCTGTACATTGAATATAATAATATTAAAAAATAATACCACTATAGCAGATCTTGTAAAGGACTCATAATAAAAGATTTTTTTTTATTTTTATTTCACTCGAAAAATCGAATTTATAACGTTGCCATACAATATTAACAAAAACCAGAACAGAATCAACCAAGCATAAGAAATTGAAAAAAAAACAACCTTTGTTTTAAACCTGGCTAAATTTTTTTCTAAGTTACTAACGCGACATTTTGCGAAAGAGATTTTCTGCGAAAGAGGCATTGTGACAAAAGCGACCTTTTGATAAGGAGTCATTCTGCGAAAGCGATGTTATTATGAGAAAGCGACATTTTGCGAAAGAGACATTTTAATACCAGGAAACATTTTCCGAAAGCGTCATTTTGCGCCTGAGCCATTAGAGGGCGCTCGGCGCCCCCTTAGACCCGGCGCCCGTGTGCGCCGCACACCCTGCACTATAGGTAAAGACGCCTCTGACAATAAGCTAACATATTCTCCATTCTTCCCAGGGTCACGCCCCAGCTGGTGGTTGCCTGCTAGCCATGTCATGCGAATACCGCGTCATGATGAGTGGGAAGTACACCATCGGGTTGAACGAGACGGCTCTGGGCATCGTTGCTCCTAACTGGTTCATGCACACCATGACCAACACCATACCACAGAGGGAAGCAGAGCTGGCCCTTACTACTGCTAGGATGTTCTCCGTTGAAGAAGCTTTGAAGGTAGAGTGTTCTCTTAGTTATACAATATGAAAAACTGTGAGGATATGAGGAACTGTAACTGGAACGGCATCTATACGAATAATTATTAAACTGAAGATTTTGTTTAGTTGAACGAGCTCAAAGTCTCAAACGCGCTAATCTCAGCAATTACTATTAAGTTCAAATTGAAAAAATATTTTTGTGTCTGATAGTCTATTTATTATCACGCGTTACGAGTACGTTAATGACCAATAAGAGCCGCGCAGCCGGTCAAACCGCGGGAAACAGCTAGCTTAATAATTAAACTTCTCAATACTAAACCTATCTCGCTCTAACTTATACAGAGTATTGTGTAATAGACAAGGATGGCAAAATGGCACAAGCGAAATCGCTAACCTTGATTTCATATCAATTAATAATTGAATACAAGGTAACTGGACAAATCCGTTTTAATTGTATTAGCTTATTTCATAAAGATGCTTACAACGTAAGTTAGATACGGCTAAGATACACAACTAAAGAGATGACGTCATTTTAATCTCACGCGCCGTACACGCACCGTTTTACCGCGCGGCGGGACCACCCAGAAGTTGCCCGACAGCAGACTATAAAAAAAATGGCGGCACTCTAGATGGGCAAAATAAGTAAAATAGTGGATACCTAGGTATAAAAAGTTAGTAGAAAACATTTTCAAAAATAGTGTTAACAGTTAAATTAGACAGTTTTTTTATGACTATTGGAATTACCGAGAATCTAGACTACCCGACTGCCTACCTAAATAAAATGATCTTATTTCATAATTTACAGGTTGGTCTCATCGACGAAACAGCATCAGATAAAGCGGACGCCGTTGCCAAATGCAAGCAGTTCATAAAGAAGTTTGACAGGATCCCGGCTCTAGCCCGGTCTATGACCAAACAGAAGATCAGGCAAGCGCCTTTGACCTGGATGGAAGACAATCGTAAGCAGGACTTACAAGAATTCCTGATGTTTGTAGGCCATCCTAAAGTACAAAAGTCATTAGAAATGTACATTCAAGCGTTAAAGCAAAAGGCTGCTAAGTGAATCTAATTGTAAGATGAGTTATTTTGATGAATTATTGTGTTTTACTTTGTAAAGTGAATTTATAAGTACTTGTAGCAGCTAAGCTTGTGAATAGAATCATTTCTATACCTAAGACAAATGAAATTATAATTTGATGATTAATATTTTACGCAAATTTTGTGCAATGTAGGTATACCTACGTATTTTATTTACCCGTAAATACTCGTAGTATAAGTATAATAATATATTTATACAAATATATTTCTTACCTAACAATTATATACGTGTGGTTTTAATTTTATAAAAAAAAGCTGACAATATCATTTATTTTTCATTTACAATATGTAATTACCTAATATTATTACAAAATATGGGTTCCTTGCACTAACCATACTAACTGACCTAACCGAATCACCCCCACATGTAGGTATGTGCGGGTGCCGCAAGTTTTCATAGGTTTCATGTTAGTTATTGACGTTATCCTAAATTTACTAATTTCATTAAACTAAGAAGTTGACTATTACAGTGAATTGTGTACTTGCTAGTCTCAGCACCGCGGCAGCAATGAAGCTACGGTTTGTCTTTTTTTTTTTTGATGGCAAAATCAAAATCATCAAATGAGTCCTCCCACCCCGGGCAGGGCGGGAGGGACTGTCAGACTTGTACTGACTAAAATCCACGGTGTCCTTCAATAGCCCTTAATAGTTCCGGGGTCACGGTAATGAGATAAGTCCCGCGACCCCGGCAGGCTTTGACCCTCTAGAGGGGGCCCCGTCATTATGCTGACGCTCTTTGAGGCGCGCGTGGAACACAACGCGCCGTCGACCCAGTCATGGTCCATGGTCGGGCTGCGAGTTGCCCTGCATGCCCGCGAGCTACGGTTTGTCTTTAAAAAATTTACATCAACTTTTTTGTTCTAGTCTAGAGCATAGAAGTCGAGACTACTGGTCGAGAATTCTCAAAAAAAAAACATTGTTATTATTACCTACGCACGTTATTTAAAAAAAGAGCCAAATTACCCAGTTATTTAAACTGTCTATTGTCTTATTATGAACTGCTGTTGCTCGCGACTTCGTCCGCGTTGTTTTGGTTTTATGGCACCTAGTGGCACCTATACCAATATTCTCTTTTTTAATTTTTTGAAAAAGTGGGACATCAGGGTCCCACTTTTTCAAAAAATTTAAAAACTTGAGAGGTGTCAAGGCACGTCGAAAATCGCTATGAACCTGTTAAAAAGGTTCAAGCGATTTTCGACCCTCCACCCCACACTACCCCACTCCACTCCGCTCCACTTCGCTCCACTCCGCTCCACTTCGCTCCACTTCGCTCCACTCCGCTCCACTCCGCTCCACTCCGCTCCACTCCGCTCCACTCCGCTCCACTCCGCTCCACTCCGCTCCACTCCACTCCACTCCACTCCACTCCGCTCCGCTCCACTCCACTCCACTCCACTCCACTCCACTACACTCCACTCCACTCCACTGCACTGCACTCCACTCCACTCCACTACCTATTATAGCTGTAAAAATGAAGTTGACAAACTTACATTTGCAGTTGTTCTCCGATACATTTTGTTTAGGAAAATGTTATCCCAGTACGTTTTATAAGTTGGTCAACTATTACTCGTAAACTTATAAAGCCCACTTAGTCATGATAATTTTCTTTTAAACTTCGTTATATATACTACTATTGTAAATTTTTTCACACCCCCAAACATAACCGTTTAGCTGGTAGAGGGGGGGGACACTCGAGTAGGGCAAAAATTAGCACTTTAAAGCTTAATATTTCACAAACGAATCTTTTTATCAAAAAATTGTTGATGGAAACTACCAATATTTTTTAAAGGCCTATTTAATGATACCCCACACTAAGGGGTACGCGAGAAAAAAAAAAACATCCCCGCTTTACGTGTACAGGTGGTACCCAAAAAAAAATATTTTACGAGATTTTATTTTACCACTTTTTTGACGCAACAAATCCGTATATTTACACCAAAATTACAGCTTTCTAGTGCTGGGCGTCTCTGAGCTAAGCTGCGGACAGACGGACGGACGGACGGACGGACATGGCGAAACTATAAGGGTTCCTTGTTGACTACGGAACCCTAAAAAGAGAAATGAATACTTCCAGACACAACACTTTATGTACGACATTGGTTGTTTTTCCTTCTGGTGCTAATATAAAAAGATGGTCAGCATTTTGACACGAACATGTGACATTATAGTTGGCCGTGGGAAAAACAGTTGGAGCTTAGGTCGACCTCGACATCAGTTTCCTTCAGGGTCTGTCCTTTTTTTTATCGTGGAAAAATCTCAATCTCGCGACCCCGGCAGGCTTTGGCTCTCAAGAGGGCCCCCGTCATTATGCTGACACTCTGAGGCGCGCGTGGAACACAACGCGCCATCGACCAGTGCCTAGTCCATGGTCGGACAGCGAGTCGCCCATTACTCGCCCCCGCATGCCAGCGCCTAAGGTGGCCGGAGATCGTCTTGCGACGACCGTCGCCGTGGGCGTCTACCACTGCGGCTGGGTTTTGAGGTGGACGCTATCCGCTCACTCATGCGTCCCGCCTCCTCCTTCGCTAGCATGACTGCTTCACAGAATGAGGCGACTGCTTCCCACTCCGTCTCGCCCCGCAGCATGGCCTCGACCAATGCCGGGTGCGAGAGGTCTCTGCTTATCGCAGTCGTGAGGACACGGCGGTGCTCTGCCCAAGCGGGGCAGTCCTGCACCGTATGCTCCACCGTGTCCTCCGGTGCTCCGGTCTTTGTTCGTCCCCTTTCAATTTTTGGTAAAAATGTCCAATGTACAGACACTTGGGTCCTAAGTACTGTTTTATTATATGTATAGATAGGAATAGGATGCAGTTTTTTGTAAATCTAATCTTAATTTAATAATTATGACGGAAGATTGACGTCATGTACTTCTCCACGTCAGTCGCACAGTGTGTAATTTAAGGACAAGCCTATAGCTACACCCTCGCGAAGCATTGCATGCTATGGATGGATGGTCATGACTCGTGACAATCCATACCATACAATCATAGCTCCCATCCATAGCACGTAGCCACAGCATGCTACTTTCCTTAAAAAACGTAGCCAACGAAGCCTAATATTAAACACATGGCATAGCAACGCAGCATAGTACTAGATTAAAAATACCCTCTATGACATAATTATCATGGATCAGTTCCAGATTGAGCAGTGGTGGCCCAGTGGTATCGCCCCCACTTACGAGTTGTAGGCCCTGGGTTCGAATCCAGACAGGTGCATTACTTTGTGTAATTTATTTCATCACCACTGCTCTCAAAACGGTGAAGGAAAACATCGTGAGGAAACCGGCATGTCCTAGAACCAAAATTCGAAGACATGTGACATCCACCAACCCGCACTGGTCCCGCGTGGTGGATTATGGCCCACTCCCTCTCTCAGAGAGGAGGCCTGTGTCCCAGCATTGGGAACATTTATAGGCTGATGATGATTGATGATGATGATGATTGAGTTCCAGATATAGTTTTTAATTATTTATCTACTTGATTATATACTTCCCAATTATCCTTTACGTTTTCTCTATTCATGTTAGATAATATTAGGTACCTTAGGTTAATACCTAATTTTATTTTGTAAGAAAGCTTAGGATAACATTATCAAATGTTACATAATAATACCTGTATTTGGTTGTTGTTGGATACATATAAATGAGAACATTGCATTCGCACACGCAATGCTTCCTGTCTAGAGTACCTAAGTACATACGTAAACTAATAAATGAGCAAAGTGTCAAGGATAACACACAAGCTATATAATAGCGGCACCTACCTGTATTTAAGACATTTGTTACCCAGATATTTGAATTGGTTGTACTAAGTCATTTATGCTATCTAGCAAGCCAACAGTATTCTTTATCTTATATTTTAGTACTTACCTACAAAAAACATCTGTTATCATAACATTGGCCATATCTTTTATTACACTTACTTTATTCAGTTTCAGTATCAGAATTTACGGATAAGTGTGCGGAAGATATTATTAGAAAAATGTTTAATCTAAGAAAATTGTCAAGAACTTTTACAATGTGTAGTAGACTTATGTCTTCTTCCCAAGTGAAACCCCTAGTTGGTGTGTCAGTAGATAATGAAGGTATAGCGACCCTGCAGCTGCAGAGGGCGCCAGTGAACAGCTTTACCCTGGAATTTTTACAGGAACTACATGATTCTGTATGTGAGGTGGAGAAAAATAAATGCAAAGGGTTGATTTTGACGTCGGTAAGTCTGTTTAACACTTATACCATTGTTTATCGCTAACATGTTTGGGGTCAGATACAATATATCATAGGTATCAACTATGCTATTCTCTATAAGAAATCTCATCGCTGGACTAAACAATATCAATGTGCTCTTCGACGAGGTGGCTATCGAGATCTATGATGTGAATGGGCGGAATTGTGATTATGCTCAAAGGGGTTTGCAACTTTTAATACGGACCTTGGCATCAATTTTTTTTTCTTTCGCCAGTGATGAAACTTTGGGCATAATTAGACTACTACCTAAGAAGTTCATAGAAAAAAAAAATAAGTTTCTAAACCGTAACCAACCAGAGGTATGGCGGTTTGAATTTTGTTCCAATCTGGAGTTATTTTTTGTAGGAATCCATAGATTTTTTGACGTACTGGCTTTTGCCCGCGGCTTTGCCCACCCCAACCGGATTTATGTATAGCCCATTACCGTGTCTAGAGACCCATCTATCTCTGTATCAAAATTCATCAACATCGGTTCAGCAGTTTTGACGTAAAAACGGATTAGACTTATAGACTTAATTTCGTATTTGTAATACTAGTAGGATAATGAGGAATAATGAGTGGTTTATTTATAATAATGTTAAGAAGATCTTATCTTTAAACCGACTTCAAAAAAGGAGGAGGTTCACAATTCGTAGGAATATTTTTTTATATATATTCCCAGATTTCTCAATGACGCCTGGAGCGATTTGGGTAATTCTTCTTTTATTTGAAAAGGTATCTTAACAGTCAGCAATCTAACGGGACCCACTAAAAGTCAGCAATCTGACGAGGCCCACTAATAGTCAGCAATATGACGGGGCCCACTAAGAGTCAGCAATCTGACTGGGCCCCCTAAGAGTCAGCAATCTGACGGGGCCCACTAAGAGTCAGCAATCTGACGAAGCCCCCTAAGAGTCAGCAATCTGACGAAGCCCTCTAAGAGTCAGCTATCTGACGGGGCCCACTAAGAGTCAGCAATCTAACGGGGCCCACTAAGAGTCAGCAATCTGACGGGGCCCACTAAGAGTCAGCAATCTGACTGGGCCCCCTAAGAGTCAGCAATCTGATAAAGCCCCCTAAGAGTCAGCTATCTGATGGGGCCCACTAAGAGTCAGCAATCTGACGGGGCCCACTAAGAGTCAGTAATCTGACGGGGCCCCCTAAGAGTCCGCAATCTGACTGGGCCCCCTAATAGTCAGCAATCTGACTGGGCCCCCTAAGAGTCAGCAATCTGACGGGGCCCCCTAAGAGTCAGCAATCTGACGAAGCCCCCTAAGAGTCAGCAATCTGACGGGGCCCACTAAGAGGGCCAAAGCCTGCCGGGGTCGCGGGACTTGTCTCATTACCTTGACCCCGGAACATAAAGGGCTATTGAAGGAGGACCGTGGATTTTAGTCAGTACGAGTCTGTCAGTCTCTCCCACCCTGCCCTGGGTGGGAGGACTCATTTGATGATTTTACCACGCTAAAAAAAAATGTCTGTACCCACTATAACCTAAAATAACTTTTGAATGGATAAGTTATTATTGGAACTGAGTGGTGACTTGTTTCTCATTTTCTCGGCTTTTTGTCACCGACTTCCAATAAAAACTATTTTTTTTTTCAAAAAGCTTTTTTATTTTCTAAAAGATTTGTGTTTTCGTTTTGAAGTTGTAAGAAATTAAATGAGTTCTTCCTCTATGGCTGAAGCGGAAAGGATTGTCAGACTCGTACTAAAATCCACCCAGTGCAGGGCAGTTCCGTGGTCCCGACAGGCGCTTGGCTCTCGATATTTTTACGTTGTAAAATCATCCAATGAGTCCTCCCACCCGAGCAGAACGAGAGGGACTGTCAGACTTATAAAGACTAAAATCCATGGTGTCCTTCAATAGCCCTTTACGTTCCGGGGCCACAGTTACCTGATAAGACGGTCCTACAATCCCAAAAGGGTTTGGCCCTCTGAGGGGGGCCCCGTCAGATTGCTGACAGCGCTTTGAGGCGCGCGTGGAATAAGACTCGCCGTCGACCCGGGCATG
Source organism: Agrotis exclamationis (assembly GCA_950005045.1). Taxonomy (NCBI): domain Eukaryota; kingdom Metazoa; phylum Arthropoda; class Insecta; order Lepidoptera; family Noctuidae; genus Agrotis; species Agrotis exclamationis. The sequence continues at coordinate 15,934,643 of OX465430.1, read as the reverse complement.
GTCCATGATCGGACAGCGAGTCTCGCATTACTCGCCGTCCGCTGTCGTACGGTGGCCGAAAGTCGCTTCACCACTTCCGATGCCGTCCGGCTGGATTGTGAGATTGAGGCTGCGCTCCCCTCACAGCGCCCGCCTCCTCCTTCGCTAGCATAACTGCTTCAAAGAAGAAGACGACCGCTTCCCATTCGGTCTCGCCTCGCAATAATGCCGGGAGCAAGATGTCGCCACCTATCGCTTCCTTGAGGACAGGGCGGTACTCCGCCCAAGCGGGGCAGTCCTGCACCGTATCCCCCATCGTGTCCTCCGAGCGATTCTCGCAGTAGTGACACCCAGACGTTTCTGCTTTCCCTATCAGACACAGAGACACAGTAACCTCCTGAAACTCCTGAACCTCGGTTGCGACAGTCGGTCCCTCTATACAGCCCTAAGATCGCGCCGGAGCTCTTCTCGCAGTGCCTCGACTTGTCGAGGCAGCGGAGATCCGCCCCGGCGTTGCGCCTCCGCGCGCCACTCGTAGACGCGCCAGAGAGCCTTCGCCTCCAGATCCCAAGGTGGTAATCCGCGGGCACGCCGCAATCGCGGCGGTAAGACCCCTCTTTGAGGAGTGGCTGGATAGGAGTCACGGCGTCCTGACCTACCGCATGACGCAGGTCCTCACCGGACACGGAAGTGAGGGAGGTACCTGTGTCTAAGGAGAAAGGAGGAAACGCCTGGGTGTCACCACTGCGAAGATCGCCCGGAGGACACAGTAGAGCATACGGTGCAAGACTGCCCCGCTTGGGCAGAGCACCGACGTGTCCTCACGGCGGCGATAGGCGGAGACCTCTCGCGCCCGGCATTGGTCGCGGCCATGCTGCGGGGCGAGACGGAGTGGGAAGCGGTCGCCTCCTTCTGCGAAGCAGTCCTGCTCGCGAAGGAGGAGGCGGGCCGCGTGAGAGAGAGGACAGTGTCCTCCCTCCGCCCCACCCGCGGTGGTGGACACCTACGGCGACGGACGTCGCAAGACGATCTCCGGCCACCGTAGGCGCGGGCATGCGGGCGGCGAGTAAAAGGCAACTCGCCGCCCGGCCATAATGACGGGGCCCCCTCTGTAGAGGGCCAAAGCCTGCCGGGGTCGCGGGACTTATCTCATTACCGTGACCCCGGTACATAAAGGGCTATTGAAGGACACCGTGGATTTTAGTCAGTACAAGTCTGACAGTCCCTCCCGCCCTGACCGGGGTTGGAGGACTCATTTGATGACTTTACCACGCAAAAAAAAAAAAAAAAAAAGGTGGCAATCCGGCAATTAGGTTGGCCGATTCGCCGGCGATCGTGTGGTATACCCGGATCATCCAAATGTCCATGACCCTCTAGCACGCAGCCAGTTTTTCCGGTCGCGTCCGCATGCACAGGACCCACACGGAAGCCCCATAGAGGGCCATGGACCGCATGACAACGGCGTACCTTCATCCTCCAGCAGGAGGTGTTTGGCCCGCCGAGATTGGGCTGGAGCTGCTTGAAGGCGGCCGCTGCTTGGTTCAGCTTGCAGGCCAAACGCAGGAAATGCTCCCTGAATTTCCACCGGCTGTCGAGGACGAGTCCCAGGTACTACATCAACCCGACGCCGATATCAACCCCTCCCACTGTTATTTGGGACTCTGACCGTAGCACGTTGGAGATCTGCTCCGCTTGCACAGAGCTACGCTGTCCTTAGTTACTTACGGAGGCGGTAGATGGTGGCGACCACCTTTCCCGCCTGGCATTGGTTGAGGCCATGCTGTGGGGTGAGATGAAATGAGAAGCAGGCACCTTCTTCTGCGAAGCAGTTATGCTAGTGAAGGAAGAGGCGAAATGCGTGAGGGAGAGGACAGACTCCACCCCAGCCGCAGCGGGAGACGCCTGGGGTGTTGAACGATGTGATGCGATTTCCGGCCACTATAGGCGCGGGCATGCGGACGCCGAGTAATGGGTGAGTCGACGCGACGGGTCATATTCCACTTGGATCGGAAATGGAAGTCACGGTGGATTTTAGTCCGTACGAGTCTGACAGTCTCTTCTGCTTCACCCAGAACTCACTTTTTGTGTATTTTTCAACGTTAGAAACAAGACAATTTTGTTTTATCCTTTTTAGTGGGTACAGGCGTAATATTATGTTGTGTGTTTACGTAAACAATGCATAAATATGCGATAGCAGTAATCGCAGATGACTTGCAGTCATTTATTGAAGAGTTTCTCCAAGATTCCGTCATGACCTTAGTAACCATAGGACCATCTGTTACCCTTTCAAACAAAAGAAGAATTACCCAAATCGGCCCAGGCGTCATTGAGAAACAAGGGAACATACATAAAAATAGTGACGACAAATTGTGAACCTCCTACTTTTTAAAAGTCGGTTAAAATATCTTCATAACATTATAATAAACAAACCAATCATTATTCCTCGTTAACCTACTAGTATTACAAATACGAAATTAAGTATATATGTCTGTTCCGTTTTTACGTCAAAACGGCTGAACCGATGTTGATGAATTTTGATACAGAGATAGATGGGTCTCTAGACACGGTAATGGGCTATACATAAAGGCGGTTGGGGTGGGCAAAGCCGCGGGCAAAAGCTAGTACGTCAAAAAATCTATGGATTCCTACAAAAAATAACTCCAGATTAGAACAAAATACAAACCGCCATATCTCTGGTTGGTTACGGTTTAGAATTTTTTTATTATTTTTTACGGACTTCTTAGGTTGTGGTCTACTAATGACCAAAATTTCATTACTGGCGAAAGAAAAAAAAAATTGATGCCAAAAAGTTGCAAACCCCTTTCGTTGATTACCACTAATTGTTAACTAATTGTTAGAGTATGAATGTTGATGGATGGAGAGGACGAGGAAGGCCAAAGAAAAGATGGATGGATTGTCTAAGGAATGATATGAAGGAAAAGGAGTAAATGATACAGTGACGTCTGATAGGGGAGAATGGAAGAAGAAAACGTGTTGCGCCGACCCCAAATAGAATGGGATAAGGGCAGGAAGAAGAAGACCACTAATTGTTAGCCTTCTGTTCTTTCAAAATATGAATTATTTTGCCAAAAAATCGCAAAATCAACGGGTTCGATTCCTGGCCAGGATTATGGATTTTTCTAAAATCCAATGATGCAGTTTTAGTTTTCGTCAAAATCGGCCTCGAGACTCCTTTCAGCATTTTTAGATATTCCTCATAGTTCCGGATATAGCCATAAACGCCCAATTGAAAAAATCATTCTGTGATGTTTGTAAAAGCAAGTCTTGATACCTCCAAGTGTGGGAAAAACATCTAAAAAATTATACAATGGAAATGCTTGTTTCTTCACTTAGTTAGGTACTGATAAATGATAAAAACATTTTCAGGAACTGCCTACAGTTTTTTCAGCGGGTTTGGATTTATATGAATTCCGTAAACCAGATCCTCAAAGATTATTGCTGTTTCAAGAGAGCATTTTTAATGCCGCGATAAAATTATTTGGAACAGATCTCATCACCACAGTTGCAATCAATGTAAGTGTTACAAGGTATAATAATAATTCTAGCCACTTAGTACAAGTTTGGATACCAATTGTTATCACAGTATAGTAGCTTGTAGGTATCATTATGCGGCTCGCGGCTACGGCTGTGGCGGCACCTAAAACTGCAAAAGAAAAAACAACTACAGAAGTTAATTTTCAAACGAACTTTGCACATAAGGAGCAAACCGCTAATATTTTACGGTATGGTTAGCACAGTGGCTGGACAATTGACTGCTAGTCCGGGTTCGATTCCATTATTCCGGGCATTTATAAATCGATTGTGACTACGAACACAATCGAAACCGCAAAATCGCCATTTTTGTTTTATTGTAGAAATTGAAAGTCCGTTCCCATGGTATTACTAGGTATCAGACAAGCAAAGAGATACAATTTTTTATTTTATTTTAAAAAGCTTTCCTGTATATTACGGGATTTGTCGTAGTTTCAGTCGAAATCTAAAGGAAAGCTGTTCCAAGTCTGAATTCTTGTGTTTGTAAACGCACCCACTATACAGGAAAAGCCCGCAACATTAAAAAAAAAACCTCTGTAAAAAAAGGCATTTTCTTTTTGCAGGGTTACACAGGAGCTGGTGCATGTGCCGTGATAGCCTTCACATGTGACTACCGAGCAATGACCTCTGGCCCAGCCACCATCGGGCTGAACGATACAGCCGTGGGGATCATACCAGGCATGTGGATTTATGAGCTCATGTCTCGACTCATGGGCCCTAAGAATACGGAATACGCCCTCACCAGTTCTGTCATGTACTCAGCAGAAAAAGCGTTGCAGGTTTGTTTCTATAGTTAACTTGGTCAGATTTTTGTTCAGACAGCGCTTGAATAAGCAGCAAACCCAAGTGCCCAAGCTTTCAACATGCTTAAAAGTCATTAATGAGGCCGGAATGTATTGCGGTTGTAACTGAGGCCAATCCAGAGTATGATATTTTGGTCCCGAAAAAGCGGTCATGTATCTTTTATTTATTAATTCGATGCTATTTTGAATTTGTTGAACTCCGGGGTATCAAATGTGGACTGATTCAAAATAAAATGGCAGTAATTAACAATCTACCGTAAGATTGCGGCACAATATCTAACTAAAAATCTCTTCGGCCCATGACTCAACCAAATGGTTTGGACACACATAATAAATACCTACTATTGTAACTTTTCAGGTTAATCTCATTGATGAGATAGCGGCAGATAAAGAGGACGCAATAGAAAAATGTAAAGCCTACATCAAAAGTTACGACCAAATATCTCCGGCCATCCGCAGTGCCACCAAACGATCAATAAGACAAGAATACATTTCAAAATTGGAAGAGTACCGGAAAAATAATGCAAAACATAACCTGAATCGAATCGATAGTACCGAGTTCCAAGTTAACATTGAGCAATATATTCAAAGTATTAAAAATAGAAAGGCTGCTAAGTTGTAAATAATAATGCTAAAAAGTGACTATGAAAATAAAAAGTTTTGTTATACAGGGTGATTTGTTATTCGATGCGGTCCTTGAAATAGGTGATACTAGACCTTATTTGCAACAATTTTAACCCCGACAATATGGGGTCTAAACTAACTGGTTTTAGAGATATCGAACTTTAAAGATTATTCGAAAAATTTCCACCTCTCCCTCATTAAGTGCTTATTGTTAGAAAGTAACGATAGTCACCACTTAGAATTTATGCTTTTCTGATAGAATATGAACGACTGAATCTAGTGAATACAAGTTTGTTATAAAAATAATCATATCTTGGGAAATTAAGTGTCATAAAGTTTCTGTTTTGAAGTTTTCTGAAAACTTTCCTTGTCTTTCAAAGCATATTTTTCAAAATAAATGTATGACACTTGGTGTACAAATTACAGGAAAAACTTCCTTGTCTCATTACCTTTCTAAAATGGTGCCACAGTACCCACTTTTAGTTAGTGTCTTACTAGAAAATTAGGGTTGTTACTGACAAAGTAGTAAATCAACGAAAATCGGTTATAATGTTTTTTCGACTTAACATTTTTTTTCTGTGGTTTTTGTCCAAACTGCTATCTGATATTAGCTTTTTGAGTCAATGCGCTTAATTTTGGTCGATCGCCTCAAGCAAAATCGGTCTTTATCTGGAGTATTTTTACCTGTCCTACAAGTAGGGTGACCCAACTTTTATGCACGCCAGTTTAGTTTATTTTTGCGAAACCAGAGCTTATAAACATTCGGTCATTGTACATTTGTTTCAAGTAGCTGTTTTAAATGGAAGAAAATTGATGGTTTGACTATCTGGTCCATAGGTAAAAATACTCCAGATAAAGACCGATTTTTGCCTGATATGATCGACCAGGATTTAGAGCACTGACTTAAAAAGCTAACATCAGATAGCATTTTGGACAAAAACCACAGAAAAAAAATGTTGGTTCGAAAAAACATTATAACCGATTTTCGTTGATTTACTACTTTGTCAGTAACAACCCTAATTTTCTGATAAGACACTAACTAAAAGTGGGTACTGTGGCACCATTTTAGAAAGGTAATGAGACAAGGAAGTTTTTCCTGTAATTTGTACACCAAGTGTCATACATTTATTTTGAAAAATATGCTTTGAAAGACAAGGAAAGTTTTCAGAAAACTTCAAAACAGAAACTTTATGACACTTAATTTCCCAAGATATGATTATTTTTATAACAAACTTGTATTCACTAGATTCAGTCGTTCATATACTATCAGAAAAGCATAAATTCTAAGTGGTGACTATCGTTACTTTCTAACAATAAGCACTTAATGAGGTAGAGGTGGAAATTTTTCGAATAATCTTTAAAGTTCGATATCTCTAAAACCAGTTAGTTTAGACCCCATATTGTCGGGGTTAAAATTGTTGCAAATAAGGTCTAGTATCACCCATTTCAAGGACCGCATCGAATAACAAATCACCCTGTATAAGAGCGCTTATTCTGAAAGTTGGCAACGTCGCAAATAGTTGTCAAATATTAACAAGTTTTAATTAATTTAGCAATGTTACGGTATGGAAATAAGAAATATGGCTCTGTAGTGCACTAAAACATTGATAAGGGTATGCAATAAGTAATATCGTAACAACGAAAAAATAGTTTTAGATGTAAAAAAAGTATTTGGAAACCTTCCAAATGCCTTTTTTAAACCTGAAACGGTGTCAGCATCAAATTCAGTGTTTTAATTGCATTCCTATATCAATGTTTTAGTGCACTACAGAGCCTTTTTTCTTATTTTTAACCGACTTCAAAAAGGAGGAGGTTATCAATTAGACGGTATGTTTTTTTTTTAAATTTTTTTTTGTATATTTGTTACGCGATTACTCCGCCAATTGTGGACCGATTTTTAAAATTCTTTTTTTGTTCGAAAGGAGGTACTTCTGAGGTGGTCCCATAGTCACCAAGTTGGGATCTGATGATTGGATCCTGGAGAGACCGAAGGCAACCCTCGAATTTTATAGGCCGACACACCGTTTTTCGCAAATTTTATGAAGTAATTTAAGTACTTGCGTATGGTAATCATAATTTCATGTAGCTGAGCTGATGATGGAAGGTAGAACTCCTTAATAGTAAGGAGTAGGCATCGACTGATTTAGTTTGAGTTCGCATATCTCTGGAACTACAAGTCCGATTTAAGTAATTCTTTTTTTGTTGTACTAGGTATCATTTAACTTAGGGAATATTGCAAGTTTCATCAAAATCGATTCAGTAGTTTTTGAGATAGGGAATTTTATTAGCTTATTGTGTACATGAGCGATGTTATTACCGGTGTTATGGATTACAAAATTCTAGTGCACATGTTGTATTTGACAAGAATTCAGGTTGAATATCTATATCTATACATAATTATAATAAATCTGTAGAAGGGTCAATTCTGTACATTGAAAATATTGAAAAAATAAATAGCGGGGGGTGTTGCTGGATCGATACCAAACCCAAATATGTGATTAAAAAAATTTTTGTCTGTCTGTCTGTCTGTCTGTCTGTATATGCAGGCATCACGTGAAAACCAACGGTTCGATTTCGATGAAACTTGGTATAATTATACCTTATTATCCTGGGCATAAAATAGGATACTTTTTATCCTGGAAAAATACGTAGAAAAAAAAATCTATAACAAACCCTATTATGGAACCACTGGCGACACCTATTATCAAGCAAGTAGAACATTACGCCACGCCTGCCTCCATTGATTTCTAAAAAGGTTCCACCACTCACCACTAGATGGCGTTGTGCCTATGGCGCGCATTTCTGAATCGCGGTGTTAAGATTCTCCGACAGTTAATGACTACCGCGACTTTATTATTTTTCCGTGTGACTTAACTAGCAGTGCACTTGCGGGCTACGTCCTAATTGGAATAGCTACACAAGACTCGGCTACTAAGTTTTATTATAAAGTTAAACAGTAATTCAATTCTGTTATTTTTGGTTTAGAGGACCAAAAACCCGTGCTTTGAAAAGCGCGCGACCTTTTTGATTACTGTTCCGATCAGTTATTTGTAAATACAAGGTCGGAATTACTATGAAAAAAATACTTACTATATTAAAAAAATCCTTAATTATTATAGGCTTAGCCGTATTTGGGTCCAATAGATATTTATAAGATGTCATTGTCAGAGTTACTCAAAATGGAGAAATAAACCATCCACGCGAAGACCGACATCTGCGCGGACGGAGTCGCGGGCGGAAGCTAGTTTAAACTAAAAAGAGTAAAATAAAAACTTTTTCAAAAAAAAAATGTAACCGCCTTCAAAAATAACCATAAAAAACGGTAAAAAAACCTACAAAATAACTTTTCTTTCGGAAGTCGGTGGCAAAAAAAAGACAATGAAATAAAGAAAATAAAGACACCGACTTCCGAATGAAAAGTTATTTTGTAGGTTTTTTTACCGTTTTTGATGGTTGTTTTTGAAGGCGGTTACATTTTTTTTTTTTTGAAAAAGTTTTTTCATACAGTCAGGCCTGTCTCACTCCGCGGTGTAGGCATAAAACTGCAAGTAGTTGCGGGGCCATTATGTCGTGGCCCATTCACTACGGCTGCCACGCGCCACCCGTTACGCACGCGCTCCGTCTCCTTAATATTTTTGTTACGTTACGTGTAGTTACGCACAAGTTTCTTGCTTTAGGTGCTTTTGGTAAATTAATAACACAATATTATTATGAAGAAAAAAAATATATAGTACATATTTAGTAACGATCAACAAAATTATCTCCCTGCTTGTGAAGTATGGGCTTAACTGATCATGATTAGGTAGGTTACAAGTTTGGAAATGAGGCGAGATACACAGCCGTATCTATAGTCAAGTGAAAGTAATTACTTTAGCTTAAGCAATTACTTATGCAATTTTTTTATGCAATAGACATATATTTAAACGAAGTGGGAACCGTCAAACAAAGCAAAGGTAAGAATTCTATAATTTTACAGTTCAAACTTCAAGCAATTATTAATCTACATAATAAATATCGTCTCTTAAATAATGACATTTACTCAAGTAAAACCTTTGACTTGTTTATAGATACGGGGGTAAGTGGGGGGGGGGGGGGGGGGTGAGCCTACTGGACGACCAAGATAAAAAGACGACACTCTCACTCACCTTAAGCTGAGTACTAAGAATTAGGATCGGTAGAAAGTAGAAAGATGTTTGCGTTGCTGTTTAAAAGTTCTAACTCAGAAAATGGCCACACTACGCATTCAAGGTCAGCGGTCGTAATTCGCGCGCCACTTTTTTACCTACCTACAAAGACACGCAACGCGGGGCCTGTGACAGTATGCGATAATAATTGGTCGGTTACTAGGTTGAGTGCAAAATAATAAGGACTGGCTATTTTGCCAAATAACTACACAGTGTATCCCAAATGGCGGTAAAAGACAACGCGGCAGGCCCAGAAGGAGATGGCGGGATGAGCTCGACTCATTTTTAAGGGACTGGCCTACAATCGCACTAGATCGCGAAAAGTGGAAGGAGGGAAGGGAGGCCTTTGCCCTGCAGTGAGACGACAAGGGCTTATAATAATAATAATATTTTGCCATAGACGATAAAATCTTTTAAATTTTTTTTTTTTTTGTAAGATAAATGTTCAAAAATATAACAATAATAGGTAGAAAAGATAATATTATTATAAATATTATTCCTCACGTAAGGTTCCGTAGGTACCTAGACTACCTACTGTTAACATTCCGTGCTAACAATCAATAATGTATGTAGTAATCGATGACGAAACCAAAAAGATATAGGCTGATGATAAAAACAAAATTCCTTGAGGAACATAGGTATTTATGGTAACAATGTAATTTAACAAATGCATAAAATACGCATAGGTACCTACCTATTTGTGCCTAAACTCGCAAGTCGCAACCCTATTGAGCTTGACCCATAGTAACCTTTTAATGTCGTTGGCGTCAGATAAACCAAAATAAACTCTCGGGCGTAACCATTCAGTACATTTTTGCTTGCGCACGGGAAGTTTAGGCTATTATAAAAGTAGGTGGGCGGTACGGCTGCCAGTTAAAATGTACTTTATTCTCTCGTATATAGATTTTACATTTGTTTGATTTTTTTTTGGAGTAGTCCTTCTGTTGTACTATTAAGTATTCTGTGATACAATAAATTTACCAAATTAAAATTTGACAGCTATTTGCGACGTTGCCAACTTTCTGGTTATGCGCCCTTAATGTAGTCTTCTGATCTTAGACTTGGCTTAGTTTGATTAAAAAAAAATCGGGCAACATCAAAATTGCGGGAATAAGACAGCTTGGTCTGCCGGCTTATTCTGATGAATATCCCAGCTGCAGCAGCGTGTCGCGGGTTCGATCCCCGCACGGAACTAATATTTGTATGGCCTGTAGGTTGTTGTTTGTGTATGTGAGTTTCTATGTTTGTAAACGCACCTACGACACAGGTGAAATTCCAAGTGTGGGGCAAAATTTTTTTTTTTGTTGTAAGCCGATGTAAGACCCGTATTCCACAAATGTGGAGACAATTGGAGCAAAGAGGAAAATCAGTACGAGTATCGACCAATAACACAATAACATTGGTTATAATGCAGATCGCGTTTCTTGTTTCTCATAGGCTTATGTTTTATACCAATTAGCAAAATAAGGTAATAAAAACAATTAAGTTCCAATAAATAATTTTATTAATTAACACAGTTAACCTTGAAAGTCTTCTCCCAACAAAGCTACAGTATCAGGGTCAACGGTGTCAGTAAGTTCCATTTGCATGTCTGCCCATGCTTCGCGCTGGTTGTCTATGAAATAGTTGATTTCCAGAATTCTGTCCCTATTGCGTTTTACTTCATTGCTGCAAAGATGTACATTTTTTATGGTCAGTCATGGAACCTATTCTAAAAATTCATCATCCCACGATCCCATTTTCTTTTTGCTAAAAGTTCGTTATCCGCTAAATTCATTAGTTCATCAATGGTCGTTCAATATTCTCGTAATAGAATTGTGTTATAATTTTCATTGGTATTATATTTTCACAAATTATTTATTAGTGTTTTACTAAGCAATCTGAATCTGAAGTAGTATATTCATAAATACTAAAAACTTTTTGTACGAGATCATAATTCTACGTACTTATACCATTTCTTTCAATGGACTGTCAGTGCGTGGTTGAACATTGGAAAGTCATAGGCATAATGTAATATTAAGTAATAATATTGTAATCAGTAGTTTGCCAAACTTGTTAGACCATTCTGATACTATTGTGACATTCTTGAGGCCCAGTGCCAAAACCCTTGATAAACCTTCCTCATTTAACTTTCTTGTGGGTTCTGTTCTGACAATAGGAAAATAGAAAAGACAATAAGAACTTACTCATTGGTTCCCTGTACGAGTTCGTCGCGCCAGTGGTTTGCGCGCGTCGTGAGCAGGTCTTCGCGTCCGTCTATGAACCGCATGTGGTTGTCTGATGACGCAGCCACCAGGTTCATCAACATGTCACGGTCCATCATTACCTGTGATTATAGAAGGACTGTCGATAGGAGACGGAAAATTTAAGCTTGTTTATCCATAATGTGGTTCCCGGATTACTTGCACGCATCTAGGCATATCAGGGAACGATATTATACCCTTGCTAGTGGTAACAAAACGAATGAGTGAATTGGCATTAAAGACAGAGCGTAGGTTTTAGATAGTACTATTAAGTATTCTGTGGTTTTAGTTGAAGATCTTCAACGACAGTGCGACACTCTCTTTTACTGGTTGGTAGATAAAAACCTAGGCAACCGCCTTGGCAAAAGGATCTACCAATTTCATTGGCCTATTCTATTTCGCAGACAGAGAGCCATTAGGACCCGCCCTATTATGACAGGTGGTTTTACTGAACCAGTAGATCTTCAGGAAAGGCCAGTGATTGTATTCGGCAAAAATTCTGAACCGACGAAATCTTCACGATCAGAGTATGGTGAATATTTCTGCTTAGGGGGGACTTACGGCATCGTTCAATAAGTCCCCTTCTAAAAGCCAAGACATATTTGAATTGACTTACGTCATAGAGTTCGGGCGAAGCGTCCATAAGCATGGCCTTGTTACCGAGATGCTTGGACAGGATTTCAAACTGACGCATTGAAAATACGCCTTCGTGTTCACGCCACGCTCCGAAAGCATTACGGGATACTTCCAGTAGCTTAGTCACCTTCTCAGTCATGTTCACTGAGAATTGGACGCGAGAATCCTGTTTGGAAAATACAATGGAACTGATTTTAATAAAAAATTAAAGGAAATTTGGAATTTAATAAGTTTTCGACATTTTTCATGTCACAGTTAGGCCCAGGAACCGGGTTTTGATTTAAAGTAAAACAAAACGCTTCAAGTATTGTCAGATCTTAGAGAAGTTCTTATTTTTTTTTTAGCAATACCTATCGTTTTCGTTGAAGAAAACCTTACATTTTACACATTATTAAACCTATTTAATAACTTCATTTCACCACGAACTCCTATCATCCTGATTTTTTTTACCAACTGGCCTTAAAATAGCGGACAAGATATTAAAGATTCACTAGCACATTTATACAAAGAGAGATTTGAGTGAAGTGAGATTTACAAACCTCACACTGCTCAAACAAATGCATCTCAAGAGTCATGAGCTCCTTCCACATGTCGTACAGCAGTTCATGGAAGGCTTCGCCCGAGTCCATCAACATCTGCTCCATTTCTTCTAGGGATATCTGCTTCGCGCTGTACTGGGAGTTCATATCATTCACTTGGTCCATTATCGGTTTTTTCTTGGTTTCAAAATCTTCTACCACTCTATCATTTTTGTGAGTAGCATTTAATTAATTATGTTTTCGATTGTAACAAATATTTACGAATATTTTCCACATCCACAGCCCGAAATCACCCACCGGAATAGGCCTATTTTATCGGGGGAATTCTTCAAATGGGGTCTTAGGGGGATAATATAGGGGAGTGTTAAGTTTCGAATACTAAAGTTTCGAAAGTTTTAAATATTTTTTTTATTTCGTGTGCGGATCAGAGGTGTGCAAAGCTACCTAATTGACCTGTCCAAGATAGTGTAAAAGTGTGGTAACAACAAAGATACATACTTTTTGCTTTTCGCAACACTGTCCGCCAAAGCATTGTCCACAAGATCTTTGAACAACTTAATCTCATTCTGTCTATCGTTGTAAGCTTCCTGGGCAAACTCTACTAGTTGTGCCATTGTTTCTACATAGTTTTCTTTGTACCTGTAAGGATGATGATGATATGTTATTGACAACAATACTTCACTGAAGGTGATGTTGATAGTTTGTAAGGGCCTATTGCGTGCTGAATAATAAATGGTTTCATCATCATCAGCTAGAAGTCGTCCACTGCTCAACAATGGCCGCTTGCACTAGTTGGACTGACGTCATATTGAGAGTCGCGGGAACTGATGGAACTAGATGATTAATCGTTCGGCGCGCGGCGTGGCCGTCTAAGAAGGACTTTTTGGATTGCTTAGGAACTACTTATTTGAATTCGCCATTACAGTATCGCGGTAACTGCCAAAGGATGAAGTAGATAAAGTGTTATAACATCACTTACTGTTCGTAAAATCCCAGAAGTTCACCACCGAAACTGAGAAGAGTCAAACCATCGGGATCTTTCTCGAACATGCTTTCTAAGAGCTCTGGTCCACTGAGGTATTCAACGAACGACATCGCGTAGAACTTCACCCTCGTTTCATAATCTACTTTGGCTAATCTTGCAGCTTCCGTTTTCTCGTCTGTTTCATCCATTTTTCGTATGAGACCTCTGAAATAGGTTAATATTGTCACAGCGTCTTTCTCATTCGCACGTGATACGGGATGAAATAGCATGCATTGAGTGTAGCACCATGAGTTCTTACCGCCTACTAGGGCAACCTTAAGGCTGATTATTATATTAATTTCTGAAGAGATGATTATAGCTGTTCCAGTAAGATATTAATCTGTAAGTACCTATTTACCTGAACATAGCTATCCCATTTTCTCTCTCATCATCCGTAACAATCTTATAGTCGAGGTAAGTGACCCTTTTAAGAGCTCCCCTGAGGAATTGATAGGACATGGGATCATCACAGCATGGGTTACCTTTGAAGCTTACTGAGCGCAACATTCTAAATCTACGGAGATACGCCATCTGGGAAGAATATTATGTTTTTTTATTTAGGTAACGATATAGGTTCGCATTTGACCCTCGCCAAATGTAGACCCCAAACTAAATATTATGTACTTTACATATCTCTTGCTCTGTAAGTACACCCTTACACCCCTGAATGCCGGGGTGTAGGTATGACTATCATTACAGCATAGGTTTTGGAATTTGAAAAAAGAACTGTCATACTCATACTGCACGAAGAATATTTTTAAAAAGTTAATTTTTTTTTTCTCGGTATCGATTAATTACTCGAATCGGAATCTAGACAATTTATTTTATAAAGATTTTATTTTAAATATGGAACTATTTGTTTCCACATCGTATGTTAGATGGAATCGATTTAAAAATCAAACTGGCCAGCAAGATTTGACGCGCTTGCGTGCGTGAAAAAAAAAGGCAGTCTACTAGTAGGCGCGAAAGCATCGCGAAAATAATTAATTTTCTTGTTTGAGTTCTTTTTCAAAAGTTTTAAACATGTCTAGTGACGAAGACATAGATCTAACGCCCGATTTTATTAAAGAAAGGGCAAAAACAGTTGTCGAAAATATATTACCGCCGAACTCGAAAGAAAGATATGTAAAGGCATACGACGAATTTATGAAATGGCGGTCAGAAAAAAACTTTTTCAAAAAAAATGTAACCGCCTTCAAAAACAACCATAAAAAACGGTAAAAAAACCTACAAAATAACTTTTCTTTCGGAAGTCGGTGTCTTCTTTATTTCATTGTCTTTTTTTTGCCACCGACTTCCGAAAGAAAAGTTATTTTGTAGGTTTTTTTACCGTTTTTTATGGTTGTTTTTGAAGGCGGTTACATTTTTTTTGAAAAAGTTTTTATTTTACTCTTTTTAGTTTAAATATTCAACCCGAATTCTTATCAAATACAACATGTGCACTAGAATTTTGTAATCCATAACACCGGTAATAACATCGCTCATGTACACAATAAGCTAATAAAATTCCCTATCTCAAAAACTACTGAACCGATTTTGATGAAACTTGCAATATTCCCTAAGTTAAATGATACCTAGTACAACAAAAAAAGAATTACTTAAATCGGACTTGTAGTTCCAGAGATATGCGAACTCAAACTAAATCAGTCGATGCCTACTCCTTACTATTAAGGAGTTCTACCTTCCATCATCAGCTCAGCTACATGAAATTATGATTACCATACGCAAGTACTTAAATTTCTTCATAAAATTTGCGAAAAACGGTGTGTCGGCCTATAAAATTCGAGGGTTGCCCTCGATTTCTCCAGGATCCAATCATCAGATCCCAACTTGGTGACTATGGGACCACCTCAGAAGTACCTCCTTTCGAACAAAACAAGAATTTTAAAAATCGGTCCACAATTGGCGGAGTAATCGCGTAACAAATATACAAAAAAAAAAAAAAAACAAAAAAAAAAAAAACATACCGTCGAATTGATAACCTCCTCCTTTTTGAAGTCGGTTAAAAAAAGTGAAATCTCTTTCTGAAAGTGTTTTTATATCATATTTTGATGAATTATCTAAGAGGCTACAACCTTCCAGTTTATGGTGCTTTTATTCCATGCTAAAATCTACAATGATGACAAAACATGACGTGAATTTGAAAGATTTTTCTAAACTTACTGCTTTCTTGAAAAGGCAGTCTGACGGCTTTAAAAGCAAGAAATCGAAGGTATTTACTGCAGAAGAAGTACAGAAATTCTTAAATGAAGCTCCGGATGAAATTTATTTTTCATTACTCATACTCTGAAAGTAGTCATTACATGTCTGATTAGCCGTTTGAAAGTTATCCATTGCCGCCCTAGGGAAAATCGCTTTCAACTGACAGCTGCCAAATTTAAGAAAAAAAAACTAGTTCTATTTTGATATTTCTATTGAACCATGTTCAAACTTTTTATACAGCCATGAAATTACAGAGCGATTTAAAATTAAAATAACATAAAGTTAAGTATTAAGAATATAAATTAATTTAGTTAAAAACTTTAAAATAATTTAGTTTCAACTATTTCTCTAAAATAATACAGATTTCGACAAAATCTTTGCCAATTTTTAAATAATGAACATGAAAAATCCTGGCTGTATAGCTGGACGACCACAGCACAAAAATTAAAAAAAAAACAAGCGGCAAAGTGTCAATCCGATCTACACTCATTTTTTCTTTAGCTAAAATTTATGTTGTTAATTTTACTTTCCTCGTATTCGTAATGAAAAGCACAGTGTTTACCTCGGGTAAATTACTTATTTAGTCCCTCGAACTATTAGCGCCCTCACTACGTTACGGGCGCCAAACCCCGTCTCGGGACGTAAATAAGTAACTTTCACGCCTTGGATAACAATGTACTATAGCAATAAAGGTACCTACGTATTTACTTGCCCTTTTTAATAAGTTACCAAAATATTTCACAAAAATACTATGCGAATTTGGTGCCTTTAATACAACTTATGTCTTTTTTACAGGTTGTTCTAATTTTTGGGATATCGGGAGCCTGCAGAACCGTGGAATTGACAAACTTGACAATAGAAAATGTAGAAAAACATAACAAATTACTACTCATAAAACTGCCTAACACGAAAACTAAAATTGACCGGTCATTTGTTGTGCATGAAGAATTTGCAAATTATGTTGAAAAATATCAAGCTCTTCGGCCTGAAAACGTGGATACAAATCGTTTTTTTCTTAATTACAGTAAAGGAAAATGCCACAGACAAGTAATAGGAAAAAACAAATTTACAGGCATGCCAAAGCAAATAGCCACATATTTAAAACTGAGTAACGTAGAGTTATACACCGGGCATTGCTTTCGCAGAACACAGCGACTCTATTGGCTGATTCGGGAGCCAACCTCACTCTGTTAAAAAGGCACGGCGGCTGGAAGTCCAGCAAAGTGGCCGAAGGTTATATCGAAGATTCAATGGCAAACAAAAGCAAAATTACTTCTAAAATAACAGAAAATATAAACTTAAAATCACCACGTCAAAGCACATCATCTGAGCCATTTTTTAATGAAGAAAATAGTACCAGTCAACTGCCGCCATTTACGATGCAAGAACCTCAAGTCACTCAAACTCAAGTCTTATCATCACAAACTCATATTCAAACTATAAATATACCTAAAAAGAACGTGACCATATCTCTTACAAATTGTAATAATTTTACTATTAATTTTAATTAAATACACATTTTTTTCTTCTTAATAAATGTTCATTGAAACCTGCTGTCTTGTTGTTTACTTACCTCACAATCGATATGTAAAGCAGAGTATTTATCTCGGGCGTAAGCATCAATTGCATACTCGGGTTAATTAGCGCCTTCGCTTCGCTCAGGCGCCAAAAACCTCGTATGCAATTGATATCATACAGCCCTTGGTTAATAATCTACTATTATTGAAATGATTTCGTTCATTTTTTCTATTATAAAAGAAAATATCCTGTTATAGGTCTAGTGGGCAGAAGCGCAACTTACGATCGAGTTCAATTTCTGGTCCATTAGTCCATTAGGAGATACCTAGTTTCTCAATTTCACCACGGTCTGGATTTGTGCCCGGGAGACGACGATATGGCTCGCCCCCCTTTCTATTAAATAGGGCTTACATAACTGGGGAAATGCAGGTGTTCTATTAAGGTAAACGGCCCAGTAACCGTGAAGTTTTGAACTTCACTGAATTTGCAGGTACGCTGTGGTAAAACTAGAAGACTTACAAAAAAAATAATTACATGACTAGAGAGATAATTTAAACAAGTTTTATTGTAACATTCTTTTTTTTAATTAGTATAAATTTTCTTTAACAATGAAAGAAAAATATAAAATAAAGGGCTAATTGTACCAGTACCCGGTAGATTTGTACTAGTAAACGTTAAATTGTCCCTGAATCCGGTAATATTCAATGCGAATTTGAACTCTATTGGTTTACGTTAAAGTTCACAGAAATACTATTTTTGCATATCTGTGTAAAATAAATAAAGAAGGGCTTATCCAAAGAAAGACATTTGTATAAATGAAAAATTTTCAAATGTATTTATGAAAATTATTATAGGTAATAATAGTTAACATCACGAAATTTAAACTAAGTATCATTATGAATACGCGTAATTTGTCATCCAACGTCGACCGTGAGATACCGAACTGCCTGGCAGCAGCTGAAATTGAGGCTCCTTTTATGACTGCTTATTATTATCAGCCCATTGCCATCTGCTGAACGTAAGCCTCCCCCAAAGAGCTCCAACCCTCCCGGTCCTGGGCAGTCCGCATCCATCCGCTGCCAGCCACATTCCTCAATGACGACCCATCTTTTCGCAGGGCGTCCTACGTTTGCCCATTCGCGGTCTCCACTCCAGCACTTGTCTACTCCATCTAGCATCAGTCCGTCTACAGACGTGGCCGGTCCACTTCCACTTCAACGTGCTTATTCTACGCGCAATGTCGATTACTTTGGTTGTCTGGCGAATGACTTCGTTCCGAATTCTATCCGCCAGAGAGACTCCGAGCATTGCTCTCTCCATTGCACGCTGAGCAACCTTGAATTTGTGGACCTGGCCTATGGTAAATGTCCACGTTTCGGCTCCGTAAGTCATTACGGGTAGGACACACTGGTTATAAACCCTGGTTTTGAGGGATTGTGGGATCGATGATTCGAAGATATGACGCAGCTTCCCGAATGCTGCCCAGCCCAAGCGTATCTTTCTGGTTGCTTCCTTCTCGAAGTTGTGCCGGCCCAGTTGTATCGTTTGGCCTAGATATACGAGTATGTTTTATTGCACAACCTTGAGGGCAGCACCATTTACGATTACAGGTCTCGGATTGACATGACCATTGAACATGATTTTGGTTTTGTCTAAATTCATTCCGAGGCTGTCCAGCATTACTTCCAGCTCCTGCAAAGTTTCTGCCATGATGACAATCCGCAAATCGAAGGTCTGAGATGTACTGACCATTGATATTTATACCACGTCCTTTCCAACCAATCTTGAAAACGTCCTCCAACGCGTTTGTAAACAGTTTCGGAGAGATGACGTCTCCCTGTCTTACACGAGCGGCCTGTCTGGCGAGACGATTCGAGATAACTCTCGAAAACAACTTGTAGACATGGCTCAGGAGTGAAATGGGGCGGTAGTTTTTAAGAAGCGTGTTATCGCCTTTTTTGAAAAATAATACCACCACGTTCCTGTGCCATGCGTCCGGTGATGTGTCAGCTTGACTGCTTCCATGGCCTTTAATATGGCCTTCTGCCTATCAGACATGGCTATCTGAATTCGTATCAATAGGAAAATAAAAATACCTACGTTTAAAATATTTTAGCGACGGTACATTAAAACATAGTAGTAATTTTGGAATGGATATCTGTCCCCCAGGGCATGCATTATAATTAAAAATCTTGCCTCAATTTTCTTAAACACCTTAAATTAACTCAAGCTCAAGCTTACATGACAGAAAAATGGATAGAGCAGCGTTATTAAAAAGAACAAGTTACACAAAATTAAAATTAAATTAGTCGAGTAATCCCAGATCGAGTCATGTAAGTTTTCCAGGTCCACGTCTTTATCCAAAACCTATTCAATTTGACCAATCACTCACCACTCACCAATCAATCAGTCACTCCCAGAAGCGATAGTAAAGATGTTACACATCAACAACTAAGGAGGCAATCGAATCCAGGCGATTACAACACAAACAAGGAACATAGAAACTGCATTCTGTTGATTCGAAGGAAAAGAGAACTTAATACAAGGCAATAAGGACGATGTCGGGTTTAAATGCAACTTTTAATGCAAGTCCCAATATCCGGCAATGTATTCCACAGTTTTAAAGGAATATGAGACCTATTTCAAGGTAATAAGTACACAATAACGGGTTTCGGTACAACGTGTGTTACCGGGTTCATCATGTACCAATATCCGGTAAAAAAATTACGATTTTAACGGGTGCTAGGTCAAGAAGGGTTTGTTAGTACCAATAGATGTTAACGGCAAAATAATTTATTTCTTAATTAGATTCACCTCAATTTATAGCTTTTATCGCAACATAATATACTCATATTTTTTAGAAAATTATCACTCTTACCTTAACGTTATCCGTCGCAGTATGGCTAGCTCATCAATGCGACGTGGTGGATTCGTAGTTCACTGACAGAACTTTGAACTTACATAGAATTTTCACACTGCAAACTTTTGTCATCGCATGGTTTTAACGCCATTAAACTTATTGGACAATGTTGCCATTACAATTGTACAAAATATTACAAAGAAGGTATTGCCATTTGCAAACTTAACCTTATAATTGGTAGAAAAATGCAATAATAAAAAAACTGACTTGTTAACGGGTACTGGTACACTAACGGGAATACGTACTTTTACCTTAGATAGCTACACCGCTGTCTAACACTCCGCGGATTACAGGCGTGCTGTTATGAAAAGTTAAATATATGCATAGTTATACAAATGATAGCTGTGACCAAGCTTTACTTGCTTTCCGAGACACGGAGGAAGCTCGTTATCATATTATAGATGGTCCACAGACAAACCCCGGCAAGCAAAGCTTGAAGATCGAGCTATGCGGCCGTTAGCTTTTTTAGTTACCAACCTCCTTATAATCTTCTATCTTATTATCTCCAATACTGAATACAAGAAGTTTCTCCAAAGTGTCCAGGTTTTCCAATTTTCGTATTTTGTTATGAAATAATGTCAAAATCTCTATATTAACTAACAACTCCAAATTTTCTATTTTCTCGATTTTATTGAACGACAAGTCTAGTTCATTGAGTCCTGTCAGCTGTTCCAAGTTTTCAATTTTCTCGATCAAATTGTGGGCTAAAGTTAGTTTAGTTAGAGATTTTAGCATCCAAAGGTGGTCTATTCGCAGAATCTTTTGGAACTCTAGTCTAACTTCTACCGCCTCGTCCAGATGTACACCTTCCTCGGCGAAAAGCCTTCCAGCCTCTTCAGTTGGACCTAAATTCAAGAATTATCATCAGCCATGCTAAACACAGTTAAAACATAGGTACCTGTACCCTGAGCACGAGTTTTCAGTATTTGAGACGTAAAGTAAACTGGAACTTTGACAACTTCAAATTGACAATTTTCAAGGAAAAAATTAGTTCCTACTTCGCACACCAGAGGCGCTGTTCCATTTTTTCATACAAGAAACGCTGTAAATACTGGAAAAACGCTGTAAAGTAAAAGAGTGAAAACTCGTGCTCAGGGTACTGGTTCCCGGTTCAGACGTTATCTGTCAATTGATTAAAAAAGATTTTCAACTTCAGTTATTTTGTAGTTTAACTATTTAAAGAGAAGGTTTAAGTTCGACTGGGAACTTTGACAGATTGGGATGGACGTCTAGCTGTACCTGGTAGCTAAAAGCCGCTAGCTAAATACGATTGGAATAGTAAGTATTCTCAATGTTTTTACTAACCGTTTTCCAAAATACATCTTATGAGCATAGCGTTATCTATAACACCCGGTTCTATATCGGGGTGAATAATGAGGACATTAAGGTTTCGCTTCTGTGCGACCTGTGTTTGTGACATTGTAAATGATTGATTTGAATACCTACTTAATTCACTTTATTCAGACAGAACAATATTATTATTAGCTTTTAATCAATTTCCACAGTAAACAAATATTTGTTTATGACGTTACTATGGTTACATTTTTTATTTTTTCTAGTTATGAAGCCAGCCAGTCAGAGCACGTCAGAGATCGTTTCAGTCAGAGGGGTACATTGAAATTAGTTCATAGCAGTTTTTATTAAGTTCAGCTTGAGATTCAAATCGACTTAATTCTTGATTTGGCTTTGACTTGGTTGCATGCACAGACTACTTAGAGATACTACGTGTTGCGAATGTTTGTACAATTAATAATCTGTGTGTTAAAAATAGTTTTATAGTTATCTGTGGTAACTTGTATCTGTGGTGTAGAGATCCAATAAAACCTGTATGGACGACGACGTATTTTTATTACTTTTATCCTGCAAGCAAATACAAGGAAGGAAGTTGTACACACAACACTACGTATGTTGCATGTTTGCGTGATTAATTCGGATGCGCAAGGCAAGTTTGGATATTTAAAAATGTTCAATTTTACCGCCAATACAAAATATTTATGTTCAGGAAATAGTGTCAATTTTTTTAAAGTTTACAAATGTTATATTGGATTTTGTATAGATTAAGAACATAAGAAAGAACAAACGCAATTCCGTGGTAAATAAAATAAGCTATCGGTCAGCCAAATTCAATATAAAATGAAAAAATAATACCTTAAGTCGTTTTGAGAAAGTATTTTTTTCATTTCTGAACGAATGTTTGTTTTACTTGACAGCTGCGCGTATTTTTTATCTGTGAATTGCGTTTTTGGTGACAAGTGAAATCGGTGAAATCATTTTGATAAATACTTGATTAAATTCCAAAGATGTCTTTCTTTGGTGTAGGAAATCCTTTTTCTACGCCAGTGGGTCAAAAAATAGGTGAGAATGCAATAGATATGTTGATAATGATCATTACTCTTTGGGATAACAAAATACCGTACCCTATGCTCCATTTCTTTTTGCTGCGTACTAGAAGATCTAAATTTCTCTTTGTTGTGGTGTCACGGTAACTAAATGTTGAGCAATTTTATTGATATTACTTCGGGTATACTACTGTGGTTATATATATTTTTTGCGCCTTATATTATGAAGTAGGTGTTAATTACTTTGACCCTTTTAATATGTGATGTATGTACTGAAAATATTATTCCAGAACAAGCTACAGATGGATCCTTACCGTCGGAAAACTGGGCTCTTAATATGGAAATATGTGATATTGTGAACAGTAGCACGGACGGACCAAAAGATGCCATAAAGGCTATCAGAAAAAGGTTGACTCAGAGTGCTGGAAAGAATTACACAATTGTCATGTATACTCTTACTGTTCTTGAAACCTGTGTGAAAAACTGTGGAAAGTCTTTTCATGTACTGGCTTGCAACAAGGAATTCATATCTGAGTTGGTAAGTACTTTCAGTATTCCTTTATAAAGTAGCATTTATTTTTATGATTATTAAAATCAGCAGTAGTCACATCAAAACAAGGCAAATACAAAATATATTGCCTTATCATTAAATCTGTTAGTGCCATTGTGTGTGGGCATGCGCGCGGCGAGTAAAGGGCAACTCGCAGCCCGACCATGGACCATGCCCGGGTCGACGGCGCGTTGTGTTCCACGCGCGCCTCAAAGAGCGTCAGCATAATGACGGGGCCCCATCTCTAGAGGGCCAAAGCCTGCCGGGGTCGCGGGACTTATACCATCACCGTGACCCCGGCACATAAAGGGCTACTGAAGGACACCGTGGATTTTAGTCAGTACAAGTCTGACAGTCCCTCCCGCCCTGCCCGGGGTGGGAGGACTCATTTGATGATTTTACCACGATAAAAAAAAAAAGTGCCATTGTGTGTATTTGATAACTTACTGAGATAATAAAACCTAGAGGCTTGCAATATTGTAACAAAGTCACAGGGTAGATCTTAGCAGCTTCTTACACACAATATTACAGTGTTTCCAGGGGTCAGAGGAGGTTAATTTATTATTTTAGAGGACAAATGTGGAAAATAAATAAATTGACGAGTTTTGAAATAAATTCGGAACATCTTTCTATCATCTTTATATTTACTTGTTTTTTATTTGCACAGTAGTGAAATCTATGTATATTTTAATCTACCAGACATTTTCTACTAGTCATTCTTTAGGACAACATTAATTATTGTAAAATTCGAAATACCAATTTAACTTAGATTGCATTAAAACTTCGTCTTAAAAAGAACATTGAACGTGTAACAACATTTAATATCAGGTACACAGTGACAACACTAAAACTAATGATATAACAAAAATTTAATCTCCTCTTATGAGTCACTTGCTCATCTGATAAGTCAGTATAGTTCAACTGATAGTAAGATATCTCTCGAAGGTTTATCTGTAGTCTTACCTTGTTTTGATATGATTTTGATCCAAGACATAATAGGAAATACAGTGTGTGTATTTCGATGGCACCAAAGAACAAAAAGTCAACTACATTTTTGAGAAATTATATCCTGAATTTTTATTTCATCTCAAAATTTTTTTCTTTTCCTAAAACTTCTATTTAGATGTGTATATAAAGACAAATAAATATATTTATGAAGTCACAACTCTTCAAACACAGTCAGGTAATTAATTTCATCACAACTGCTCCCAAAAATCGAAGGAAAACATTGTGAGGATACTAACATGTCATAGAAACCAAAAATTCAAAGAAATGTGATATCTACCAATCTCTCTGACAGAGAGGAAGCCTAAGTTTCTGCAGTGGGAACATTATAGGCTTATTATGCTCATGTTTCGCAATTATAAAACAACAAAATTTAATAATATTATTTACTGAACACAGACCTTCTTTCTGTGAGAGGGAAATACCCTATACTGCATTTTTTAAATTTGACGTGGTCATTTTCCCAGACACATAATTATTAGTCATTTGACAAGTAAATAAACATACATTAGTTACGCATATTGTATTCTACTGTGTTTCCTTTTCATTAGTACTTGGTATGATTCATAGTCCCTTACCTGCTTTGTATGCATATACTATGGTCACAATATTATGCAACAGATGAGTAGACTGCATTTGTTATTACCAGAGGTCGGATATAGGTAGAGTTATTTTAGTACTTGCAATGAAATGTTGATATATATGGATCTTCTCGAGATTTCTAATAGACACTCTCATGTGGAAAACAGTATTACAAATAAATACTAATAAAAAAAACATCAGAGATAGATTAGACAAAGAAATTGTGGAATAGTAAATAACTTTTTCATTTAATTAATCACGGGATTTATCTGCTCTTCAAAAGTAATTCTGGGATTTGGGGCATATCCACTTTATTCTTTCGTATGAAATCAGTGTACACGAATAGCTCTACCTTATTCTGATCTATGGTTATAACATCATGGTTTATGTTATAAACTAGCTGTTCTCTTTAGTTTCACCCCTGTCGCTCGGCTCCTATTGTTTGAAGTGGAATGAAATGCCTATAGTCTTCCTAGATAAATAGATCCAACTCTAAAAAGATTTTTTAATTTGAACCAGTAGTTCCTGAGATTAGTGCGTTAAACCAAACAAACTCTTCAGCTTTATAATATTATAGCATTCCGCCCGCGACTTCGTCTGCGCGTGTTTCTAACTTCGAACTCAGTGAATTTGATACCCGGTCACCCTCCTTATAGGATACTTTTGGAAAATCTAAAAATAGTCTAGTAGTTCGGAGCCCATTCAATACAAATATTAGTGTAGACAAACTGATATTCCGATGTTCACCCCGCTAGGGGTTGTTTTTTGAAATATAAATAATTACGCATCCTTTTGCCCAGTTTTGAGTTTATCGAAGCAAGCAGTAAAATCCTTCCCTTAAAACTTGAATAACCCTTTTCACCAACTTAGGGGGTGATTTTCGAAAAACCCAAAAACGCGAGTTTGATTATTTTGGATCTAATTTCTATAAACTGAGTTTAAAATTCATCGATTAGCGCGTAATGATTTTCCCATACAAACTTCAACATCGTCTAGATTACCAATGGAGGGTAGTTTTAAAAAAAACTAATAATGCCCGTCCTTTTAATTTACTTATACTCATATTCGTACCAAGTTTCAAGTTTATAAACCTAAGGGATAAAATTTTACATCCATACGTTTTCACCCCTTTTCACCCCCTTAGAGGTGGATTTTCGCAAAACCCCTTCTTAGTGCTCACCTACATAATAAATTGCAACTACCGACCAAAATTCAGGTTATATGTACGTTTAGCGGTTAAAGATCCTCCCCTTTAAACTTGAATACCCCTTTTCACTAACTTGGGGGGTGATTTTCGAAAAATCCAAAAACACGTGTTTAATTATTTCTGATCTAGTATATGAATACTGATTTTCACATTAATCAACTCACGCGTTATGATTTTCCCATACAAACTTTAACAACGCCTAGATTACCAATGGAGGGTAGTTTTAAAAAAATAATAGAACCAATCTTTTTCATTTATTTGTGTTCTTATTCGTGGTAAGTTTCAAATTTATAAACCCAAGGAATAAGATCTTTCATACAAACGTTTTCACCCCTTTTCACCCTCTTAGAGGAGGATTTTCGCAAAATCCCGTCTTATTGCTTCCCTACAGGGTAGACTGCAACTGCTGTCCAAAATTCAAGTTACTGCGTTTAGCGGTTTCGGCTGTAGTCGAGTCTTAATAAAACACCCTGTTCTTTTATATATATAGATAAGTATATGTAGAAGTATTTTGTTTACTAAACATTATGCATCCATGTAAAATAATGATTCTAAGGGCCAGTTGTTTGATTAGTAGTTAAATAAACTAATAACTATTAGGTATATTTTTAACCATTCTTTAAATTACGCATTGTAACTTAGTTGATTTTGATTTGATTTTAAAAACCTGTTTGATAAAGTGATCATCAATAAATATTAATCTCGATTTTATTAATGTTAATTTAAGAGCCTTGTTGTTTGTTTAGAGCGGATTTCACAATATTTATTTTAAAACTTAACTTTTTATTGTGATCATATTTTTGTAGCAGATCAGTATGGGTGTACCATTATACTACACATCTGTTTGCCATTTGGGTAATGTAGATATGAAGTTGTATAAATGCAAAAAAGTGGTCTTTTATGTCCACAACTGGGACATTTTCAAAACTTATAAAATATATTTTTTCTTCAAAGCCAAATGTGTCACATTATGAATGTGCATATAATTATAGAAACTAGTTTAATTAACACATGTCGTTTGCGCGTGTATACCTACCTACCTACATTTTTTTTTTTTTTTTTTTAGGGTGGCAAAATCATCAAATGAGTCCTCCCGCCCTGGGTGGGGCGGAAGGGACTGTCAGACTCTTACTGACTAAAATCCACCCGTGTTCCTTCGGATGCCCTTTACGTTCCGGGGCCACGGTATCCTGGATTAAGAAAAAATCCGCGACCCCGGCAGGCATTTGGCCCCATAAGGGGCCCCGTCGGTGAAGCGCGAAACACGACGCGCCACCGACCCGGGCTTGGTACCTGGTCGGACGGCGAGCTTACCCATTACTCACCGTCCGCAAGCCCGCTCCGCCGCTGTGCCCTCTGCTATTCAGAGGGACACGCGTTGGAGCGTCCACCCGACAGGCTATTTGCATACGGGCAAAGAGACCCCTTAGGCACACAGTGCCTAAGGAAGAGTTTTTGCCCGCATCCCAGGGTGCACCGGCCCGAAAAACTGGTCTTCCCCCCGAACGTATCCGAGAGGGAACTCCAGTCCACGGACGCACGTGGAGGTTTCCTGTCTTAGCACCCCAACCTACCTACCTACATGGGAACAGTAATAACGGAAAATAAAAAAAATAACAGAAAAAAACCTATGAAAAAAAATGCATTCCTTTAAAAAAATAAATTAATATGAAGAAGGTCATTGTCTATGCAACCGGTGTTAGCATAATGTTTTATTTTTATTTTTTCTGCAGGTAAAACTTATTGGACCCAAGAATGACCCGCCAACAGTTGTTCAAGAGAAAGTTCTTAGCCTCATCCAGTGTTGGGCTGATGCTTTCCAGAACCAACCCGATTTACAGGTAAAATAATTTGCCTAGGTCCTCAATATCATTACATAGTCAAAAAAGTCGGTTTTATATGTTTGTACGCGTTCAACTTCCGAATGGCTGCACCAAATCGGTTCATTCTTTTTTATTGTGTTCGTTATTGTCAGGTTTATGTGTAAGTTTTCGTAAAATCCACAGGGTAGCTCGATAATTTGAATCCGCCGAAGTAAGAAGCCGGGGCGCTGTTAGTTGATTTTTTTTAATGACGGCATGATTGTCGCAGTGACTGAGGGATTGGACTGCTGCGCTGCGTGTCATGGGTTCGATTCCCGCATTGCATAATCTACAAGTAGTCAAGACTGACCATGATACAGGAAAAAATCCTAGTATGGGGCACTATATGACCGGGTCGCGCGTTCAAAGAGTCAGCATAATGACGGGGCCCCCCTCTAGAAGGCCAAAGCCTGCCAGGGTCACGGGACTTACCTATTGAATTACCGTGACCCTGGAACGTAAAGAGCTATTGAAAGACACCGTGGATTTTAGTCAGTACGAGTCTGACAGTTGGGTGGGGGACTCATTTGATGATTTTCACACGTAAAAAAAGTGTGGGGCACTATTAAAAAAAATCTTATGCACTAGATACGTCTTGCCGTTCTATTATACCTACACGTACTTACAAAGTTCTTTAAATATTGAGAAGGTCATAACTTTCAATTGCTTCGCCAATTCAGGTTCAATTGTAGATATAGTCATCAGTTGTGTATGAACATAACAATTTAATAGCAAAATCATTGCGCCGCACCGGGGAGATTGCTTCGCCGCTTTTTCTTTCCGAAAGTGTTCACGGTTGATGTAGGCACAGACGCTTGTGTTAATCTAAAAATTATAAATGCGAAAGTTTATAAGGATGCATGAACGGATATTTGTAACTCTTTCACGCAAAAAACTACTCAACAGGTTTGAATGTTTGGTACACAGATAGTTTATATACCTAGATTAACACATAGGATAGGTTTTATCCCGGTTTTATGTTTCTGTGGGATAATTCCCGAGTTGTAGCGGGAGAAGCCGCTAGCAACAGCTAGTTGGTTACATAATTTAGAAGGTACTAGTGGCCCGTCCCAGTTTCTCACGGGTTTATTAAGAACCGCTCGTCCGATTTTGTGCAAACTTCACATAAAGCATCTACTAAATAGTTCGAACAAAGCCTAAACATTTGGTTTGGATAGGTGAGCCCGTTCTTGAGTTATAAGATTACAACGAAAAGTGGCATTGATTTTTAGCAATTAATGACGTGTGACTGGTACATGAGTATTTCCTCATTATCTCAACATCTTTCTGCGCTTATTCTATTCTACTTGGGGTCGGCGCAACACGTTTTCTTCTTTCATTCACCCATGTCAGACAACATAGCATCAATTATTTTTTTTTACGAATTGACGCATGCGACGCGCATCGCAAAGATCATTTGAGGAAAGAAAAATTCCTAAGTACGAGTGGGATTTGAACAAGGGAATAGAAGATTCAGCTTCTGAGTGTGAGTTGCGGTAGCCTAATTGGTGAGGCGTCTGGAGTACTTATCCAGAAGACGCGGGTTCGAGTCCCACTCGCAGCTTAATTTTTTTTCCTCAAAAAACATTTTAACATAGCAACAATATTATTAGATAACCCACTCCCTCTCACAGAGAGGAGGCCTGTGTCCCAGCAGTGGGAACATTTATAGCCTGATGATGATGATGATGATGAACAATGTTATGACTCCTATCTCTTTCATATCATTCTTTACACAATCTATCAAACATCTTTTGGTTGGCCTTCCTCTTACTTTCCATTTATCAACATCCATACTTATCACTCTCTTAGTTACATGAGAGTCATCCCTCCTCATTACATATCCATACCAAGACAGACAAATTCCCTTTAATTTTTTTGGAACAGTGTATATAAGAGTATTTTATGTTAAACCTTTTATTATGTAAAAAATAATATACTTACTCATTTTAATAGCTATTACTCGTATAATACCTATTACATCAACAAATAACGCGTTTAGTTAATAGTAATCAATTATTCTGTCATCCTTCATTTATTCGGTCTCATGATATCAGAAATAGCATTTCAGCGAATTGATTTGTCCTCGTACCAGACAATCAGCCGCTTATTGTTTTATGTATTTAAACTATTTTCCTAATAAAGTCAAAATCTGGGAGCGTGAATCCGTTTAGCTAGCCAGTTTCCCAATGCCGAAATCTCTGTGTTTTCCAAAATAATAAAAAAATGAGAAAGGTTTACAGCTTCTTCAAGACTGGTCTTAGCGGCAAGCGGTGCGGCGGGCGGCGCGGATAAGACAGTAATTACTTGGAAGTACGCGAATTCGCTACCGGCAGCGCTTCGTGGCTTTTTCCAAACATTTCTATACATTTGATCTTACCGCTTGCCGCTCAGCGCTAAATGACCGTTCACAGCGAGAAGGCCGTGTTCAATGATCACCCATCCAAACACAGACCTCAGCGAGAGTTCCTATACCATCTGACAGTTAACTCCACCACCGCGCGATCATTGTTCATTTTGAATTACGCGCGTTTCGGAAAGAATGATTAAAGATTCCTTTGACTGTCTTCATGATTTTGTCATTCTTATGTGTAGCTTTACCCATCAATCTAATGATTTAAAAAAAATATCGGAACGCTTTCATAAGTAGTAGGATCAGTATATAGCAAAAATATCAAATTATAGTCTACTTTTAAACATAGTTGTGCTGACGATAGAAATCATTCTACATTTTGTCTATTCTTCCGTCGACAAAAGCAAAACCCGTCTCTATGGTGCGGCAGGGTTTTTTTTTCTCTCTTTATTTTTAAGGGAATTATATCCTTTAAGGCATGACAGCCCAATGCAGGGTTTCTAATGAGACAAAAATGTCTCAAATGTATTGCTGTGTTGCTGAGACAATAGTGTCAATCAACTTTCTAGTCGCTCCTCTCGAAGGTCTGATATCAAACGACCTTTAGGAAATCCGCTGTCCATGACACATCGTCGGCTATTCAATACAAGGCTTACCTCCTCTTTTAAACGTTTCCTCAGTTCAATGTCCCTGATAACATGTAATATTACACCACTATCTACTGAAACAGCTTAAACCATAATCCAATTAATGGTTCTGCTACAACTCACGTAATTACTGACACTACTAGGGAATGCCCCTTCTTTTTTTAGGTGATAATATTATCATCAAATGAGTCGGGTAGAGCGGGAGGGACGGTCAGAATTGTACTGACTAAAATATACGGTGTTCCCTTAAATTGTTCTTTACGTGGACGGTTCCGCGACCACTAGGGAACGCCCCTGTTTCGAACGGTTTTCACTAATTGATTTCTGCATCCTGCATACAAGCCTGGATTTTTGTTGCGGACATAAAACTAGATATTTTTTATAACATTTAATAATATTGATGGCGGAACGTCGAAATTTTAAATTATTTTTGTATCAGATATTTTTTATGGCATCGCGTGAATTAATCCGATTACTGGATACGATAGTACGAGTTATTTTAATAACTGTCATGAAATATTGCATTATTTGTTGTTAAGTTGTCTCATCTATCTATACATATAATAAATCTGTAGAAGGGTCAATTCTGTACATTGAAAATATTAAAAAAATAAATAGCGGGGGGTGTTGCTGGATCGATACCAAACCCAAATATGTGATTAAAAAAATTTTTGTCTGTCTGTCTGTCTGTCTGTATGTGCAGGCATCACGTGAAAACTAACGGTTCGATTTCGATGAAACTTGGTATAATTATACCTTATTATCCTGGGCATAAAATAGGATACTTTTTATCCTGGAAAAATACGTAGAAAAAAAATCTAATTTTTCAGTTTTATTCATAGACGTTGTTCTGTAGAACCGCGAACACACGTTGCATTACCCGCAGTGGATTCAGCGCCGTAACCTGTAGCGCCGAAAGTCGGATTTGGCTTGAACCGTTTGCGGCACACGCGGGCCACGCCTCCCCGACTCCTATATAAGGAGCCGCGTACCGCGCCGCGCGATGCATATAAATTCTGAATTTTGATGCGAGCGGACGTGTCCAGTGTGGCGAGCGGTCGTCCGTGGAATTAATATTGTATGCGTGTCATTTTAAACCGTGCTTTTCAGCGCGACCTTTTTGATTACTGTTCCGATCAGTTATTTGTAAATACAAGGTCGGAATTACTATGAAAAAAATACTTACTACAGAACGCGAGCTCAACAGCAGTAGCTCAATAGAGGGATCTCCTTAATTATTATAGGCTTAGCCGTATTTGGGTCCAATAGATATTTATAAGATGTCATTGTCAGAGTTACTCAAAATGGAGAAATAAACCATCCACGCGAAGACCGACATCCGCGCGGACGGAGTCGCGGGCGGAAGCTAGTATAAAATACATTTTATGAATGTCATTACGAATAAAATGCATTACCGTTCAGCTGCATTGTTTCATTAGGCGATGGCGTTGTTGAACATTACATAGCATAGATGTAAAACCTTGGCAACTAACGACTCTATTAGTGAATCGGACGAGCTGTATGAAAACTGATATTTGCTTATCATCATTATCATCAGCCGGACGTCCACTGCTGAACAAAGACCTCTCCTTTAGACCATCACACCGAACGACAATTCGCCACTTGCATCCATAGGTTGCCCGCGACTTTCACAATTTCGCCGGTCCACCTAGTTGGAGGCTTACCGCTACGCTGCTATTTACTTATAGTCCTATCCTATAATTCTAGAATATTTATCTACAATGTCATCGCCTTATAAAAGTAATCGAATTTAAAGGATTAGACTGGTAATCCCAGCGCTACGCTAATGTAACAATGATTTTAATCGTTAGAAGAGTTTTCATTGTCCAAAAATGCGCCAAAAATGTTCACATTGATGCGAGATGTTCATACTTCCCCCATGTAACGATAATTATACGATTTTTTAACTGGCCTACTTAAAATAAATGCTTTAATTATTTTTTTTCTGTTAGAGTGAACAAGACATAACACCATTAAATAAATAATACAATTTTAAATACGTTTGCGAGAAAAATATAAACATTCATTAACATTCTGAATTGAGAATTGATTTTGTTTTTTAACTTTGTCCGTAACTAAAAATAAAGGATCTATGCTCTACTTATTCATTGTTTCAGGGTGTGGTCCAAATCTATTCTGAGTTGAAGACTAAAGGTGTGGAGTTCCCCATGACAGATTTAGATGCAATGGCGCCTATATTCACACCGCAAAGGGTATGTATATCGTTCAATTCATCTTATCACCGGAATACTATCTATTATCTGTCGTTTATCAGGCTTTTGCACATCGTCACAGCCATTTTCATAATCCTACCGATAGCTAAAACAAAATGAGTAAATCTGAAACAATATCAGTTATATCGAGTAAAAACTTTAGTCGTTGATGTTAGAATTATTCTAAATATTATTATCACTGATTAGTGAATGGTCAAGGTACTCTAATCTACGGGAATTTTGTGATAAAACACATTTTTGACGGTCTAAAGGTAAAAATATGAAATAGTTATACCATGTATGAGTTTTAATCCTACTATTTTAGCACATAACATTTCGTTCACCGTTTACCGCATTTATGAGCATAGTATTGTGTTACCTATGTACTGTGTATGTTTTAATATTATAAAGTTATCGCTCACAGCGTTTGTTTACTAACTACTGAAATGATAGATAATGTTGTTTTTAGAAGTATCTTGAGACATAATTATCAGAAAGATTTTCATGATTTTACGACGGTTGGACATCGCATTAAATAAACTAAATACCGACTAATAAAAAGTTCATAATAAATCCAAAATGCGGTATGCTAGTTTTGCGACGCTCAGTTTGCAGTTTTTCCAATCACCTGCAAAATACTTTTTTATTCCCATACCATAATCGATATTTTATAAATATCCTACATTCTACAGAGCGAGTCGAGCAAAGGAAAAAGTGCCAGGTTGATCCAGGAATGTCGAAATGTTTGCAAAATTAATTTACGCAATTAAATCAGTAGAATCGTCAAACCTTCAATATTAATATTTTTACCACCTCGTCTTATTTATTATCTTTGTGCGATCAGATAAGCATTTGATAAGGATCTAGCTAAATGCTCAAACCAGTTCATTTTCATAAAAAGTTTCGTTTATGGCGATTGAAAAGAGTGTCCATGGAGATTCTTGCCCGTTCTTCTCCAAAGAGATCTTCACTTTATAATATAACTACAGTACTTTCACAGTTATTATGCCTTGTAACTGGGACTGTAACTCCAATTTTTTTTGCGTTTTGACAATTCATAAGTGACTGTAACTGGCCAGCTTGAAAAAAATGTTTTGATTTTGACATTAATATTGAGATATATTGTGCAGAGTGTGCCGGACGGTGGTGACGTCATGATTGGCTCCCCTCAACGATCAGCTATGCCGCAGACTTCGCCCAGCCGCCCTACACAGGAGCAGAACCTTGCCACCGTAAGTACTATTAACTATTATTTTTTGTTTTTTTTTTTAGCCTATTATGTGCCCCACTGCTGGGCAAAGCCCCCTTTTTCTTTGCAAACCTCTCTATTTTAAACAATTTCTGGCCATGCTTGCCCTGCGAACGTGATCAGATCGTCACACAACCTCAACCGCGTTCGACCTCTACGGCGATATCCTCCCTCAGGCGTCCAGTGAGAAAAGATCTTTTCATTACTCATACTCTGAAAGTAGGTCATTACATGTCTGATTAGCCGTTTGAAAGTTATCCATTGCCGCCCTAGGGAAAATCGCTTTCAACTGACAGCTGCCAAATTTAAGAAAAAAAAACTAGTTCTATTTTGACATTTCTATTGAACCATGTTCAAACTTTTTCTATAGCCACGAAATTACAGAGCGATTTAAAAATTAAAATAACATTAAGTTAAGTATCTATAATCTATACATATAATAAATCTGTAGAAGGGTCAATTCTGTACATAGAAAATATTGAAAAAATAAATAGCGGGGGGTGTTGCTGGATCGATACCAAACCCAAATATGTGATTAAAAAATTTTTTGTCTGTCTGTCTGTCTGTCTGTATATGCAGGCATCACGTGAAAACTAACGGTTCGATTTCGATGAAACTTGGTATAATTATACCTTATTATCCTGGGCATAAAATAGGATACTTTTTATCCTGGAAAAATACGTAGAAAAAAAAAATCTGTAACAAACCTTATTATGGAACCACTGGCGACACCTATTATCAAGTAAAACATTACGCCACGCCTGCCTCCATTGATTTCTAAAAAGGTTCCACCAATCACCACTAGATGGCGTTGTGCCTATGACGCGCATTTCTGAATCGCGGTGTTAAGATTCTCCGAGAGTTAATGACTACCGCGACTTTATTATTTTTCTATTCCATATAAATTCTGAATTTTGATGCGAGCGGACGTGTCCAGCGTGGCGAGCGGTCGTCCGTGGAATTAATATTGTATGTGTGTAATTTCAAACCGTGCTTTTCAGCGCGACCTTTTTGATTACTGTTCCGATCAGTTATTTGTAAATACAAGGTCGGAATTGCTATGAAAAAAAAAACTTACTACAGAACGCGAGCTCAACAGCAGTACCTCAATAGATCTCCTTAATTATTATAGGCTTAGCCGTATTTGGGTCCAATAGATATTTATAAGATGTCATTGTCAGAGTTACTCAAAATGGAGAAATACACCATCCACGGAAGCTAGTAAAGAATATAAATAATGACTTTAAAATAATTTAGTTTCAACTATTTCTCTAAAATAATACAGATTTCGACAAAATCTTTGCCAATTTTTAAATAGTGAACATGAAAAATCCTGGCTGAATAGCTGTACGCGCACAGCATAAAAATTAAAAAAAAAAAAACAAGCGGCAAAGTGACAATCCGATCTACACTCATTTTTTATTTAGCTAATGTTGTTAATTTTACTTTCCTCGTATTCGTAATGAAAAGCACAGTGTTTACCTCGGGTAAATTACTTATTTAGTCCCTCGAACTATTAGCGCCCTCACTACGTTACGGGCGCCAAACCCCGTCTTGGGACGTAAATAAGTAACTTTCACGCCTTGGATAACAATGTACTATTGCCCACCTCTCCGGGTGCATTCATTCAACGTGGCCCGCCCACTTCCACTTCAGCTAGGCTATTTTTACAGCTAATTTGGTAATGGAGGGCAGGGTGGTGTTTGTGATTCAATTATTATGTATAACTCACAGGTAATTCATTTGACAAAACGCCACATCATTCTAGCACTCAAACATACTGGTCGGAACCACACGCGAGGGTGACCAGGTGGCCACTGTTAGCGTATAACATGGCTGAGGCCGAGGGCCATGTTGTAAGCCAAGAGGGCGTATTACCTAGTTTTCTCTTAGGGGTAAACTCGGTTAGAACCTCGTACAAATAGATGTACGAGGTTCTAAGCTCAAGTCCGAGCAAGTACCCATGTTTTTTCGATGTAATATGGTGCTTACTAAGTTGAAGAAGAAAGACGTTCCAACCGCCAACCTCGTTAATCACTGGTATCATCTGTAAACGCATCAGTGCATTGCGGCCATCACGTAAATATGAAGTAGAAATGTTGCGTACTACTTAATATTTTACGACTCTCATTAATCTTTTGAACTGGAACACAGCAATACTGCTGTAATAAATAAGTATGATAGTATTACAACGTTTTATGAAGGTACAAATTGACATGGGTCGCTAACATATAACATAACTAATATGGCAGCAGTGAAAGCACTTTACAATGCATTGGTGCGAAGCAATTTGGAAACTAGTGCTATCATCTGGAATCCATATGAAGCGAAGTATTCTCAGATGTTGGAAAAGATGCAGAACAAGTTTACCCGATACCTATATTGGAAGCAGTATGGAGTCTACCCCTTCTATCCACTTATGTATCCAACTCTCTTTGTGATAGGAATGGTTGGGTACTATAAGTTGGAAGTAAGGCGTAACCTTGCTCTAGCTAAGTATGTATTTATGGTTTTTTGTGGGATACTTAATAATCCGCAAATATTGGCATCGTTGGCATTGCTTGTTCCAGACAGGAGGTTACGATTGGGACCGAGGCAGGCACTTTTTAAAGTTTCGTCTTCCCGTACAAATTTATTAAGGTTCGCACCTATGGTTCGCGCTGTAGGAATACTGAATAGGGTCTCTCGGCGCTTAGACTTATTTTCTTGCTCTTTGGCGGTATTCCAGAGGGTGACACTTAGTGAGTTGACCACTACGTAACGTGTACTTCTACCCAGACCCGTTGTTAAGTATTTTCTTTCTTTACATTACTGAAGACGTTATCAATTTCGTTCAAGAGAGTACGGCAATTTTAAGAGGCTATGCTCAATCCATGCTATCCGTCGTACCACAACAACAACTTTGAAACGTCTGTTGAACACTTGTCTAAAAAAATGTCAGATTATGTCGTTGAAATAAGGTCCGTTTTGCAGTCACACTTTTTTTAGACAAGTGTTCAACACATGTTAAGTTTTTGTAGTAAGGCTGTAAAAGTCTATGTTCAGATATATGACAAGCAATATTGCTTGTTCGTGTAAAAATTTTACTAATTTTAGAAGAATTGCTAATGACTTTGTTGCAAATTCACGAAGTAAATCACTACCGAGAAAATCTAATTAATTATTCCGTCAGTTAGATAATATATCAAAAAAATATTTGAAACGTATTTTTCTTTTAAAATTGTCAATACGTCACAACCACTCTCGGATTTTGATGCTTTCATCATCATCATCAGCTGGAAGACGTCCACTACTGAACATAGGCCTCCCCCTTAGACCGCCACGCCGAACGACAATTCGCCACTTGCATCCATCGGTTGCCCGCGACCAACGACCATTTATAACTAGACGCCTCATGCACGATCTGACTAACGAAAATTATTCTGTCAAGTCGCTGAGGTACGACGTAAGCGAGGGAGACGGGGTACTGCGTTCTGATTGGCTAATACTGCGTTCTGATTGGCTAACTCAAGGTCAGTGCGACACGGGGACTCACAGGAGTGGTCGAGTCACGACGGTTATAAGATTTTTTTACCTAATGTGTTGACAGACATCGGTCGCCTGTGATTAGGAGTCTAGTTATATATGGTCGTTGCCCGCGACCCTCACGATGTCGTCGGTCCACTTAGTGGGAGGCCTGCCTACGCTGAGTTTGATGCTTCATATCTTTGTTAATTATGCATTAATTCAACAAAAGAAAATTATGTATCCTTTATTTTTTAAAACTCTTACTAACGGACTATTCTAAGTATCTGACGATTAATATGCGCCTTCCCTCATGGCGGCTTTTGAATTTATAATGACGTAATTAAACGCAATAATGGTATTCAATTAGTCTGGCTGATAATATTAATTTATCATTCATGTGAATATAATCTGTCATACTTGAGTATTGATATGATTATAAACTGCATTTTATACAAGTGTCGACTATTGATTCCCTGTTTTATAATCAGTCAAGTCTTTTGTTTCAATGTCTGGTATTTGTGGTCATGACTTTGAAACGGTTACCTATCATAAGATCGAAAAATGTTTGACCGAATTTCATTTGACCTAAAACTTTTCAACTATTATTGTTTGGTTTTTTTTTACTTCATCGAAGTCACGTTTGCCACTGTTTCAGTTAACCTATTATCTATTCGTTTTTTTTCGTTACTCCAACACTTCATTTGGCCGAAAAACTTTTTACCGATGTTTCACTTACTCGAAATGACGGTTGTTCGAAGTATTATGTTTCCAAACATTCATTATACCACTGTTTTAATTGCCATATTTTCATTTCACCAAACACCTAGAAAGTGCACACTTGCGCCATTGGAATGTAGATAATACAAAACAATTGTACAAAAGTCATATAAGATAATATAATTCTGACGGGTATTGTTTTATCATTAATGACATTTGCTGTTAATTATATAGTTGGACTGTAAACGTGAAACCGCACTGGGCGGAACTGCACTGCAGCGGAACTGCGCGACACGACGCTTTTCTTTGCCACGCAGTTCGGTTGCAGTGTAGTTCCGTTGCCGCTTAGTGCGTGATGTCTCGTATAATTTCATATAATGAATATTTTGACGCGTCATGTCGCGCAGTTACGCCTAGTGCGGTTTTACCTTTAGGGGTGTTATGGCTAGCACCGAATCTTTTTGCGGATTTTGTGTGATTCTTGATACTCTTTTGTTATTGTGTTGTTCTTGAGTTTGTAAAAAGGTTTGTATTGTGATACACTTGCATACAGCATAAAAACAGATATGCGACATGCAACATGCAAGCAAGCATGCAGCATTCAAGCAAGCATGCAGCATGCAAGCAAGCATGCAGCATGCAAGCAAGCACGCAGCATGCAACATTCAGCAAACACGCAGCATTCAAGCAAGCATGCAACATGCAACAAGCATTGTTTCTGTCATGGCTCCGGCGCTGCGGGGTTTTGGGTGGCCCCACGCGAGCTTATCGTCGCAGATGATTTGAACGCTCACCACCGCAGCTTCGGTTTACTGGCCGGCTCCGCCGGCCAGCCTCAGCCGCGGCGGCGGCCGTTCCAACCACCTGCTCCTCAGCTCGCGGGCCACCCCACCCCTCCGCGCCTACGCGATTTTAAATTACACTCTAGGGGTAGGGCAGACAAGACTACGTAAAGTCGGCTTTGCAGCATTTCGTTTCCGCCACAAAGTTTTGTAGCACAATATATTAAATTTTTATGACAGTAATTTAATTTTTCGGTAAAATGTTATTTCGGTATAGTGAAAATATGGCAAATAAATCATTTGGCAATTGAAAAAAGTTTAAAAGAGGTTTCGGTCAATAGTAAAAAGTTATTTTGTTAATCGGCGGAACATACTTCGGTAAAATAATACTTATGGCTAATGATACTTCGATGAACTGAAAATATGTCAAATAATGCGTATAGCAAAAGAGATGTCGGTCAATAGTTTTCGGTGTAATGAAATTCGAACAAACAAAATTCGATAAATTGATCGGTTCCCCTTTGAAACAATTATTGATGTTGTTTTGCTGATAAAATTGATATTATTTGGATGAGAAAACGATTTCTCACTGTAGCGAATAGTAATTGGGAGAACACTCTCGTTCTTAGGATGTTAGCAACTAGAAAAAAAAAACATAATGACATCACAGATGATTCATAATAAAGCTGAAGAGATTTTTATTTTGAACGCTTAATCTCGGGAACCACTTTTCGGGTATGAAAAAAATGTATTCGCTTTGATAGCCCAATTCTTTAAGAAGCTTATGGGCTATTCAACATCACGCCACGAGTCTTGAGAGCCGAGTGGTGGTTCTACTTTATTGGTGTGGTAAAATCATCAAATGGGTCCTCTTTTGTGGAGCGGAACTGATGGTGCTCTCTAAAAACAGTCCCACGACCCTTCCTCCTGCATCTAACCATCCTTACCTTTTGAGGATTACCACCCCCTGTGATGTGGCTTATGTTTACCATGCGTACACGCACGTACACAGTGTTAATAATGCATCCTCGGGGCAAAGAGACAACATACACACTGTCTCAATTATAGACGTAATTATGACGATAAGATCGAAAGAGTAATCCCAGTTATAGAGGAGACCTCAGCTCAGCATGAGTTCCAGCTATGGAGGTTTCTCACTTATCCAAGTTCCACTTAACCAGGTTTCGCTGATTTATTTATCTTTGTTTGACCCTAATACAAGTTCTGGTTTCCAGGTAACATTGTCTGAAAGTCAGACCAACAAGCTACGTGCTGACCTGGCGCTGGTAGACAGCAACATGAACGTGATGAATGACATGCTCAACGAGCTCACTGCTCAGTCTCATACTGAACACCATCATTGTGACATCGAACTGCTTAATGTAAGTACTATTGTGATTGTAACACTGGTTTTAGATTATAGTCTAAGGCGCGTCGCTCACACGATTAACAGTCGAGGTGCAGTTGAGGCGCGGGCGCATAAGAGGCACGCCGCAACAAGGTTTTCTTTACAAATGAATGGCAGTGCGCGCGTGCTGCGACGCCGAACCACCGCTGACGTAACGTCGCCGTCGCTTTGACTTACCAGTGAGCGACGCGCCTAAGTAGTGGCTAACCCAGGCTTCGCACGGATTTTCGAACTTCCTGGTGGATTTTCCGAAAACATGTCTTGTCCTGGCCTTAAAAAACACAACAAAAAAGAATGATCTAATTTGGTTTACGCCTTACGTTCGAATGTTGTGCGCACAATGTAAAGATATTTCAAATCCAATATTTTTCCGTTTGAATTAAATTATAAATAATTTTTGTTTCTGAATATAATTTTCTTCCTTATTTTTCTGACCGTTTGGTGATAGTTTGAGTGGCGAAGTCCCTTACATCCAAATAAAAACTAGGTATCTAGATAATATCTGTTTTCTCCCAGAATTAGTCGCTAATTAGTAGAAAGTCACCAAGTCACAGATTTTGTCGGGTCTTAGCTTCGATCATTAAAAATAACTAGATACACAATCCCGTACAAAAACGAACTTAAAACTGTCCTTAAGTAGGTTCGTAAAATAGACAGAGAAAGAAAACAGAAAGAAACATAACTGGCCAACATATATGCCAAAATAAATTAAACCTTATTCGAATGAGTTAAAGTCGGATTTAGAACGAGCATGAAAACACATTAAATTTTACGACCGCGACTCGAATCAACACATGTTACCCGACTAAATCAAGTAGCCATGCGACAATGTGAACTGTGCGTTTAGTAAAAGTCTTTTCAATTTAGGTGCTTTATAAACCCTGCTGATATTTTCGTCAATTTTAAAATAAATGTTTCACGGCGATTTCTTTACGAAATATCAGTATTT
Source organism: Agrotis exclamationis (assembly GCA_950005045.1). Taxonomy (NCBI): domain Eukaryota; kingdom Metazoa; phylum Arthropoda; class Insecta; order Lepidoptera; family Noctuidae; genus Agrotis; species Agrotis exclamationis. The sequence continues at coordinate 15,893,028 of OX465430.1, read as the reverse complement.
ATAGTACAGTGATGGTTATTATATATTGTTAATATTAGTACTTACTGAAAAATGAAATTCTATCCTTTTTTCCGGTCCTGGAAGAGTGACTTTTGCACTTTTTAAACGAGCACGGAGACATGTTTACGTTCCGAGCGTTAGAACAGTACTAAACAAAAAGGATGACCGATCTCTGATTTGGTCATTCTTTTGGTGAGGACGTTTTTTGTCGCTGATTGTGTATCTAGTTGTTTTTAATGATCGAAGGGTCTTAGTCAAAATTGAATCATTCAAATTCATTAATTCTAGAAGATGGTTAACAAGTCAAGAGCTAAAAATTGGTGACAAAATAAGTAAATGAACATTATTCAAGTTTTTCAATAAAAATGTCGTACAAGGAAACCTTTTGTTGTCTGTTTTTATTAAAATGTAAATAACATGCCAATGACAGATAAAGTTATCAACCGTTAATTGATGTCAAGGTTTAAAAAAAGGAGTTTGTAACAGTAGTGTATTGAGTTCAAAGACTGCTCGTTTTTGTTTATCGATTTCTTTTAATCGTAACCAACAAACGAGGATACGAAAGAAGTCTTTTATTACCTTAATGATTACTTAATTTATAAAAAACTAGTGGCCCGTCCCAGCTTCGCACGGGTATATTACGAACCGCTCGTCCGATTTTGTGCAAACTTCACATAAAGCATCTACTAAATAGTTCCAACAAAGCCTAAACATTTGGTTTGGATAGGTGAGCCCGTTCTTGAGTTATAACATTACAACGAAAAGTGGCATTGATTTTTATATATTAGATAAAATTAACTTCGAAATGAATTGAGGTGAGATTCTTATATCTTAAATCGGGGTTCACACAATATCTGTTTTATGAAGGGTTGTGTGTGTTCATACATCTTTATTAGCTATTCATTAGTGTCCATTTCAATTTCCTCATCTTTATAACCAAATTAGCGTCTGTATAATTTGTCTCATGGGATTGTACAATGGGGTTAAAAATATCCTATTCTGAGTTAAGATCCAGAATATAAACCATATCGTACACTTGTCTAAAATCTATCAACGTCAAAAGGAAATTTCACGTTGATATGAGGGTCGTTTTGCAGTTACACTTTTTTAGACAAGCGTTCATCAGATGTTTATCTTTTTATGGTAAGGCGAATAGTGACAAAATTACATCCAAATTTTTCCAGCTTTTTTACGTGATTCAGGAACAAACATACTAACTTCTATTTCTATATAATTTTGATGAATTTTGCACAATCCATTCCAACCGTTCTTTTGATCTCAGAACATAATTAACGATACTTCTCGAAACTTCATACAGTTGAACATTTTCTCCCTATCCATACTTACAGGAGCTAGCAGACACTCTCCGCGCGATGCAGAGCCGGGTGGCCGAGCTGATCGGTCGTCTGGCCGGCGAGTCCCCGCTCACGGCCGACCTGCTGCTGGCCAACGACCGACTCAACAACCTACTGCTCAGACACGGACGGTTTATCAACAACAGGTGGGTGGAGAGAACAACCTTGCTTGTTAACAGGATCTTCCCAAAAATGAACTTTTGGTGGCATGTTTGACGCAACCTACATCTTTGCTTACCATCAGACAAAATAGAGGTCAAATGCCAACCTATCGCAAAAAAGGGACGGGGAATGACTGCTGCAGTTCTATTGCCGCTTGCAGGTCATACAAAATTCATATTTGTATGAACTGCAAGTACTAAGGGGTCTGGGTGTTTGTGTATGTGAGTTTAAATGTCTGTAAATGCATCCACGAAACAGGAGAAAATTCTAAAAAGAACCACGTTTAAAAAAACTGCACGTGTAATTCGTGATGACTAAATACCTACATACTCGAAGTCGTAACGTATTAACCTCATGAGCATAGGTCGGAATTAGGTAGAGTTATTTTGGCACTTGCATCGAAATGTTAATATTAATATGGATCTTCCCGGGATTTTTAATAGACAATCTCGTGTGGAAAATAGTATTACATATAAAATAATGATTAAAACATCAGAGATAGATAAGATAAACAAATTGTGTGAAAGTAAAAACTTTTTATTTAACAAAAATCACGGATTTTTTATGCTCTTAAAAAGTAATTCAGGGACTTCGGACATATCCACTTTATTCTTTCACTGTTTACGTACATGAATAACTCTACCTAATTCCGACCTATGCTCGTGAGTAAGAGATTGTGATTTTCAATAAAACCTACAGGGAAAACTTGTTCTTGAGGCAACAGAGTACTAGTAAAAATATAATATTTTGACGCAGTTTGAAAAGGGCACCATGGAGGGATCCAAGATAATACTGCAAAAATGTTCAATTTCGTCAAACCTCAAAACTATCTTAAAAAAAAAACCTGAGCAAATTTTTTTTATTTTTGCACATCACAAAATGACAATTTAACATCTACTTGAACCTTCATTCTGCGAAAGCATGTTCAAGACTTTGCTGAAATATTTTTACAAAGTTGTTTATATCTGTTCAGGAACGCCGCTACTGGTGTTGCTACTCCATCCGCCATCTTGGGCGCTGCCATGGGAGTACCTGGAACGAATGCTCCTACCTCGCGTGAGTATAATAATTTTTACTAACATGAGTTTTTTGTTACCGACTTGCATGGCATGGAATTTATTTAGACATAACTGCGGTCGTACGTAAACCCCAAAGAATCCCTATTTCGTGTATGTTTAGGTTTAGATTCGGGTGACCTATAAAGAAATGCTCCACAGAACTGTCCCCCGACTGCATCAACAATGTTGTTTTTTTTGTTTCATCTTGTTTTAATATTTTTGTTAATTTTTTAACGAGCTAGGCGTGTTTTTTAATATTTTTTTTTGTTATGTTTTTTTTTTTATTTCGCCGACGTTTTGCTCGTTAACCTATTTTGGACCCATAGTTATTAAATATGCTTGAACTTCCTGTTTTTAAATCTTGTTTTTTTTTTTGGTACTTATTGAAATGTGTGTAACCATGTTGCTAACATAATTTCAGCAAAGAAACCTGAAGACGATGCCTTGATTGATCTGAGCGATGATGTACCTGATATTGCTAAATTGAGTAAGTAAACAGACCATTAATTATTAAAAACTGGGGACATTAATTCTATGCAAACAGGGTTATGTTGGACAAATATTATATTTTCTAGAAATTATAAAAATAAGTTTTTTTTCAGCTATCAGTGGCATTGAAGTTAAAATCTCAATTCTGATTAAATTGTGTTGTATTTGTTTTGACAATAAAGCAATAAGTTTCTTTACTAGCCAAACAACTGTTTTGCAATTCGATTTGACAGATATGACGTCACAATATAGCGCCTAGGTCATCCTATTCTTAGTTAAAATCATGGTAATAACTCTTAATAATGTATTTTTGTATGTATCTAGCTGTGAAGGACGCTCAGCCGAACAAGTCTCCGGGCAGCTCTAAGGATGAGTTTGACATGTTCGCACAGTCGCGAAATGTCACCTATGAGACTTCCAAGACTGGGTAAGTGATATCAAATCAAACGTCTAAGGGAGCTTAACCTATGACGCGATTCAGTCTGTTACGAAGGCCCTTTTTTCGGACAAGGCTTTTTTTATGAAAAAATCTGATAGTATGCATTATTTTGTATCCCCATTTTACTAGCATGTTAAGTTATTGAGAATTATTTTTTTGAAAATCGTCTTTTTTTCAACCAGCTATTTAGAAAAAAAACCATTTCTCTGAAACTAATGTGATACGCAATTATGACCTTGGAAACATCGATGGCGTTTTTAATGCTGCATATTTTAGAGTACCTACAAATAAACTAAGGAACTTCGCTATCGAAGTTCCTAGGCGTGTATTTTTGTTTGATTTGGAATAATTTCTAGATTCCACGCAATTGAGATGTGGTATTTTTGTGGTGCGTAGGGAAGATAAAGGGCATAATTTCAGTATAAATAACTTTTCCAAATACGACGGAATTACCAAGAAAAAAAATAAAAACTAAAAACATCGTATAAGTCTGGATCTATGGTAGTCCCTAAGTTTATTTGTACTCTAAAATATGCAGCTAAAAAAACGCCGTCGATGTTTCTAAGGTCATAATTGCGTATCATATTTAGTTACAGAGAAATGTTGTTTTTTTCTAAATAGCTGGTTGAAAAAAAGACGATTTTCCAAAAATGTAATCTCAAGCACTAAACATGCTAGTGAATATGATGGGGATACAAAATAATGCATCTAAATAACTTAAACTATCAGATTTTTTTATATAAAAAAGCCATGTCCGAACAATGGTCTTCATAAACCACTGTGCGATTTGCAATTTCTACTAACTAAAAATGAAAATCGTCCTTGCTACTACGATATAATGATGCAATTCGACTGATTAACTTCGTCGTGGCGAGCGTGTTTTGTTTTTCATCTACCTGCAGACAACCGCACGTTTTATGTCATATGTCGTAGTGGTAAGGATGATTTTCACTTCGGGCACACCGCAATCGCGGCGGTAAGGCCCCTCTTTGAGGAGTGGCTGGATAGGCGTCACGGCGTCCTGACCTACCGCATGACGCAGGTCCTCACCGGACACGGAAGTGAGGGAGGTACTTGTGTCTAAGGAGAAAGGAGGAAACGCCTGGGTGTCATCACTGCGAAGATCGCCCGGAGGACACAGTAGAGCATACGGTGCAAGACTGCCCCGCTTGGGCAGAGCACCGACGTGTCCTCACGGCGGCGATAGGCGGAGACCTCTCGCGCCCGGCATTGGTTGCGGCCATGCTGCGGGGCGAGACGGAGTGGGAAGCGGTCGCCTCCTTCTGCGAAGCAGTAATGCTCGCGAAGGAGGAGGCGGGCCGCGTGAGAGAGAGGACAGTGTCCTCCCTCCGCCCCACCCGCGGTGGTGGACGCCCACGGCGACGGACGTCGCAAGACGATCTCCGGCCACCGTAGGCGCGGGCATGCGGGCGGCGAGTAAAGAGCAACTCGCAGCCCGACCATGGACCAAGCCCGGGTCGACGGCGCGTTGTGTTCCACGCGCGCCTCAAAGAGCGTCAGCATAATGACGGGGCCCCCTCTCTAGAGGGTCAAAGCCTGCCGGGGTCGCGGGACTTATATCATTACCGTGACTACTGAAGGACACCGTGGATTTTAGTCAGTACAAGTCTGACAGTCCCTCCCGCCCTGCCCGGGGTGGGAGGACTCATTTGATGATTTTACCACGATAAAAAAAAGTATGATTTTCACTTGTAGTTGGAATCGGTCGAATTGCGTCGCATCGCGTCTTCAATAAGCTCCCTAACCGCCACTTTATCAATGTTGTTAACGAAATAGCGATAGAATTCGTAAAATGCAATATTCTATCCTATTGCTCTGCAATAGAGTAGATAACATTAATTAAGAACAAATTACAACATTGTGAGAAAACTACATTGCTAAAGTGGCGGTTTAAGAACCGCTGTCTTATTCTCAGAAAATCGTTTCATATTCGAGACTCGTGTGTAAAAATTACGTATAGACCGAGTGTTTACATATGTAAATAACATTGCAAGTTTTGAGTTCAAAGTTAAAAATTTAATATAAAATGTTTAATTCAAGTGGTAGCAGTTACGCGGACAACATGGAGGAACAGGCGTCGACAGGCCTCGCCTCGGCCGCCAGTCTGCGAGCTACGGCTGGACAACCATTGGTATGTACATCATACGTTAGTACTTTAACATGAAATATGACACAATGAAGTTTAGAAAGACAATGATTCTTGTGCCCCATTGTGGGGTTTTATTTAGTTTCTTTACAAGTTCGCGTTTACGTTTTGGGCTGTTTTTACTTATTTTTTAACGAACCATTGTGATTACAAATCATTGTGAGGAAATCAGCAAGTTCTACAACCAAATAATCAAAGACATGTGACATCTACCTACCCACACTGGTCGATTATAGCCCACTCCCTCTCACAGAGAGGAAGCCTGTGTCCCAGCAGTGGGAACATTCTTATTATAAGCTAATTTTGCTACAAAGCAGATATTTTTCTAAAACTCGTTGTGCCATATTTATTCTCAGTTTTGAGTTTTACATTATCGTGTTATATCGTTGTGATGTTGAGTGCATTTTTGTTGTAACTAACCAATTATGTAATTTTTTTTTTTTGGTGGCTATAAAATTGCTTCAGCTTCCTCAGTTCTCCCGTTTGTTTATAAATTATGCGCTTATGATTACAAACACAGTAAAATATCGGCTGGAGGTACCATGACATGATAAAATTCCAGTGTTGGAAAGAGACAGACCTATACAAGTCGTCTAGCGCCATTTCGTTCCCACAGTTGAACTACTCTCATTTCAAGACGTCATGGTAGGCCACCTGGCTTTTGGAAACGACTACAAAACAGTAATTAAGTCTTGTGACTTGGATAGTAGCATTTTTTTTCAAAAATCGAAAAGTGCCTGCTTTGATTTTACAGTACTCTAAAACTATGTCAATCTTTAACTATCTCTCTCACTCTACACGAAAAAAAAAGGGATAGCACTAAAATGTCACCTCGATACAATGCGATACTGTAATATTCATAACAGTACCTACATATTTCATTTTGATTTGATCGTAAAACAATTTCTATTATTTTCAAGTTTATAATACCTGTTATCCCTAACTTATTTGATTTTTATAATTTATTTTCCTATATAATTTTATTGTTTGTGTCTTTTGTATATAACAATTATTTTATGTTAACGTTTCTGGAACATTCGACAGCCGACGGGCATGGATCAGAGGGAAATCGATGAGATAGCCGCTTGGTTAGAGCAGGAGAAGGTGTGTTTTATGTTTATTTATTATTTTTATTTATTTTGCACGTAAATATAGTGTAAATATGGCTCATTTTCATGTGAACGCCTTTCAATACATCAGAAAGGTGAGCTAACTAAACAGTATTGCAAACGCGATCAAAGAATTAGTTGTCCTAAACAAACTTTAAATACTTATACGGTTGGGGCAGCTGATTTCTTACGCTATTAAAACTAATCATTTCATAATAAACTAAAATGGTAAATTCACGCCATTATCACAAGTTTAGAACAATATATTTAGATTTTATTTGTGGATACCTATAGATAAACAAAATGCTATGCACTGCAAAATTAGGGATGGCTTGGCAAAACAGTGAAGTTGCAGCACATTAAGGCCCACTGCAGCACAAATCACTAAACACATTTTATGCTAAATGTTTAAAAATGGTTCAGTCATCATCAAAACTTTTTCGGGAACATTAACCGGTCATAAACGGCAACAATTAATAACACCCCTGAAATATTAGTATTCATTTATGTATTTGCATTCCACAAGTTACAAAAATAGTCTATTGAAAGGTTATTTTTATAGGCTTAGCATGTATTTGCTAGAGGGCGCTATTTTATTTTTTCAATGCCAACGAAAATCAATAAGGAATTGACAGATTTTTTTATTGGTTTTGTATATGAAAGAAGCTGTTGAAGTCGTCTCAAATCCAGAAAAAACGAGGAGAAACAGCGAATATCCGCAATGATGTCAGTTGTATATAAATTTTATTTTTGGTTGTTTATGACAAAAATTTCAAGACCAACGTTGTAAAGAATTTAATTTGCACCACCAATATCAATACAATTTTTCTGCGAAATATTGATGTCAATGACTAATAGTTTGCCAATTAGGTTTGAACTGCATTATTTTTTTCAAATGGCAGCCCCGGGACTAGGGTTGCGACACCACAAACCCAGTCTTGCCATCAAAAAAATAAAACGCGTCATCTGACAAGTGCAACACGAAAAACTTTTCAATAGACTAAAAGGCTTAAGAGCCAAGAGCTGTTGTAGTATGTCAGGGCACAGCAAAAAAAACCTAGTTTGATCCAACTTTATAATAATAGCGCTCATTTAATTGACAGGCCGCATCAGATGCTACCGGCGCTCAAGAAAGTGTAACCAGCAGTGACTTCGACAAGTTCCTCGCAGAGCGGGCCGCAGCCGCAGACAGTCTGCCTCCAGCGGGGGGGGCGCCCCCCTCCACAGTGGGCAGCCCCGCCCCCCCTCTCCCCGCCGCCCTCACCCCCCGCCACCGTCAGATCAACAAGGACAATGACCCCGACTCCATGTTCGCGCTCTGATTCTCCCCCGCACACCACACCCGCCTGGTTTATCGTCACTATACTTTTCTAGAACCATAGATATTATAGTAACTGGCGCTAGCTGACTCAGCTTCGATTTGTTGACTAGTCTGACACGGTGCAAGAGCCTCAAGTATTTAGTAACTCTAGAGCCACGGTATCAGGAAATGACGTTAATTGTCACGTGAAACATTTAAAGACTATTGTCGCGAAAATCAACGGGAAATGCCGTTAGTGTTACCCGGGTATAAACATATGTAAGTCTTCCCAACTTTGGTGGTAATAATTTGACATCAGCAACTTTATTTTCAGACAGATTATCCCATTATCAAGAGACTGTCTATGTTAAAAAACTGATAACAGCGATTTCGAAGAAATACCTATGAATTTATTAAAGAAATTCATATTACTAAATACTTGAAAAGCAACTAAGATGAGTTTACAAAAAGTATAGTAAACTTATACAAGACCACAGCCTTATCAATACTCTGAACTAAAAAATAGCATCACTTAGCAATATATGACCCTATCTAAAAGCGTTATTGTGATTATTTAAACGTTTTCTCGACACACCAATAGTTTGGCACACCGCAATGCGTTACTTTTTCACACGTTAAATGATGTAAAATGTGTGACGATAAATCGCTAAGTGTCTACCAATATACCTACCAGTAGCCATTAAACCTTGTGTTGCATCAAGTCGTTATATACAACGCGATAATTTCTCGTTATATATCGCCAATACTTCACATGTATTCGATATGCCGTTTGGTGCCTGGCTTTTATAGTTGTTATTGAAATATTTTAAGCTGACTAATCGACTTCCAACTTCTTACTAATAACTAAGTATAAGAAAGTCTTAATATATTCGTTATTGTTCGAGATTAGTAACACCTAGAACATAGAAATAATCGTCTTTTTCAACTTAAAATACTTCAATGTGTATTGATTTTGTAACAGCGTGGTATATACAATGATAAGTACATAACTACGGCGCGTCATTGACTATGTATTACTCTAGAATAAGATTACATTAGGTAGATTTCTTTAATATATAACTTATTATGTAGACTTCACTAGACCACGGGAGCATTTAATACAAGACCACTGACGTTTAAAATTACATACATATGTAATTATTTATTACGATTTTATAGTATTGGAGTATGATCGAATATATCGTCGAAGGGTCGAGATTGTGATATATAATATTGTTTTATATAGTTTATCGTGGTTCTTTTTATTTATTAGATTTAGCAATTACTGAGAGTAAATCAAGAGCATGTATTTGTATATTAATTTAGTACCTGTCGTACTGCATTTTGATTTGTTTTTGTTGATTATTGAAATTATAAGGAGTAGAAGGTAAATGAATTGAATAAAATCGATTATTTTATGTATAACGATTCTACTAGGTATTGAGATGACTAGGATGGATTTTGCACAGATAAAATAAAAATGTTTTTTTTATAAGTCTTGTCTATGTCCCTTTCCATGTTTGATTTGACACACCACCAGTTGCATGGAAATTCCAAACTTCTGTTTTATCTCATTACCCGACAAAACAGTGTATTTCACATCTTCGAAATATTTTGGAAGCCATGTGTAAGTAACATTCTGAAATATTTTTCATACTCCACAAATATCTGAAAATCTAGGCTTCTTTGGCCAAACGTTATGAAATTTCCATTTCATTTTGTTTGCCGATTAAATATGAGAAGGGATAATACATAATATGTATATTATTATGTCTGAACTTTAAAGGTGGACGCGCACTTATCCGAGCCGAACGCGTCGAAGGAGTCGAAGGAAACGAATTTTAGAATTCTGTATAATATGAAATCTCATGTAACCTCGCACACTTATCCGCGCCGAATCGAACGAAAGGATTTTTACATTTCTTATACATAATTCTAAAATTCGTTTCGTTCGACGCGTTCGGCTCGGATAAGTGTGCGTTCACCTTTATACAGCTGTGTACGGTAAAATCTTATGAATTTGTGTAGAAACAGTGGCTTTAGCCACTAACATTACAAATATGAATGCAATCTAAAGGATAGCATGCGTTGTGTATGAAAGCTCGCGTTCAGATATTATTGTTTTACCCCCAATTGTTAGTTATTTTGAATTCGTAAAGGATCAGAATAAATAAAGCGTTGAGTCATCGTAATGAAGTTACCCCCTACATAATATAACCCTTATCGTACCAAAGTGCTACCCATTCATTAAACTTATAACACTATGCCATTCCACATTTGTCTCAATTAAATGTTCTTTTGGTGTTAATGTGATAATTTAAAAAGAACAAGCTTAATGTTAATTATTTAAAAGAGTTATTTTATGTTGTAATCGTTGTATTTAAGATAATAAAATAATTACCATACAGAATATTATGTTGTTTCATTTTAGGTTCAATGGTAGTGAGTGTAAATAGTAGTTTATGAAACCGGTACATAATGAGGGGTATTCGGTTGAGCGAAGTGAGTTTTTTAAAAGTGAAGTGAAGTGAAAAACACGAGTGTATAATACCTACTTATGTGCAGTTTTATACACTACTTTATTTTCTCTCATTGAACACGAACATATTATCAAATAAAAGATAAAGATTGACACAGTTTATTTATTGGTTATTGTAAGTGTATATTACAATTATGAAATTGAATAATTATGGAAAGTCTTAATAACATTTATCGTATAATTTTCTTGACTTTACTGGTAGCAAAATCAAAATCAAAATCAAAGCATTTATTTCAAGTGGGCCAGTTACAGGCACTTTTGAATTGTCATAGACAAATAAAAGAATATAATTAAACATTAAAAAGTTATGGTGCTACAGTCCCAGTCACAAGACATAAAAACTGTGAAAGTACCGTAGATGCCCGTTCCAAGAAGTAGATCTCTATGGAGAAGAACGGGCAAGAAACTCCATGGACACTCTTTTTAGATCGCCAAAATTATTACAGAACCTTTGTTACATCATTCATTTTGAGGTGGTACATAGCAGATTAAGACTGACTGCTGCAGTCTCTAAAATGTCGGGCGGCGTCAAATTTTCTGCATTTTCAATAGAAGACATTTTAATAAACACTAATAATTATCCAGCGAAACACAAACGTATTATGGCGCCAAAATTCCCGGTATCACCGCACATGCGCCAAAGCGCGCGCAGCCACAGATAATAGTAGGTACCTAGTTTATGAAACTGGTACATAATGAGGGGTATTATAAGAGTGTGTTTTTAAAGTATCATCACACGAGTGTATAATAATTATGTGCAGTTTCATACACTACTTGTATCTATTCTCATTGAACACGAACATATCAAATAAAAGATAAAGATTGACACAGTACACAAACGTATTATGGCGCCACAATTCCCGTTATCACCGCGCATGCGCCAAAGCGCGCGCAGCCACAGATAAAAAATTAGATGTATCTATGATCTGTATCGCAATTTAAAAAAAAATAAGTATTTGTAACACTCAAAAATAATGGAGTGGTAAATAATTGTAGACGGTATAAAGGCAATCAGTATATTTCCTTGCTTTAACAAATTATGAAGAATCTCATGAATAGACACACTCGTATTTTCCATGGCAGACGGCTGACTGTCAGGCAACCATAAAGTTACATGCTCTGTGGCGACAACTACTGGCACATTCCCTGTAAATAAGACTCCTTGGTCACATCCTCACAAGATCAGGCCTGATCTCGTGACAGGATGTGACGGCATGGCTAGCGGCTTAGCAGGCTTGCTAAAAGGGTTTTGGCATTGGCTGGCTGGCTGGCTGGCTATGGCGGTCCGGCCAAGGCTTGGCTGCACGATATCTGGCTAGGCGATATCTGGCTTGGCTATGGCGGTCCGGCCAAGGCTTGGCTGCGCGATATCTGGCTAGGCGTTACATTCTAGCTGGCTCCTGATAACTGGCTATGGCTGACTGGTCATGGCTGAGCTGCAGAGGCACCATCTTGCAAGGCGTGCGTTACATATTATAACATTTCAGATTTTGTACTGAATTTCATTATTCCCGAGGGAATAATGTGATTTGAATTTGGAACCCCAAATAAGACATAGTATGAAAACTTTTACCAAAGAGTTGTAGCAGTATGGCGGCCGGTGACCGCAACAGCTGATCGCTTGCTGTGGTGCCCACTTCACGTTCGAAGGTTGTCGTACCACAACATCGAATTTATTTCCTCGCAGTAGGTGTGAAAAGCAGAGTACGCTCCTCGGGAGTAAAGCTGCCTTGTCTTGGGCAACTTGAATCCCTCACTATACTAAGGATTCATCTTTGAACCTCCTCGCTGCGCTACGGAGGTTCACCCTCAGAATCCTTAGTGTCGCTTCGGGATTCAATACGCCCGTGACGTAAGGCAATGCTTTACTCCCTTGTTGCGTAATCTACTATTTTTAATTTCATTTCGATATACTATTTGTAAAGTACGTCTATAAACTCGTTTTGAGTTTTGTATTTTGAATTTAACGATATGAGAGTAGATAAAAATTAAATAGATGCATCTATGATCTGTATCGCAATGAAAAAAAAATATTATAACATTATTTTGTTAGAGAAATAGTGTCATAATTTTGTTTTTTATTTCATTTCGATATACTATTTGTAAAGTACTCGTACGTCTATATAAACTCTTTTGAGTTTTGTATTTTGAATTTAACGATATGAGTAGATAAGTTTAAATGAAATTCGTGAATAAGTTTTAATTTTGTTTATTTATCAATTTCTGTATCCACAATAGATACACAATTGCAGATTTGGCAAATACAATTATGATTATTTACATGTATCGACAGAATTACCAAATATCCATAGAAAATTACATTTTCAAGATCTTTAAAATTCTAATTACATAATTATGAAAATAGCACTAAATACGTTAGATAATGCAAGTGCTTCTGATTAAACTCTGATTTCACAATTTTAATTAAAAAAAAACGCTACAAAAATACAACTTAATGGTTAATTCTATTTCTTGTGATGAATAAATGTACAGGTAAAATATAAAAATATCGCCAATGTTTTTTTAACAAAACATTTGTTCGTAATTAAAAACTTGTACTAAGGAATGTGAAAACATTATACCATTATGATACAGAAATTATAAATACATTAGTTATTATACATAAACTAATTTATGCTGCTGTTTATGCAAAATAAATTATGCGTTTAGAAAATAAATTAAATTTTACTGGGCACTTGCAGGAGATCCGGTCGCTCTGCTACGTGACGAACAAACAGAGTATTACATTATAAAATATCAAACAATGCGTACTATTAACTTATTGGTTCGAGTACAACCCTTAACACAATTTAGAGAACAAGTCAAACGTCTAGCAAGAGAAATGCGAACGTGTTAGTTTAAGTATAAAAGTAAATAATTATAATCTATACAGTACTATACTATGGAAGTCTCATGAGAGTGTACTGGCGGCCTAGCGCTTATAATTCGTCCCTGGATGGCTGCTCGTCTTCCTCCTCGTCGTCGCTCTGCAAAGATACGAAATAAAACAATTAATACAATTTTAAAAACAGTTATTATCCCAACTTTGGCCCTCGATCGAAATTTCTGGTAAAAAGTAATGGAGGACGCCTTTGACCAATATCAATATTTGCCCAAAATTAAATATTTGACCGAAATCGATGTGACTGCCTAAAAAACATCATATTTTACGACTGAATTAAGAATTACGTGTGATTTGAATGAATGAATGAATTTCGCCGTAAAGTCCATAATAACATGCGATATTCAAAATCAAAAAGTAACAAAGCAGGGCATGGGGAGGACCGGATTCATTTTATGAAACAAAAGCTCTAATTTGTAGGCACAACTAAAATGATAAAAGGTGGAAATTACTTCAATAAAAACACAACCATCGATGATAACACAAGCTCTGCTTAGCTTGGGACTAGATGGCGTTGTGTGATACTTGTGGAATATATCCGGCGTGTTAAGTGTGGTGACTTAATTATATAGATAACTAATACAGGTTATCATAAGTCTACACAAGCGTTAAATGACGTGGCCAAAACCACGTCGTCATACAAACATTAAGAAAATAATGAAAAAAATATAATTAGAAACTACGTCCAATTAAAAATGTTTACAGTAGTTTTAGTGCAAAAAATAGTTCGACTTGCTATGGCGATAAGCCCGCAATCAGACTATTGAATGGAATTTTATGAAATACTAGCGGACCCGGCAAACGTTGTTTTGCCATAAAAAATAGAAATTAAAAATTTTGTCTAAAAAATAAAAAAAAAATTTAGGGGTGGACTACCCCTAACATTTAGGGGGATGAAAAATAGATGTTGGCCGATTCTCATAGATACCGGATAAGCAGTAAAAATTTCATCAAAATCGGTCAAGCCGTTTCGGAGGAGTATGGCAACGAAAACTGTGACACGAGAATTTTATATATTAGAAGATATAATTGTTTATTCATGTCACCAACGGATTTTTAAAACTTCTAGATTGATTATTTATCTAATCTCTATAATTATTGAGGGGAAAAACCTGGATTGAGATAGTATATTTCATATCATGCAAAGTATAGTAAACTTTTCAAAGAAAAACTATTGAGTTTCTTGTCAATTTCAAAGAAAGTATTTTTGAATGGAAATTAAAAATATTTAAGAACTTTTTTTTTATTTATCTTTTTTTTTAACTTCAACATTATGCCTTGATTTGACATGAAATGAGCCTTTAATAAACACAAACTCGGGCGGCTTTATGGTTATCCCATAAACTTGATCTTTTCTAGTAGCAGCCTGAAGCGAAGATAACTCAAATGCGCAGACATGCAGACTTGTGATACAAAATTTAAAAGATAGTGATAACTTACCACGCTTGGTGTAGGCTCGGCGCCTTCACCGTCGCTCTCTACGAACTGAGTCATGGCTGCCAGCGTTCTTTCGCCGTTATAGTCTTTCACCTGCACAATGGAAAAATAGTAGTTAGATATTACATTATTGTTTCAGCTGATTTCCATACTTACGCCGATAGTGGTAGATTTTTGTGGATAAATTACAGAAAGTACACTGTGAGATTAACTGGCTGATACAAGAAAGCGGAGATTGGCACAACCAATGGCGATGAGGGGTCCACGACCAGTAGTGGATGTAGTTTGGACTGTGGAGACAAAGACGGGTTTCAGAAGTTGTGCCAGCAAGATCGGGCAAGCCTTGGTCACGAACACGCAGATGGCCATAAGACTAAGTTACTAAGAGTAGTAGGCGTTTGTCGTGTTTGTGTTTCGGGCTTCGCGAACCGCGCCGCTTGACGCCCCGCGTGTACGTGAACGAGGCCTTAATCTATTGATCTATAGGTATAATGAGATGATGTAACAATAAAAATTGTATTGCGTGAAAACTAGTCATAATGTTACTGAGCATAATATTATATCGACCGTCGTAAAATTCGATTTACTGCATTAAGTAATTAAATTAGGATTTTAAAGAAATACTTTCTGCAGCACGATTATTGGGAGAAAAAAATACGAGTGTACAAAAGATAGCTTGATTTGTGTTTAGCTCATTAAATACATCAATATGACGTGACAAACTGATTTATTTCAATACTACTGATTTCAACAACAAAAACATTTATACCTTTTGATAAGAAAAATGAGTGCAGTAATACTAACCTAATAAAGAATAAGTACATTATGTTAATAGCCTCGTCACGCTACAAACATATTAAGGAAGTTATAGTATTCTAAACAGTTACCTAGTTAAATCACGAGCCGTGAAATCATTGTTATAAAATGGAGCCGTTAAATGCATATTAACCACGATTGAATGAGACTAATAACATCGTTGATATATCGAAATGGCAGCGCAGTGTTGCTGGGAAAATTGTTTAGCCATTTTTTGAAGCGCTAGGAAAGTGCAGGTTTTTAAGACAGTCAGAATTTATTTTCTAACTCTATTCAATTTTAAATTGATATAGTAAGTAAGCGTCTTAACTAAATAATCATTAGACCGACAATACTCATTTCAATCAGAATAATATATATTAACATTTGGAAGCTCGACTGTTTTCTCCGAAGATAGAAAAAAATACTTCTAAGAAAGCTAGTAACTGAAAATCTAGTATTATTTAGTGTACTTCTACTCGATATTTTTATAAATTATTTTTTATTTTGGCGAGGCCCAGGCCAGGTGCACTCTCTGCTCCTTTGCTCTCATAGTCCTCAGGAACCGTTATCCGGCACGACCGGAGAGTGATCAGGCGCAGGACCAACGACGGCTTAACGTGTCTTTCCGAGGCCTTTTACTCCGGACTGCTACCGAGAAATTCTAATAGAAAAACCCAATGGCACTTTTTGTCCGACCCGTTCAGCAGTTGCGCTTGACAAATAATAGAGAAGTAGTGTAATGTACTGACCTGGTTATCCTTAGTGTACAGTTTGATGGTGGGGAAAGAGGTAATCTTGGTGTGTTCGAGCTCATTGGCGGTGGCATCCATCTTAGCGATGACGACATCTTCGTCCTTCTCGAAGTGCTCTCCCAGCTTGTCGTAGATCGGCACCAGCTGCTTGCAGTGGCCGCACCTGCACGTGGAAGATTAATTATGAGTTGTTGAAGCAAAATAGACACTATGTTTTAAGATATGATGCTTATATTTAATGGCAGACCATGGTGTCTTTTCATCTTGTCTGCATGCTATGTGAACGTCGTAGTGTCATGTGCTAAGCGTGCGCTTCAAAGGGCTGTCAGCAATCTGATGGGGCCCCCTTAGAGGTCCAAAGCCTGCCAAGGTTGCGGGATTGTCTTATCAGGAAACTGTGACCCCGGGACGTGTAGAGGGCTACTGAAGGATCACCATGGACTTTAGTCAGTATGGGTCTAACAGTCACCCTCGTCCCGTCCTGGGTGGGAAAACTCATTTGATGATTTTACGATATCATTAAGATAAAGAAAATGCTATGTGAACATGAAGACCGAATGGAGTTTAAGGCGCTGTACCCAAGCTCTATGTAGCTAAGGTAGTCGCGGGGGTGAAGCGGCTGCGCGCGGGGGCAAATTGTAAGAAAAAATGTAAGAAATTTTGCAGTTTTGACTTAATATTTAAACAATTACAGGTCTGAGTTCAAAAAAAATTAGATGTCTTTAGTATATGAAATTTTTTCTGTTATAGTTACAAAAAATATAATGGTTACCGCTGAAAAAATTGAGAATTTCGAGACGTAAATTTTTTTTCGTGGTCATATTGACAATTTTTTTTTCGTAGTTCTAGACCACTTTTGTGAATTGTTTTTGTTAAAGTCTTTACTTTATACATTTGACTATACACTGTATTTTTTTCTGGCTTGTGGCATGTACAGATACGGCTAACTTTGCGACGAAAAACTAGTCGTTTACAGAGTGTTCGCTATGGGCAGCGCCTTAATTAGTCAAGTAAACGGCAAAAAAACCTGATTACCTAAAAAAGCTCTTTGATTCTTGTTGCTATTTTCTATGGCTGACGTGTGAAAGATTCATAAGAAATCATTATGAAAAAATAATACAACTTTGTAACAGTTACACTGTTCAAAATCTCGACAAGTAAAATCAACAATTACTATTCTGGTTAGCAACATCCGATAGCCTCTGAGAAAACATGCATAATGTAGCAAATCATCAATTTCCAAACCGTCGAGCAAGCAATGACGTTTGACACAGCGAATTAATTGCGACCCACTGAATACGACCTAACGAGTACCACCCTGGCGCAAATTACACGACACGACGTCAAAAATGACGCAATGTCGCCGCGACAAATGATACAGTGTCTAGTCTTAAACTCGACCTAGAAAAGGCCTAATGGTGTTATGATGTCGGCAACATTATAGGTATTTGTATTGCACAGCGGGTGACGCTTGATAGAACAAAGAAATATGTTACACTAGAAAAGTATAATGTGACCACAGTAAGAATGACGCTGTGTAGGCGCCATACTGTGACGTCATGCACGCTTTTCTATCATTTACACGCTCTCAAATAAAGAATAGTCGTATAAAAATAATATTACCAAGATAATAACGATAATAAACACATGTTATTGAAAAATGACAATAATTTTAACATAATTTATATTATTGTTTGCAGTTAAACAAACTTCTTAATATTTAGACAAATATTATTAATATTATTAAAACAGGTGATTCATATAATTATGACATCTATGTAACCTGATCATGTATGTCACTTGTTATATTGTAAAAAATAAATAAGCAATAAATGGGTCACATTTTATTAAAATATCGCTATCAATCATGAAATCGTAATCAATCGCGATTGTCAGGATTGCCTGGATATCTACTTACGTGCAAATCTTATCTGCATCGGAAAGCGAAATATAAATACATACTTTCATGATAATCTTCAAAAAATTAAGTGACAAAATCTGACGTGTCATTTCCACGTAGGTGTTCAACCACGTATTACAAAATTACTGATACTGTCATTACCTTTTTTTTGCAACTTCAGGTTAAGCCAAACTTGTATTCTATTGTAGGTTTTTGAAGGATTTTGAATACACAAATGTAGAAAAAATTCTATCGTCTTATGCTTATTGAAAACGAAACATTTATTTTCTACATTGCCATAATGTAGAAAATAAATGTTTCGTTTTCAATAATCTACAAGTCAAACTGTTATTAAAAAATGTCGAATCGTATAGAAATATAACTTTGTCTATTCTTTGAAGAAAAGAGATAGACGAAAGATGGTCATGCTACAAGTGCAGTAAATTTTCAACACAAACGTGCGGTTTGCTATCTATTGGATAAAGGGAGTTTCAACAGCTTTATTACTAGACCTAACCTACTAGAAAATTCAAGGAGAAAAATAAACCTGTTGAATTATTTTCCTTTTTTTTTAGCGTGGTAAAATCATCAAATGAGACCTCCCATCCAGGACAGGGCAGGAGGGACTGTCAGACTCGTACTGACTAAAATCCACGGTGTCCTTCAATAGCCGTTTACGTTCCGGGATCACGGTAATTCGTGAGTTCCGCGACCATGATTTTGCTCGGAAAATTCTATGATATCTGTAACAATTTTTATGGTCACTTACCATGGAGCGTAGAACTCGACGAGCACCTTCTTGTTGGTATCAAACACAACCTCATCGAAGTTGGTTGCGACCAAAGTCTTGACGGGCTTGGCGGCCCAGTCTTCCGGCAGGTCCTCACTCAACAGGTGCTGTTTCAATGTGCCGGCGAAGAAGGACTGTACGAATTCCTGGGGAGAAAGAGAAGATGGTTAATATCATGTGGTATACAGTGGACACTGTCAAATCTATTGAGCAATGTGTCAGAGATGTACTTATATAGTTTTTCTTTATTTCAATTTTGTTTTAAGAATCATAATTATACTTAGCATTGGTTTTTTATTTAAACTTTTGTTTAAAATTATACTTATACCGTTATCGTCGAACAGAATCTATAGTTTCCGCCAGATATGTGTGGAATAAAATTCGTTGACC
Source organism: Agrotis exclamationis (assembly GCA_950005045.1). NCBI lineage: Eukaryota > Metazoa > Arthropoda > Insecta > Lepidoptera > Noctuidae > Agrotis > Agrotis exclamationis. Next base: position 15,873,441 of record OX465430.1, on the reverse strand, counting down.
CCCGTGTACCAATGTATTCCAATATTTCAAAACCATTCGAAAAAATGTAAAGAAAGTGTCGTAACACGATCAAAACAAACGTATCGCGGTAAGAGGCGACCTTGACCTAATATTTTATTTTGAAATTCGAACGATGGTATTATGAAATTCGAACGATGTGTATTAGATATTTTATTACGATCAATGACCTTTATTCCAGACTTATTTGGCGGTAACTATAAACGTTTCACAGCAAATTAAATTTTAAATACTAATTAATAATCCCTAAATTCCCAGGCGTCATCGCTATCTAAAAGTGAACCCGAAGTCCTACTTACACTAAGCAAGTACCAGAAACGCATATTGTGTTGCATATTAATTACGAAGTCTAGTATCGGCTTATCATGTCTCTTCTGTGTGTTGGTACAGTCATCAATAGAGTGAAGTATGCAGGCAGCAAGTTTTAAATTTTCTTGTATACTATGTCTTTAGACATGTGTGTCAACACAGACAATGGCTCAACTTCTATGCTGAACTGCATGCCCTGTCACCTGCATCAGTGAACGAAATTCACGTAGCTGAATTGTGGGCCAAACATATCGTAAGATAATAATAATTTTCCCATCGACACGCTAAGATGTTATATACCGTATTATGCTATTTTTGACTGTATGTTAAATGCAGCCAAAGAGTTTGGTATACAGACAAATTGAAACTTTAGCACAACATCGGAAAACCGTTTGAAAATAGCTACTTGCATACCTAACTGTTTTGCTGACTGTAAGAATGCACGTATTTGTGTTTAATTGTGTACAATTTACAAAGACATAAATAGCATTTTGTAAATTGCGTGGCTGGACGTTAGTGACATTAATTGTTTTGTTCTGAAATTCATGATCTTCTTGTTGCCGTGGTATCTTATTTTATATGAACGTATAAGTAGGTACTTTTGTTTTTGCTTTTTTTGAAAAACAATCTTCATGTTATATTTCATTCCAATACAACGACTTATAACCCCTTATCGCATTCTACTTGGGGTCGGCGCAACATGTTTTCTTCCATTTTCCCCTATCAGACGTCACAGCATTACTTCTTTTTCATTCATACCATTCCTTACACATCCATCCATGTTTTCTTTGGCCTTCGTCTTCCTTTGCATCCATTTCCATTCATACCTATCATTCTCTTAGTCAAATGATACCCATACACAATTAATGACCGAATTTAATTACTGGCTCGTTTGCACACATGCCGATAAATCATAGGTAATTAACAGCTACTGTAGTAACTATAGTCCGTATCGATAAGATTTATTACATAGCAACAATTTGAATATTACCATGCCAGTCATAATAATAGTGAGTACTACGATATCAGTAGTACAAAGTACCGTGAAATTAACCGATAAATGCAGAAGTATTAAATAACTTTTACGGGTCAATTCACACCGCGCGAAGTTGCGGGCACATTTCACTAGAGCGATTCTGAATGTAATTTTATAAGCTACACGAAAAGATTTCCAATATCATCGTGTCGGGTCGCGTCTCGGTGTGGACTAACCCTAAGAGCAGTAGTGGCCCAGTGGTAACGCTAAACACATTCTTTTAATCAAAGTTGTTAAACTGCTGAACAAAAACGTTCCCCATATCTTTTACCTTTTAACCGCGCGAGTCGTATATATGCGACAAATATTTCCGTGCCCCTACCGCCCGTGTCGTATTTATGCGACAAAGAATATTCACGATTTTTGTTGTTTTCTTCGATTTTATTGCATCTATTCTTTATCTGGGGTGCTAAGACAGGTAACCTCCACGTGCGTCCGTGGACTGGAGTTCCCTCTCGGATACGTCCGGGGGGAAGACCAGTTTTTCGGGCCGGTGCGCCCTGGGATGCGGGCAAAAACTCTTCCTTAGGCACTGTGTGCCTAAGGGGGTTTCTTTGCCCGTATGCAAATAGCCTGTCGGGTGGAAGCTCCAATGCGTGTCCCTCTGATTAGCAGAGGGCACAGCAGCGGAGCGGGCTTGCGGACGGTGAGTAATGGGTAAGCTCGCCGTCCGACCAGGGACCAAGCCCGGGTCGGTGGCGTGTCGTGTTTCACGCGTCACCGACGGGGCCCCTTATGGGGCCAAATGCCTGCCGGGGTCGCGGATTTTTTCTTAATCCAGGATACCGTGGCCCCGGAACGTAAAGGGCATCCGAAGGAACACGGGTGGATTTTAGTCAGTAAGAGTCTGACAGTCCCTTCCGCCCCACCCAGGGCGGGAGGACTCATTTGATGATTTTGCCACCCTAAAAAAAAAAAAAAAAAAAAAAAAAAAAAAAAAAAAAAAAAAAATCTATTCTTTATCTCTATATTTATGTACATAAACCGATAGAATACTTTTTATTGTACACTCTGATATTTTACAAATCCGAGCTTAAGAGGAGAAGAGGAAAGGACGATTCATAGCCGCGCGCTAGGGGCACGGCAACTGATATTTTGTCGCGCGGTTAAAAGGTTAATCATGCCAGACGTATTACTTTGTATAATTAATTTCATCAACACTGCTCCCAAAACGGTGATAGAAAACAATGTGTGGAAACCGTGGAAAACATGTCTTAGATTTTTTGGTTCTAGGACCGTCCTAGAACCAAAAAATCTAATACATGTGACATCAAAAAATTCACGCTGGACTGTAGTGGATTACCAGTCCACTCCTCTCATAGATAAGCTTATATCCCAGCAGTAGAAACATTCGGGCATGCGGGCGGCGAGTAATGGGCAACTCGCCACCCGACCATGGACCATACCCGGGTCGACGGCGCGTTGTGTTCCACGCGCGCCTCAAAGAGTGTCAGCATGATGACGGGGCCCCTCTCTAGAGGGCCAAAGCCTGCCGGGGTCGCGGGACTTATCTCATTACCGTGACCCCGGAACATAAAGGGCTATTGAAGGACACCGTGGATTTTAGTCAGTACGAGTCTGACAGTCCCTCTCGCCCTGCCCTGGGTGGGAGGACTCATTTGATGATTTTACCACGCTTAAAAAAAAGCAGTAGAAACATTATAGGATGATTATGATGAAGATTAAATGACTTTTCCAAATCACATTTTCATTAGGTGTTGATTTATATAATTGTCACTAATTGACATGGTTGAATCCTTGAATGATGTGGCTACAAGATTACTATACATCAGTGTTGGGCATTAATCAATTAATTTGTCAATTAACCTGTTAATTGACTAAAAAAGTAATTGCAATTAAATTAATTACAATTAAACTTTTAATTGCACCTTGCAACTAAATTAATTTGATTAACGTATGTCAATTGTAACTCGCAATTAAAATAATTGCAACTAACTTATTTAGTTATATTTTGAAAAAAATAACTTTATGTATCAAAACGCAATTAGTCTAATGTCTTTTATTTGTTGCCAACATGTGTATTACCACATTTACGACAGAAATAGGTGGGAGGGGGGGCACTATGACACTGGCTGGAGGCCATTTTTTGGGTTCCGTAGCCAAATGGCAAAAACGGAACCCTTATAGATTCGTCATGTCTGTCCGTCCGTATGTCACAGCCACTTTTCTTCGAAAGTATGAGAGCTATCCTGTTGAAACTTGGTAAGTAAATGTATTATGTGAAACGCATTAGGATTTTCACACAAAAATAAAAACAAAACAATTTTTGGGGGTACCCCCCATACTTAGAATTGAAACTCAAAAAATTTTTTTTCACCAAACGCATACTCTATGGACAGGTCTTTAAAAATTATATTGATGTTAATAATACCTTTTTTTTCTAAACTGAACAGTTTGCGCGAGAGACACTTCCAAAGTGGTAAAATGAGTGACCCCCCCCCCTGTAACTTCTAAAATAAGAGAATGATAAAAATAAAAAAAAATACATGATGTAGACCTCAACAAAAACTACAAACGAAAATTGGTTTGGATGAGATACAGTTACCAGTTTTTGAGATATAGTACATTTTCAAAAACCGCAAATATAACTTTGCCATTCATACAAACACTATGAAAAACAAAGTTATTTTTATTGTTTGTGTATATTACTTACTAATCTCAATATAATTATATCCCTAATCTATGCTTACTACTACGGAACCCTTCATGGGCGAGTCCTACTCGCACTTGGCCGGTTTTTATCCTGGTAAAATCATCAAATGAGTCCTCCAACCCAGGCCAGGGCGTCCAAGTTTCGTGATAACGTATAGTATACGTCATCACGAAACTTGTGATTATACACAAAAAAATCACTGACCTTGAACTTAAAACATTTTAAAAGCATAAAAAAATAACTTACTTCAATGGAGTTAGCAGAAAGCTCGTCTGTGGGGGGCTTGTATTTGGCCATATCTTGTTCCAGGGCGATCAGACGGGCAGAGGGGATCTCCTCCTTCTTCATGCCGAAGAACTCCAGGATTCTAGGCAGAAAAAGTACAATTAGTTTTCAAGCAATAGAGTTTTTAAAACTTTATTTGTTCTTAGAGCATCTCTATTCTATTTCCATACTATTGAATTTCCTCATTTTCTGATCATATTGTATCGTACTATGCGTCTAATATTGTTACCATCGAAAGTATGTAAGTTGTATGTTCCAGTTTCACATCAAAACTGTTTTTGCTGTATTTTTTGGCAGACATACATAGATGGGACCCAAGAAACGATTACAGGCTATATAGGGTGGTAGGGGACGAGTTAAACCATGGGTAACATAGCTAGTATTCTATAAATTTCAAATATTAGCATTTACTAGTTTTCAAACGCGTAAATATTTTTTTTACTTTACATTTTAAATTTTTGCTCATTACTGTTAATATTTATCAATATCCGTTTATTCGTGTAGAAGTAACAAACAACAGTAGTAATTAATCCTTTTATCTTAAGATATTTTGCGGCGTAAAAGTTCCCCAATTAAACGCTTCAATGGGTACTTGTAATTGCTCGATTCGATAAATAGTTATTTTTCAACGAATTTACATAGTAGAAGGTAATATCCTTGGCCGGCCTTGGCATTTAAAACCAGTGAACGAAACACGTTTACCGGTGGGTGGCGCGTGGGGTTGGCTTCGAAATAAAGTATTAATTTCGAATCACACAGGTTTAATTTAATTTTCTCTTTAATAACGCAAATAGATAGAAAATATAATAATTATGTAGGTTGGGATTGGAATTTAGATTTTAAATAACATTACATTTTAGTAATTAGGCTTCTCCGTTGAAATAACTCTCTCCACTCAGGCATTTAATTTTCAAAAATTATTTAACCCCATTTTTTTAGGTTATCTAAAATTGGCGTAAATGAAGCTTTTAAAATCCACAATATGTTACGCCGTGGTTTTTAGTGCGTTCTGACGTCACGAATCCCCGTTTTGATGCGAAGGATAAAAATTTTTGTTAAAAAAAACGCGTCCATTTTTTTTTACAATGCTTTAGCTAAAGGACTCAATAGAATTTATTCATGCTGGAAACGAACCTGTTTCATGCAAAAACCATATATATAAAGCTGGGTCGATAAAATTCTAGCCTACAAATCGTGCTCTCTAGTAACCTTCACCGTGAGAATTGAACAAGCAATTCAATGTTTTTTTTTTTACATTATCAAACGTTAAAAGTCGTTGACTTGTAAATCTTTACAGTTACGACGATTGACCACTCAATAGTTAAGCCAAAGGTGTTCATTATAACATTATTATAAGAATTTAATAAAGGCTTATTTTTAACGGTGAAGGAAAACATCGTGAGGAAACCGGCAAAAATTCGAAGACATGTGACATCTACCAACCCGCACTGGGCCCGCGTGGTGGATTATGGCCCACTCCCTCTCACAGAGAGGAGGCCTATGTCCCAACAGTGGGAACATTTATAGGCTGATGATGATGATATTAAGAATAGCTATAAGAATCTTTATATTAAATCTTTTTACTATTTTATAAATGAGAAAGAATGGGTGAATGGATATTTGTTACTCTTTCACATAAAAACTACTGAACGTATTTGGATGTAATTTGGTACACATAATACTTTATAGCCTGAATTAGTACATAAAATACTTTTTATTCCAGTATAACGTTTCCGTGGCATAATTAGAGAACTTCGCGCTGGTATAATTATTATACCATAATGAAATAAGGCGAATAGTTTATGTTACTATTAAGAGTTTCAGAACGAGATACATTGCGTCAGTGTGTTTGTGGTGTGCATAGAGCCTAATATGGGTCGAATCGATTCCGACAAATAAAATTCATCTTAATTCCTTTTGCATATGGGTGCAAATGCACTGACTAATCTAAATACGAGTCACTTTGTGTGACTCATGCTAATGAAACTTTCTCTTTAAACTTAATAAATCGCCTGCATTTAAGACTGCAGAAAACTTCGCTCGGTACACGTGGGCGATAATGCGAAATGGATATTTAGAATTTGATTCGGAATACTTGTTGCTCGATGCGAAACGTAAACACTTTTAAGAAAACAAATACCTAGAAGATTTTACATAGGTACGTCTGTTCCATAAAACGAAAGATCCATATACTTAGCACATTGGACTTACACAATTCTGTCTCTATCTTTCAATTCCAATGTGACAGTAATGTGCAACAGTAACTTAATTACTCTTGGCCTTAGTATGTGCTAAGTAACTTTTATACAGGCCGAATCCAGTAGATTACTTTTTCGAGAAATAAAAAAATTATAATGGGTCATTTTTTTCAGGCGAAGGTAATCTATTTGATAAGGTCTAAGGACGAGTCCTTAGACCTTATCAAATAGATTACCTTCGCCTGAAAAAAAAAAACATAATAATAGGCCATAGATAACGTACCTCTGGTGTTCATCCTCATCGGCGTCAATGGCAACGGACATGACACGGTCGCGGTAGTTCCTGGCAACGGGCTTGAGCTCCTCAGTGTACTTCAAGAAGTCGCCATTTTTCTACAAACAAAACAGTCTCCTTTAGTATCCGTAGGAAAGTCGACGCAATCACAAAGTTCATTGGCCTAGAGGTCATCGAACTTTATAGTGTTTGTCGATGTGTCGCTGTGTGTATTTAGCTATTAGCATGCTTTAACTACCGTCTGGCTTTGCGCGATGACTTTAGCATGAAAATAAGGAACTTCCGTTTACCGTTATCGTAAAAAAACATTGTTTTAATTATCCCAAATTTATTCATTCCTTCGGAACCTAATTAACGGTTCAATTAGTTTTGCCTCAAATAACAGAGTTTTCTTAAAATGTAGATATTTTAGTTACCAGTAATAAAATGTGTAAAAAAGTTCATTACTCGATGCGCATGACCTTTTGTCTAGTAATCTCGGTGAAAGTTCAAGCCGACGGGTCATCACCGGCTCAAATCTCACTACCCATTCACATTCGTGAAAGTACCTACATCTCGCCAATTTCTCGTCTAACCACTTTCGAGATCAAGACATACAGTTGCATCGCAAAAAATGACACCGATAATTTAATTTCTCGGAACGATAAACCACTACATATGGGATCAATGTTTGCCTTCGACGTCTACTTCAGTCAATAACTCGTTAAAAAACAGGTTTCACAAAGTATTAATAGTCGACTACGATATCTCGTTTTCCTTCGAATTTGAATGTCGGGAGATTGACATTGGATCTCGAAACAAATAACTTGGAATCTTCCTTTATTTTTGGCTTATCTTTAATGGTGGACGCACACTTATCAGAGCCGAACGCGCCGAAGGAATCGAAGAGGCCCCGCCCCCCGGAATCGACCGCGCCGAATTCTTTACAGAATTCTAAAATTCGACTCCTCCGGGCGCGGATAAATGTGCGTTCACCTTAAAAGTAAGTCGCTTACCGCCGTGTTCGCTTAGGTCTTTCAAAGTACGTAACGGATCTTAATGCGGTTTTCATTAATGGACAAAGTGTATAGTATACATAATATTTCCATATTTCACTCATCCGAACCCGGAGCGAATCGCTAGTAATAAAGGAAGATTCCTATTTTATTTAAAGAATATGAATAGTACTACTAGTTTTTTTATAACAAAAATTGGTAATCAATTAGCTAGCTTAAATTACCAGTTATCTCAATACATCCTGTATAAATTAGACAATGATAATTCCAAATAAATTAAATTTTTTAACATAAAACATCTATTTTCTAATGAAACTTGACTGTAAATACGTTTTTCACAGTCACATTACTACCATATTGCGCCATAAGTGACTAGTGTGTTTAACTCGTTCTGTCTCTGTAATTTTCATTGATTGTAAGAAGAACAATGTTTCAAATATTTTTGGATAAAAACACACAAATGTAGTTAAAAAACGGATCAATTCTAGATCGAATTCGGACAGGGAAAAATTTCAGTTTTATGGTCTTACCTTGGACAGGAACAAGAGAAGGTGGTATTTGATCTGTCCTCCGAAGATCTTGGAAGCAGTTTCGTGGGAGAACTCGACGATGGTGGGCATGCTCTGGACGAACACCCAGGTCTTGAATAGGTCCTCGTCGAATTTCTCACCGTCGTACTTGACGCGGGGCTCTTCGAACTGTTGGCGACATTAAAGGATAAGATTAATGAGGATTATCAACTAATAGAAGACATTGTTTGATAAAAATTAAATAACGAAATAAGTATGATGATTCAATGTAAATTTTCCCTTTCACAAATTCATAACTGCTGGGTTTAATGTGCAACTTATTATAAGCTTTTTAAATGAAGACAGCTCTTTACTTTTAGAACAACCTAACAAGGAAGGAAAGCTTTTGCCTCATAGAGGGTCTGCAGGCAAAAATAATCATGTATAGACATTGTAGGAAAATAAGTGATGCAATAATGAATGAAAAACAATGAGTATTGAACAGAAATAAACTTCAGGTAAAAAAAAAACAGTTTTGAATACACATTATTGGATATTTAAATACCCTACAATAATTGAAATCACCAAGCAGATACTTATAAGAAGATAATATAAAATCAAAATAAGATTTTATCATTTAAAAGGGTAATTATTAATATCAAAGTAAGAAGATAAGTGTTGACTGATAACAGAGATAACTGTGTCAATGTTATCAATGTCACAATTCCATTACAATGAAGACTTGACAATTGGATGCAGCTTCTATTCATTTATCTATCTCCTTTGAGGCCAACAAACTTATTATCTACTAACCCAATTGGAGCACAACATCAATAATTTATGAATGTTTGATACAATTGTGTATAGTCGACAAAAGAATTAAATATGCAGATGGCAAGTTTTAAACCTTTTCTCTATGAGAGTTGCTGTATTTGTGATTGGTATGGATGGTATGGAAACTTATAAGACAACCTTGAAGAAACTTTTAGGACTTGCTGTTTACACACCCAACTCTTTTGCTGATTATACATTATGTTTATTAGCTACATATTACATCAGACATGGTTTAAATGTACAAAAGGATTTAATTTGTGTATTCTTGAGGTGGAAACAATTTTTTTTTTCAATTATCTTAGTGATGTGAATAAAAACATGTGCTAAGACTTTTAAATAGAGTACATCTTTGTTGTCAACTTATTTATAATTACTAGATGTTTTGGCTGTAAAATAACAATAAAACATTTGCAAGTAGTTTTATAAAAGAATACTGGCATACAGCTTTGTTCTAAAGATAAAAGAATTATCTTTTAAATTGTTAATTCCAACAAAATGGCACTATCATTTTAAACAAGTAGGTATATGAGATAGCAAATGATGATATGTACTTACGTTTTTGAAGAGGACAACATCCTCATCATCAGCTTCCAAGTCAGCAATCACCTTCTTGTCAGAGACAATAGCGAAGACGTGGTCATCGACACCGCTGGCAACTCCAAGGAATGTCTTAGCTTTAGCAGAGCTTAGGTCAGTGAAGAAACCGAAGGTGATGACATTGTTGGCAGCAATGAGTTCCTTGGCTTGATCAGCAGAGGTGACCTCCAGGGCTGGGGGACCAGTCTTCTTTTTCAGCCAGTTGACAATGTCATCAGCTTGACGACCACCTGAGACGAAGCAAAGAAAAAAATAATTATTAATTACTACCCTGATACTCAATAGAATTTGATGAAGTACTCAATCACTCAGTTATTGATGCAATTAACATTTTGTAAGCACAAGTAATTTCAGTAATTACACCAATAAGAATTTAATGAGGTGCTGCTAATTCTAATTGCAAATATTTAACTTTTATGAATGAACCATGAAAAGTTTACAAAACACAAAGGCGAAACTTGTCGTAAAAACCTACCGGAGTAATCAATAGGGTTGCCACTCCTGAAGAACTTCAATGTCGGGTATCCCCTGACGCCATAGCTTTCGGCTAGCTCTTGTTCCTGCGTGGCATCAACTTTAGCGAGCTTGATGGGAGATTCTTCCTCGGCCAGCTTGGTAGCGGCCTTGGCGTACTCCGGAGCGAGCGACTTGCAGTGACCGCACCATGGCGCATCTGGAAACAGTAGGTATGATTCACAAAGGCATGCGACGACGTGCCGGTTAGCGCGCGACCATGCCGACTGACGTGTCATTCACATATCAATGCAATAATGAATAACAAAGGACTAAATATTGAAATCTACAGTAAATAAAAGACAAAGGGATAATAATTAACAATGACAACTTACAGAATTCTACTAATACGAAGTCGTTTGATGAAATAACACCGTCGAAATTGGATTTGCTTAGTACGAGAACGTTTTCTTCTGTGGGTACTTCATCAGCCAAAGCGGCGCCCAAAAGGGCTATCGCCGTAAATAGAATAACTCTCATTTTTGAAAAATACGGCACTTCACAAGCCTTCTCCGAAGACGAAACTCAACAAAATGCCGAAATAGTGCCACTTCATTCACTCTCGTCTCACTTGACGTGGCAGCGTCGATCGTGTGTAGAGCTGTGATTGGTTGGCGCTAGATATTTTTCTAAAAAGAGTTTGGCAAAGGACAGTGCTTATTTGCAACCTCACATAAACAAATAAAAATATTAATTAAATAGCTTTTATTAAAAAAAAATGATTCAATGAAATTGAAACATTAAAAAACGTGGAAGTTTTGTTATAATTTAATGTAACAGTTTGTCCGCATGTTATTGAACTACCAACTGTGAATAAACAAATGAATCTTGGTACTCTTTTAGTATATTTTATAGGTGTTCAAATCCCGTGTCCTAATTTAAAAATGAAGTTTTTCGCTATTATTTATTTATACATGAATTCCTTGAATATCGAGATCACTTCAAGCGAGTTTTGCTTCTCCCATGCTTCTCCCCTTTTTCAGCTGATTATGACAGCTCATGTCAGTGTCAGGTGTTCTTGCTGTCAGTTGAGAAGTAAACAAACCTGAAAACTGAAAAGAAAACACGAGTTGTTTATTTTCAGTTGAATTAAAATGAATAACGAAATGCAAGTGTCCAGAAATATCAATTATTGTCAAACGAAAACGTAGACCATAGGCTGGACGTGGAACAGTTCAATGATTGTAGTCCAGGTAATTATAATTATTATTCATTCATGAGCGCTAAACTTAAAACTAGTATTTATTTTTTCTACAAAAGGAAAGTGAAGAAGAGAAACAAAAAGAGTCTACCTTAATTATGTTTAAAAGTGAAAAACTGTTATATTTCTATGAATTATATATGTTCTCAAGTCAGTCATCATAACCTTGAAACCTTAGCGTATTTCCCTATTAATTCAAATAATAACAGGAACCATAACTTCAAATTGATCTTCAGATTCTTAGTATTTATCTAAATATTACCTTAACTAAGGCAGCATAAAGAATACACACCCAAACATACATCTTACATCATTTATGTATATCTAACCCAACTACAAATTCCATTCTGGAATGATATAAATATTTAACTATGAGAATATGCAGACTCCCACGTGACCGCCATAAATAACAAACACGCCAAAGATATAGTAAATTACAAAAGCTGGCACACATACCGCACTATTACAGATTTATTTTAGAAGTTTTAATATTGGACCATTTCCAATTTTTGTACTAGTGTCCTTCCTCATTAACAGTGGTAAAAAGTATTCTTATTGTCTTTGGTAATTAATAGGATCTTTGAGACAAAAAGGTATTTTAAATTAATTAAAAATATGAAATAAAATACAAATTCATGTAAAATAATCAGAAATCAATGAAAAGTGTTAAATATTATGTAATATTCATAATTATATGAATGTGGATTAAGTACTTTAAATTATTACTGTGTGGGAAAACAGTGTTACTGTGTAATTTTTTAAATAAGTGAGGCACAGGGAATTACAAGCAAGTGTAAAATATCAAATAGCCATTAATGAAGATTCCAATATTGAATAATACTGTGAACCAGGAAATGTGATGTGCATACCTCAATCCATGTGTCATGTTTTTTTAATAATTCATTCTGTTAATTTAAATGAAATCACAACTTTATCTATTATTTTTGCAAGTTGAAACATGAACAATTTTAATATTTCACTAAAAATCAATGCTTTATGAAATAAAAATAGCCAACCCTACTGGAAAATAAATTACAGTTTTAAAAGCTTATCATAAATCCTAGGTTTCGTCACACTGCAGCATGCATTACAAATTATTTTTAAAATGTTTACACTTCCATTCACATTTCAACTCCTACTTCATCTGTGAGTAATAAAAATGTTATTAACATGGTGTAAAGTGCCACATTTAAATGTAACAAACATAAATTTTATTTAATATTTATGAAGTGTTTTGCTAAACTGAATCCTGTTATGATTACAGATGCCAGAATTGACGGTGACATCCGAAATATATGAGGAGTATAATTATAAAACTAAAATATCACCAAGCACTGTGGGAAGTAAGCATAAAACTTAGTATTTTATTATATTTCAGAATTAAATGTGAAATATTAAATGTTTTACGCTTTTGGAATTGCCCGATGATGTTCTACCAAATATTGTAGAACATCATCATTTAAATGCTAATGTATTTAATAAATTCTTTTCAATTTCAGATGTGATATCAGAATTCCCATTTCTGTTGCCCAAGAATGGGAGCAGTCCCACTTTTGATGAGGATAATGACTTGGACATTGAAAGGCCAAAAAAAGAAGTTATTCAAATAGGTAAGGTATCTACTTATCACAGGCTAGCTGAACACAAGCTCTCATGATCAGCCTATAAAATTCTCACTGCTCAGACCTAGGCCTCCTATTAGTGTAGTGTAGTAGTAACCAAGCCTGCTGCAAGCTAAGTGTCGTCTTACCATCGATTTTCCGGCGCCATGACAGATATGCTGGTGTTTGAAAAGGTACTGATTAAACAAATCTCACTAAGTAATGAGTATGCATAATGTCTAGGTTCTAACCATAAGTTTTATAATTTTACCGGGTGACTGATGTACTATTTTTTAAAGACAGCGCTGCTGCAGCGCCGAAATTACAGTTTGTCTTTAGTGAATATTAAACTTTAAGAACTAGAATATAAAGTTGAAAATCAACGAGCTCGGGAGTCGTTTTAGAGAATAGCATAGCTGCTCACAACACTGCTGTTCTGAATGACTCTAGGCGACACCTTAATGACTGCCCACATTAACGCGCAGATTTTTTATCTATCAACTTACCTCCGAGAGTGTAATAAAATTTTTACGCAATCATTTACATGCCGCCTAGTTTTATTGAAAACGGGCAATAGTGTGGGCTATACAATCATGATTCATAAAAGTTGCCACAGCAAAGTAAACTTTATCACCTCCAATTAAATACTTCCAGAACACAGTTCTAAAACAAAAATCGCGCTCGTTGGCCTCCAAGTATGGCGGGGGGCATTCCTGCTCGGTGATTTGCTGATACACCTCGGTTTGAAGGGGGAGCTGACCAATAGGAGCGTGATAGAGCTTGGGGCTGGCACTGGACTGACCAGCTTTGTGGCTGCTATCTATGCTAAGAAAGTTGTGTGCACTGGTAAGTTTCTGTAATTTTCTGTTTATTTTAGGTGAAGGTACTTATGATTTTTACGTAGTCGTAGTAGTAGTTCGTTCTAGAAGTAGAACTCGTCAGTTCCTGTAATAAGCAATGGAAAAGAATTCCAGGACACAATATTGCCCAATCGGCATGTTTACGGATACATTACACGAATACGGACGGATACATTGGTTGACATATCCCTCTGGAATTCTATGAAAGAAGTGTGAACTATGCCGCTTCATGCCGAGCTTGTGCTAAGAGCACATCTTAAGGCTGCGATTCCACTGAGGCGGAGTGGTGCGTTGCGGAGCAGAGCTGTGCCGGGCTTCACCAATCACATGCCTTGAAATCCACATGTGCCTTGTCAGTCATGTGCATCAGCCATTGTGATTGGTAAATCGCAGCATAGCTCGTCTCCGCTCCGCCTCAGTGGATCCGCAGCCTTAGTCATCGCTAGTTAATTTCATTTAACTGCTTCAAAGATTTTTTCTGTCTTCCAGACATCAACATGGGCGGTATCTTAGAACTAATAAAGTTAAATGCAAAGTATAATAAGAAGTTAATAAAATCTCAGTTTAAAGTGATGCCCCTGGATTTCACGAACACTGCTTGGAGTTCTCCATTGCTAAGCGAAATTAAACAAGCTAGTATTATTATAGCTGCTGATGGTACGTATTTATACCAATTTATATTATTTGAACCATTACATTAACACAAGAAGAGAAGGGTCAATATTTTTCTGCCTACCCTTCGGGGAATACAGGGGTGATAAGTTGTTATAATAACATGGTAATTAACAGTTGTTAGGAGTTAAAACGATATTACCATGCTTATTATACAGGCTGTTGTTATATTGAACCATAAACAAAATTAATTTTATGATCTGTGGTAACTAAATAAAGACCTTACGTAGTACAGTGAAATAGCTAATTCGTTACCAAGTTCATTCACTACACACTACCCTTTTCAATTTTATGGTTGTCAAAGTCAAGTCGCGAAGTGATTTAGACCATAGGATAGTTATGACTTCGGATTGTAAGTAATCTATGCCGAAGAAGAACCATTTTAAATAAAGTGCCTGGAATTGGCTTTTAAAGACCTAAATCCAAAAGAAAAATCAATTATGACTATTGCAATGCAGTTATTATATTATTCCAGTTATTTACGACGATGACCTCACAGCAGCTTTCGTGTCAACTATACAGAAGATATTAAACACACAACCGCCAAAAACGCTATACATGGTGTTAGAAAAACGGTACGTGTTCACGATAGAGCACATGGACTCGGTCGCGCCCTGCTACGAGACATTCCTCACTTTGCTAGACAAGGTCAAGACAGAAAATGCACATTCCACCTGGACCATAGAACAACTACTTCTAGACTTCCCTAAGTATTTCACTTACGATCGCGTCAAAGATCTAGTTTTATGGAAAATCTCTTCTACACCAAATTAAATTAAAAGACAATCTAGGAAAATTAAATGTTATTTTTGATGGAACGCAGACTTTTATTAAAACATCCTCCTGTGAATTATCACAACCTTTATTTGAATTTTGTTTCCCGAATGTCACACAATTCAGAGCCACAAAGCCAACGAATCGGTCAGGTTTAAATAAACAAACATCGGACAAAACGTTTCTTCACAAATTTCAACATGGTACAAATATTGTGTATAAATATAAAAATGTTTGTAATAACTTATTCATATCATGTTTTTGTTCGAACTTTCCTAAAGATAATAATCTCACTAATGACGAAATTCTGAAATTATAATCTAGACTTAAAATTATTTCTGTGAGGGCCAAAATTCGTTATATTTCGTGAGGAAAGTTTTCCTGAGTTCGGAGTTTCTGGCTTGCTGGTCCTTTTCCTTGCTGAGTGTCTCGACGCTCTGGCCCACGCACAGGTCGCCCGTGAAGTGAATGATCACCACTTGAGTGTTAAATGTCACGTTTTTATCCGGGTTCTGCTTGCCATAGTTTGCTTGAGGAACAAAGTCCATTGGGAATGGAAGTGTCATGTTGTCTGTGAACAAACACAACCACATGTTTTGTAGACCGTAACCCATCCCTACTAATATTATAAGTAAATGCAAAAGTGAGTATGTTTGTCTCGTTTCCACGTCAAAATGGTTGAAACGATTTTAACGGCTATAGAAATAGCAAAAAAAATCAGAAATCAGGATTATGACGACGAATGATGATGGCTGTTCCTTACCATTGTATTCTTCGGCGCCCTGCATGGAGGAGTCCCCGGTACACTCGGGCCCACAGCGGCCGTCCTTGAGGATGCCCCGCATGGTTGTCAGTTTGCTGATGGCTTTCTCACTGCTCTTGATGT
Organism: Agrotis exclamationis; assembly: GCA_950005045.1. NCBI lineage: Eukaryota > Metazoa > Arthropoda > Insecta > Lepidoptera > Noctuidae > Agrotis > Agrotis exclamationis. The sequence continues at coordinate 15,857,184 of OX465430.1, read as the reverse complement.
TCTGCTCGTTCTTGTGCTTGTCTATGTTGCGAAGAAACTTCTTCATCTGAAAAGTTTTGAGAGGAACGTGCAACGACGACTTGCGAGTTATGGTGACCAGTGAATTGCTTTGCTTTATTTTTGCAATAGATTTTACATTACTGGGTTAGTTATTTGCGAATAAATCTGCTGCAGTACAAAGCCTCTTTATAAATTACAGTCAGGACCTAGGTAGTACTCTTGCTCACTGAACAAAATTTACAGCTAAATCAAATTGATATGACATAAGCAGTTACCGTCTTTGAGATTTTCTTCGGCGGATCGGGATAAGACATTTTCGGTTCTCCCGGGTTGCTGCCGACCACGTGCAATGTACTTTTAGGGATATCGAAATCAGAATATACGGAGGGTTGACCATCAACGGATTCTTTCTGCCGCGAGCCCGTCGATGACTTGCTGTTCATCGGCATGTAAGCAGACTTCTCCGCACTATCCGACTGACACTTTGGTATGGCTGTTTTATTCTTGTTTTTTTTATTCCTTTGCATGGGCGAATCATCTTCGTTCGACAGGCTCTCTTCTGACGTCGAAGGAAACACTTCGTTGAGGCTCAGAACTTCTAAGTTGCACTCCTCGAGGTTCGCCGGGTTGTTCACGTCGGCCACTTGGCAGAGCTGGTCAGTTGAGTGTATACTTATGAATGACTTCTGTCCAATGCACGGGGCACCTTCTTCGCTCGAGGCAGATGGTTTCTTTGAAACAGTCACTGCAATTGAAACTTGTGTTCAAAGTTCACATATAATTATTTGATACTTGAATGCAATGCAAACGGAAGTCATAGGTCAGATGCGTGACCTTTTTGTTATACCAGTAAATTAATGCTGAGATACAATGGGGTGATAAAAAAGAGTGTCAAAACTAGGAGATGTAATAGGTTACACCTTTAATTTTTTCTCGCTTTAGGCGTTTAACTGAAAGCATACATACCAGCATACGTGCAGCTGTCGCAAGCCGCAGCATCGTTGGTGTTAACACTTATAACCTGTCCTACAAAATAAACATTATCGTCAATAGGCTAACATGTATAACAAGTACACTCGGGGACTGGGGGATTGTCCCCCGCGAACATTACCTTCATCCTCATTTCTGTCGGTTGCCTGAATGTCTGTTCTACTTTTATCAGATAATTTGTGTGCGTTCCTCGAATGTGACATATTTAACAACAAATTTCAGTTTGTGAACTTTGTCAAATGGCTTTCCATTTTCTCTTTATTTGGTTATCCTTGACAGTTCTAATTTTAATATTTTTTTCAGCTGTGTTACTTGTCTGTGAGTACAATCTCTTTGAAACAAACTTTTCCTAAGATCTCTTGAATCTTGTGAATAGAAGGTGTATCTGGGAAACGTATATGGGAAATCAGGTTTCTTAACAAAGAGGAGGCAATAAAACATTATGGTTTGAAAATAATTGTTATATTTCATTTCATAAGTACATTTTACTGAAAATAATATACTCAAAATGGAACAATATAAAAATAACAAAATAGTGTCATTAGAATCAGCATTGCAAAATGGAATTATGTTAACATAACTAAATGTAAAATATTGAGTGTTTATTGTATACATACATACTATTATTACTCTAGTCGTAACAGTCTAGTACAGAAATATGAATAATAATTATTATGAGTTGATAAAACACGGACAGTAATTGATTACACTTAATGATAGTTGTGAACACTTTGATGATATACTAAGATCGTTAGCATGAGAACCATTCTCTGTCTGTCGTTTGAGATGAGAGTAAGGCATTGCAACCCTGCAGTCTTGTAGAAATTCATGTCAACACAAACATTTACACAATATTCTTTCATTACTTTCATTATTTCAACACCCAATCTAATTTTATCCTAATTAAATAATTAAGCTAGTCACATTCAACAAATTGTTGTAATTTTGTATTGATTCATCAGTCTGGTAATGATTATCCAGTTAGACTTATATATTACTGTTTTTATAAGAATGTAAATTAGATCTAAAGACATTGAAGATAAGGCTCAGTTTATTGTTGTGCATTACCTTATGTTATTTGGAAACCTGTACCAGAAATATGTCATGAAAAGTGTTAGCTAGAATGTTTTTGGTATATTGGATTGCTTTTTTTAAGAAACCCCATAATGAAAAGTCTTTTAAGTTTTAATGAAATTAGTAGAGTTACATTAGTCTACGTCAAAATGCGATTGACTATAATTTATCTATGATAATGTAATAAGAGCTAAAATACTGTGGCAAGGTTCTCATAGCGTGCATTCAGTCTAGGGAAGATTTTTTATCGTAGCTGTCGTTAGTGGCGTAACTAGGTGCTTAAGAGAAGGGTCTGGAAGTCCGACAATACAACGGGCTTCTACGGCAGTGACGGTTATTTTACCCGATTTACAAATTATTTCATAAATATAAATTTCCTGGGCCTGTGACAAAGTTACGCCACTGACTATAATAGTGCGAGAGTGCAGTGAAAGTGCGCCGGCGCAGACGGCGACATGACCTCGTGAGATCAAACGTCAGAGCAACGGGAAAAAGTTTTGTACATCATAATTTAGTCACTTAACTACCGTCATCCATTTCATGGACATCAACTTACAACTAAAACATTACCATAACTGGGCAGTAACAAAATCCTAATCACAAGAAATAATTTTTTTTTAATGCCGGTTTTCATTTGATATGGCGTCAACGTTAAAATTATGCATTATTAAACGTGAAAGGCCAATTAAACATTTTGTTCTACCGATTCTTGGCTAGTTAGAGCCGGTCGCAGCCGCGTGCTCTAAGTAACGGTGTACTTGTGGCGAGCCTCGGCCGTAGAAACAGTCCATAGCTACGGACCAAGTTTTCGTTATACGGAGCTTTTTCTTTCGGATATCGAGGATCGCTTGCGACTCTGGATACTGCCCGACGACATCTTGCGCTTCGTGTCCGAGTGGCCGTGCGAAGGTCCGGGGCTTCCCGACTTGAAACAAAGAAATATGTTTGTTGATAGACAAAATTACATAATTAGAATTTGTTATAATTAAAATAATTAGGGAAACTTCACAAGACGTTATGTATCGATATGTAAGCAGGATAATATTTACATTAAAGGACAAAAATAAGGTCGCGGGACTACCAAATTACCGTGACCCTGGAACGTAAAGGACTATTGAAGTACATCGTGGATTTTAGTTAGTACAAGTCTGACAGCCGTTCTTGCCCTGCCCTGGGTGGGAGGACTCATTTGATGATTTTACCACGCTAAAAATACAAATACCGGCATGGATCTTGAGCGCTGACCTTCACCTGCGCAGAAGTGAGTTATTAGGTCCCTTTGGTAGAAGAAGTGAGGAAGGGGGCGGGGAAAGTGCAGTGATTGGCCCGCGTAGCGTGCCGTAGCGCATCGCGTCACAGCCGCCACTCGGGATTCGTTGTTTTGTGCGTTTTATTTGTTTTATTGTGCGTTTCATTTGTCGATAAGTGTAGGATGCGCAAAGCGATCCCCACTCTTACGCCGAGCGCTCAAGAACCGTGCCGGTATCTGTACGCGTGGCACTCAGGGACTGCCGCGGTAAAGCTATTGCGTAGCATTTTTTATCAAAATATTCATTTTTTTTAAGGTCAGCCACGTCTATCAAGTGAAATGTCAAGAAAAACAAACACCGTGCCGAAGTCTGCCGAGCTGAAACGACGTTAGACGATGCAGGGTGTTAGGTTTATTTATGTTACGGGTTTCTGGATTCGGTCGCCGCGCTCAGAGCCCGAGATAAAAGCTATGCAATAGCTTAAAAAAAGGACAACAATATATCAATACAACAATTCTGGGGTCAATATACCTTGGTGAAGTTGTTAGTAGCCATACGGTTAGCGTTGGCGAGGCTGCAGGTCTTCCGTCTGACGGAGGGCGAGGCCTCCACACTGAGCTTGGCCCCGCCGCCCTGCTTGGTGTCGGGCGGCTGCTGGTACTTGCCCACGGCGTGCCAGTGCGAGCGGGCAGCTAACAACGACGAACGCATCTTTTCTTTGGCATCAGCACTATCTGCTAACATCTGGTTCAACATCTGCACCGTCTGGTACAACGCCACCGGACTTAGCAACCCAAAATCGTGGAGAGAACACATGTGTAAAACAAAATTCCTGTACAAATTCTTCTCTAGTAGCTCCTTTCCTCTCATTTGGAGGAACATTTGGCAGGCGATGGGTATCTGGCAGTCTCCGACGTAGTTGTACTTCATCACGTGAAGGTTCCACATCTTCATGAGCTCCTTTTCACCCTCGTTTACGTCGGTGAACTCGTCGATCATCATCATCGTTTTTTGTTGCAGCCACAGTGGGTCTGTCTCGCTTTCTGAGTCGATGTCCAACTCGTTCGGATATACGGGTAGGCAGGTGATCGTGTGGTGGTATAGTCTGGAAAATGAAATGAAATATAATGTAATCAGATCAATCAATAATTAAGCTGAAGCTAATGAGCTAAGTAAACTCATTCAATAACTATTGGGATTCACCAAAGTGTGAGAGGAGATTTTATGATCATATATCATTGTCTAACTCAGGGGTTCCCAAATTGTGCGTCGCGACGCCCTGGTGCGTCGTAGAGAGTATAGAGGGACGTCGTGAGACGCGAGGGTCGACCATTCTCCGGATTGATATTGCGTGGAACCAAGATTCTAGTATAAAATATTCACCAGAAAGAAGAGGATAGTCTTCTAGATTGATCTCTTTTGCAGCAACAAATCCAGATTCACGTACTCTGATTTCGTGGAGTTCGAAACCAGGTATTATTGTTTTATTATTCACCTGGTTTCAACTAGCTAGGGCGTCGCGAAAAATTCTAAACCCGTATGTGCGCCGCGAGCTGAAAAAGTTTGGGAACCCCTGGTCTAACAGTCTAACCTGTTGATGTTTAGTATTCATTTGCATCAATTTATTCTTCAAATATCCACAAGAAATATTAGTGAATTGATGAAGTTCTCGATGCTTAATTCAAGTAATGGCTGTGCCGTGTGGGGCGGCGTGCACGTGCGTTAGAGACGTGGGGCTATGTCATAGTCTTAAATACCAACCTGTTATGTCCAGTAAGATACGGTCTCTGAGCATCAACGATGTCAGCGTCATCCAGCTCCAAGAACTCAGCGAGGCTGTGCCGTGTGGGGCGGCGTCGTGCGCGTGCGCGCCACACGAGCACGTGCGTGAGAGACGTGCGGCGGGTGGGGCCGGCGCGGGGGCCCGCCCCCCCCGCCCCGCCCGCCCCGCCCGCGCGGCCCTGCGCCGCTATGAGGTCGTGCGGGGAGCCTGTGTACGAGCCGTCGTACAGCTCGTTGATGGATACGTCGATGCGAGCGCCGCCGGGGATCGGCTGGAAGAGGAACAAGTGGATTTTGAATGTAATAGTAGCTGTGCCGCCGAGAGATTTTGAGGCTGTCCGAATAAGAGAGTGTGCATCCGAGTGCTATAGTCCCCGCCAGATAAGTCTGGAATAAAGGTCATTGATCCTAATAATGCATCGTTCGAATTTCATAATACAATCGTTCGAATTTCAAAATAAAATATTAGGTCAAGGTCCTCTTACCACGATACGTTTGTTTTGATCGTGTTACGACACTTTCTTTACACTTTTTCTTATAGTTTTGAAATAATGGAATACATTGGTACACGGGGGTCAATGAATTTTATTCCAGACTTATCTGGCGGGAACTATAGTCTCTAGACTCAGTGTTTCTTAGTTGGCGATACTCTCGCCCTGCCTCGCCTCGGTAATGTAATATTCCTATGCAAAATTTTTCAAATATTTGTGGCTGTTCATTAGACGCTGTCATTGTAAACTGACTAAAATAGTGGCTCGCGGCAAATCCTGATGATAAATGAAAACAACACAAAGACAAGCTACTGATCTGCTAATTAACATAGTTTAAGCTATTTGTTAATAAATAGCTTAAACTATGTTAATTAATAGTTTTGTTTAATTCTATTCGTTTGTATCTATTTATGGACCATTGTAGGCAGAAATAAATAAAACGGATATAGTAAACTTACGAAGTAAGTAAAGTTAAACCGCGAATGACACAACTTGAGGTGTTTGAGCAAAGAGTAGAGTGTCCCGCAGTCGAGGGAGCACCACGGACAATGTAGGTCGTCGCAGGCCTCCGTCTGCTGCCGCGAATTATTGTTGTACAGGAACTGGTAGATTATCTGCTGACGCTTCGATTCTCCGTCGTGGCCGTCCGACTTTGATTTGTCCCCTGAAATGAGGGTGATGTTAGTCAAAAGTAATTGGAAATCTACACAACAATTTGACAATTTAGCAATCACGAACCTCAAGCAGCTAAGTAATCAGTACAGTGGCAGGGAACACCCAAATACTCCGAAATTTTTAATTCCGAATTTCGATATTCCGATTTTCAAAACTTCGAATATCATAATACTTAAAAATTACAATAATATATCTATTAATAAGAATCTCGAAATTTATTTGACCGAGAGTCATATATCCGATTTCTTCGTTTTCCGGTTTTTACATATATTATTCCAAAAATGTAATGCTCGATAAGTTCTCATTCCGAAAAACGAAATTCCGATTTTCAATATTCCGAAAAAAACTGATTTTTTCGGAATATTGAAAATCGGAATTTCGTTTCTCATTCTACAAAGTCAGTGACAGAAACGAATTGCTGCAAAACCGGCTCCACGTAGTTTTGGGTATCGTATTAGCTTACTTTAAACCTTGCTCACAGAAAAAGGAGCCCCGCGAAGCGGGGATCCATCGATCTACCTTGGTAGGTGGTAGTCAACAATTTAACCAAGGATGCAAGAGTGAGCGAAGCGAGCTCGGGACTGGGGACACCCCAATTCGGACAGGTTAGGTTCGAAGGGGATAAAGTAACCTAATACCCTTCGTATTAGGTTACTTTAAACCTTGCTCACAGAAATAGGAGCTGCGCTTGGCGGGGTTCCCTTGAACCACCCAGGGCCGTCTTTACCAGGCGGTGCAAGGGGTGCGGCGCACCCGGGCGCGGAGCGCTCGGGGGCGCCTGTCAAGCGCTGAATTTTTGGATATTTCATTGAAAATTTAGAATAATGTATGTTATGTATGTACGTTTCACATGTTGCCGCCCGGTCGGCCGCACTTGAAGCAAAATGATCTCTAAGTCAATAGAGTGTAAGTTCATTTGAAAGGGGCGCGCGGCGCGGCAGTTAATGAGGCACTAGCACGGTTTCTACGTATTAGACCGTACTTCCTACTTGAATCAGTGCGTCTGTCATAGGCGAGCAATTGCGCCCTTTGACATTGTCACCCGGACGCCCGCACTTGAAGTAAAACGATCTCTAAGTCAATAAAGTGTATATCGAGGTTCGGGCACGCCGTAATCGCGGCGGTAAGACCCCTCTTTGAGGAGTGGCTGGATAGGCGTCACGGCGTCCTGACCTACTGCATGACGCAGGTCCTCACCGGACACGGAAGTTTCGGGAGGTACCTGTGTCGGATAGGGAGGAAAGACACGCCTGGGTGTCACTACTGCGTAGATCGCCCGAAGGACACAGTAGAGCATACGGTGCAGGACTGCCCCTCTTGGGCAGAGCACCGCCCTGTCCCCAAGGCAGCGATAGGCGGAGACCTCTTGCGCCCGGCATTGTTCGAGGCCATGCTGCGGGGCGAGACGGAGTGGAAAGCCGTCGCCTCCTTCTGCGAAGCAGTCATGCTCGCGAGCGAGGAGGCGGGCCGCGAGAGGGAGAGGGTCTTCCCTCCGCCCCAACCGCACCGTAGGCGCGGGCATGCGGGCGGCGAGTAATGGGCAACTCGCCGCCCGACTATGGACCATGCCGAGTAATTGAATTCGTTAGCTCATTTCATTGTAAAAAAAACGAGGGCGCAGGCTGAGTCCCGCACCCCGGCGCAGAATATATTTAAGACGGCCCTGGAACCACCTTAGTGGTAATATAACTCAGGATGCAATAGCGAGCAAAGTGTGTCCTGAGGGACCCCGACTCGGACTTTTCGACCTGACGGACCCGAATCGGAATTTTAATAATCGGTATTAGTGTTTTTGATGTTTCGGAAAATTATTAAGTCGGAATTTTTGAAATTCGGTCTATTGAAACTCGGTATTTTGAAAATAGTAATTATAAACGTTAGGCATATTGAAATTTCGGAATAATAATCGGAGTTGTTATATTAGGAATTTTGAACCATTCGGAATTATGAAAATCGGTATATATTTTGAAATTCGTATTTATGAATTTCGGAATAAAGTTTTTCGTATTATCGTAGAGTACCTACAGTGGCGACATAAAAAAATAGGAAACATGCTATTGAACTGTAGAAAAATGTGATGAATTTAAAATTTCTCAAATATAACTCGTAGTGAGCTAAACAGAGTGAATCAATTTACGTCTATATAACTACAGATTGAAATAAATGAAACTACTACTGATAGTCAATGTATATGACCTTCCAAGGTGTAAATAATGTAATGATAAGCTTGCTATGCAAAATAAAGAGTGCAAGTCATTTTTGTGTTACGTTAAAATTAATCTACATAAACTTTATTTCCGAAAATTACGCAGAGGAGTTTATATGGAGAAGTATAGCAAGCAATTAAAATTAATTATGGTAAAATTTTGACCATTAGTTTAATATATGATAAAAAAAAAAATTGTAACCAATTTCCCACAAAATATGGTTAGCCATCCCATGATCTAGTTAAGACAAAGTATGCTTTCCAAGGTGATGAAGAAATATGTACGAAGTTACACAATACAATACCATTTATAACATCATTATTACTAGATTTTGAAGTGCTCTGTCTATCCTTAGAGCTGGAGTCCTTCTTGCCGTTCTCCATTTGTTGGTACAGCTTGGGCCTGTCCACCAGCCCATTGGTGGGCTCCTGGCTCCAACTGAGTTTGAGCTTCAGGAGGGGCCTCACTTTGAATATGTCGAATGGATTCCCCTCTGCTTGGAGATCATTTTCCTGCAAGAAATAAAGTGAAGGTGAATGCTGACTTTTTGCAATCCACTTCCTACTTACTATCTAGATTTAGTATGCTAGAAACTATGATAATGATCAAATGAGGAATATTATAATATTAAATAAATATTATGTCTCAGTTTATCATAATAACAAATATTGTAGTGATGTTACCAGAAACTGGCGTTTTTTATGCGTATATTGTCCCAATGGCCTACCACTTTTACTGTGTAGTATTCTTTGTCGAATCTCTAATAAATACAACTTGTACTCGTCACATGAGAGCGCGGCCGCACTGCGATTTTTTCCGCGCGCTAGTATTAAATCGTGTACTGTATTATAATCAGCAAATTCGCAGTGCGTGTTGCTTCATACAATTCCCATACGTTAAAGAATTCCGCGTTAAAATCGTAGTGCGTGCTTGGCGGTAGCGTTTTCTAGACCTCCCTCAAAAATCTGCCAGTTGCATCCATCGGTTGCCCGCGAATCTCACGATGTCCGATGTCGTCGGTCCACCTAGTGAGAGGGCTGCTTAAGCTGCGTCTTCCTGTCCGTGGTCGCCACTCGAGAACTTGTCTTCCCCATTACTTGTCAGTTCTACGAGCGATGTGGCCTGCAGATTATCACTTCAACTTGCAAATTACGATAAATTACTTACATTAGGTATAGTTTCCCACTGCGCCATCAGCGCTTTATGCGGCGACCTGGCGATGGTCCCGGTCCTGCCAGGTGTCGTGTCATGCAGCACTAGGTCATATTCCCCGTTAGTGAGGAGGCACCGGTTATGTTTGTCATACACTATTAGCTCACTCCCATAGAACTTAGTCCATTTCCCATCACTAGACGAATTGAGATCTGATGATGACTTCAAACGCTTTGTCACTGGTTCTAGAAGAAAATTTTATATTTTCTAGTTAACTGTACTTGGTTAATGTATTTATGACAGGTGTAATGTTTTTATTGATGAAGAAAGAGCTTTATGTCAAAAAAAAAACGCATGTCCAATGTACTAGCTTAATGTTTCAACTTCAAGAATAGGCGCCACATTATGCATTCATGCATGTTTTCTTAACCCTTACGACGTTCTTAAATAAACAATATTCATCTGAAAATGTTTTTCGGTTAACATGGACAAAAAGCTTTTTTTGACTGGCTGAAACTATTACGGAGTAGCAAATCAAAACATGCAAGACACATCATTCAAAATAAGTTTCATCAAATCAATTGACATGCGAACTATGCCACACATAAACACAAAACGATTGGGAAGGAAAACATATAAGGCATACGATAAAACTCAAGCAGAGACAAGGATTGGATATTCACTCCAAACCCATGTTCATTATCTTTAGAAAACCAGGATCCCTCCTGCTGAGTTTAGAAACAATCAAATTACTCCTCTCGCTCTAGGTGGGAAAGTAGGTACTTTCAAGCTCGTACTGACAAAACCCACCCTGTTCCTTTAAATGCCCTTTCAGTTCCAGAGACATGTTAACATGTCAAGATCAATGGTCCTTAAGTAAAAACGGATATGTCAAAAAAATCTCGGTTCTTCTGTAATCCAGGCTACGCTCCCGGTCATGGTATTATCTAAAAGACACGATAGCCTTAACGTCAAAGGAACAAGGTAGATTTTTTAGTCAGTAAGAGTCCGAAAGCCCATCGCTTCATCCGGCGAGGGCCTACTGCAGGAGTTTTAGCGTTTGCCATTAGGACCAAAACAAAAGGACAAAACACAATAAGCATTACCATCACAGTCACCATTTGTAATTTCACTAGAACTAGCCGCACCATTGGATGTACTGGACCCCGAAGCTCTGGTGACCGTTACTCGTAACATGAGCATATAGGACTTAATGTTGGGGCCCTGTGATGCACTGAATGTGTCGCTGGAGATGCTCACTGCGGAGGCCATGGCTGGTGGCTCGGATGTTGATGGGTTGAGTGGTACGGAGCAACTGCCAACCTGGAGATTAGAAAGTTAATAATAATTATTATTATTATGAGCCTATGTTGTCCCACTGCAGTGCAAAGGTCTCCCTTCCCTCCTTCCATCTCTCGCGATGTAATGCGATTGTAGGCCGCGTTGACGTTTCCTGCCCGTTGGGCTCCATAGTGGTTATTTTAGCCCAGTGCTCCTCCGGCATGCGGCAGATGTGGCCAGCCTAGTTCCACTTCAATCTTGCAGCTGTGAGGCTAACATCAGCTATTTGGGTTTTGGAGCGAAGCATGGAATTCCTGATGCAGTTCGAAAGTTTGACACCCTATCGGGTGATGTATATGGTACATCGCTCCATAGCTCGTTGGCAGCCTCCAAGTGCGGACTTCTGGCACTGTGTGAGTGACCATGTTTGCGCCCCATAGGTGAGGGTAGGGAGAATGTACATGTCTATGAGCTTTCGTTTCAATGAAAGAGGGAGAGTGCCCTTCTCGGTGCGTCGAGCAACTTCTTTATCTTGTCGTGGCTGGATAGAGACTACTTGGCCGAGATATATGTACTCATGAACATATTCAATCCCCTCACCCCCAATTTCTATGTTGCGTTCGGTGCTGTTCGTCACCTTCGTTTTGGTCATATTCATGGATAGTCCGACTTGAAGACTGGCGTGACTCAGTTGTACGAGCATTGTGCCTAACTCTGCTGCAGAGGAAGAAAAAAGAACAATGTTGTCGGCGAAACGTAGATTAGTTAATCTCCTTTCGCCGTCGACATCTCCTTTGTCCTGCCAGAGAGGATTTATCCCTTGGAACACCTCTTCCAGTGCAACTGTAAAAAGTTTGGGAGACAGCGGGTCACCTTGTTCGACTCCTCTCTGAATAGAAAAGGCTGATCCAGTGGTAGACAGACGTATGGCTGCTGTGCTATTGCGATATATTTTTTGGAACAGTTGCATATAAGTGGGTTCTATTTTATGTTTAACAAGTGCAGAAAATATTGCAATATGCGATAGGCTGTCGAAAGCTTTCGAGTAATCTCCAAACGCGAGATATAATGTAAATTAAACTCTTGCAGCCTTAATACAAAAACTTAAACATCTGTTGAACACTTGACTGCAAAACGGACCTTATTTCAACGACATAATCTGACATTTTTTTAGAAAAGTGTTCAACAGATGTTTAAAAGTTTTTGTGGTACGACGTTGATGTTTTTGTATGACCTGATTTAAAGACTGCAGGTGGTCGCCAGTCGAAAAGCCACGGCAGAATCCAGCTTGATCAGGTGGTTGATGAAGGTCCAGTGTTTTTGATATGCGTTTTTGAAGGGTTTTGATAAATACTTTGTAAAGGTGTGAGACCAAGCTGATAGGACGGTAGTTTCCAATAAAGGGTTTATCGCCTTTTTTGTGTAAAAGAATTATATTTGAATGACAAAAGTTAGAAGGAAATATACCCGTTTTAAGAATGGAATTGAAAAGGTTGCAGATGTGAGGTAATAAGGTTGGCTCTCCAACTTGCAGTGATCCAGAAGTGATACCGTCTTCACCAGGGCTTCTGTTGTATTTCATGCCGCAAAGAGCTTGATGGACTTCGGAACCAGTTATTATTGGTATATTGTCCAGACATATATATGCTACGAGTTGAGGAGTAAGTTAATAATATTGCAGTAATTTCAGTCCATTTTTCTTAAGGTTAGTATTTGGGCAGGGGTAGGTCTAGATCTAAGTGCTTTGCCTGCCAGCTATGCCTCGCACTGCTTCGCATGCCCTGCACATTTCATGCTTTAGACTAGATGTACACCTATTCTATTCACCTGTCCGGTGCGTAGTTTGGCGAATGGCCTCGGGAGTAACGCAACAGTCGTGATGATCCCCTAGGTAAGTCTAGTTGTCATCCTTCTCGTGGTTGCCGCCTGTTATTGGTCCGGTTCCCTATGAAACGGATATAACCAAAACAACTAGACGTCCCCTACTCTTCCCTTACCCAAAACCCCCTCCCCACCCTCTCCTACCCGTCCCCTACTCCTACCCCATTCCCACTTCCCCCACTGCGGCTGGCTGGGCAATGTGGTCATGCCTGGCCTGCTTCTTCTGACACTCAGATATGTGACGGATGGTGGGTATCCTGACCACCCGCGTGTTTGTGCCGTGCGCGGGGACCCGTACGGGGGGATGAAGGAATCCTGGTGATTGAGCCGGCACGGTTCGGCAACACATCACTTTGGTCTGGATTTCTCCTTACACGGGAGGTTGCAGCTGAGCCGGCTGCAATCAATCGGCTGCGGTGTCCGCTAGTACGGCCACCAGGCTAGCAATCTTGGTTGATGGGGACCGCAGTCGGCGGCGCAACAGAACCACACTTTGGTGAGGGACTAACGGCGCCGTCCGCCTCGCGGGCAACTCAACCGGGAGAGCTATATCTCCGCAGTAGCCCTGGTGCCTACTCTAGGCATCCCCATATGAGGGCTCTGTGACGGGTGGGGAGCTGCGGAGACGAAATTTTTACAAAATCTTAATGGATAATTTAAAGAAAAAATCAAACTCGGGCCAGACCGTTTCGGGCGGGCCAAAGGTCGACCCCCTCGGGGGGAGACAAAAGGTCGACTCCCTTGGGGGGCGACACAAAGTTGAACCCCATGGGAGGAGACAAAGAGAATCACGAGTGGGGGGTAATGGGCTGATGGAAGGGAGCCGTACTGGCGACCTGACAGAAGACCAGGGGAACTCGGATCGGGTGGGCTTGTCAAGCAGGGAAGGTGGTACGCATGGCAAGCAGCAGGCGGGGCGCGAAAGTGCACCGCAACGGGGAGTAGGACCATCTCCGAAAAAGAGGCTCAGCGGAGCGGCCAGACGGAAACGTCTGCAGCGACAGCCGCAGCAAGGATCTGCTTCTGGTTCTGCAAGCCGAGCTAAACGGATCCGAGAGGTAAGCGACGAAACCACTGACACCAAGGGCGACTCCAAACGCACAAAGCACGAGGAAACGCCCGGGCCGTCATACAGGGACGCTGCCTCTGGGATCAAGATGGCAATAGTGGCTGAGGACCACCCTGAGGTGGTACTTAGCACAAACCTTTTTTTTTTTTTTTTTTTTCGTGGTAAAATCATCAAATGAGTCCTCCCACCCCGGGCAGGGCGGGAGGGACTGTCAGACTTGTACTGACTAAAATCCACGGTGTCCTTCAATAGCCCGTTATGTCCCGGGGTCACGGTAATGAGATAAGTCCCGCGACCCCGGCAGGCTTTGGCCCTCTAGAGGGAGGCCCCGTCATCATGCTGACACTCCTTGAGGCGCGCGTGGAACACAACGCGCCGTCGACCCGGGCATGGTCCATGGTCGGGTGGCGAGTTGCCCTTTACTCGCCGCCCGCATGCCCGCGCCTACGGTGGCCGGAAATCGTCCCGCGACGTCCGACGCCGTGGGCGTCTACCACTGCGGCTGGGGCGGAGGGAGGACGCTGTCCTCTCTCTCTCGCGGCTCGCCTCCTCCTTCACGAGCATAACTGCTTCGCAGAAGGAGGTGACCGCTTCCCACTCCGTCTCGCCCCGCAGCATGGCCTCGACCAATGCCGGGCGCGAGAGGTCTCCGCCTATCGCCGCCGAGAGGACACGGCGGTGCTCTGCCCAAGCGGGGCAGTCCTGCACCGTATGCTCCACCGTGTCCTCCGGGCGATCTTCGCAGTGGTGACACCCGGGCGTCTCTTCCCTCCTTATCAGACACAGGAACCTCCCGAAACTTCCGTGTCCGGTGAGGACCTGCGTCATGCGGTAAGTCAGGACGCCGTGACGTCTTTCCAGCCACTCCTCAAAGAGGGGTCTTACCGCCGCGATTGCGGCGTGCCCGGACCTCGGTTGCGACAGTCGTCCCCTCCATACTGCCCTGAGATCGCACCGGAGCTCTTCCCGCCGCGCCTCGACTTCTCGGGGCAGCGGGGTTACACCCCGGCGCTGCGCCTCCACGCGCCACTCATAGACGCGCTGGAGGGCAGTCGCCTCCAGATCCCAGGGCAGTAATCCGGCAAGGAGGTTGGCTGATTCGCCGGCTATCGTGCGGTATCCCCGGATCATCCGGATAGCCATGACCCTCTGGCATGCGACCAACTTTAGTGGTCGCGTCCGGATGCTCAAGGCCCACACGGGGGCCCCGTAGAGGGCCATGGACCGCACGATACCGGCGTACAGCCTACGGCAGGAGGCGTTTGGCCCGCCGAGATTGGGCAGGAGTCGCCTGAGGGCGCCTGCTGCCCGGTTCAGCCTTGGGGCCAAACTCAGGAAATGCTCCCTGAAGTTCCACCGGCTGTCGAGGACGAGTCCCAGGTACTTCATCGTCCTCCCGACGCCGATGCGAACCCCCTCCACCGTTATGTGGGACTCGGACCGTGGCGCGTTCAGACGACCATGAAAAGACATGGCCTCTGTTTTGTGCAGCGCCACTTCGAGTCCCAGCTGCCGGATCCTTTCAACGACTGTCGCAACCGCTTGCGTCGCCTTGTCGGCCGCCGCCTGATGCGACTCTCCCTCCGCCAGGACGAGCGTGTCGTCAGCGTAACATATTACGCTGACGCCGTCAGGGAGGTCGCCGACTTAGCACAAACCTGCTTGGGGAACTGCAAGCACTGGTGTGGGAGTTGCTGGAGGAGACACCAGATCCTTTGCCTGTGGTCCACGTAGGCAGCCTGGCAGCAGGAGCGCTGCACGTAACATGTGTGGGGGACGAGGCTGCAAAATGGCTTGGCGGACTGACAGGTAAGACTGTTCGGGACGTCAAGTTGAAGGTCGTGTGCGCAAAGAGCCTCCCAAAACCAATAAAAATGGCCTGGAGGACTAGGAACATAGGCTGCACCGACACAACGCGGGTTCTCCGGATGCTGCAGCGTCTAAACCCGGGTATCAGGACGAGCGAGTGGAAGGTAGTGCAGACGCTCGTCGAGGACACTCATGTGAGACGGATCGTCTACATGGACCGGGCGTCGGCTGATGCCATCAGCAGCCAGGGCTACTGCTTGTCCGCGGGCCTTGACAAAAGCACCTTCAAGCTTCTCGAAGACATCGAGAAACGCTTGGAGGAGCGAGCCAGGGCTCAGGCGGAGAAGGAGGTGCGGGCAGCCGTGGCACCGGCCGAGGACGGGCCATGTACGACGTCCATGCCGCCAGCACCTGGCACGAAGGCGGGCGACGGAGAAGCACCGGAGGAGCACATGGCCGCGCCGAGGTCTCCCAGTCACTCAACCAGAACGGAAGAACTGCTGGGAGAACTCGATGCGCTGGACCTGGCATCCCCCCCGGGTGCCACCCAGGAGGAAGTCTTATTGGACAGCGACCAGTAATGGTTGCGTCAAGCCCCCATCATAAGCGCAAAAATGGAGGAAATCAGGTGTGTACAAATAAACCTACATCACAGTAAGGCAACTACGGCCATTCTGGCACGACAGCTGAAAGGGAAAAAATTCGATATAGCCTTAATTCAGGAACCTTATATATATAAAGGAGACATTAAGGGCCTAGGTGGGACTGATGGTGTAATATTCTATCTATGCTCCACTAATGATGTGAGAACATGCATCTATGTCAGAAATGGTATACATGCATTGCCCTTACATGATTTCTGTTCCAGGGATCTAACAACTGTCATGATCCAAATAAGTAAGGGAGATGGCAGAGGCAACGTTCTTGTTTCATCTGCTTATCTTCCGTACGAGGCCGAGGAACCGACGACACAACAAATAAGGGACCTCGTGGAGATGGGCAACCAAGCGAACCTGGATCTAATCGTGGGGTGTGATGCAAACGCACACCACGTTATCTGGGGCAGCTCGGATGTCAACAAAAGGGGAGAGAAGCTTCTGCAATTTCTGGTAAGCTCATCCATGCAAATCCTTAATAAAGGCAACAGGCCCACTTTTGTTAATGCAAGACGGGCAGAAGTCATTGATCTCACGTTTGCATCCAACAGGGCCAGCAAAAAGATCAATGAATGGCATGTATCAAGTGAAATCTCATTATCAGACCACAACTATAATATATGCTTTAGGTACAGGACAAGACAAATACTCGAGACTGTACAGCGGAGGAACCCAAGAAATACTGACTGGTGCTCGTACGTGAATGACCTCAAAAACAATTTGGGTAACTCAAAAGGTAAGCTCAATTCAATTATAGACATAGAATTTGAAGCGGACAGGGTTAGCCATGCCATACAACAGGCGTGGGTCGACAACTGCCCTATCAAAACAACAAAGGGCAAAAAGGAGCCGTGGTGGACGACTGAATTGGACGGACTGCGGCGGGAAGCCAGACGTGCCTACAATGCCGCCAAGGCTACAGGTAACTTCGGTCTCTACGCCTGCAGTCTGACCCAATACAACAAGGCTGTCCGCAAGGCTAAAAGAAAGGCTTGGAGAGATCACTGCGAGAAGATCAGCACGATACCAGAAGGTATGAGACTCTCGAAGGCAATGTCAATGACAAGGGCGAATCCACTATCAACCGTAAAGGGGGAAATGGTAAGCATACCGAGACTGGGAAGGAGACCCTTGAAATCATGTTCAAAACTCACTTCCCGGGCTCCAAGGTGGTAGAATATGACACAGTAGAGGCCATCAGCTTAGAAGAACAAAGGTCACGCACGACCAAAGCTGATTGGGAAATAGCAAAAAAGGTAGTAAATGAACACAAGCTAAAATGGGCGGTGGGTAAATTCCAACCATTTAAGTCACCAGGCCCGGATGAGATTTACCCCATTTTACTACAAAAGGGTATAACAATACTAAACCCACACCTGTGCAGGCTGTACAAGGCATGCATAGCTTTCGGACATATACCGAGGATCTGGAGACAGGTCAAAGTCATCTACATCCCTAAACCAGGTAAGGCGAACTATGAGGAGGCGAAGTCATACCGACCTATTAGCCTAACATCTTTCCTCTTGAAAACCCTGGAAAAGATGCTAGATGAATATATAAGGGAGGGACCTCTGAAGAAGACACCTCTACACAGGTTGCAATGTGCGTACCAGCCAGGAAAGTCCACGGAGACAGCTCTGCACTTCGTGGTATCCAAAGCTGAGGAAGCACTACAGAACAAGGAAATTTGTGTGGGGACGTTCCTGGATATAGAAGGGGCATTCGACCGCACAACCTTCGAGGCCATCAACACGGCGGCGCAGGAGCATGGTATAGAACCCACCATACGTAAGTGGATAAACTGCATGCTCAAAGGTAGGATGATACACTCTAATCTACTGGGTGACAGTCTCCGAGCGACGACCACTAGAGGATGTCCGCAGGGTGGGGTTTTATCCCCTCTTCTGTGGAGCTTGGTGGTTGATTCGCTTCTGAACAAACTGAACACAGGGCCACTCTACACAGTGGGATATGCAGATGATATTGTCATACTAGTTAATGGTAAGTTCCCAGAAACAGTGACAGGGTTAATGCAGAAGGCGCTGGGAACGGTAGAGCACTGGTGTAATCTTAACCACCTCTCTATCAATCCGAGCAAGACCACGGCGATAGCCTTCACTAGAAAAAGGAAGCTCGCAAGGCTGATGAATCTTCATCTGTATGACACTCGTATCGAATGGTCCACAACGGTAAAGTATCTAGGGATAACACTAGACAATACACTGACGTGGAGTACACACCTGGAGAACACAACGACGAAGGCACTTAGGGTCTTTGGCATGTGTCGCTCAACATATGGAAAAACTTGGGGCTTAAAGCCAAGGGTTCTACATTGGCTCTATACTATGATTGTGAGACCTATTCTCACATATGGCAGCTTAGTATGGTGGCCGAGAACAAGACTGGTCACATGCAAACAGACACTGTTGAAAGTCCAAAGGACGGCATGCATGGCCATAACGGGAGCGTTCGGAACAACGCCCACGGCAGCGATGGAAATGATGCTTAACATGCCCCCACTGCATATTGTGATACAGTCGGAAGCTGCAAAAGCTCTCCACAGACTATCAGTAAATGACATGTGGAACTTCAACATGCCGAGGACGGATCACACAAGAATGGAGATCCCAACCACTCTCGAAAAGGTCATGTCCATGGGATGTGACAAAATGCGACCCACGCACATGTTCCGGAAGAAGTACAAGATACATGTGCCCAGCAGGGACGACTGGAGGGAGGGCCTGCAATTCACAGACAACCCGAAACTCACATGGTATACGGACGGCTCAAAAACGAAGTCCGGAACAGGAGCAGGCATTTATGCAGAGGACTGTCAAATCAGTCAAAGCATGGGACACTATGCTACGGTCTTCCAAGCGGAGGTCTACGCTATATGTGCCTGTGCCCAGGTAAACCTAGACAGGAATACTAAAGGTAAGACTATTTACATACTAAGTGACAGTCAAGCGGCCCTCAAGGCCCTGGACTCCTACCGAATGGACTCCAGACTAATCGTGAACTGTGCCAAAACCCTAAATACTTTGGGGAGGCAAAACAAAGTCAGATTAGTCTGGGTTCCAGGCCACGTGGGCATCCTGGGAAATGAGAAAGCTGATGAACTAGCCAGAAAAGGATCAGAAAGTGATCTCATCGGCCCGGAGCCATTCGTGGGACTATCAAATAGTACCGTGAATATGGCCATGAGGGCGATGGCCAGGGAGGCCCACCAATCGGAGTGGTCTAGGACGACGGGAATGGGCCACTCGAGGAGATTCATTGACACAAAGGACACCAGGTGGAATGGACAAATAATCTCACATGGTAGGAAACAGTTAAGGCTGATCTTGGCAGCATTCACAGGGCATTACCAGACAAATGACCTGCTGTATAAAATGCGGTTAGAAGACAGCCCGTACTGCCGTTTTTGCCCAATGACAGATGTCAAAAAGGAGACCATGAGGCATCTTTTATGTGAATGCGACTCTCTGGCTGGAAAGCGTATGGGACTTCTGGGCCAAGCTTACCCTGACCCAGAGGACTACAGGAATCTGCCAACAGGGGGAATTATATCGCTTCTGAGGTATATTTTTGCCGAAGAGGCAGATTGAAAAGGCTAAGGGCTAGACACAATAGATCCAAAAGGGTCGGAGTGTCGGCAAGGTTACATTGGGCCCGCAATAGCAAAAAAAAAAAAAAAAAAAAGGTTAGTATTTCACTGTGCTCTTCAGCTTTTAGGTCATTTCACAAAATATTGGCAATGTGCCAACATATGAACCTACCTCAATCTTTTAAATTTTCATATAGATTTTCAACTTATCACAAAAGTAGAAGGCTCATGTTTGATTAGAGTTAATGATGGGTCAACATGAAATCAAAGATAGCTGAGCTAGCTAATAATAAAGATTTTGAAGTTGCAGTACTTAACACGGTTGCAGATGTTACATTTCAATGCAAATTTTCAAATTTATTTTCTCTTCACAATAAAGTTCTTATAAAATATAATATTAAACTATGCGAAATGGACAAATAGACTTTGTGAGAGACTGGTGCCTGAAGTAGATTTGTACAACAACCTGTATTACAGGGAATAAAACCCTTTGAGGGTTGAATTAAGAAATTCAGAACATCAAAGTCAAGTTTACTACAACAAATAATAAGGTGGTTGGATCCTCGATTTTTTAAAGAAGAACACCAAACTAGAGCAAAATGAAGCTTAATATAATTTTTTTAAGTATATCATTAACACAATGTTATTAATTATATGCTCATTATGTATGGACAGCTGTACATTTATATCAGTTGTTTGCATATAAACCTTTTTCCTCAAATAAGACATCACTTTGAAGTTGACTACAGCATAATGTAATTAATATTATGCAGCTAAAATAAGGCCAGAGTCAAGGGTTAATGAGTTACTTTATTTATCTTTATGAGAAGTATTTTATCTGACAATGTTGTCTATATCATTGAACTTTTGTTTTTATTTAGGACCGAAATATACCTAATTAAATTCAACAGGAAATAATAATATGTAGATTGTAACACTCGTCTTACAGATAGGCTTCATGCCTTATTAGAAAAGGCACAAAAATGACTGAGGTTTCATTTTATTGTTGTTTGCATAAGCCAGCAATGCAATGTTCAATGTACAGTTAATGAATACTCACAGAGACTTCAACAATAGCAGAAGAACTTTCTTTCCTCTTTTTATGGCATATCTTAAGCAGCAGTGTTTCAACTTTGACCTGGTACTCCCTGGGGTCATCCAGGCCTTTGTCATAGAAACCTAAGAAGGTGAGTGTCATGTAACCTCCCAAACTATTAGTCTGTAGCTCTGTATTCTTCTTCAGTGTTATTTTGTCTAGTAAACTGTCCACCTTGAAGCCTATGCGGCTTTTGTTACTTCTTGACATCCTTCTTTTCATATACGACAGCGTTCTATTTAGAAATATTGGCTAAAATCGAGAAAGGTTCCATTAGTATTTTCGAATAGAATACAAGCTCTTTCATCTACTGTCGTTATACATACCGAAAGCATATTACGAGTCCGTAGAAATCTGTATATTTGAGTGGGCTCTGTAAAATGTTTATGGATAAAAATTATTACAAAATTATTCACAGGAAACGCTTACTTACATAGCATCGGATTTCTAACTTACTTTCAAATGCTTGTAAAAACAACTCATGGTCCGCTTGTAAGTGATCAATTTTGGAGTTTTTATGAGCTTCATTGTCTTTATCTCGCTTCTTGGGAGGCATTTTTAGGGTTTTTATCTAAACTATTAGTGAAACCGCCAAGTTCATCGGTTCGTTGACTTGACAGCGTCAGCGTCAGGTTAAAGGGATACCACCTCAAACAAACTTACTCAAAGTTATGGTAATCCCGAAAAAAAAACCACTCTATCTCCCAGATCTCCCTGAATGTTTTTTGATTTTTGTCTAATGTTTTGAAAATAAATTAATGTCTTTCTCATTTCGCTTTATTCTTTTTTAAAGTCGTGCCTGTTTTTTTTTTTGTATTTTTATAAGTGTAAGCAACAGGAATGCTAGATAATAGTAATGTAAATACCATTTAGGTGTTTCAGACAATAATTACTGGTTATAGACATAACCAGTAGTAATATAAAATATAGGACGCAGCTACGCCAGTTTTTCACAAAATGCTACTCTTAATACAAAGCACAGTTGATACAAGGAAACGCAAAGCCTTCAGGAAATAAAGGCTTTGCGTTTCCTTGTATCAATTTATTCCACTTAAGAAATTACACTACATTAAATAGAATAAGCTAAGCTGACGATAGTTCAAATACCACAGACAATCGAACACAGAGTATGTCATTCTCCCCGAGCTGGTTGTTCGTAGTCGTAATCAGCTAAGTATACCGGCGGCCTTCGAGACCTAACCGAATGCCGGACTTGAGCTGGTTCTTCAGGTTGTTCTGGAGTATTCGATGTGTGCCTCGTATCATCGTTATCCGGGTCCCTTTCTGAGTCCGTATTTGCATCATCATTGTCCACCTCTATGATAGGCAACGGTGCTAGATGTCTGTTTGAAACAGTGGTTTCTCTACCATCTGAGAGTCTTATGTGAGAATAAGTGGGATTCACTTGTAAAATTTCCACTTCTTCCACTAAGGGGTCATACTTCGAGGAGCGAACATTTTTCTTCATCAGTGCTGTTCCAGAAGAAGTTAACCATGTCGGTATAGATTGGCCATTCGTTGAACGACGGGGATGACAAAACATTCGTTCGTGCGGCGTTTCATTAGTAGCAGTACATAGTAGAGACCTTATCGAATGCAAGGATACGGGTAGCATTTGCTCCCATTGTGATATGTCTAAATCCTTTGATTTTAAACATAGTTGAATTGTTCTCCATAGCGTACCATTCAGTCGTTCCACTTGACCATTGCCCTGCGGATTATAAGGTGTGGTGCGACTACAGGCGACACCCAAAGACATTAGGAATTGCTGTACACGCTCAGACATGAAAGCTAATCCTCTATCTGAATGTATATAAAGAGGTGTTCCGAACATGAAAAAGAGATCTGTAAGACATTTGACGACTGTTTCAGCCGATACATCCTGACAGGGATATGCGAATGGGAAACGAGAATATTCGTCGATAATCGTCAAAATGTATTTATTTTTAGTTTTTGATGGAATTGGTCCTTTAAAATCTATGCTTAATCTCTCAAAGGGAGCTGTTGCTTTTATTAGCTTCCCTTGAGTTTTCGAAAACCGTGGTTTGATTTCCGCACAAGTTCTGCATGCAGTAGTTGCTGTTTTAATTTCGTTTAGTGAATACGGTAAGTTTTTTGATCTAACCCAGTGAGACATTCGCACGACACCCGGGTGTCCTAGGGCATTATGCCAATCTGTAAGTGAGTTCATGTTCATATTTGCACATACACGAGACAAAGCATCAGCTGCTAAGTTATGCTTTCCTGGTCTGTATATAATATCGTACTTAAAACAGGATATTTCCAATCTCCATCGCTCTATCTTTTCATTTTTAATCTTACTAGAATGATGAGAGAGCATAAAAACTACAGATTGTTGGTCTGTGATCAGGACAAAGTGTTTCCCTAAGAGGTAATGACGCCATTTACGAAGTGCTTCGATAATAGCACACGCTTCTTTCTCAATAGAGGAATGACGTCTTTCTGGTATAGATAAAGAGCGGGAGAAATAAGCTACAGGGCGGTTATTTTGAGACAAGATAGCTCCTATGGCGTATTCGGAAGCATCAGTTTCAACTGTAAAAGTAGCATTGTGATCAATGGCACGTAAGCTGGAGTTAGCTAATTCAGACTTTAGACTAGTGAAATGAGATATTTTCTCTTCGGAAAGAGGGAATCTATCGAAATCAATTAGGGGCCTTATCTTAGAAGAAAAGTCTTTAACCCAGGGGCTATAGTGTGAAAACAATCCTAACGCCTTTTTCAGTGACTGCAAATCTTTAGGTACGGGAAGATCGAGCAAGGGTTGTACTCTCGTTTTATCTGGCATTATAGTCTGGTTGCTGATAGTATACCCCAAAAGATTGATAGACTGTGTACAAAAGGTGCACTTATCTTTGTTCAAGGTAAGTTTGTATTTTTTAGCCGCCTGTATAAAATTATTCAAATTTTTATCATGTTGGTCTTTCGTTGCCCCACAAATAGTGACGTCATCTAGATACGCGTAGGTTCCAGTCAATTTCTCTTTTTCTATTATAAATTCTAATGTTCTCTGGAAGGCTGCTACACCATTAGTGACACCGAAAGGTATTCGAGTGAATTCGTATAATTTGCCGCAAGCTTCGAAGGCAGTGTACTTTTGCTCTTTTTTTAAAATTGGCACCTGATGATATGCGCTTTTTAAGTCGATTTGACTGAAGAAATTGAATTTTGAGACTTTAGAAATGATTGATTCTATTCTTGGTAACGGATAAGCGTCCAATTCTGTAAAATTATTTCGTTTTCGGTGATGACCTCCTCCAGCAACTAGGACTTGCGCTCTCCACGGTGATACGCTTGGTTGAATTACTCCATCTTCCAGCAATTTCGAAACCTCTTGTTTTATAAATAACTCATCTTCTTCTCTGAACTTCCGAGATTTTACAGCTATTGGTTTGGTAGAAGGTATCAAATTAGTGAATAAAGAAGCAGGAGGTACAGACGCTTCCATAACGTTACAGATATTAAGAGCTTTTTGGTCACCACCAAAGTTTAATACGAGAGAAGAATGGTGTTTTAAAATATCGTGACCGATTATGACATCGGCGCACAGGTTGTTGACGATAAGTAAAGTTTTTCCTTTGTAGACATGTTCGCCGATCTCTAAATTGGCGATGCAAGATCCTTCAACGATAGAGGTGTGATTTAATGACGCAAGAGTTATCGTTTGGTTGCACCTCTTCTTCTTTAGATGTAAAGTTTCTGTCAATTCTCGGTCAATAAAGCTTACGGAACTACCAGTATCTACGAGAGCATCAGCTGTAAAGTTGTTGATTGTGATACGAATTGTAGCTTTCTGAAGTCCCCCCGGAGAGGCGGCGACTACAGTATTAGCAGAGGTAGTAATTTGAGTGTCTTGAGAGATCGCATTTGCAGCCGAGTTACCTCCTCTACTACGACAGACATTAGCGTAATGACCTTTCTTGGAGCACATTTGACATGTAGCATGAAACGCAGGGCATTTAATGCGTTGGTGTACGTTTTCTCCACAAAAGAAACAATGACGCCGTTTTTGGCTAAAATTTGTTGCCGCTAGATTATTTTGAATACAATCTTTTTCCTTCTCTATTTGTTCAGGAAGAGTTTTGATAGCATTCAGCAATGAGTTTGGATTAGACGTCGCAGTAAAGGATTGCAAACTTTTTTCGGCAGTTTCTAATGTCAGTGCTTGATTTTGAGCTTCATCGAATGACAATGTCAAGTTTTCCAAAAGTCTTTGACGGATTTTATGAGAATGTATGCCAGATATAAATGTATTGCAAATGAATTCATTTTTATACTGCTCAGCGGTTACACTTTGAAATGCACAATCTTGCGCTAGCAATTTTAAAGCACGTATATAGTCAGATAAAGATTCTTCTGGTTTTTGATGCCTTGTGGATAGAGTATGTCGGGCCAAAATAATATTTTTCGGCTTTTTGTATGCCTCCTTGAGGGTTTCTATAGCCTTTGTATAGGTCGGACAATCAATTATTAGAGAAAATACACTCGGAGCTAGGTAATTTACCAAAAGTTTCAGTTTTATTGCCGGTGTGGCATCACGTACTTCTTCAGAAACAAAATTTTCAAATGTATAATACCAATGGTCCCATTGGAGCTCAGCGCCACATGTACTTGGATCGACACTGAACTTATCTGGGTTTAGATATCTTGTTACGCGTGTAGACATATTTGAAATAGTTGAAATGCTTCGTTCTTTGTCAGTCATTTTTTTTACTTCTCTTCTTTTGAATCGATATCATACATTTACCTTAAGTGGAATAAATTGATACAAGGAAACGCAAAGCCTTTATTTCCTGAAGGCTTTGCGTTTCCTTGTATCAATTTATTCCACTTAAGAAATTACACTACATTAAATAGAATAAGCTAAGCTGACGATAGTTCAAATACCACAGACATACACAGAGTATGTCAACAGTTATTATAAACTAATACGGGGAAAATTAAATAAAAAGTATGTCAACACCGTTTCATAGACAAAAGCAATTTGTTCTACACGCCGCGAGTTTTATACATTATGGAGCTTATTACTACAAATTAGTAATAGTAACGAGAATATCTACTTTCGTTCAAAAAATTAATATTTACGATAATGTGATTTCTAGACGATGAATCTAATTTCATGATGACGTTTATTTATTTATTGTTGTGATTTGATTTTATAAAAGCTAAAACACTCCAGCTTATTAATTTATTTGATAATGTTTCTAATTTTATGTATTATACAATGCGTAAGTTTAACAATGAACACAAAGTGATAAAGAAGCGACTACGAACTGTACAAAGGCAAGCCATCGAAAGGGGCTTAGATGGGGTGCTATTGAAGCAATACGAATATATTTGTAATTATAATGATGAACTTGAAACTAAGAGGTCCAATAAGAAACTCATTGCCGGGATTTTGTCGGCTTTCATAATATTAGTGCTAAGCATTAGCTTTGTGAACAGTATTTCAAGCGCAAGATGTCTATTACCTAGTAATTACTTAGTGTGGGAGGCGACGCGGCCACTCGCCGATTGTAGCTATTGTGAGAATGTTACGAAACCAATTATATTGTGGAACGTCACGCGACAGGAATTTGCTGTAAGAAATTTCGCTATTAATATAGAGCCAATTCTTTGGTACAAGTTTCAGTAGTAAAACCATTTTACTTTTTCAGAGTTATGCTTACACACCAAGGCCTATCATAGTTAAGAATGCGATCAAGCACTGGAGAGCAACCAAAGAGTTTAGTTTTAATATGTTTAAGAGACTGTATGAACAAACGGCAGGCAGCTATGAGAGCCTTGAGGAAGGCTGTCAGTTCCTCAATTTTAAGACAGATCTGTTTAGTCTGAGAGAGGTGTTCAGTATGCCTGATGCTAGAGTAAGGAATGAAGAAGGCCAAAAGCCTTGGTATGTTGGATGGTGAGTATAAAAATCTTTTATGGCAATAGGCTACCCTTCTATTACACTTATAAGATCATAAGTGGTGTATATGGACTACTATGATACTCATTCCTTTATAAAATACAGTCTTGATAATAAAATTTAGACAGCATGTTGGGTGCAGTGGTTGAGCAAACAACTGCTGCTTATTGTGGGTTTGATTCTTGCACAGAACTAATAATTGTATGATCTACAAGTGTGAGTTTAAATATTTGTAAATGCACCCATAGTAGGTATGGGAGAAATTCATAGAGTGGGGCAAAGTATAAAAAAAATTGGTTGATTGTTGGATCTTTGCAACAATGCCTTTCTAAAGCTTACATTTAAAAACATTTTTGCAGGGGTAACTGCCATCCAGACATATTGGCTAAAGTCAGACAGTATTACAGTATTCCAGAGTTTTTACCTGAAGATGCTGAGTTTCCAGCTACAGAAAATATATTTTTTGGATTTGAGATTGGAGCAGTTATGCATGTATGTTAAAAATAATGAAATACTATATTATAATTATGTAAAATATAACTAAAATATCCATCAATTAAAAATAACCTGAACTTTAACCTACTGATAAGATTTTGCTTCGGCAAAACCAACTTTGCCACATTTAAGATTAGTTTAGTATTAAAACTAATTACATTTTCATTCATAATTTGATGTAGGTTTAATATGTTGTCTCAAAATTCAAGCCAACCCGCAATGGGTCCACTTTCCACCAAGTGGACCCATTGCGGGTTGGCTTGAATTTTATTTTACAGCCTACTTCTGCTCACAGAGAGGAGTTCTAAATCCCAGAAGTGGCAACATTATAGGCTCAATATGCTAAGCTATTCAAATTCAATGAATCTTTAGCTAGATATTCATAGACAATTTGTTTCCAGCTGGATTATATTCCAAGACTGATGTGGCAGGGCCAGGTGCAGGGAAACAAGACGTGGTTGGTAGCCCCTGTCCCCGAGTGTGACCATGTGTGCCACAAGTTTCAGTATTATGTGGAGCCGGGAGATGTTGGTGGGTATTGTGACATTTATAGTATGGTTGCCCCAATCATAAAGAAGTGAGTGGTGACAGACTGCTACATAATGACTGCAGACTGCTGCATACATGATGTATAATAATTATGTTACATGATATACCTTTATTCATCAATAGTTTGTGAGGATGGATTTTTGTTACTCTTTCACATAAATACTACTAATTAGATTTGGTTGTAATTTGTTTGGTAGACAGATAACCATCTGTCTGTATAACTAAGACTAAGACAAATATTTAACATTATTTTTTCAGATAAAATTAAACTTTATAGACATCTCTTGTTTTCATCTTTCAAGTTAGCTTACTTATTTTTGAAGACTAATACCTAGATCCTACGACTGTCTCGATCGTTATCACTGGGCTGCTGTCACCAGTAGGCACATGATGTTTGAATTCGTATCCAATTATAATTATTTAGTTTACTGAGCAAGATATAGGCGTGCCCAATCTGGTTACAATGTCCGTGTTTAATCTGGTTCATTAGTCGAAGCTATGTCGAAAAGAATCATCTAGAAAGAAGATTCTTATGTTCTAAGACGCATAGGTACATACGATTGACGACTGAAGTCGATTGTTTGATCAGATGGCAAGCTACCCATACTCGCCATTCGCAAGCACGTGCCTACGTAGCTACGGTGGCGGGGGCGCGCTGGAAATCGCCCTTGCGATGTCCGACACCCTGGCCCATGAGTGGTTGTCTCTCGCAGCAGCTGGGGCGGGGGTTGGAGAATGTCTTCTCCCTCACACGTTTGATGTTCCTTAGCTTTTTTTTTATCGTGGTAAAATCATCAAATGAGTCCTCCCACCCAGGGCAAGGCGGGAGGGACTGTCAGACTTGTACTGACTAAAATCCACGGTGTCCTTCAGTAGCCCTTTGTATACCGGGGTCGCGGTATACGTGTGTCCCGCGTCCACGGCAGGCTTTGGCCCTCTAGAGGGAGGCCCCGTCATTATGCTGACGCTCTTTGAGGCGCGCGTGGAACACAACGCGCCGTCGACCCGGGCTTGGTCCATGGTCGGACAGCGAGTCGCTCATTACTCGCCGCCCGCATGCCCGCGCCTACAGTGGCCGGAGATCGCCTTGCGACGTCCGTCGCCGTGGGCGTCTACCACTGCGGCGTGGGTGAGGGGTGGACGCTGTCCTCTCCCTCGCGCGTCCCGCCTCCTCCTTCGCCAGCATGACTGCTTCGCAGAAGGAGGCGACCGCTTCCCGCTCCGTCTCGCCCCGCAGCATGGCCGCAACCAATGCCGGGCGCGAGAGGTCGTCACCTATCGCCTGTGTGAGGACACGGCGGTGTTCTGCCCAAGTGGGGCAGTCCTGCACCGTATGCTCCACCGTGTCCTCCGGGCGATCCTCACAGTGGTGACACCCAGGCGTTTCCTCCTTCCTCATCAGACACAGGTACCTCCCGAAACTTCCGTGTCCGGTGAGGACCTGCGTCATGCGGTAGGTCAGGACGCCGTGACGCCTATCCAGCCACTCCTCAAAGAGGGGTCTAACCGCCGCTATTGCGGCGTGCCCGCCTCTTCCTTAGCTAGCATTATTATTTAGCGACGAATGTCGAATATTTATGCAGTATGTGACAGAGATATTTAACGCTAGAAAAAGCTCGCGTTGTCCGAGCCGAGCCGATGTGAATGGTATAGTAACACCCTTATTACGTTGACATAAAGGTTTTTTCGACCGGCTTAGCCGATTCCGCGTCGACAATTAATGTGGGAGCACCCATAGCCATCCACGCCCAGTTGAAAAATTCACCCTGTATAGTTGATCACTCAATACGTCTATATTTTTTTTCGGTGTACCTCTTATGGAAAACTAATTACACCATTAAGATCTATATTTGTTTACCTATTAAATGATATACAGTTCATCTTTGTTGGGTTCATTTTTGTTGGGTTGGCCGAGCAATGTCTTTTCATCCAAATTTCTTCAGTAGACAAACTTTCGCATTTACTAGCTGTTGCCCATAGTTTTACCCTCGCAGCTAGGCTTCTATGGGTTTTAGCGTGTAGCATTATCTAGTCTTCCTCCAAAAATGGGCTATCTAACACAAAAAATATTTTTAAATTCGAACCTGTTGTTCTTGAGATTAGCACGTTCAACAAACTCTTCAGTTTCATAATATTAGTATAGAGGTACTTATAGATAATATATTAAGTAAGATAGGAAAAGATTTATTAGTAAGAAATAAGATTAATTTGGAGTAGGTATATAACATGTTTTGCCTTTTTCAGTATTGCTGGACACCCGCATCTGGTACCACGCCACAACTATTCCTAAGGGGCAGTTCTCCCTGACTGTAAAATCAGAGTATGGATGAAAAATTGCTTGCAACATTTATATTATTATATTGCCTAGAAATAGTACAAAAGAAGTGTTCTTTTAACATATCGAGATGCCAAATTATACATTCATTATTTATACAAGCTATTTTATACCTTTGATAAAATGCATTTATGTGCCATTTTTGTAATTAGTGCAACTATATTTTTATCTAGCGTTAGGTTTATGCAATATTTTTTTAGACTTGTAACTATTTATTTTATACTCTGTGTGTACTACACAATAAATAAAATAAACATATAAATGTTTCGCAGTTGTTTTTATATATAAACACCAGTTTCCTTTTGGAACCTCTTATTGCAATACCTTAGATTGTCAACTCTTTATTATTTCTCCTCTCTGAGGTTTAGTGGATTGAGTCACGGCTGTCCATCCAAAGGGTCGGAGTTCAATCCGGGCAGGTGAAATTTTCTTTGATTTTGCTAATAATTTCTGGTTAAGGTAATTGGCAAACACCGTGGATTTTAGTCAGTACAAGTCTGACAGTCCCTCCCGCCCTGCCCGGGGTGGGAGGACTCATTTGATGACTTTACCACGATAAAAAAAAAAAAAAAAGGTAATTGGCAAACCATCCGACACTAAAAAAAAATATATACATGCATAACATTTTATATTTATTTTAAAAGAATAAAATGGCCCACCGCGTATATTTAACGAGAATTAAATTTATTTAAAATGTTTGTGGTGCACTACTGTAATAAAGAACTTCTTTGTTGTAGGAGAATTTTATAAGTAAGTTTAATTGTGAAAACTCCTTTTGTAGCTGGCCGTTTAGAATCGGTAAGAAAAAGTAAATCGTTTTTTGACGGATATTTTTATGATTGCCGAAGTCTCCCGAACTGAAACGATGTTAGACGATGATGCGTGGTGTCAGGTATTTTCTTTAGGTTTTTGGAATTTTTTTGATTCGGTCGCCGCGTCGCGCTGCGCTCAGCGCCCGCTATAAGGCTAAGTTCAGATGAACGCGCGACGACGCGCGGTTGGCTCGGCGCGCGGTTTAAAATTGTAATAAATCAATATTGTTGTGTACATGACCGCGCGTCAACGCGCGTGCCCGCGCGCACCGCTATACACCGCGCGCTAGATGTTGACCCGCACGCCACCGCGCGGTGACGCGCGGTTTAAGATCTACAATCCTGTATCGACCTGTTCAGTTGACCGGCGCGGTTGGAGGCGGATGGACGCAAGGAGCGACGAAAAAAATGGAGGACGGCATATCAATGGATTTAATAATAGACGAAATTGAAAAAAGAGATGCGATTTGGAATCTTAGTGTGGGATATAAAGTCACAAACAGGCTTAAAGAAAGTCTTTGACTTAAAAAATAGGGTGCACCCAGTATCGTCTTTGCTTTCGACGGCGATGTCGCAGTTTGCAGTATAAAACCCACAAGCAAATTGCCTCCTCCACATCCATTTTCACTGAATGTTCACGCTAGACTGTCGCGCGAAAGCCGCCGCCATCTGAACAGGTGAATCGCGCGGCAGCGCGCGTCGTCGCGCGTTCATCTGAACTTAGCCTTAAAGCTATGCAATAGCTTTAAAGTCATCTAGATTCGAGATCCCACAGAACTATGCCTAGCTCGATGAGCAATTTCACGTTAGACGATAACACTACGACACTGAAATATCGTCCGCTCTCGTTCATTTTCATTATAAATGAGTAAAACTACGGATGTCGTGTCGTTACCGTTATCGTCTAACGTGAAACTGCCCAATGTGGCACGACGGCATGCCTCGCCGCAGAGGACGACCCGGTTGTCTGGATTTACTCTGCGCCGCGTATCGCTGATTCGATTCCCGCACAAACGTTTGTAAGATTTACTACTACTATTCTACTATGTTGGTCAAATATCAGGGTTGTTGGCAAAGATTTTTTTATTGAAAAATATGTACAGCTTTTTTTTTTTTTTTTTTTATCGTGGTAAAATCTTCAAATGAGTCCTCCCACCCCGGGCAGGGCGGGAGGGACTGTCAGACTTGTACTGACTAAAATCCACGGTGTCCTTCGATAGCCCTTTATGTTCCGGGGTCACGGTAATGAGATAAGTCCCGCGACCCCGGCAGGCTTTGGCCCTCTAGAGAGGGGGCCCCGTCATTATGCTGACGCTCTTTGAGGCGCGCGTGGAACACAACGCGCCGTCAAATATGTACAGCTTGGCAAAAAACAGTAGAAAACCGGAAGTCGCCACTGTCTTCTCGCTACCAGCACTTTGAATGATTTTATTTTATTTATTTTCACTTATTACGTTAGTTTTATGGCACAGTAATAAATCTTACAAACCTGCGTCTTTGTTTACATCAAATATTTTAAAACGTTGTCAGCAAATAAAAATATTAGTTCCGTTTCAAGACGTTCTGCCCAAGCTGTATAGCTAAATGTTTCTCAGAAAACAGGTGCGCGAGTATTTTGAACATAGGATAGAGCATACAACAAATAAATATTCAAAACGTTTTATTCGTCTAATTCTATGATCAAAAGTTTTAAGAGAAAGATTGGCTCGAGTATCAACTTCGTCATAAAATACATAATTTTAAAAACCACACAATATCATGATTATAGGTACATACTAAAAGTGATAGGAAAATTATTAATAGAGTTGTGTACTCAGTCCAATCTCTCACTTAGTTACATTGTAAAGTTCACATATAGAGATCAGGTTTGAAACTTGAGGGACAATAAGCTCGCGAGTCGCGACTATGCTCAGACGCACATTTCTATATTTTATTACAATAGCAGTATTGTATGTACAGCTGACTGAACCCAAATGCACGAAATAAAAGCAAACTTACAATAATAATAAATAATTTCTCATTTTTTTGACCAGATAGATGCCAGTGTGAATGGACAATTTTAATTGACATGGCATTGTTATTTTATCACAAAAAAATGGTACCATTACATTGTACCGATTGAAATGGACACATTAGATTAAAATTTTATATTGCAACTACCCAATCGGCTGAGAGGAAGGTAGACAGCAATGGACAGAGAAGATTCACGAATATTATATGATTAGAATAACTGCCAGACGCCGAGCACTGCATCCTTTATGGCTTCGATGTATTGTGCCGGCACCCAGTACACCCAATACCGGGACGCTTCTGTTGGGCCGAGCTGTAAACCCTGTTCAATACATTAACAGGTTAATTACTAGTTTGTTCATTGTATAAAATAATA
The DNA here is from genome assembly GCA_950005045.1 of Agrotis exclamationis. Lineage (NCBI taxonomy): Eukaryota > Metazoa > Arthropoda > Insecta > Lepidoptera > Noctuidae > Agrotis > Agrotis exclamationis. The sequence goes on along the minus strand of OX465430.1, from coordinate 15,823,658 downwards.
AAAGATATTGTTGAACACACATACCATGATATGATACTCTTCATGTTCTTTGATTGGTTCAGATGTGATGCCTGGAAATAAATAGATCAATTCTGAGATTCTTAAATAAAAAAACTTCTTCTTAATACTTATTGGAAAAATAGCTGTGATGATATTAAGACAAAAACTTGACTAATATCCTTAGTAATAAATTCCAAAGAATGAAATAAAAGATGTTTTGTGTTGCCATTTCTAAAGCGCTTCAATGACCCAATAATGTATATTATGAAAGTCCAATTAAAACTTACTTTTGATAGAAGCCATGGCAAGTTTTTCAGTCCTCTCCTTGGTGCCGATCCAGAGCTGGTCCTGCTCATGTTTGAATGTGAGACGCACTTTGCCTCCGTGTTTGTTGAGCATCCCGCTCAAAGGAACTGGTGGCAGTGGTTCCTATAAAAATGAAATTTATTATTAAATATGAAGCATAAAAAACATTATTTATTATTCTTAGATGCATCTTATGAGGAGGGATGACACTCATGTGACTAAGAGAATTATGAGTAATGAATGTTGGTGGATAGAGAGGAAGAGAAAGGCCAAAGAAAATATTGATGGATTGTCTAAGGATTGATAAGGCAGAAAAAGGAGTAAATGATACTGTGTCATCTGATAGGGGAGAATGGAAGAAGAAAACATGTTAGTAAAATGTAAAGTATAATGGGATAAGGGCAGGAAGATGATGGTGAGATACATCTTAACAGGACTAAGATATTATTATCTTCAAATAAAACTTTATTGATTCAACTTTCACTTTCAGTTACAGAATTACAAGAATACTTTTGGTAAAAATTGGCTTAAAAACGAAGGTAGCATTGAATGGTGTAAATTCTAACTGATACTTAATAAAAAAGATCTTATGTCATGTTTTGATTTCAATGGTATCTTATCAGATTCTTTTAAAAACATGAATATGAATGAAATAATGAATCATAGAAGTATAAAGTGTAATCTTTGATTTGTTTATGATTATGTATACACATCTCTGATATCTACATAATATGTAGATATCAGAGATGGCACATCATCATCATCAGCCTATAAATGTTCCCACTGCTGGGACACAGCCCTCCTCTCTGAGAGAGGGAGTGGGCCGTAAACCACCCCGCGGGCCCAGTGTGGGTTGGTAGATGTCACATGTCTAGGAATTTTTGGTTCTAGGACATGCCGTTTTGAGAGCAGTGGTGCTCCTATTTGAGATGGCACATATTTGTTTCTTATTGCCTTTAATTTGTATTTTTATTATTATAGAAGAATGGAATCGACAAATGCAGCGCCAACCCTAAATAAATAAATTGGAATAGCAATAGGAGAATGATGATGAGTTACCTTCACCCCTTTGATCCCAGGCATTGCATCAGGAGGGATGCCCTTATCCAGGACTTTCCTATGGATCTTCTGCACACATAGTGGCTCTTTACTTGTCTGACTACCAGCTTTTTCTTCTGCTACTTCCTAAAAACACATATTTAAAGATTATGACACCTGTTTTCATAACAAGTCATGTAGTCCATAAATGTTGTTTTTATGAATTTATCAATACTAGGGTGAGTCTTAATATTTTCGTTTTATAATTTGGCAGCTCTTATTGGAAGTTACTATTATACCGACATACACCTTTTGGGCACTTTTCACAGCTAGGATGTCATCCATTTTTGAGCCCACCAGCATCACCTTGCCTCCCTTCACGACGCCAGACTGTCGCAGTGTCATATTGTCCTTGGCCATGCCTTTTATTATTAGTTTCTGCGCTGATTGTGGGACGCCGCATATTCGCTCCAAGTGCGCTTTTAAATCTACCACAGTTGCATCGTACGCGAACGTTATGTCATGTTTTGCTTTATTAAAAACTACTGTAAATTCGATCTGTTCCGGAATCTCACAAAATTCAGGTTCTGAGTCTTCAGTGGTCTCTGATGTGCATGCCGTCGCTGCAGCCGCGCACTCCGCGGGAGCGGGTTCTTCTGTGTGTGCGCTCTCTAAAATACTTTTATTTTCTGTAGCTGTCTTTGATGTGCCATTGGCTATTGAATTCGGATCCCGATTCTCTGTTGAATCTCCCTTTTCTGAAGCTATAAAATAACATCAAAACGTGAGTTAGCAAAATTTCTAGAACAAAAGGTCTCGGTGTGTTGTTCCACAAAGACTGTCAAATTGTATTTTCATGCCAAAATTGAACGAACATAAATGAATACTTACCAATATATTCCATAGTTATAAATTAATTGTCAGTAATAGGATTTAAATTAACAAAAACGCTATTGTCTCGTAGTTGTTTTGAAAAAATAATTAAAATAGAGCCGACTGGCTGACGTGAAGCAACAAATTTTTTGCACAGACTATACAATTTTTATGTTTTCCTCCGTTTGGAAACGTACGTATCGATCGCGAGTACGGACATATTCTCGGCTGTTTACTAATCATATTTAGCCCATGGCCTTTTCAGTTACCTAGTAGCAGCCAGAAATTCGTCTTTAGAAGTGTCTAGGATTTAAATTCTAATTAACATTATAGATGAAATGAAAGATACCAGTTACAGTTACAAGATACCAGTTCTAATTACCATATTATAGTCACCAGTGACAAAAATAATTCTCAATTTCCTCTTCATTTTAGGAACGTGGCGTGGTTAACAAGCTACGCTGGACAAATAAATTCTGTGAGTTCTATATTTATTATACTCGAGAATCTATTTCTTGCAGCACAAAAAAAAAATATCTCTATGATTGAAGCTTTCCGTTTCCATGGCGGCCGCTTTGTAAACAATGTTATAAGTGCACTCAATAAAATTTATGTCACAAATATTTATCTTTTAAGTGTGTGGTAGTTATGTGAAATAATGAGTTTTAATATTGACGATCCCCTAGCTGGAATTCTCAGCGACGGCAGCGATGATAGTTTTTTTGACGATGACGTTTTAGGAAAGAAAAAATCGTCAAAGAAGAAAAGCACGCCAACTTTAGAAAAGAAAAATGCTCTTTTTGATTTGAAAGATGCTGACAAGCCAAAGCCTGGTGCTAGCACACAAGATAAGAAAGAATCACTATTTGACATAGATTCAAAGAAATCTCCTACTCCTTTTAAGCGAACCGTATCAAAAGAGTCTATAAAAATTTCTCAACCAGAGGCTAAAGTTAAAGTAGGGCTTGATAAATTAGATCTCAGCAAGTCGCCGGCAAAGTCTAAAATAGTAAGTGCGAGTGCAGACAAACTCGACATACTAAGTGAATTGAGTGGACCTAAAAGAGAGACAAGTAAACCAATAGAAAGGGGGAAGAGTTCACAGTCGTTACTTGATGATATTTTAGGTGGCTCATCAACGAAATCCGGTGGCGGATCTAGCCAAGCGACAAGGCCTGTTACAGCTGCGAAAAGTCAAGAATTTGATTTTGATTCTATTTTAGGAAAAAGTGAAACTAAAACTTCGACTTCTGTTAAAAGTCAGCCACCGAAAAAAAACGTCAAAGAAAATGTACAGGAAGAGAAAGAAGCTCCCTCAAAGAAAACTAAGTCTACTGAAGACTGGTTGGGTATATTTCAAGATAAAGATGACGGTAACGATGATCTTGAAGATGATGCCGGAATGCCATCTTGGTTGGTTGGGGGTGACTCTAAGAAGAAAAAGACGGGAGATAAAAAAGCAGCCGGTAAAGTAGAACCTGCTAAAGAAAAATCAAAACCAGTACCTCAAATTGAAGAACAAACTGAAGTTGAAGCCCCTACTGTGGAAGTAAGAAAGGACATAGAAATTATGGAGCAGATGAGCAAATTAAGTCTGCCCGCCAATGTGCTACATGGCAGTAATGAAGATATCACTGCAGAGGGGGCCACTCTATACATGCAGCAGCAAGAATCTCAGCTAATGGTGGCTTTACAGTTAAAGGCACAGGAAGAGAAACTTGCTGCTATGCAGAGTGAGTTACAAGTATCTATTTCATAATGTTTTACTGGATGTACTTATTCCTTCCAGTCTTGCTGCCTCTTTGCGGACTCGCATTGATCTTTACCATTTTCGTGCAGATTTTAACTCATAATTACGAATATATTATTTTATTTTGTGTTAGTGCGTCAAAAGGAGAGCCAGCGTGTTCAACGCGAGGCTGCGCTGGCGCAACACTCGCAATTGGACGCCATGCTACGTCGTCAGGCAGAGAACAGGCAACAGATGCAGGCCATCATAGCTGCTCACCAGGAGAGGATTACGCAAAGAATAAAGGTAAATTTCGACTTATATTTGACTCTTGCTGATCAGCTAAACCAACTTTTCCCTGGGCGGGTCTCGAACAGGTATGGCAGCACTCCTTACATTATAGAACTACTGATTTTGAATAGAACACGTAATCAATTGAATGAGCTTTGACCTGCAGGCACTTTTGGGAACAGAAAACATGGAAAATGAAGGTATTCCAAATTATCCTGAAGACTTTCAACCTACCAGCGATCATAAAGATCCACCACATACTCGAGAGAAGAAACAATTGTTGCAACTAGTGCAGTCGTTGCAGGAGAACCATGATAAGGAAATAGATCTCATGGAAACGTCATATAGGTAAGAAAGCTGTATTCAAAATAAAGTAGGTATAAATAGTAACCGTTTCATCCCTGGTAATAAATCAAATCACCATAATCCTTTATCGGACACGGAAAGATCGACAATGATAAAGTAGTAACTAGTATACCTACAAATCTTCTGACATGTAACGAACTTTTTAGGAGACAACTAGCTTTTCTAGAAGTTTCTTTGAACCAAGGTGAGGAAAGAATGAAAGAAGAAAGTGATAAACTGGTAAAGTTCTACTCAGAGAAGATAAACTGGTTGGAGGAGCATCACCACCTATACAAGAAATTAACAGAAGATAACTTGGCGGCTTTGACTGAGCGGCATAAGACGGAGAATGAAATGTTAAGACAACAGCATTTGGAAAATGTGAGGGTCTTACAGGAACATCATGCAGCGCTCATGGAGAATATCAAGTGAGTGAAGATTTATTGTCTAGATGCGTTTATTGATACAAATTTATCCTAAAGTTCAAGACATTCATATTGATTCGCACTTTTTCGATGCGAATGTCATCTGTGCGTTTAAAACTTCTGTTCTACTCGTTATGCTTTAACTTTTTATCGTTAAATCAATAAAAATTTAGAGTGAAATAAAACTTGGCCCTGTCTAGAAAATGGGGTAAAAAAGATGGGTTTCTTTTTCAGAAAGGCTGTTCAGCATGAACAGATGCTGTTTCAGGATTCAGCCAGCTTTTCATCCGATCTAAAAGAATTAGTAACTGACGTTAAGGAAAATAAAAATAATTGTAAAGAACTACTGGAGAAGGTGCAATCGTTAGTTGAAAATACTGATCGCAGAAGTGAGGGCAGTTTGCAAATCAGGGAAACACAGATAAATGGCAGGTTACTCATATAATTTCATTACTTTACTTGCATATAATTATATAGATCGTACTTACTTCATTAAACTTATTTCCTGCAGACATGATACAGCAGTTGAAAAAAGACCGTGAAAATTTGGACAATGAGAAAGCTGAAAATAGAGAAACAATCAAAATGCTCGAGGCAAGGCTGAAGCAAATGACTTCGGTAATAATTTTATTACTCTTATGTAGTTTTTTTGAACATTTCTTGAGACAGCAGTAATTGTAAAATTTAAAAAAAAAAATTAAGAAAAAAACGCGGTCGACTGTATCGACGGTCGACCACCAGTAGCAATTAATTCGTGTTGTGTCGTTAACAGATGATCGAGGAGGAATCGGTTTCTCTTAAACAGAAGAGAATGGAGTTCGAGTTCGAAAAGGCAACATTCAGTAAGCAGACTGAGTTTGCCAAAAATGTACTCAAGAAGCAAGACGAAGAAATGAAGGTAAGTAATTACTTACCTTAATTATTTGTTTCTTTAAACACATAATTATAATACAATGTTTATTAAGATGCTGAGGGAAGATATCCAGAAAGAGTTTCAAGAAAAGATTGCGAAGATAGACGAAGAAAAGGTTAAAGCTGTGAAGGAGAGCGCCGCACTTGCTAAAGAAAAGTCTACGGTACAAAGTTTGAAACAAGAATTAGAAGTAAGTACTAGAAAGACTTGCCCAAAACATTTCCTGTTATCGGATCACTCTTAACTGATGGTTTTTTGATAGTAGAAAGCGTTAATCTATCAATCCAACGCTTTATTACAGAAAATGAAGGCAGAGCTTCAGGCCCAGTTAGAAGAGGTGTCTGATGAGCGATCCAAATTGAACGTCGAGAAACAGCAGATACATATGGAAGAACAAAGAATTATGGCCAAGTGAGTCTTACATTTAGATAAATGACAGAGTCTACGTGTTATGCGAATATTAAGAAATCGCCATTCGCATATTTTTTAACTCTTTATGATTTCAGGAGTCGTGACTTAGACCTTCTTGCAAAGACAGCAATAGAAAAACAAGCGCACGCTGACAAAAAATACTCCGAAGCGGAATTCATCCAACGCAAGTACGAAGAACGTATCCGAAGAATTCAGGAACACGTGGTTTCTCTTAACGCAAGAGAAAAACACGTCGCTAGAGAAAAGGTAGCTTTATCGAGAGAGAGACTGCATCTTCACAATGAGAGGAAACAAATTGAGAGTAGACAACAATGTTCCTTGTGCAGATCTTCTCAAATGCCTTACATGGAACCAAATTATACATTACCAGATTCTTTTATGAACATTCCAGTGTCTAGAGATTATAGGAGTGAAAATGTAACGACTGCAATGAATGCTATAGAGGAGGAAATGGCACATTTGTTGGGCAAGAACTTGAATCTGCGACATTGTGTTGGTATGGGTGACCTGAGCAACCATGAGGGACGGCATCTAAACGACGAGGCGCAGCCGAGGCAATTGCCGCCTGAGTCCATGCAAATGGAGTCGGGGCCGTTTAAGGTCAGTCAAAAAGTATGATAAACCATTGATTAAGTAGAATTATTTTATTTCGTATTTTATCTTCATTGGCCGTTTATGCCACTTCGTCTTTTGATAAAGGTGGTGTGAGAATGAATTAAATTTAATTTTCAAAAAAATATATTCTAACTTCATGGCTGCTCAAATAAAAGTAATTTTGAATAAAGTTGTAGATAAGTGAGGCCTATGTTCAGCAGTGGACGTCTTACGGCTGATATGATGAGGTCCTAAGATGCTACCCTGTGGAAACCCCGCGTAGATCAATTAAACTTTGGGAAATTACTACAAGTAGTTGTTCCGGGTCTGGGTGTTTGTGTATGTGAGTTTCTATGTAAACGCACTCACTACACAGGAGAAATTCCTAGTGTGGGACAGCGTTATATTTATAAAAAAAACTTTGGGTCTTTCTTAATTTCTTATATTAAATAGGAAATGTGTGTTCTGTGAGTGAGTTCGTTCAATACCATCACGAAAAAAAATGAGTGATCTTTGTGACCTATGTTTTTTTAATAGATTTATGTCCTTGCATTCCAGGATTATTTGGATCCAAAATTCATGATGTTACGTCTCGATGTTCAAAAGGTATTAAGTAATTTGGATCACACTAAAAAAGAAGATGCTGATTTGCCAGTGGAAGACGATAATGACGAAGATTGAGTGGATGTAGAAAATAAAAATGTAAGCGTCATCAAAATAAAAGACTGAACATGTATTAATTGGTTTAATTTACTTTGATGACTGTTATAGAACATCTTTTGTTGTTAGATTTATGAACAGTGTTATCAAAATGTACACAAATGCCTATATAGCTACATGCTAACTTATCTATAAATATTTCATTGTAAAAATATAGGTACATGATCTTTTCTTACTATTTAATTATTGTTTTAGGTACTAGGGTATGCAGTTAGACGTAATTTACAATTATGAATACACTCTTCGTATAATGGCTCCAATTAATTATTTATACATAACTACCTCAAAGTTACTTCCAATCAGAACATGTCGTATATTTTTATTTTTGTATGAAAATAGTTTAACACTGTTTGAAAGTAATTTTGTAGCAGCTGTAACTTATGTCGCATAGTTCATACATTTCTTATTCTTATAAAACATTATATAGATATTCTACGCACCCAATTTTATCATTCGCACAGTCTTTCACGAAAATTGCTTTAAGTAGTTACAAATAATATCTTTATGGACGGCCTGGCCTTGTCGTTTAAAGTATTACATTCTCTTATTTCGCACAGATCTACAATAATAAACCCAAATAAATTATATTATTACTTATTATTAACTGACAACTGCATACAGAAGCATACGTCTGAGATAATAACAAGGAACGATATTTTTTCTAAACCTTTAAAAATGCTTTACCTACTATACACAATATTTACAAAACATCTTATAATAATAACAACACCTCCATCGTCCTAGGTGTCAAAGGCATCATTGCAATTAGGAATTTCTTTTTATAAAAGTTATAAATCTATTTTTTAAGTATTGAAGACTATAGCTTTGCAAACAGGAAAGCCACTTATGATAATAATTTTGTTGATTATCTTTCTTATCACAGTAATAATATCATTCTACATCAAAGAAATTAATATAATTTTATAAGTTGATAATAATAAAAATTAATTGTTTTAACATGTCCAAATAAATTGATAACCGATTCAAAAATAACGAAAAATTAAAAATTATAATGTGCCAAAGATAGGGGAATTCTAACAATTATGATGTTATGACCTGCTGTCGCCCGGCGCCTTCTGGTATTTCACTTCTAGTAGCTGAGGATAGTTCTCTACGATGGACAGTAGGATTCCGTCGATGTAGTTCCTCAGTTGAACATTCACGTCTTGTTGTTCTTTTAAAGCTTTCTGTAACTGTAAGAAATAAATCACGATTATTATTGCTATTCGGGCTTCATGTCGAGTCTATTGATATAAATTGAAAAATCACACACAAGCGTTGTTTAAGGACAGTGTTGGTGCTCATGCGTCGTTCGTCTTGTTATAATTGGTTTGAATGATATGACATTATTGGATAGTATGAGGGCAAGCATTCCATTAATAAAGTATGAAAAAGGTACATATTCAGTCCCAAAAGTATGTCAAATTTTGTTAAAAAGCATGCAAGTTAGCGGTATTGTAAATGTAAAGGTACAGACATGCACAGTTAGTAAAAATTTCGTACCTTTTCCATCTCTATGCTGAGATCAGATTGTGTATCGTTACCATCGAGCTGCAAAAATGCATACATGACATATAGGCAATTGTTCTGCAAACGAGTCAGTCAGGCTTCATAAAAGCAAAGCAACGCGACAATATGTTGACAGTGAATGTTATGGAACTATATTGTATAATGTAAAACTTTCATTTAATGTGCGGCAGTTTATATCCTAACTAAAACATATAATAATAAATCAAGCCGAAAGCATAACATTTAGACTGATAAAAAAAGTAATAATAATAACTCAGTTGATAAACATTATATTTGTGGAGTTTCCTCGTTTTGTAAATGATTAAAGGCATATCGAAATGACTAATAAGGAAAGTCTGTACACTTGTGGAGTCAGTTTGTACTGAATTAGTAGTTGAATAATTATAAGAATTGAATTCAGTCAAAATTTTTAGGCAGATGGATGTTTCTTATGAAGTCGAAGAATATAGAGCAGTAATTAGTAAAATTAGAGCGAGCATACTGCTGGGTACTGGCTGGGTCGAAGGCTAAAACAAACGTGACGAAGCCAATGTCAAAACATGTTCATTGACCTTTATTTTTTCATGTTGGTCACCAGTCAAGGTCTTGACCAGGCGAAACCCTTGTTATTTCGCCTGGGAGCGGTAGATGTGCGAGTATTGAAATATGAACCCTCAGTATAGAAAGATAGAAACATTGAGGGCCATAAGCATTATGATCTTTGAAATGGTGTCGGACGTGACATGGTGGCCTTAGTACCCAGCTTTGAGTTGAATTCTCAAGACAATGAGTAATACTGTAAAGTGAGCACTATTTACCTCATCATCGCTCATCTGCGATAGTTCGTGTGCAAGTGAGTTGGTCCCGACCAGCGGGCCGCTGACTCCATCCAACAGGCTACGACCCTCCTCTACGCCGCGCGTCAGAATCTGTGCTTGTAACTCCTCTTGAGCTTCTGAAAGAGCTGGAAGAAAAACAGGATAATGTAGGAACGGACTGACCTAGCTTCATTATCAACCTCAGGCAATATCAAATGCTGACACGGTACTGGCATCCTCTATATGGAAGGGTGAGGTAAAATTTAAGGCAGTAGAGGGCCGATTTTGGATCATTTGAGGAAATGTCTTTGGGAATAGAAACGTAGTTCAAATTGTAAGTCATGCTCCAGAAACCTGCTACAGAGAAATTGACTGCGGTAGTCGGACCACTGAAATATGTGGCGTAACTAGATGTATATAGATAGCAACGCAAAAGTACAATACAAAGGCTGCAAGAGAATTCTTTTAATTTTCATTGTGCAATAAGATCACTGAATATTATTATGGCAATATCCCCCCAAGATCGCTAGACATAATTATACAGGGTGGTGATGACAATACGACAATAAATTTAACTTCGCATACCTCAAGACGTTCCTAATATACATACAAAAAATCATTTGAAAATATCAAGTGGTTTAGTCACAGGAAATTATTTTTCATTTTCAACATTTGCCACATGATGTATCTGATTTTAAGGAAGCACTAACAGGTTAACGACCGCCGCATCGGTAAACCATCAAAACATTAAAGACACGTTGCCAGCTCGAACTTAAAAATAAAACTTTCGCCAAATTTGATTTACTGAAAATTATACCTTAAACCAGGCCAATAAGAGTCTTAAAGAGTATCCTTACAGTTAGACAAGAAGATAACGCATGCGGAAGTGAATAGAAAAATTAGTAAGTGCGAAAGAGATAAATAATTTGGTTTGTTTGTACTTAATTTTTTGCTGAAATTTGAACCTATAAATTTAGGTCAGTGTGTCGCTAGAATCCTGTGACGATTCACGCGTCATCGCTTCGCAAGCGCACGAGTACCGCAGGACGTACCGCCTCGCAGCGCCTCCTCAAGTACCCGGCGCGTCAGCATTCGTGTATTAGTGATTTGTTAAGCGTTCTGTGGTTCTTTATCATAAGTTCGAAATCGGATGCTTTATTATTTTAGTGATAGGACACGTAACAGTTTAATAGGTATCGAGTTAAGTGTTAACAACTAATTATGTGGAGTTAAGTGAATTGAGTGAGATTAGTTCTTAGTTCTTATTGTGTTTTCGTGTTTTTTGTTTTGTTAGTATGTAATAATCAAGTAATAATCATGCCTGTTACTCCTACACAGCTTCGGAATACACCGACATGGTTTTAATTTAATGGCGGCTTTATCGAAAAAAGAAAAATTTTGTGACGTACTTAGCTAAGTGATTTGAACAATAATCCAGGTAGTGATTAATAATTTAATTAAAAAATAACCAGCGGATGAGAGTTGCCTGATTTTTTGGTGAATAGTCTGTGATTAAGTGTAATTGTTATACTGAACATTAGCCAAAAGATCAAGTCGCTACAGGCCTGCGTTGTTGCCGCTCTGACCACAGGTTAGTGAACCAATATTTTATAAATGGTGTTCTATTTCGTATTCAGTTTTATGCCATTTAGTTTGTTTGAAAAAAATTTTTTTTCTGTTTCGAGTTTTGGATTTTTTTGATAGTGTAGAATTATTCCTATGAACTAGTATTACGCGTGTTTTCATTTAATGTCGTATTGTCTTCTCCACCCTGTATGTAGTAGTTCAGTAGGAGACATTTGCATGCTATGATATGAGTCATTACTCCCGATTAAAAGTGAATGAAAATTAGCACCACAGATGTCGTGGCGCTATATAGGCTAATTGATAATTTGCGTGATACTTATATTTATTAAAATATGTAACTTTATTGTGGTCACATGTCTTTGCATGTTATTTCAATTGTTGGCACTTAGAACTGATATCATCAATATGTTTGCCGCATTATTTCAAGTGGATCGAGCACTTGATACTGTCGGTACAGGTTTGCTATTGATTATATCATATTCTAATATTGATGTATCATGTTTTGATCATTGTTACGGGCGGGAGACGCTTCAATTCAAGTGTCAAGTTACATTTTGTTTAATATTTTGTCAGCTACTGGCTACACCCATTCATTGTCCGAAACGGAATGCGGGTGTATTCATTGTTCTTGGCAGGAGCATCGATGAGTCTAATGGATGCAGTTTGCGAATTCGCAGAAAGTGCCTCTACTAAAGAAGATGTAGTATCAGCCAACGCTAGATTTCTTGGTTTCAGTAATACAAACATCCAGTCTGGAGAATCGCAAGTGTTTGTTGCATGGAGGACTTAAATTTGAGAAAGTACTCAAGACGAGAATCTATACGTACTTTTGTTCTGCGTCCGGAGCAGTGTCAATTCCTTCCTGAGCTCATCGAGGCGGGGGTCGGGAGGTGGAGGCGGCACATCCCTCAGTCTCTGCAGCTCTTGCTTGGCAGTCGCCAGCAGTGCGTTGGCTGCAATAGCAGCATCTCTTTCCCTTCGCTCGGCTTCACGTGCGTTGTTTAGTGCAGCGGATAGTTCTGCCACTTGCTCTTGAGCTTCGCGGTGCGCCCGCGCTGCCGCTTCTGCATTCGCTCTGAGCGTTTCTGCTACGCCACGGAGTCGACCCACCTAGGATAGAATGTTGAGTTATAGCTTATTTTCCCAATTTATAGCGACACAATATGAGATTATACAAAAGTCGTCAAAGAAAATGAAAGAGTACCTGCAAGTACTAATGTACTACTAGTAATGCAATGATGAAAGCTTATGGCAATTTGAATGTCCCAAAACACAACAACATTTCTATATCACAATAGACGACTCGGTGCATAATAATTAATAGATTTAAAAAATCTAAAAACCCACGTTTTTAAATGTCCTAAGAATAAGAAAATAACCCTACGGGGTTGAGAGAGGGGCCACTCAAAACGTGGGGGCGTATATTATTTAAGGAATTATTTATGGGATATATTTACATGACGTGTATATATCGTGGGTGTAACTTGCAAAGATACGCCCCCACGTTTTGAGTGGCCCCTCTCTCAACCCCGTAGGGTTATTTTCTTATTCTTAGGACATTTAAAAACGTGGGTTTTTAGATTTTTTAAATCTATTAATTATTTTATTATTTTTATCATTGTTCATCGGGTTTGAAGCTACCCTGAAAATTTCAGCCTGCTAGCTTATCGGGAAGTGCCTTAAAGCCTGTCCGCCATCTTGGACGTCCGCCATATTGGCCATATTTAAGTCACATGAATATTTTTTTCGCATTTCTCACAGCAAACCCTTTTATTTGATACCCATATCATGGGGGTGGGTTTCAAACAGCCAGTCCGCCATCTTGAGGAGGCCGCCATATTGGATTTGTGATGACGTTTCTTAGCTAGTCATGTATTGTCATCAGAACTCAAAGCGTGCACAAAATTTCAGCCTGCTAGCTTATCGGGAAGTTCCTCAAAATTGAGTTGCAAAAGTCCAACCGGAACGACAAACAAACAAACAAATAAACAAACAAACAAGAAAAGTGAGTGTATAAAAACGTGGGAAATAAAAAAGTGAATGTAAATAAATAAACTTTATCTAGTAGTATCAATCAGTCTGACCTTGATATACTAGATGCAATATTAATAAATGGGCCGTAGATAAAAGATTGGCTTATCTTTGCATAAATCATAAATAACGAAAATGAGAAAAACAGTTATTGTGCGCAGTTCATATGAATGTTTGTTCCTGTAATACTTGTGAATGAAATGCTTTTTCATTCACAAGTATTACAGGAATAAACTGAAAGAATATTTGAAGATGATAACTATGGTATAGAAATCATGATGTTCAGTCCACTATTTCTAAAAGAAGCTTTTGTACCATTGCTATTAGGCCAAAAATGACAAGGGTAATAGTCGATGATTTCACATCTTTTGTGAGAAACCTGCTTCTTAATTTTAAACATTTCTACATTCTCTCACCTCTTGTTTAAGTTCAGATGCCTCAGCTTCTGCAGCACCAAGCCTGTCAGTGATGGCCGCCAGTTGCGTGTCACGGTCCCTCTCGACGCGCGATATTGCCTCGCGACTGCGACGCTTCTCCTCAGCGACGCTCTCCTCACATCGACACTCAATCTGCACATTATCCACATTTTTATTATACATCATGTTAGTAAGGAGATCATTAACGGAATAGATACGGGTAATGACGACTAATTGGACAATTATATTGATACAGAACTTTCTTTTGTAAGTAGATGATCTACTGCTGAGAAATCAGATCCGTTTGCTTAATGAGAAGTTTGATTTGACATCTTAGTTAAAGCAGTAGTAGCAGACTTAGTAACTATGATTGAAACAGACTTAGTAAGCACTGATATTATAGTTTATAAGGACAGACAAGTTATAGAGAGAAGAGCTACAGTAATGCGATAATTATAGTTGTTCCATGGTCAATTAGGAACAATAGATAGATAGTGGGCAGATGGTATGCACAGAATGCTACTGACGAAAAAATAGGGTATCAATATCAGTACCTCTCGAATCTGCTCGTCGAGCATGTGTACTCTTGCTTGGAGTACCGCGTTGTCAGCCTTCGCCCTCGCGTAGCGCTCGTCTGCCGTGCTCTGAGTGTCTGCCAGTGATGTCACCTGCTGCTGCAATAGCTGCACCTGCCAAAGACGGACGACATTGTTATTTTGAACGAGAATGAGAAACTTGGAAAATTATGTCACATAGAGGAATGACTATGAAGTGACTGTGTTTAATGTTAACGTTGCTAAGACTCTATTATGCTCAAGATTGCAATTATAATTTATGAACCCGCAAAGACATATTATCGAAGCGAGAAACGTTATCTTCATTACAGTACTTTTTAGGGTGATAGATTTCTAGATGATGACAAGCACACTGTAGAAAACAATAAAATGAAGATATGAAATCACGTATCACCTTCCAAACAAACTAATATTGCAATAGATGATAATGACCTTTTCCAAAACGCTGAGAAACTACCGAATAAATAAGATAGCGCAATATTTAAACGAGTTAGTAAAGCTGAACAATATTTACATTTCGCCCGTCATACTGCCCGTTACTGTAGATTTAGACAAATATGTGGGTTTATCGATATCAATATAAACATAAAATGGGCTCGATATTGAGCGATAACGATGCCAGTAAGCGTTCACTATGCCACGCACTAGTGCCCACAAATGTTAGCATTAATGGCTAGAGACGTATTTCAAACTGTGACCGTTGAATACAAATCGATTAGGATCTCCAGAGACCCAATGTGGTTCACAATAGTTATGTAAGGCAGGTCTAGAATTCGTATGGCTAACTATAATCGCGTGTTAGTTGGCCGCGTTTAAATTAACTGGAGTAATGCTCCAATCTTGCTACTTCATGTAAAACTTAACTTTCGCGTGACCCGTCATATACTTATGTATAGTCTTTAGTAAAAATTAGTTTTTATTGACATAATTATGTGCATGTTTGTGGTCATTAGCGACGCGTGAATTTTTATTCCTCTGTCAACTGTTTCGCTTAAATTCATTAACATAGCCGTGATCAAACGCGTTCTCATTCTGTTCAAACAAATCGTTTACGTTACCACTACCACTCTGTTGATTTACTATTCTCGCGGCTGCCAACTAGTACCAGGTGCTGGTTTTCTATAAATATTATGTATGATGCATGGCCTAGAATAATTTAAATCTTTATGAAGGTCTAGGTTGAGGTGACAAACGGATACAATCAAACAGATGAGCACACACATCACGTACTCTGTAGGCTGTACGAGATCATACTGCGGAAAGACATTTCGCATGGGTAGCGGTGTCAGTTGAGCATGATGAAGAGACTGTCAAGGAATTGATTAGAGAGATTTTATCACGGATGTTAAGTCATAAATTGGATAACCTACATAGTACAAAGAGATCCAAGTAATCATAATGTCAACTTTAATTAGGTGTTCATCATCAAAGCAAATTCGTCCCTGAGACATTTTCCGAGTACTCAACTGAATCTGTGTCTAATTTCAGATAGTTAGTCGGATCACTTGCGCCGCTAGTAATGATAAAATTACGAGTTAATTGATTTCTACATCGAGTTCTTCGTAACTAGGCATATTTTATTATAGCACAAAGTACTCCGCCTTTAACCGTGTTCTATTAGGCACTTAATTGATTTCATTTCAAATCATGGCAGCTGGAAAACTGTATCAATGAAATGATTACACTGATTTGCAAAATTTTAATGTCAGTATGTCAAGGATTTATTTATCTTCAAGATAAGCCTTTATGACTTGGTCTTCTACATACATTTTGGGAACACCAATGACTTTCATATTGAAAGGACTCTTGATAAATATAAATATTTAGCAGTATATTCAGTTGTATTGTTCTCTTTCTTTGCTTTTTCTCCGAGTGCTGGTGAATCAACGAGTAAATATAGACAAATGATCATTGAAGCGTTATTCAGGAGAGCAAATGGTAATCGTTTCGATGAGCTCTACTGAGCCTCAGTCAGTCACGAAGGAACATCAGATTCTATGTATGTATGCGCACATTCCTACCCACTTGCAATATTTTATGCTTGGACGAGTCTATTGTATCCGTAATTAACCTATAGATCTCAAACAGGTTCAGGAACGGCACTCGTTATGAAAACCGAGCACAGATTTACGGTAATTAAATTTCTTCGACAGTAAACTTTCAAGAAAACTTGTTTCTTGTGTAATCATCACCTGTTAGTATGAGGTACAATTTGTACGACAAAGTGAAATTAAAAGTTTACAAAACGTAATTAATTCTAGAGCAGTGGATAACTTTCTATCTGGACAATTCGTTAAAACTTTAGGAAAGTTAAATGTCCAAAACCTGGATAAGGACAGTGATAGATGAGAAAGGAATAAAAGAGGAGCAGTGAAAACGCTACATTGAGGACAGATACTATGTCCCTTGTATCTCATGAAATAAGTTATGTAAAATTAATAACAATTTCGTGCAAGTTGCAGGAAGATGCGCATCAGGAAGAGATAGATACGTATACAAACGTGTCAAGTAGTCGCATGAGCGATGATGGCGTCCGACGTAACATATTACATGACCAATAAGTTGATTTTAATCATGGTAAACTGTTGAAACAACCAATATTACAGGATACTTAGTATCATCAGTTTATGATATTAAGTAATCAAACGCACAATAAAGGCATAAATTCCGCAAGTAGGAATACAATTGCACATTCTCGTTGTGAAATTGGTGAACAAAATGAATTTCAGTGAACCAACAATATTTTCCTTTTAAAATATAGGTGGCTATGCAGAGATAACAATAGTTTTCCTTGAGCTTGAATAACTACAGAGTTATTATACAGTTGGAGTAGATAATTAAAACTAAAACTTATTGGCCAAAAGAACTAGCTCAATAAGCTTTTCTTTATTGAGTGACTCATGAAGAGTCGACATTTAAAGAGCGACTCATTGATACAATTTAATGGACAGCGTCCGTGAAGAACAAGAATTTATTATTTGTGGAGTGGAGTAATGTTCCCTGCTGCGTGTCCGCCATGTGAATCATTTTCAGTGAGTTGTTCCATGAGTGTCACTGTTATTTCAGTCGCAATTTTATGAAGATTATTAAAACTGTATGTTATTTTTTAATATTTATAATTTGAGACCACGGTTACTGGTTCTTCTACTACTTTTCCGATAAAACATTAATTATAGTATTGAAATAGCTTCTGCTGGCAGCGAAATGTTACAGATATAAATAAAAAGACGTATTTCAAGTTCTAATTTTTAAATCATTATGCAGACTTCACGGCTAGATCAATCAAAGATTCCATTCAATCGACTTTCACAAGACTGAGTTGAAAGAATGAAAGAATACTTACAATCAAAATAACTAGAATAAGTAAGAGATATTACAAAAAATAACTTCAGCGATATTGAACGATGATGACGCATTGATCGCTTCATCGATCAACAGATTCATCATTCCAAGATATTTTATCTCGTTTTTTCAATTGTGTTAATGCGTATTGACGGATTCGAAGATATTTTTAAATGATCATGGAAATGCCTACAACTTGAATGTTTTTACTGCAGTTTTAGATAGCAATAATTTTTTGTAACTGTGTGTAATGACAACATATCAATTATTTATGCTGGATTTATCATAATTATTTATACTGGATATAAATTGCATGCACGTGAAGGTGATTTCGATTGATAAAGAAATAAATAAAAACATTGAAAGTTTTGATAACGACGATTTATTTATCAAGTGATAAAAAATCGTAACTGCTAGTAAAACGTTAAGCTGCTAAACTTATCCCATAAGTACAGGAGAAACAGCAAATATCGTCAAGGAGAGAAACACTTGTAATCGCTGTGATCTTTTACTTAACGTTTGGGTTTCTGGAATTAGCGAACATAAATGTTATGAGTGCTTATGAGAATTATGAAAGTAAAAGAAACTGGAATCATAAAAGTATACTTATACGGTGTATGTAGAAGTAGAAACTGATAGTGCAAGAAATGTTGAATGAAAAGTTGAAGGACGTTGATCCATAACTATTTTCTCCCTAGCAGAGGCAAGCGAAAGAAATGTGGAGACGGCGATTAACAACACGCAAAGTGAGGTGAGTTTACCGTGGGTAATCAATTATTAATTACCGAGTGTGAAATGAAGCTAGAGCCAATAGTTCAAGCAGAGGAATCTGCTAAGATACAATCAACAGCTGATGAATTTGATGACCTTATTTCATAAAGGCTGCCTGGGAGTAATTGAGTAAACCACGTTAATATGAAGTATCTTTAATAAAAAAGAAGCAGATGAGAAGTTTCCACGCGAAGTGAATTACCTAGACAATATAAACATGTCATTAGTGCGATGTAATTCTTCACAACGTGATGTAATTCATCAAACCATGGGAATCTTGTGATGATAGCATAAGTTCTGTAAAACTTTAGTTTTTGTGGATCTTAATGTGTTTTGTATAGGAAATTAAACGCTATGATAGACGACTTCGTACTCGTAATTCTGATGCCAGTTTGGATATAATTTGAAGAATTTTACAAAATAGTAAATGAACGGCGTTTTTATTTTCCGTGAAACAAACTATGCATAAGCAGCATAATGAAAGCTTTTGGCTTGTATTCGTGATCTTCATTATAATTATATTTTCTGCTGGTAAATCTGGGACGAGGTGGATGATGATTCACGATGGTTGCAAATAAAGTTGGAGTGTGTAGTCCCGGTTGATGACTCGCATCCTCATGGTCCCGGCTCAGCGCAGTCTGATTTAGAATTGTAGAATTTTCTAATAACCATATTTTCATAGAACGTTGTCTGATTTAAATCTTTTAAAAGGGATTGCGTACATCGCCGATTACAGTTGAGAAATTTCAATTTAATTCGTCTCTGTCAATAAAAAAAATACTCAGAACTTCGAAAAGTACCAAAAAATACCGAATTTAATTTACAATAATTTGCAGTGACATAACTCATTTAGCTACGGCCTCATGGGAAAAGTGAAATGAATCGTCTTTAAAATGTAAAGCTGCATTGCAATATATCGGACTTTCGATCGGAGCGAAGGTACTCTCGGTTTTACTTTGTTGAACCGCGCCTGCGCAGACTGGTTTCACTTCGCTGATGTGCTCGAGTTTAAGACTAGCGTAGATCAATTGTCTTGTGATTTGTAAGAAAGCAATTTATTTTGCATTTATTCTTATTTCTTGAAAATTGTTGAAAATCGAATGTATTGGCTGCTTTTCTTTATCAGCTCACGTGTTTTGTCCTTTATCTAATCGATGGGGGAATTACAAATTAGTATACCTAACCTTTCATAACATTATTAGATATTATCTGAGAGCTCTATCAAAAGGCTACATTTCGTTTCAAGATATTTGAGTCTGAGAAAGGAGTACATCGTGACTTGTGAAGAATCTAATTAAAATGTGGATACTAACATAATATGCAGCAGTCACAACAAATTCGTGACACGCATGGTGGTAAAGAAAGTTAAGTTAGAGAAATTAACAACTAATTTAAACGAGAACTTGATAATTTCTCGAGTTTGTTTAAAGACTCAAGGAAATAATAACATAAATGAAGAATATGAAGAACAATAACCATAATGAGAAAGCTCATAAACCTAGTTAAAGGAATAATTTGGACTCGTAAAGTCGTAATAACGGACAGAAAACATTAAGATTACTTAAGCCAGAAGACAAAGGCAAGTAAGTCAAGTAGCATTCGAAAGATAAGTGGATGATGAATGAGTTCAAACACAGAGAATGAACTTAACAATTAAGAAAAAGCAGAAGCTTAAGATTTTGATGGCATTGTTCCTAAAATAACGAGGATTTACAAACAGTGTAAGTCTCAGAGATAAATATGTATCTACTTTGTTTAGATTTCCTAATGCTTTGCGTGTTTCTGTACAGGGCTAGCTTAAAACTAGTTGGGTCTGTTTAATCTAGGTCTTGACGCAAGTGCAGCTTTTCAATGTCTATAAGTATAATGTCTATTGTTAATCATACTGGTCTATCAAGGTATTTATTTAGTATAGTAACCTGCAAGGCTGCAACTATCGGTTTACTGAGAAAATTGAGGGAAATGCGACAGGTACAAAGTTCCGAATAATCTTACGATAGATGGACCATGACATATCAATTTATCGATAAGGTTAATAAAGAGATGAGTAATAAGTTACATTATTAATTACTATAGAGACAACGAAAAATCAACATTTAGAGGTCATTACCGATAACCTTAGCAATTATGTCCGTGATGAACGGACTTTATCTCAAAATTGTTGACTGAAATACTGAGATCATCGCTCATTTGGACTGTCAAGATAAGTAAGATTTAGTTTAAAGCAAATATTTCGTAACACATAGGTATTTCTTGTCCAACTACTTTGTTTTTTGGACACACAAGAAATATTGTGGTTATAATTGCGGGTCGGTCTATAAAAATCGATGTTTCAGAACTTATACCGCAAGAGAAGTAACAGGTTGGTTAGTAAAACCATGATTATTATCGTTAAGTGCAATCAATAGGCACTTTAGTTGAATAGCAGGCGGAGTGAGTGCTCGTGACTTCCTCGAGTGAACATATTTTCTGTTGTATGTTGTCTCGCAACTTTCCACCGTTTGTTAACAACGATTGCTTCGCCTCGGATGGATATTTGCGAGTTGACGGTCGGTTTCGTTCAATTACCGTCGCCCCGTGAACGGTTTCAGATGTCATGTGTCTTTCTGTAATAGGCGATAGATGAAGGAAGCTTGTATAGTAAGATTGACAACATAAGATTTATTGCTTCCGATTGTACCGAGTCAACATATTGCGCATTCATGTGAGATAGGAGATATTGTAGATAGAATTTGAATGGCTGATGGAAAAACCACTCTCCATATACCAGACACTTGTTGGAACTTGGTACACGAAACGGTCAAATCATTTTGCTGTTATCGCACTAATGTTCATGTTTACTACTGCTATTGGCTGTACACAGAACAATTAATTTATTGCAGATATAAAGGTTAACGTCCGAAGCGTCGGGCGGCGCCCCAGTTAAATAATGACAAAGTATTGGGTCGTGCGGTGGTAACGTATTGTCCTAGTGTCCGTACCGGTGTTACCGGTCAATCGATATGCACTCACTATGACACGATATCGGTAACGGTCAACTGTAACAATTGCGTCCATTGATTGTTCTGATTGTTTGATAATTAGTTCTGACCTGGCAATCATAACAGATTCTAGAACAGCGGCACAAAACATTGTTGAAAGTCAAATATTTTGGAATTTGCGTAATAGTAGACTTAAGTATAGTAACAAATAACATTGGTAGGACAAGAATCCCACCCTGTTATTTGTTATAGTATTAAGTCTGACTCTAAGCAGTGTTCTATCTAATGGCATTAGATATAACACTTTTTACAAAATATGAGTAAAAATTATAGCTAGCAAAGAAATAAAAACGGCAGATCTCAGTCTTAAATATAATTATTGAAATTAAGAGAATTCGCTACTGACTCTACTAAGTACTTGATTAACTAGATGATGCCTATAATTTAAACAAGAACAATAACAAGATGTATTAGTGAATATTTGAAATGTAAACGAATACCAAATTAAAGACGATTAAAGCATTTTAGGTTAAACATCGCTAAACGCAATGCAGATAAATAGTTACTGCGAAAACGTTTGAAGCTTGTCCGCTAATTTACCGCATTCTGTTTAAAGATTTACGATATGAAATTGTTGGCGAAAGGGAATGCAACTGGCAGGTTCATTTAGTTTTTTTTTCAGCAATTCAGCTCAACTCTTTTGAAATTAGAATGTTTACTTATCCGTGAGTGGACCAGAGTTGGTCACGAATATGTAGCTGTTTCAACTAGCTTTTAAGAAAAAAATGAAATCAGAATGGATTGATATCAGAACAAAATATGTTAATTAAGACATTCATAATGTTTATGTCATAGTCAAGAATATGTTGGCACGAAAACTGCCACATTTCTTTCGGAATCAACGCATCTATAATGAGCCTAACTTTTGGCCTAGTGCGCGTATGCGTACAAATGATAACTTGTTGCTGTAGGTCCGTGCTTTCTCGGTCTACTGGCATTTCTATTAATAACGGAATTCACAATCGTGTTTTCAAATGTAGGTTCAGGAAGATTCGTATTGGGAAGTAAACATAAATATTCGCACGCAATGCTAACCTAATTATCATTTGCACATAATGTATTCTGGACGTGAATCGTCCATGACACAGTTCACGAAAATGGAGTTACATCAGACCGTAGAAAAATTTATTCTGGGCAGGGCTAGACAACCAGATCCTTAGTTGAACAAGCCCTTTCAAAATTTAGAAGGGATAAACTACTGGAGCTACGAGAATTGATTTGCATGAGTTTGTGCGAATACATTTCAAGCTTCCGACAGAACACGGAACTGCAAATATTATGGAGTACCAAATGCACCAAACGGCCAATTTTAATTAAAACATCATTGTTATAGAACGTCATTGTTCTGTAATTACATGTAATAGAACACATTATGCAAATTGTAGCTAAACATGGTGACTTCGTAACATGCCAGGATGCCTTTCTCAACAGCGATGAGGAATTAATTAAACAACAGTATTGTTTCTAGCGATACTCTTTTCTACTTACAATTTTGCGAGACTGTTGTTTGTAAGCAACCTTTCATCTGATTTAAATTGAGGTTCATTAAATTTCTTTTTAACGTTTGAAATAGATACTTGTTACAAGTGTTTTCCTAGGTTATGTTTTGAGATTTAAGTTATCACGTATATCTAGTTCTTACAAGACAACTTTAAAAAATTTAATTCCTGGAACCTATTCAAAGATATCATAACACTCAAAGATATGCTATTGATAAAGTTACAATCTAAAGTAATCTTAACTTGCCATCATCGATAAAACTGCAGGGCAATCGAAGGAAATGTAACGTATCGAGTACCAGGGCACCAGCAGTAACGAACAGTTTGATCAATGAACATAATGTTCAGGCAGAAATGATCGCGTGACACTTGTGAACAAATCAAAGGCCGCGATGGCACGAGCAGGTCGAGAAACTTCAAACGGTGAAGAAAGAATACTTTTGATTTCTATTGATCATCGTAGTTTGCGGCAGAGGCGTATCGGATGATACCGGTACTCTACTTTGGAGTGCCAATAGAATCATTAAATGCAATGTTAGAAAAAACGATCTCAGTTTTACACAAAATTAGCTATTAATTTTAATAAATACACTTTCTATTATGATAATGATGAGTTCTCTTTATTGAGGATGTAGATTAATGAGACGAATTACGCAACAAAATTGAACAAGAATTTCATAGGTGATTTTGTTTCCCAAAATGTATTTTTAGAAATTAAATACTTGATGGCAATCCAATTTTCTTGGATCCGCCCTTTACGGGAAAATTCAGAAGTAACGCAACATTTACGTATTTGGAACAGGAATGAGTAATTCCTTTGTCAATCAAATGCCAGGAAAAAACATGTGTTTAATGATGTTGTATGCTTGACGTCATTATTGACGATCGACTACGTCTAGTAAATAGAATTCAATGAGACACATACTTGTCACCAATTCTGTTAATTAACAATGTTAGAATTGCCTTATATGGTCCCGGTATGGTCACAAAAGCTGCTAGTGACCACAATTCCAAAGGTCATAGAAGAACTATACAATAATAAATCTAAACAATGCTCACTTGATCGGACAAATTATCGCACCACTGATGCGCTGCAGTTTTCTTCCCACCGTTCAGGCCATTTGCCAGGTGAGGGGTCAGAGGTCCTCCAGTAAACAAGTCCTCCGTGAGACTCGTGTCGGACGTTATCCTGCCTCTGACCTCCGGTGGGGGACCCTGCGGGCCCACAAAGTCGAATTGACCGTCCCACATGTCATACTCCAACTCCAGACTATCTTCAACCTCAATTTGTTCACCCATCGTGCCTCTGGACCGATTGAACAGACCCGATTTAAACATTTAAGATCCGGTACTATTATCTTTGGATATTTTACAATATTGCATTGAACTAACTTAACTTACACATTAACTAAACACTATTTCGAAACTTGTAGTTTGACTTTAGTAGATTAGAATAATTTCGTTCCAAATAAAGCTAGAATTCTAATGGCACACTTGATTAGTGATAGTTCTTGCGGTTCTCCTGTTCTAATACAATTATGAAACTTCACATTCACGTAACACCAATTACAGGCAGTTAATCACACTGTGTCACATCTTTCACGTAAATGGCTTCACTATGATTCCAATGTATGATCTCCCTGATCAGTGTCACCACAGAAATCCTTTAATTGTCGTCGTAAACAAGTATCAAAATATCAGGCAACAGGAGACTCCGCCGAAGTCGATTCAAAATTTTCGACGGTTGCACTGACATCCTTTTCGAAACGACGAATTGTAAAAAAACACGGTTGAGATATTTAAATTTCTCTTGGAATGTTAATTTGTGTACTATCGGTATCGAAGTATATGAACCGAAACTTGAAAAGTCATGCGGGTACGTGAGGTTGGCACAGTATCGCGTTGGGCACTAACCGGCGCGCAGCGCTCGGCCGGCGCGCCCCTCCCATTGACACGACATGATTATCAGCCGGCCGAGCCACCGCGCCATACAAATAAACTTTATTCGCTCCCTGCACATATGCACAGCCGTCTGATAGATAGCTCAGAGGCAATAACCCCTTTCATAAGCTCCCCCAGTCTGGTTGCATCTCGTAATTTTACGGGCGAGGGGCCATCATGATTGCGTCCGACTTTGCCAGATGGAGAATGATTGAATTCAACGAACGATCATCAAGACTTTGTTTTATTGTTAAATTATTAACAAAGTCATTTCAAGTCACATTGTGCATAGTTATAAAGGAATTGTAATTACAAGTCTTGAACATGGGAATGTAGTAGATATAGCTAGTGGAATTGGTACTAAAAATATGGTAAGAGAATCATATGACCTGAAAACTGAACCTGATAATCATAATTCTAAAGCAGAGAAATTGAAGAAAGTTAAAACTGAAAGTGAGAAGCAATAAGATATAAAAAACGAGAAATCATTAAGTGCACTCCATAGATGTTACCGGCTTTTGCAATCATGGAATGGCGGCGCATTATTGTGCTTTACTTGATGCCTATTTGATTACTTGAGCGGTCAAGATATAACAGCAGTAAATACGCAAAATAAAACAAAAACAGAAACACGTAAATCTACGCATGACATTCAATTAGAACTGTTTGTTGATTTTTAAAACGATTGACCCGAAATCAACAGTTGAAAAAAAAAAGATGGCATGGTGTTTGTTGAGATAGATTACAAATTGCTGAACTAACTTAACAGAAATATAACAAAGATGATTTAAAAATAACAAAAATAAGTTATTTAATAGAATAGTGAATTGAAATGAGGCTATTGTTCACACCGTGTGAAATTCGTGCTCGGAAGTTTGAATTGGATACCATTGCCAGTTCTATTTAACGGGTTACAGAAACTGTGAAGTAATCATTTTAATCTACGCAGAAATTCAGAGCCATTTATGAATTTCTTTATTCAGTTGTCTGATCTTTTTTTGAAATTGAGATAGAACCGTTACAATGAAAGTATCAAAGAATCAACTTCGGAATCTTTGGATGAGTTGCTACTGAGAGATATGTGTTAAGAAAATTATAAACATGTGGATCAATTAATTCGTATATGTATACAGGATGCAGATGTTGTATGTTGTTTTAACTTGTACTGCGTTGCCTGTTCGTTTAGATTGTATTCGACTGAAACTGGTTGAGAAGTGGTGAAAATAGAAAAATAAGAATTGTTGCCTTCGAGGCCTTTATATCGCGAGCCCCTGGGTCTCATAATACGATTGCGACTAAGTCAGTATCATGATATTCATGATACATACCCTTCATTATTTACACAAAAGTGTGCCTCGAAATTTCACTTAATTAATCGGTTATTGGATCTCTGACGTAACAACAAGATTAAAAAAATAATTAAACTTTACGCAACACGCACTATTAGGCACGCTGCTGTCGAAAGCCAAACAAAGGGTTAAAATATTCTCATATTGAAAGAAATAAAAAATTAACTCAATTTTATTCAACACAGTTAACAATTGACGGAACAATGCGATCTAATACATTTTAATACAGTTCATACAAGCGTGGCAAATAGTAGCGAACAAAGTAAACGCCACTCATAAATAGAATCAGCACAAAAACTTAATAATTCTACATCAGGGTTGTACAGAAATCATCATCATCATCATCTCAGCCATAGGACGTCCACTGCTGAACATAGGCCTCCCCTTTAGATCTCCACATATACCGGTTGGAAGCGACCTGCATCCAGCGCCTTCCGGCGACCTTTATGAGTGTACAGAAATAGCTCAGGGAAATATCTGTCACTTTCTCTTATAGTTTCATTATGGTAATGCTGAAACGTACTGAAAAAGCGAAAGTTTGAAGTGTTTATTGATCATTAGTATTTTATTGATGGACATAACTCACAATACCGATGAGAGTGATGACATTCTAATAGTTGTTGATTGTATTGCAACGACAGACAAGTTTCAATTTGTTGGATTTTCTGCTCAACTTACAACATCAGTACTTACTATTTCTTACGTAATGTATAAGATTATTACATAGGTAAAGCTATAAGTATTTGCAGGATAATTCTGTAGTTGCTATCTAATGTTGTAGAAATACCCTATGAATTCCATCAAGTACAGGATTTTTTTCTTACGCACACGATTCTGATGATAAATGTAATAACAATGTTAGAATCATAGTTTACCTGATCCCAAATCAAAACATGAACTGAGTTTTTTCCTATTCTAGGTAAGTTATAAAATAATTGTGATGTTATTTTCCTGTCTCCCGATTCAAAGTAACGTAAAATTGAATCAAAATGATTTCAGTGAGAAACGAGTTAAATAAAAATAAAATATCGAATTGTCTTGATTTATTGGTTTAGTCATTGTAGAAATTGACATATTTCATGAGCATGACATAGATTTTGTTTATCAGCAAGCTGATAAAATATGACGACGAAAAATTAAATTATTTAAGAAAACTTTCCTTCTATTCAGTGCAAGATATTGGAAAGGTATAATATTTACAATGTATGTAGATATTATTGTTGTTACATACCAATATCTTGCCATTGAACACGCAAATTATCTTTGTCAAGTTTTAATTAATAGTTTTTGTGACATTGTCGCAATTTGTGCATGGGAAACTTAATAATTACATGAATAGATTGATAATTATCACTATCTAGAAATTTCTCTTTTATGTTTCCTTAAAGTTTTACCTGGGTGGTTATTTTATGGCTCTATCTAGCCAACGTTATGTTCTTTATTATTTTCTCATAATTGGTATTTTTTTATCTAAAGCTTTTATTATTTTTAAATACGTAGTTAATAATAACTTGTTTTTCAGTTTTAGCTGTTGCATGTCAATCAAAAATGTTCGAATATTTTTTTACATCAGATATTTATTACTGTTCCACAAAAAATGTGTCATTGTTTGTCATTTATTCACGGTTCTCGTTATGGCTATCTAGATATAACAGTAAGACAGTACCTACTATGGATTACTGTTGTATTTCGTTTATCGTTGATTCTCATGCAACATTCAAGTTTCATTCGGAATTCCCCGTTACTCATTTATTAAAAGATTAGTGAGGGACGGAGGGGAAAAGTCGGAGGGTGGTCAAATAATAATGGGATTGTACGCCAGTAAACGCGAATATTCGAAACACAATGGTTATTTTCTTGTTGAACATATTTTAGAACATTTGGTGATGGATCGATGGGAGGTCCGCAGTTTCGTGCTTCAATTACAGAAACCAAGCTATTGCTAAAAGAGTTTTACACACAGTAAATATCTAGTGAGCGATAGTAAAAAAATAATACAGATCAGTTCTTAAAATAGGACAAACAACCCAACAATGTGTTATCTAAACATAAGACTATTAATACTCAAGATAAACATGCAGATGCTAATGACACTATAACAGCAGGCAACAGTTCTTGCTTCGTTTCCGCACTCGGTGCCGCTTGGACGGCAGCAGACGACCTCGGGACAGTTCAAGGTTAAACTTCACCACAAATAAAACACTGACCGTGTTGATGAACTTCATAACGACAGTATTATTAATTTTGCTGTAGAGAAACTAGAGCAGGGGCAAATTTTATACAAAACATAACAACTTTAATAGTTGTAGAAGATGAAAATAGAAATGAAGACACAGTTTAGGGTAGTTCTTCGAAATTCGATTCTTTGACTGATTCATATGGTCAAATTTTAATTTCACTTTCAGCTCAGTAACACATGTTCATATGAAAATAGATATTCCAAATAACATATATTTGTATGAGGGACTCGTTTTTACAAAGTAGTTTTTAAGATATTTACGTTTAAAAATTTAGTGCCCAGATGAATCAGAATTTTATACAGATGAATCAGGAACAGAAATAAAAATGAAAAACTTTAAATAAAAATAGGCTCTGTATTAAGAAAATAATCAAAATATTATAACATCAATAATATTTTTTTTATAAAAACAATTATCAGTGATCATATCAAGGAAAAAATCTGGTCAATTCAACAATAAAATTCTTGTTTTTCGGAATAATATTTATACAGAAATAAACTTACAGAAAAGCGGAAATTTTGTTATAAATAGGTACCAGATAGTCATTTTAATGCTACATTATAATATTCTCTCAGTTTACTTTGGCTTTTTCTCCCTTTCTTTTCAAATGTAATTATTTTAATTTCCACGCAGCATACTCGTCTGGATCTTTTCTTATTTTCCAATTTCCATCCTAGAAGGATAAAAAATTCGTACGTTCTATGAGTCTCTTTTTCTCTTTCTTTTCTACTGTTGATAGTGGCATTGTTGTGAACTGCAATATCAAAATAAAAACAAACAGATAGAGTTTGAATTATGAATAAATACCGGAGAATAATGTCAAAATTGTCTCACACACACTCTACTGACTTGTAAAAGTAAAATAACGTAACAAAAGTGTTCCTTTCTTGCTGGAAAATGGGAAAACTAATTTATTTTCAGATTCATATGGGCTTTTGAACATATCAATCAGGCACAGATGAATCATGATTATGCCTAAAATTATGCTTAACTCATAATTCATAAAGACTTCAGTATTGTCATTTTTCTACACGAATCTATAACCCAAAGGCATCACACGAAACTCAGATTAAAGTCTTAAAACAGCAAAATAAAATTAATAAATTAGGCATTGTAATCAGCAAGGTACCTAAACCAAGCACAGATGAATCAGATATTTACCTTTGTTTCACCGGGTTCTAAGCCAACCAGCCTCACGTCCGCTTTCTAGCATGTCCGTTGTACGACAGGCTTCCCCCCATGCGGGATCCCAGACTCTCATTATCATTCCTCGACCAAGTACGGTCAAGCAAAGCTTACTCCATATTAATCAGTATTTTACGCCGGACACTTCTTATTTACTTAATTATAAACACACTAACGTAGTTACAACTATTACATATTTTTTTTGTAAGAGGTCAATTCATTACCTTTCGATATAACTTTAATTTATATTGATGAATCAAAGGGAAAATGCGACATCGACCATTTTGTTCCGGAAAATGGGAAACGGACGCCCCATATGAATCAGGAGAACAGACTTCAAATTTTTTTATTTTGTATCTAGATAGCTACTATTAAAAAAATATAATTTGTCCTAGTTAGATCTAAAGCTAAAGTATACAGGAAAAAATATTACATGCCGTTTTGTTAGTTGGTTACGGAAATATACCCACAGACATCGAAAATTTTGTCTCTGAAGAACTACCCTTTATACTGCCAAAATGAAATAAATGAAACTTGAGACCCGTTCAACTAATTTATGACAAGGAAGCATTCTTCTAAATTACTATTACCAATAAAACGATCATGGAATTGCCTATTACTGCCTCTGTATACGAGGCACTTTATTTAAAGGTATCACATCATCCACACACAGGACTGCTGTGATCACCATGACGAGCATCTAAATGTGGGGTTTGATCATAAAATGTCTAACTATTTGTTAAGACTGTCTTAAAATTACCATTGAAGCGAATTGTTTCAATAAAGACAGATATAATGATATAAATTACTAACAATCAACGTCTTCACGGGGCGAAGGTGTTGTTCTTTCAATTTACTGCGAAATATTTCATCGTCAATTTTTTGGCAATAGAAGGCTCTAGTTTTCGGTTCATGATTATTACAACTAGTTTGAATTGACTTCGACGCATTTTTTCAATTGATGCGAGTTTATGGTTGGCTACACCTAAGTAATTGCGCTGCGTAAAACGTTTTATACAGATAAATAGCCATGATCACTCAACAAATGCATGTCTGACAAAAAATCACCTCAAAATGCACTTCACTGCAATTTCCGGACAAAAACAGCAAACATTGTTTCGGTGGAAGCTGCGCGAGCAAAATGTCTTGCTACTTACAGACAATCGTCTGTGAGACACGGTTCGTGAGGAGATAGCTGAATGCGGCAGGTTCCCGGATTCACTACACAAGTGTCATCTCACGGTATAATTACGACGGTAATAATGATCGTTACTAGATATCTTGTCGTCTAGATCTGTACCACATAATATAACACGTTCACACCGTAAGCTGATCTTTGCGCCCTAAAAACTAAATCAATTGCTTTCCTGAACGTGTGCCCCAGATGAGTGACGTTGCCCCCTGTCTGGAGCTTAATTTAGTTTTCTGCGAATTTTTACAATAGAATCAATATGTTTTATTTTTTTTCTGGCATACTACAGTGTCTGTACCAAAGGCGGGATTGTATAACGTTCACACGACTAAATGAACGCTATAGTGATCGCAAACCTTTGATTATATGTAAGTATCGAGTTACAAATGCACTGTTCCTCGAGGTGGAACATAAATTTTAATTAAGTTAAATTGGGATCTCCTGAACCTACGTAGGAAGGATTTATGTCCGTTAAGTATTTGTAGGTATAACGGCTCCAATTTTGACGGTTTCTTTCTTTAAATTATACAGCAGCGGTAGAAAATGAAGGAAATTAACGAAGGACGCCAGATAAGAAAGAAGTTACACGAAAGCAAACGGAAACCGGAATTCGTAATGTTTTTCATTGACGCTGAAATTGAGTGCACGAGTACTTGGTGAAATCCGTTGATAGTGGGAAATAAATTAGGACATACGATGTCATGTAGCAACTTTACACGTAATTACGATGTATCTGGATATATGTGTAAGAATCTCGTCATCTGCACACAATATGTTTGTATTTCACACGCGTTCATTCGCACCACTTTCCGTTTCACACTACAATGTTTTTGTAACGCGTAATACTAGGGTTAGATAATAAGTAATAAGCAATAATAAGATGTTTAACTGTACACCTCTTGTTTCTGTAACCGATGCTCGTGGTACGTTTGATAGATTGTCAAGATAACATCGACATGCTTTGAGAATTTTGTTGAACTTATGCAATAGCATGTTAAAAGTTGAACTAAGATTATAATCTAATTATGTTATGAGCAGCGTTAATTCATATTGGGAGTGGCTTTATGAAGCCAAAATTAATTTAATTGTTAAACAGGAAGAAAGGTTTATGTTATCTGTTGCAGAATTGGTTTGGAAAAATTAAACCACATGAGAAGTTAATTTTAAAAATATTTCATAGTTATTCAATCTGAATGAAAATTGGTGATATACCTCCTACATTGGATGTAAATAAGAAAAAGAAACTGTTTACATTTGTCACTTTAAGAATAGTTTCAAAACCTGCTTTTAACATCAAAGGTTTCCAGTTTTTAAAAAGGTGAAGGTACTTAACTGACCAACGATTTAAGTCGTTGATATTTGCAGTTGGGAACAAGATAATATCAATAGAACTTGAGCAGACTTTACGACTTGTGTTGGAGTTTCCAAACACTTAGACATCTAAGCAATCACATAAAAATCCTATAAAAAGACGAATGGCAAGCCCATGTCAACACAATTAATAATCACGCGAGATATTTCGCTGGTTCCCGATATCCTTGGCACAGTTCTGGACCACCCACGTTGCCTCCCACTGCACGCGAGATTACTGACTCGCAACTATTGTTTATAGTCGAATACTAAGTAGATTTAGTCCATCTAGCTAATTTAATGTTAAACTTGCGATTCTTGCGAAGTCGGCTTTGTGAAACCTTAAGTTAGATTATGAACGAAATATTCTGTTTCATCTTCTTTCGTCCTTTCGTCTTCTACTACGACGTGACTATGATTCTCATCATTTTTATTAAAATTAGCTTCAAATTCAATAAATACTTGTAATTGTACTTAATTGACAATTTTATGTGATCGCGGGTCAAATCAGGTTACATAATGATACGTTTTGTCTGTTCATGTTAATCGAATTGATCCGACACTTGAACTGCGTGATTATCCTGTAAGTAACACTTGTTTTAGTGTAGTGATATCAGTTAAATAAATATCCCTGGCATTCATGTTGTCTTTGAGTATATAGAGCCAGTGTGTAATGACAAAGTTTGTGAGGGTTAAAGGTTTATTGCAAGTGTGTGAGACGGAAATCGCAGTTAGCTGCTAACACTGAAATATGTATATTCATAATGTTCAGATTCAGATTCATCTGTAGCTCGTCTTTACAAAAATAGCGTCTGTTATCTTTTAGTTCTCGTGAGTTTGACGTGCGTGATCATACTCAATCACTCTCAAGCGTTCAAACAAAAGATTAACGAAACACTTTTGTTAGAAACTAAATCTTTGGAGAGATAAGTTACAATGTTTCGTGTTATTTGCTACGTCTCGACTACCTAAGTATTTTTAGCACTGCAGCAATTCGCAACGGCTTTACTTTATGTCGAGTTGTCAGCAAAATTAATAAATAATACGAAACTAGCTTTAACGTGCTACTTTATTCGCCCTGATATGTGATAATAACCGTTTCCAAAGTCTCATCTATCTTTGTACCAAAATTCTCCAAAACCCGTTCAGTTCTTTTAGCATGAAAGCGTAGTAAACAAACAAACAATTTCACATTCGCATTTTCATATAATATTAAATTACGATTAAATACATCTGGATAATATAGCAGATGGGTATGATCAAATACAGATGCTGCCAATGTTTCGATAAGATCAGAGTTTTGTTTGGTAACAATGGAAGTGTTTCCCCCAAAATATACACAAATAGCCATAAAGTCAATTCAAAGCTAAAATACAAGGCAGGCTAACACAAAATTAATAATAGCTCCTTCGCTAGTATAAGACTACTATATAGATGATATTATGCAAAATTCAATGGCATACAATTTCTCCAAGACGTATTGTCTCGTGCATTACGCGACGTGACATGAAGCCATGTTGTACAATATAAGCATAGAGAACCTTACTGATGTAGCTTTATTAGGATCTAAAATTGTCTGGTTATCATGGTGGCTTGAAATTGAATGGTACATTCGCCTACGTCGTTCGAGCCCGTTTTGTAGAGTCCCTTGTGTCCATACATGCTTTTGTTCATCAGTATCAGGGGAACCAGTAGGACTTTTGTAACAGTGATCTTACTAATCTTTGCTAACATTATAAATGCGAAAGATCGGATGTTTGGATGGATGGATGTTTATTATTCAATCACGGTTAATCGGATCTTGACGAAAGGCGCCGCGATAGATAGGTCTCGAATAACACATAGGATAACGTTTAAGCCGGTATTAAGTTCTCGTGAAATAATTTTCGAATTACACGAGGACGAATCAGCCGCTGGCGACAGCAAGATATTATAAATATGAAAGTATAGATGGATGGATGGATGTTTGTCAATCACGCTAGAATATTCACGATGTTACCCGGGGGCTCCGTGTCGTTGATACGGCTGATACGGCGGTACCTACGCCTCTGAGTTCACATTGGTTTTTTAACGAAATGAAACTAGTTTTGTGTTGCTAATCGATAAGTGACAACAAGTTTGGTACGCTACGGTTATCAGAAATAGTTAAGAAGATAACGTACACAATTTTTTAAAATGCCAAGTTACCTCGTGACAAATAATTTAATTTAATCTTTCGTTAAAGATTTGATATGCTATGCCAATTTAAAAAGTATTGTTTATTGAATTGCTAGTACATAAAAGCACGTCTGTAATCTTTGAAGAGATATGCAGTGGTATACCTAGTAAACCTACATTTTGTTAGTATTTTTAAGTCCCATGTAATTGGGGGTGAGAGTTTTGCCACCAACCAGCACGCGTAGCATGGCGATTCTATCTCTATTCTACGAAGAAAAGACAAAGTTATTTCATTTAAATCGACTGTTTTTTTGCACAAATATGACACCCTTCCTACACTATTGAAGAATAGAACGTTTATTTTCTATATTTTTTACATTACCATGCTTAAAACGCTAAAATTATTTTTACGTTCTGTTATTTTGTCTATTCTTCCGTCGACAAAACGGCGTCATGCTACGCCTGCAGGTAGGAACCCAGAATCCATTGACGGTATTGAAAATTCCTAATAGAAAATCTAACATACTGACCAACCTGGGAATCGAAGACTTCAAGGAAAGCAGTCGCGTTTGCGACCACTGGTCCAACGAGGTAGAATCCCTAGTTTTTTGTTTTACCCTTGCTGGTCCACTGCTGGGCGAAGGCCTTCCCCAATTTTTCAAAAGCTCTTGTTCAGCACCACTTCCAACTAGCCCTTGTTGTATACATCCAGGTTGTCAAACCGCTATTATTAATAAAATAATAAATAATCATCTACATAATTCTAACTTATCGTAGCGATTTACGATACAACGAGGAAAAATTGAGCCATCAATCATTTCCTTTCTAGGGTTTGTTTACACTGACTCCATATTCGGCTGCAAAAGCTCATATCTGTTTAATATTTACACAAGGATTCTAATTTTAAATTAATCATATATCGCTGTGGCTGGGCACGCATCTGACCGGAAGTGGCGTATGCGCAGCTGAGGGACCGTTTCCGGCGTCCATTACTGTCGCACTAGGTAAGACTATTAAATGAAGCGGCACGAGCATTGTTTGAACCCCTTCCTTTGGTAATATACTTATACAATGCCTGTTTAATGAGGTCATTGAACAGAGATTATGGACGGTAATATAATCAAAAATAATAATGTTCTGCGACACCGCCCGTCATAAGTTAAACGGAGAAAAACCATAGCAAATACAGCGAACAAATTTTGGTTTCCCTGTGAAAATCTCTACTCGATGAAGGTTAGACTCAGACTCAGACATATAGAAAGAGTATCTTTGGTTTCTTTGAGTTTCTTACAGTTAAACGAGCGTAAACTTTGGACTTGTGAGTAGAGTAATTCGGTCAGGTTTCTGCTGCATTCGGTTTTATACAAAGGTTTTAACTTACACCGTGACGCAGATTGAGTTGGTTGTCTGCACTGTACCTGGTACCCGAAATAACGGCTCACCACGTAAAAATGATGACACAACAGAACTCTTATCCTAGTTTGACGTCCTTAAAACCCACATGATTCAGGTTCCAAATTGTCGTAAAGGTGACACTGGGAGATAGCACAACCCGACAGTTGACTCAAAGTACGCAAGCTTCTGAGAAAATCGCATAAGAAAATTCTATTACGCAATTTTCGGGGTCGCCAAATCAAATATTTTTTTCGAAAAAACATTAGTCATAGCCACATTAAAAAAATATAAACACTGGATGATGTGAAAGTGGTCAGCGCTAAATATTGCGAGCAATTTTAAATTTAGAACTGGCTTTATGCCAGCACGACCTTGCACTGATGAGAATAGATCATGATCAAAAACTGTGCAAATAAAGTTTACAATTTTAATAATTAGGTATTGACACTGTTTATTCATAAATTAATAATAATTTGTAAGTTCTACCGGATGTCTCATTATTGTTTTCATTTTTCTTAAGGCGCGGACTGACTACGATTTTAATCGCTTATGACCGCGTAAACTATTGTCACCACTATGGAGCGTCAATAAGATTGAAAATTGAAAAATGATATTTGTGTTGAAATGTGACGTAAGCTGCGAATGGGCATTTATTTTACTGCTTTTCTTTAGATTATTTAAAATATAGACATAAAATTAAATAATGGTTTGGTTAAAGTTTAAAAAAAATGGAAAACCTACTAAATTCTTAAAAAAAAACTGATGTTATCGCTGGAAATACAGAGATCTTCGACGTCAAAGTTTATTTTTACCGACTTCAAAAAAAAGGAGGTTATCAATTCGACCCGTATGTATGTAATATTATCAGAACTGCTCAGTTTTCATGTATGTTAGTCTATATCAGCGTCTGAACAAATGTGCCAAATTTCATAAGTGTATGTATGTATGTATGTATGTATGTATATATGTATGTATGTATGTTTTTATGTTTGTGCACGCATATCTCCGGAACTATAAGTTCGATTTAAGTAATTCTTTTTTTGTTGTACTAGGTATTGTTCAACTTAGGGTACACTGCAAGTTTCATCAAAATCGGTTCAGTAGTTTTAGAGATATGGTTTTTTTTATGTTGTGACGGATTACAAGATTAGTGCATATGTAAGAAACTTTTGTATTTTACAAGAATTTGGGTTGAATATGTAATAAATAAACTAAAAGGGTAAAATAAAAACTTTTTTAAAAAAATGTACCGACTTCAAAACAAATACAAAAAAGTTTAAAATAACTTTTCTTTCGGAAGTCGGTGGCTTTGTTTTGTTGTGTCATTGACTATTGCCACCGACTTCCGAAAGAAAAGTTATTTTAAACTTTTTTGTATTTGTTTTGAAGTCGGTACATTTTTTTAAAAAAGTTTTTGTGCTACAACTTCCCAATTTTTTATTGGGAATATCAAACTATTTATTTATTATTCTGTTCGGTTTAAATTCTTCTTTATACCCTTCTCTGTTCACTGTATTTTTCGCGTTACTTATTTTTATTACATTACGTCATACTCGACGTGAAACCAATTTTTGGGAATATTGAGATAACACCGCACCTTAATATAAAATAGTAATTAGGTATTTGACAAAATTGCTTTGTATGTTAAATGAATCATCTTCGATTAATTGTTTAGCCATAATGTGGTTAACGACGTAAATCCACTGGTACCATTGTTTACGTAAGCAGTAGGTAAACCACAAAAGGGGGTATTTTACAAAAACATTATATACTTCTCCTGCAACACGGGTTAGTTATTGGGTTATTCTATTACTCTACAGAGACATAATGAAATTATTCCTGTTGTGTAATAATTACATGACGGAACAGGAATAATTTCGTCCAATCCAGATTTGATTTTGAGCATTTTACGTTATAAATAGCCGCTCCTGTTGTAATGATGTAAAAAACCGGCCAAGTGCGAGTTGGACTCGCCCATGAAGGGTTCCGTAGCAGCAAGCATAGATTAGAGATATAGTTATATTGAGATTGGTAAGTAATATACACAAACAATAAAAATAACTTTGTTTTTCATAGTATTTGTATGAATGGCAAAGTTATATTTGCGGTTTTTGAAAATGTACTATATCTCAAAAACTGCTAACTGTATCTCATCCAAACCAATTTTCGTTGGTAGTTTTGGTTGAGGTCTATATTATACATTTTTTTTAGTTTTATCATTCTCTTATTTTAGAAGTTACGGGGGGGGGGACACACTTTTTACCACTTTGGAAGTGTCTCTCGCGCAAACTGTTCAGTTTAGAAAAAAATGATGTTAGTAACCTCAATATCATTTTTAAAGACCTATTCATAGATACCCCACACGTATGGGTTTGGTGAAAAATTTTTTTTTGAGTTTCAATTCTAAGTATGGGGGGCACCCCCAAAATTTGTTTTGTTTTGATTTTTGTGTGAAAATCCTAATGCGGTTCACATAATACATCTTTCTACCAAGTTTCAACAGGATAGCTCTTATACTTTCGACAAAAAGAGGCTGTGACATACATGGACAGACAGACAGACAGACAGACAGACAGACAGACAGACAGACATGACGAATCTATAAGGGTTCCGTTTTTGCCATTTGGCTACGGAACCCTAAAAATTCAATATGATTTTTATAAAATTTCTAAGAACAATGCATTTTTAAACAATCGGGTTGTGATTGTTTCAAATTGTATCGTTAGATGTTCTACATTGACTAGAACTCGGTTGATCTGCCTCGCTATGAACTGAAAAGTGAACTGTCATATTACAAGTGAGTTCGCTGGAAAAGAGAAAAACGGCACTTTTTGCTGATTATAAAATTCTTAATACTTTCAATGCAAGTTAAGTTACGTAACTTCTTTTTACCCGACTGCGCGACGCAAAGGAGGGTAATGTGTTTATCAGTCTATGTATGTATGTATGTAAGTATGTATGTATGTATGTTTGTTTCTATGTGGCGTTCTAGAGACCAAATGCGTAGGCCGATTTTGATCATTCTTACGTCAATCGATTCGTCTTAACCTTGCGAGTGTCACTAAAGACATGACAGTAATCAAAATTCATCACAGCGACAACCAGACGCCATATTGTCAAAATGAAAAAAAATAAAGTCGATGAACTATGTCAAGTGGGGTGTCGTTGAATAGGTATTTTAAATCATCTTTAGGTTTCTTTTATCATTTTTCATTTAAAACAATAGTTTAGGATATATAACGATTTAAAGTTTTTAACAAAACAATCATTGTCGTTAATTTTCTTACTTATTGATTTAAGTTTTTATTTCAAGTATAAACGATAAACAAACAAAAAAACTGTGAACAATGAATCGTAACTAAAAAGTATAAAATAAAAATATAATTTAAAGAAAAACAAAAAACCCGACTGCGTAAAAAATAATTTTAAAAAATACGTGAAAAAATTAACTTAAATAAAAACTAAAAAGAAAAAAACAAGCCCAACAGAACAGCAGGAAGAAGCAGAACAGAACGACTCACAGTCGGGGCCCATTCAAATTTTACCAATCAAATCTTCCCAAGGGGCCCCGACTGTGAGTCGTTCTGTTCTGCTTCTTCCTGCTGTTCTGTTGGGCTTGTTTTCTTCTTTTTAGTTTTTATTTAAGTTAATTTTTTCACGTATTTTTTTAACTTGGTAGGTAGGCATTAGATTTATCGTGCAAGTACCTAATTTTTTTATTATTTGAAAAAAACTGGAGCTTCCAGCGTTTGCCCTTAATTTCAAGTAGTACAAAGAAAAAATTGCTTTACCTACTAGTGGAAATATATGTAGATAACAACGATATAAACTTGTGACTGAAAATGCATTTCAACAGGTGAATCCTTTTTACGAGTATTCAGGAAGTTGATGATGTAAACCACTAAGCAATGAGTTCATATCCGATGACATACAGATGATAAATTTCCCACTACACGATATAATTTTCCGAGAAAATTGTCTCTGTAATCATTTTATTACAGTACCGCATGAATGGGCTCACGTGATTCATGTTTGTTTGTACTTTGTATTTTATGTGTTAAAATACAAGCTAGGCCCTACCATGAATTCTACGATAATCGTCTAGCGTACTTGAAGTATTTTGGCGTAAATTGTTGGAAAATGAAAAAGCGCGTCTAGTGTATGAACGAGGAATTTTATCCATCACGTCAAAGTTCCCGTTTATTTTACGTTACAAAACCGTGAAAACTCGTGATAAGTCACCCTTTATCATAGCACCTTATGAATAATGATAATG
The DNA here is from genome assembly GCA_950005045.1 of Agrotis exclamationis. Lineage (NCBI taxonomy): Eukaryota > Metazoa > Arthropoda > Insecta > Lepidoptera > Noctuidae > Agrotis > Agrotis exclamationis. The sequence goes on along the minus strand of OX465430.1, from coordinate 15,783,318 downwards.
ATTGGATCAAATAAGTATAAGAGTTCCATTTGACACAAAATACCGAGCAACTTGAAAAGATTTATTAAAGCGGTATTTTTGTTAGACTTTTGTGGAATGGAAAGTTTGAATTGGGTTCCCGAAAATTCTAAAACATATTCATGAAAACGAAATATGATGCCTACAGAAGAGATAAAGATTTTTTCCAAGTCAATTATTTCTTAGATAAAAGAAGCCACAATCAAGATTAGGTAGGTACAGTTTTATTAATGGCAGCACGGCACGGAAGCTACAGGTACTCATAGTACTAGGCACAAGTCGTGGGTTACAGTGAACAGGACAATAGGTTTGAGGTCAATGGTTTGCATAGTATTAAACAACGAAGATCCAATGAAGCGTTAATGATGATGGTTTCGCTTTGGCATTCATTTGAGAAACTTATAATGACATCATGTCTTAGGTTTTGTGTCATTATTGTATCCCATAATTAAGAATACAAAGGTTTCGTAAATAAGCACTTGTGAGATTGTAGTTTCATGATGATTTGTCATAATTATGTTTGATTGCTTTCGGTATAGATATTGGTTTATACGTGAACAATAATTTTTCACCAACAACCTAAGTACTTAAAATTTTGTAAATATACTTTGTACTGAAGATGTGTGCTTTTCTAATGACTGGTATACTCGTAATGCATGGAGATTGATTAACAGATAATTAAAAAGGATCTGAATTATTGAGTAAACGTAAATCGCGTAAAATTCACCCAGCACCTCTCCTGAGTGATAAACCCCCCAAGAGTGTAAAACAAAAAGTTGTTTTAGAACTGGTTTCACAAATACGATCAGCATTGCTGTTCGGAACCTCAATGGCATTCTAAGGTCAGGTCATCCCTATCAAGGGCCAATATAAAAAGAAAATATCACTGACCTTATAGTTGAGACCTTGGACGTCTTCCTCCAACGAAACATCGGAGTACATATCGTCAGCTGGTTCTCCGCCCGAGCCACAGCCCGACGAATTGAATGACGACGACCGGTATAATTGGCTGAAACAATGACACTCCTCATTAAACCATCACTTTATTAGCCAAGCATCCGTTACTCAAATTCTACTCATTGAATTAAAAGAAGCTTGGATAAAATTTGAGTTAGTACCAGCAGCGACATCTGTTGCGATCTACGAGAACGTTTCAACGCCATCTATGTTCGACCCCCTTAACTTTTGCTAGTGTTTGAAAGTAAGTGAAGTTTGCTTCGTATACTAGATGGCGCTACTCCACATTTGTTAATGAAGTGACCGCTAGGTGGAGTTAGTAGTGCGTGTGTTTTTATTACATTCTTAGTACAAATAATTATTTTAATAATTTATTCAAAACTACATACCTAGCTAAGACATTGGAGCCGAGTTGGCGCTTCCCAGAGCTGGAACAAATGATCATAAAATTAACATTATGAATACCTACGCAAAAATAAATCAAGTTTTTATTCTGGGTTTTCTAGGAATCAAAGCAACAAAAAATAATGTAGGTAGGTATCTTTTCGTAAAGTAATAAAACGGAAGCCAACCTTAAAATCATTTTATGGAGTTAGTAGTGCTTATATGAGTAAGAGTATTATGAGAACAACCAGTGTTGGTCTGTTTAAAACAAGTTGATTTAAAACACCTGTTTTAAACAGTGTTTAAAACAGTTTGAAATTAAACAGTGTTTTTTATTACACGTTCTAACTACTTTTCATGATGGATGAATGCATGTAAAATGAAAATAAATTAATATTCAGGAGTCGTTATAGCTTGAAATTAAATAATTTGAGTGTAAGTCGTTGCTATGTCACATATTTAAACTTTTATTGGCATTGTAATGAAAGAATACTTCAAAACATTAAAAAAAAGTAGATGTTTTTCTCATTGATTATATTATACACCGTGTTCCGGACGATATACATAAACTTCGACCAGATGTTCAAACCACGGAAGTAAGCATTTTTCATTATGGACACATTAATAAATTCTTATTTTTTATTTTTTGTTAATTTTTATACAAACTAAATACCTAGACGTAAATAACCCGATATGCGTGCCTCTTTATCCGAATTGGCAACGTCGTATTTTCATTCATAACATTTTTTGGCGGGCTGAAACAAATGAAATGCAAATAGTATTTGATAGATTTCAAATTAAGATACTTTCTCACTGCATAGCTCAATTAAATTTCATTAAATGAAATTACAAATATCTTTGTAACGAAGCCTTTTTAAGTACTACTTCCTTTGTTGGATTTGATTTGTAAAAGCCATAGAAGTATTTGCTAAAGTTTATGGATAACGTGAAGAACACGGTGTATTTGTAAATTTTTCATTACAAACAGCGAATTTGAAAAGATCTAGTCTAAAAATGAAACATATAATTTATTTATAAGTCAAGACGTCGACCCATCATCATCATCATCATCATCATCATCAGCCTATAAATGTTCCCACTGCTGGGACACAGGCCTCCTTTCTGTGAGAGGGAGTGGGCCGTAATCTACACGACCCATAGTCGAATTAATTTGAAAAAATGAGCGACACTAAAAAAAAAACAATAAAAACACTTGTTTAAAACAATTTGAACAGTTTGTTTTATAAAATTTAAAAAAAAACCGGTTTTTTTTCCAACTCTGAGAACAACTTATTTTATTATCTACGAAAATCTAAATCTACGCCTCGTAGGGAATTTCATTTAATATTTAAGTCGGTACCTTATACCTATCTTAATTTAAATAGGTAATTAATTTTAAGCACCTGTGTCTCTCACCATCTTATCTTTATCTCTAGTTTTTTTTTTTACTTTATTTCCCTACCAACCTACCAAGGTAGTTACGTACAGCAAGTTACAGAAACTATCTGATCCCCTGTGAATAAATTATTGAGATTTTTTAGAATAAAAATCGATAGAATATAATATTTTTCGTATTATTTACCTACAGAAATGGGTTTTTTAAATACCTGTATAATATTTTTTGTACCCAGTTTAATTCGTCTATGCTACGAGAAACTGTACGAAGAAAATAACAACATAATTTTCTTCGTATATCTACGTATAATTTATATTATTTTACCCCTATATTAGTTACCCACAGGTAACAACGATCAGTGATCCTATTATTATGTATTCTATTAAATTCTATCTATTATCTAATTTATTACTTACTTTATAAATTATTTAATTAAATAATTAAATAAGTAAGTGCTTACTGACCAAATCACCAGTAATTATCCATTAAAAATCTAAACCCATCACAGACAACGGATGTCCTTTGATTATATTACCTACCAATATTACATCTACTATGTACTGTACCCGTACCCGTCCAAAACCCGAACGTCTCTGGCTTCGGTCGCCCCCCTATTATAGCTAAGACTAGTTGTTGTCTGCGAGTTTGACCGCTAGAACACGAAAATTAAATATATATACACCGTGACTTTTTAGTCGTCTTACAAAAATCGTCCACTTAATGTATCCGTCCTGAAATACCTCTAGGCGAGTTTAATTTTTTTAAATCGTTAATAATAATTTTTATTTTTAATAAATAGGTACATTAGAAACATGAAACACCCTGTTAAAATGTTTACGTATCAATCTGTAGAGTATACCTACCCAGCGCAATAGTCGGGTAGATCATTCCATTTCCATTTTCTATGAGACAAGGGCGTTTCTAACTACGCCTTGTGTCATAATAACCAATTAAAGTTTTATTATTAAATTTTTCAAATCCTTTAAATACATATTTTTTTTATTATAAACGTGTTCTAGTCATTGGATACATGAACTGGGCTGCTTTTGTAAGACGACTAAAAAGTCACGGTGTATATATATTACGGGAAGATAAAATCGGGATAAAACTAGCCTATATTTAAACGTCAATTCAGGTTACCTAGTTGGTTTTGGGTGAAAGAGTAACAAAATATCCATCCGCATAAACTTTTGCATTTATTATATTAAGTAGTTAAGATATAGGTAACCCTCCTTAAGTGTCCCATCTAACTCAGAACCAACGTTCATCAACATTGGGTCAGTCGTTTTGACGTAAAAACGGAACATACATACAAACAAATATACACTCCTTTGCATTTCTAATAGGATTCTTAATAAGTAGAAGTCACGTGTCACGTAAGTATTATCACGGTAAAAGTATGTAGGTAGGTCCATATTATGCCACGAGCGTTGCATAGTAACTAGCAAGCAATAGAATAACGATAACTTAGTTAATGATTAATTAACTTGGATAGACGCATGTCCGGTATATCTAACAGAACTTTTTTTCTGGTAAGAATGTTAATGAGGTTTGGTTCAAAGAATATTTATTTATCCAAAAGAACAATGTTCACTTACGAATAAATATACAGTTTAAAGAATGTTATACTTTAACTATAGTACTCAAGTGCAAATTTATCTGTGTTGTAAAGAACAAGGATAGTTATTCTCCAATTAAACAATCAAACATGCTAGGTGGTTAAAAACAAAACAATGAAGTTAATTGAACATACAAATATCTACAATTTTAAATACAATTTGAGGTTATTATAGTTAATTGAGTAATCGTAGCGTTTTCAAAAGACGTGGTTCGTTTATCTTAGGTTCAAAGATAAATTGGTTTACTCATTTCCTAGAGACAACGGGTTCCCAAACTTTTAACGTTTAGTATTTTTTTTGTACGTCCTAGCTATTCGATACCAGGTAACAATACCTGGTTGAAAATTACCTATACCATATCGGAACACGTGAATCTGGCTGCAAGAGTATTTAGAATGGTCTACAGAAGCGTTTCGTGGAGGGTTTTACGAGAGTACCAGGGCAGCAGCGCTTAGGATCCCCAGCCAAAACAGAAGACATCTAATCCTATCATCATCCAAGTTTTTCCTTCTACCCCGGTGCAAATCGTATTGGGTGTTATGATTGTCAGCGATGTTTTAGTCTAAAGCCTCATTTAGACGGAGCAAGAACTCGCATGCGAGTTTCACTACATTGCGGTATTTGTTTGATCAACTGAATTTGTTGTACCTATAAAGTCCGCAATATAACGAACTCGCGTGCGAAATCTTGCATCGTCAAAATGAGGCTTAATCTATATTATCTAAGTGATAGGACAAATCAAAATCAAGGACCTAAAATCATGGAAGGTTATTTAAGTACCTACCCATAGTCGAAACTAGGATGAGCAACACTGGGTTAATGTTTGCAGGTTTTCAGATACCTTTTTTTTTATTGTTAATTCATCAACAATAAAAAAATGAAATGAAGGGGCTGTCAGACTTGTTCTGGCTAAATTTCACGATATTCACATATAGCATAATTTGTAGTTTGCGTAATAAGTAGGCTGAATTGATTGATTGAAAGTCGAAAACGCAAGCATTTGCATTCTGGTGAAATAACGCAGAAATAGCCCATATCGTGACACAGCAACTGCATGACAAATGCTGATAAATGCTAATTCATTAATGGCTAGCAATTAACTGGATTGGACGCATGTCCGGAATTCTTTAACAGAAAGAAGGAAATACTTTAAAATGGATGTGGGTAATGCTCGTCAAGCAATTAGTTCATATTATTATGATAACTACGACGTGTAGCGTTACGTGAGCGGCCATTGTGAGATTTTTACCTAGATTACGTTCATGCAGAATGACTAATGTCCCTAATTTGATACCTACTTGATGTGTTTCGAAAAAAACAGTGCTTCAGGTGTTGAAGCGTTGTTATGTAGTTCAAAAGTTTTTGCTGCCGATATGAGGAAGGTTACAACAATTATATATTCTTTATATTTTTATAAAGACTTGACTCACAAGGTTGACGTTGCTTAGTTAAATTTTATAGAAAAAAACTTTTTAGTATCGTTTTCGGTTTTTGTAGACGCGTTTCCGTTTCCACTAAAAACTAATTGAGAGACGTGTGTTAGCACAAAAAACGTTTATGAATAGCCGTTTAATTGTTCGGTGAGTTAATAGGTTATTTTAACAGTTAAAAATAATAGTTTGAATGGCATATCGACCTTCTATAACGTACAACGCTTGCATCATTTAGGTCATCCGTTGGCAGTGGTGCAGACTGTAAACCAATTTTGGACAATCTTGTGTTGAAATGTTATGATTATGATTTAGTCTATAATTATGGCCATTACTCTTTATAGCAGTCGAAGTTTTCATCAGTGCATGCAAGAATACATTTTAAAAAATTTTTGGAACAGGACTAAGTTTTGTTGTAATCGGTGCTTTGGAGGCCATCTTTAGGTTAGGTTCTGCCTAAATTCTTCTCAAATATTCTAGAATAGCCGAATATCAGTGGAGTGGAGCTTCTGCAATAGTTGTTTTTTTGTAAATTTTATCAGAATTGAACTAATGGAACGTCGCCCGCGTCGTCTTTGGGCGACTGGACCTGCTCTCTTCTGGGCCTGCGGGTTCACAAGATCACATATTTTGGTTTCTGTGTTTAGACTCGTTGACTGGACTCAAATCCGATAAAAAATCTATTGTTTAATTTACAGCCAAGCGCAAAATAGGTTAGTCAAATGTAATCAGTGTAAAATCACAAAACTATAAAGATCCGGTTTATTTGTGAAGGATACTAATAATTCAATTGGGATTGTGATTGGGTTAAAGGGTCCATTTTGAGTGGGTCCAGTTGATCAAAAATTCGTAGTTTCGTAGCTGGCTGCTACGATGGCTAAGAGGTTACGACGATTATAAATTTTGGTTTGGTCAAGACTTTAGCCGATTGTCTGTTGATTTTCCTATGGGTTGTTAGAAGAAAAATAGAATTGACGAAATTCTACTAACAGAAGCTACGTAGCCAATTCGTGAGCATCAATTAACAATTTTATGTTTTCACAAATAAGTTATACCTATAAAAAGTCAAGAGTGAATAGGTTAAGCTTCTATAAGCGTGTGGTCATCTTCGTTTTCATCAGACGAGATAGTGATGATCGCGAGCCTATCGTAAATGAAAATTAAAAATGAATTTGGTTTTTAGATAATATAAGCAACATTATTGTCTGCTATTCCCGATATATTATTATTATAGGACACGATCCTATTACCATGAACCAGGCACAAATTCGGACACCGTGGCTAACTGTAGGTAGGTACTATTGAGAAATTGCTGATATTAAATGTTATGAAAAATATCTAGTTTTAATTCCGCTAAAAAATCCAGGCTTCATGCAGGATGCAGTCCCACCCTCCCGCCCTCATGCATATGCACAGACAACATCTCCTGAGGATGCCCCGTGGAGGGGCGAAACACCTCGTGTCGAGTATAGGTTTGATTGCATGGCATGTTTTTCCAATTTTCTTGCACGTATGCATATGCATGTTTCCTTTGCTTCATGTGCATGAGGGCGGGAGGGTGGGACTGCATCCTGCGTGAAGCCTGGATTTTTGTAGCGGAATTAAAACTAGATATTTTTCATAACATTTAATGTCATGGATTTCCGCAAAGTAACGCCTGATTCTATAATCTAAATTGCTGATAGAAAAACCCAATAAAACTTCTAACTGTAGGTAGGTACTATTGAGAAATTGGCCCAACCGGAACTCAAATCCAGAACCTTATGTTTACTCTTGAGACCACTATGCTTTACCTAGTTGACGTTATTGATGACATCAAATTACCGACACACAGTAACATCTTCAGTACTTAGCCACGTTTCCAAAACACACGCATTAAGGTAAAAGTGTCCCATGACAGCAATATGCATTAGTTCACGATTACCATGGTTTGTCAAGTGTATCATATGCAAGCCAGGACGTCCGTGGGGAGTGACGGAGAAATCAGCAGGCAATGAAACATGGGTGCGCGCACGCCGTGAAATTGTGCAAGAAAGTGACGACCAGACTACCAACCAACTCAATATTGCATCAACATAACTTGACACGCGGAGGAATTTGGAACTACGGCTAAAATATATGGCATTTGACAGGTGGATGACGTTTGTCTAACCCAGTAGCGCCACTCTGATGTCTCAAGTTATGTTGGTTGAGCAATACCAACCCAATGATCATCAATTGGACACTGATACAGAAATAATGTTGGTTTTGCAACTTTGTCCACCAAATGATCTATATCTAAGTACGAAGAAAGTTATGTTACTGGCTGGTTGTAAAAAAGATTGTATCTTTTAGTTTGCCTCTGATAAAACCCTGTATGGATGTGATATGGAAATAATGAGTTCGTCCAACTAGTTTTCTCACAAAAATGATTTAAATCTACGAAGAAAGTTGACTGGCTGGTTGTAAAAATAAAGTTTTATCTTCCGTAGTAAAAATGAAAACTGCTAGTGCTTAATGTCTCTTTATGAATAACTTCATGAATAAAGGGGTTTGAAGATTTGTGGCATACCTACCGCCGTCATTTTGATTTTTTTTCAAAATCGCGGCCAGCTATGAAACCTTTATAAATCGATAGCTGACATCAATAACAACAAAAAATATTATGACACCAACCCTCGTAAAGTGTCCGGTTTCTGAGATAATAACCGTGAAAGTTGATCACGTGACATTCACAATTCTAAGCTAGTGTATGTGTTCGAATGTATCAAGATGTTAAAAATAATAACTTTTTGAACGTAATATGTATGTTGCATTATATCTGGATGTTATTTAAACATTATACGTCTGACATAATCTACTTTTTGAACTTAATAACTTATTTTTAGACCGTCTACACTTGTTTGAATGTAATATCTTCATATGATTTAACTATCAATACGATAGTTATACGATAAATGTTAAACAATGTAAATGTAATACATGAGACAGGTTTAAACATTCAGTCTAAAATACAACTGACAGTACTCGTTACATTTATATTGTGTGATGGTTCTGTGGTTACTACAATTTCTAATTTTAAGCATATAACGTAATAAACTGACGGCAACTCGCGAAAATTGTCTTCTATTGGTTGCATAAACCTGTCTCTCTTTCTAATATACTGGCACAAATAGGGATAGAAAAATTAAAAATCCGTTTTAAGAACATTTTATTGCCTATCAAACAATTTTAGGCGTCATGTTTTTATTTGATAAATATAACCATGGCATGTCACCTTTACTTTTTGCAATTTTGGTAGGGATGGTTACATTTTGCCACATTTTTCGAATTTTCTTGTTTGTACCTGAAGCCATAACTTACCTGTTACATTGTATCCCTATCATCAACAATTATGACCACTACAGACTTGGATTGGCTTGTACTGGAAGTGTATTTACTTCGCGTGTAAAAAAAGGAGATACCTATTTTGATTTTTTTTAATGAGTCCGCGCTCGAATATTCTCGCAGTCAGAGACGTAATACAAAAAGTAAAAAATGCCTAATTGTGCCGTATTGAGTTGTAGAAACAATACACAAGAAGTGGGACGACTATGACGATGTTTGTATACTAAATTACAGTTGTATCATCAAAATATCTATGCAAAATATGACACGCTCGTCTCGATACAAATTGAAGAACATATTGCTTCTATCCAGATATATTGCTGTGATGGCCACAGTAAGCAGAAACATCATGAGGCATATCATCATCATAACAGCCGTAGAAAGTCCACTACTGGACTAAGGCCTCACCCAAGGATTTTCCATTGGATGGTTATTGCCATACTCGCCACGCTTGGCAGGCGGGTTGGCGAGCGCATTTATTTCAGTTTATTAGTCTTCCAACGTTGCTGCCCATTGAAAGAGTTTTAAGCTGAGGGGCTATGGATCTTACATTTTGCCTTATCCCTCGACCGACATTTACGGTCTGCCCGGGAAGAGAAGCAGCTGGCACATTCTACGTTTTTCTTTTTCTCCCAGACCAGGATTATCAATTACTAAAATATTTTATAAAAAAATATTAAGCCTTTGTTATTCCGAATTAATGTGGTCAACTTTAACACTTTATATCTCAGGAACCGGACACTTTACGAGGGAGAATTACACTTTACTTTGCTAAAAATAAGTTATTAAGTTCAAAAAGTAGATTATGTCAGACGTATAATGTTTAAATAACATCCAGATATAATGCAACATACATATTACGTACAAAGGTTATTATTTTTAACATCTTGATACATTCGAACACATACACTAGCTTAGAATTGTGAATGTCACGTGATCAACTTTCACGGTTATTATCTCAGAAACCGGACACTTTGCGAGGGTTGGTGTCATAATATTTTTTGTTGTTATTGATGTCAGCTATCGATTTAAAAAGGTTTCATGGCTGGCCGCGATTATGAAAAAAAATCAAAATGGCGGCAGTAGGTATGCCACGCTCCATAGTAAAATCTTCAAACCCCTTTTTCTAGCTATAAATATTTCGTGACGAGATTCCATATGTCTAAAGAAATTCGAACATATTTGGCTGTTTTTTTTTACCATAAATTAAAATAGGTTGGATATTGCGTGTTTATGGCGAATTAATAGAACTATCGCGGCTGGTTAATTCAATAGGCGAGGCGTACAATTTTGGGATGATTGTGAATTCTGCGAAGAGGTATTGTAATCATTTTAAGAGTTGGATAACCGCTAAACATAATCAATTGAACACGGGTTATTTAATTATAGTTTTTTTTTTAATAATTATACCTAAGTGAAATTATTAGAAGGTACCGTACGTATAATGCTAAGTATTTATAATTAGTAATTACCAAGCGGACACAATTTAAAATGAATAAATTGACGAGATAGGAACTGATAATAATGTGTATTCATGAAAAAACACTGATTAAACGGAATCGCATTTAACCCTTTTCAGTAGGCCGAGCTCACTTCGTTAAAGTGAGCACATAATCGAACTCATTTTTTTTTCCCACGTTTTTATACACTCACTTTTCTTTTTTTCCCACGTTTTCATACACTCACTTTTCTTGTTTGTTTGTCGTTCCGGTTGGACTTTTGAAACTCAATTTTGAGGCACTTCCCGATAAGCTAGCAGGCTGAAATTTTGTACACGCTTTGAGTTCTGATGACAATACATGACTAGCTAAGAAACGTCATAACAAATCCAATATGGCGGCCTCCCCAAGATGGTGGACTGGCTGTTTGAAACCCACCTTCATGATATGGGTATCAAATGAAAGGGTTTGCTGTCAGGAATACGAAAAAAATAGTCACGTGACTTAAATCCAATATGGCGGACGTCCAAGATGGCAGACAGGCTATTTGAAATGCACCCCTATGATATGGATATCAAATGAAAGGGTTTGCTATCAGGAGTACGAAAAAAATAGTCACGTGACTTAAATCCAATATGGCGGACGTACAAGATGGTAGACTGGCTGTTTGAAATCCACCCCCTTGATATGGGTATCAAATGAAAGGGTTTGCTGTCAGGAATACAAAAAAAATAGTCATGTGACTTAAATCCAATATGGCGGACGTCCAAGATGGCGGACAGGCTTTGAGGCACTTCCCGATAAGCTAGCAGGCTGAAATTTTCAGGGTAGCTTCAAACCCGATGAACAATGATAAAAATAATAAAATAATTAATAGATTTAAAAAATCTAAAAACCCACGTTTTTAAATGTCCTAAAAATAAGAAAATAACCCTACGGGGCTGAGAGAGGGGCCACTCAAAACGTGGGGGCGTATATTTGCAAGTTACATCCACGATCTATACACGCCATGTAAATATATCCGATAAATAATCCATTAAATAATATACGCCCCCACGTTTTGAGTGGCCCCTCTCTCAGCCCCGTAGGGTTATTTTCTTATTTTTAGTACATTTAAAAACGTGGGTTTTTAGATTTTTTTAAAGTACTTAAATCATAATCATCGCAGATTCTGAACGAATTAATTAAGGAATTCATCATCACGTCCGAAATTCGAAGTCGGTGTCTCGTTGAGAATTCGAGATGACATACCTACTGAAAAATAATTTGATTGTGCCCTAACTTGCATGAAGTGAGCTCATACAGAATAGCACTACTGGTGGTGTCTGTTTGACATTTGAGATAAAGTCAGTCTAAAACATAGATCGTTGGCTTTGGTTGGAACACGGTGGATTTTAGTCAATACTAGTCTGACAGTCCTTCCCGTCCCACTTTGGGCGGGATGACTAAAGGCTCGAACATACACGCGATTAATCGCGCTGCGACAACGAGCCAAGCTAATTTCCACTCTAAATGTAATGCGAATGGGCCGCGACAAGTCGCCCCGCGCGATTAATCGTGTGTGTCTGCTCGAGGCTTTACTCATTTGATGATTTTACCGCATTAAAAAAAATATTAGTACATGTAAGAACAGCTGAACCGATCTTCATGAAATTTGACTCTGAGATTTGTAATGATGGAATACCTACCGTTTATAACATTTATTCCGATAGTACGTTCCCGTGGGATAATTTCAATTAAGTCGCGGGTGATTCCACAAACAATAGCTAGATATCTATAAAATCAAATTGCATTGAAACTTACCTCGTTGGTTGTACCTTGAGATATTATACATTTGGCTTTGGTCTAAATTATACCGGCATTCATGACTAATGCGAAGCGTGAGGTTACAATATTGAAGGCTTCATACAAATCGTTCTTATGTACTTACTAGAGTACATAAACATTTATGTTTCGTAATACATAATTTGTGGGAAATAGAAGCGGTTGTACAATGTATCTTGTCACAATCTTGTTTGTTAATTTATGCTTTCAAAGTTTTAAGGTCACCTGGTGATTTGCTCGTTATATTTTAGGTCTGTTTCTGAAGTGCCAATTTTCACTAAGACAAACAAAGTTTTTCTAATAAGTACTTATACATTTTGAACGAGGCGTGGATGGTTATATCCGAAATTATGAGAAACTAGTGTCCCGTCCCAGCTTCGCATGGGTATATTAAGAACCGCTCGTCCGATTTTGTGCAAACTTCACATAAAGCATCTACTAAATAGTTCGAACAAAGCCTAAACATTTGGTTTGGATAGGTGAGCCTGTTCTTTCGTTATAACATTACAACCAAAAGTGGCTTTGATTTTTATATATTAGATATCGAAAAATACTAAACTACAAACTCTATCAAAAACTCCCGGATGAAATAGGCTATTATGTTTTTCGTACCAATACTGTCAAATGAGATGGTTCAATGACAAAAATTGAAGTCGGAGGCTAGAAGCAAGTTTCTTTCAAGTAAGAACTTACTTATATACATTCAATTTGATGAATCAAATATAGAATCAATACGAGAATAGAATATAATTTCGAGAAATGCCTTAAATCAATGTTAAAATTCGTCTTCTGTCCTCGCCAAACGGTCAATTGAGAACAAGTTTACCACCCACAATATTTTTTACTTGAAACGTCAAAAAAGTAAATTGTTGTTGTAATCGTCTAGCGGCCGCCACCGCAACCGGTGGCAATGAGTTCCCCAATTGACTGTTAACAATTACGTGACAATTGAAAATATTAGTGTCAACCGTTTTGTTCCTGGCACTCCATAATGAAATCCTAGCTGAGTCGCTGGTTAGGAGCTAACTGAACCATATTATGTAGAAGCTAAATGTATATTAGGAAGGGTGACGAGACGTCCCGCATTTTTCGGTTTGTCTCGAATTTCAGGATCGAATTTTACAGTGTCCCGTAATTTGGCGAAACCAATACGGGCAGACAAAAGAAAGAATATCATAGAAAACCTTTGAAAAAAACCTTTATAAACCCACAAAAGCATGTTTTAACAAGGCGTAATCTATACTACAGCATTAAAAAATAAAATGTTTCTAAATCGTGTACGAAAACAAACGATTAAAATCATCATGCATGAAAACAATATACCTAGCTATTGAATTACAGTGATCGATATCAATAATAATTTGTCTCATTTGTGGGCGGACAGGATACCACAGAATAAAAAAAAAACATTGGATGACTGTAATGTGTACCTTTTAGGAGGTATGGCATTAGTAAGTGCCATCGCCAAACACAATGTTACTGGCCAGCAATAAAATACTCATGCGTACACATTGTTGTATCTGCTGTGACAATAAAATTACAGCCAACGGTTACGTCATTATCGCGCCATAACGGATTTTGTTTTTGTTGCAATAAAAAAGTGTTGTAATATAAATCAAATCTGACTGTCTCTTGTTATCATTAACTCTCTAAACATGACTGAGCTATCAATGAAAGACCGTGTTTTGACATAGCATAGCTTTGGCCCATTAAACAAGATGAATTTAAAGTTGACTGCTCTTCAATATTCATGCACCTTATATCTCAATCAAAGTTAATAACATATCGTCTGGTTTCGTAGGGATTTGACAAATTAAGAAGGTTCATAAAGAATATTTAGGTAAAATTGTAGCTATTTGACATATAAATTGTAAACTATCAAAATTCAAATATGTATTCCAACCTGTAGGGTCGCTTTCTGTAATGCATGTAAACACCGTTCCGCTCCAGCTTTACAAACAAATAATAGCACCGATTAAAAAATTACAGCAGATCCGGTCACATGGAACACGACACACGATTTTATTCACATCACTTCATTCGAAACCACAGTACAGACAAGAAAATAAACATCACTGGTGAAAAATGAAAAAAAAGGAAAAGAAAAAAATGTGTTCGAAATTCGAAATGGCACGCGGCGTGCGCGAAGGCGGCGCGTTCGGTATATTCGTTCGAGCAGCCGCGATGTACTGACGCATCAACAACGCAGCGGTGGACCGGTCAGCGACTACATCGCGAGGTATGAATTATCCACAATAGAACAGACAATGGCTGGCGAAACACTCGCCGTTATTAAATTATTAAGTAGCTCGCGGCGGTGGACGGACGGACTAATGGCCACTAATAACTTAGTCAACCGCGTCGATATCGCGATCTGAAGGGTATGCTAATGCAATGCAACATTTGCATCTTCATCCGTTTCTACATTTGTGTTAAAATTCCTTTTATATGCTAATGCATAAGAATTTTTGCATGCAAATCGAATTGTAAACTATCAAAATTCAAATATGTATTCCAACCTGTAGGGTCGCTTTCTGTAATGCATGTAAACACCGTTCCGCTCCAGCTTTACAAACAAATAATAGCACCGATTAAAAAATTACAGCAGATCCGGTCACATGGAACACGACACACGATTTTATTCACATCACTTCATTCGAAACCACAGTACAGACAAGAAAATAAACATCACTGGTGAAAAATGAAAAAAAAGGAAAAGAAAAAAATGTGTTCGAAATTCGAAATGGCACGCGGCGTGCGCGAAGGCGGCGCGTTCGGTATATTCGTTCGAGCAGCCGCGATGTACTGACGCATCAACAACGCAGCGGTGGACCGGTCAGCGACTACATCGCGAGGTATGAATTATCCACAATAGAACAGACAATGGCTGGCGAAACACTCGCCGTTATTAAATTATTAAGTAGCTCGCGGCGGTGGACGGACGGACTAATGGCCACTAATAACTTAGTCAACCGCGTCGATATCGCGATCTGAAGGGTATGCTAATGCAATGCAACATTTGCATCTTCATCCGTTTCTACATTTGTGTTAAAATTCCTTTTATATGCTAATGCATAAGAATTTTTGCATGCAAATCGAATTGAAGAAAGAATAATACTTTATTAGTTTCAGTTGTGGCTGCTAAAATTTGAAACATAAAGGAAATTATTTCGTGAAGAACAGAAATTTGATGAAAAATTACATTCTCAATGAGGGGGTAAAATTATTCCAAATTACAACGACGATAAAGCAGAAGAAATCTATACATCAGAATGTGATAATAACGCAACAAAAGAGGAATAACATTGCGATGTTATTGGTGACTAACCATAACCTGCTCAAAAACCGGACGCAGGTCCAGTTATTTATTAATACAACAAAACCGCTTCATTTGTGGAATCTCCTATAGAAGTGAACACTGCGGAACTGAGTATTACTAAAGATATTCCATGTTGTGTTACGGCAGAAAATACTAGGAACGACGGTAAAATAATAGTGTACGCAACCATAGTTGCATGCAGTAAAATTAATTGCAGTAGATCAAAATGCTACATCCTCTATTAAATCTAAGTTTTCCTAGCCTGGTGATTCTGATCTTCAACATTTATCATTTAGAAACGGTGCAGGAGGTGCTTTATGCACAGATTCTGCTGTTAATTTCACAAAAACCTCAGTCTAGTTAGTGGCTTTGGGTTTTATAGCAGGCTCATTAATTGCTACAGTTGCCATTTGAAATGAAACTTCTGTCTTTTGTTGTTATTTTTGCGTTTTGTGACAAATGACAGTCGTTGCGTCATGGACCACTACCATCGTGTTATTGTTCGGAATGACCACTGCAGTACGAACTTTGATTCTTATACTGTTACTTTTCTCATCCCATGTTTTAATAAGACCGTAAACTATCGAGGGGTCTTTATAATTTGGACTTTTTTTCCTATTTTCTTCTGAATTATATCTCACGAGTCGCACTGCGTTACGAGCGTCTGGTTTCAAGGTATTTAGATAAAAAAACTTAAGTAGTGTGATGCGTGACTGCTCGAGTAAGGCTAGGAAGTGGAATTAAATAATGTAGGTAAATCATTATTTTCTCAGCATTGTTTCAGTAATAAATGTTGACTCTTGAACCCATTTGAGCTTAGGCACTATTTTTATCTGTCATTTTATTACAATTTTCCCGCTATTGATAAAATTACCGTATAAAGTATACAGGATAATTGCAAATGCCTAAGTTATCGAGATAATCTGTGCGAGCGTATCGTGATTGCGTAAATACCATTTATGAAACCAACTTTTACAGTAATAAGTAGTTAGATTGTGGATGAAGAGACGCACACTGGATATTATATACAAAGTAGATAATATTAACGCACACCGAGATATTTTTCTCATTATCGTGTTCTGCAAATACCATCTGTAACAGCTGGAGGAATCTATAAATTACTGAAAGATAAATTGCCTAATTGCCTGCGGATTATGAAAGTCGATGAATAAATTTATTGGCCCGTTAAAATAGAAAATGATTAATTGAATTTTTAAAATTTTAATTAGTGTAATAACTGGTTTTAGACTAGTTCGGAAATTGATTGCCACAAGTATTTATTGTTTAAATTGCCAATCCTGCTGAATATGCAACAGACACAATGTTTGATTAGGTTGAGAGGACTGAAAGAAAATGTTTCAGATACCAGCCCTACTCATAAGGTTTGCCAATCTAACGAATAGCTGGTAATCCATTTCGATCGAAAATAATTTACTACTACAAGTGTAATTACCGATGTTCGTAGGTGATTATGTGTGCGTTATGAGTAAAAAGCCTCGCAGTGCAGCGCGTGCACAGTTGGGCAACCACCAGCAACCACGGAACGCCGTCAGCCGGAACGAGACAGTTCACTTTCTTGGTGAGAATCCGAACTTGCGAATCTGATTCTCAAACTAGCTTTGTGACCCAAATTTTTACATTACATCACGCCTATAATCTTCCAAAGTTTGCCAAAGTGTACTTAATGGTGCCTATGTCACATTTCGCCATTATAATAATTAGGTAAGCCTTATGTTACAGGGGGCGAACCTAATAATGTCATTAATCGGGCACAAATTCTGTCCCCGGGTTGCTACTAAGAAATTCCGGTCCAATGTTGTTTAGTCAGTTATTTAACCAATAATTTCATGAAGTAATTAGGCAATTAATTATTTCCTTACCTTAATGATCTTTAATGCAGTGGATATGTTAAATTGTAACAATTGACTCATCAGTATGTTAACGACTCAGTACAAGGCAAAGTGCATGAAACTTTATTCATAGAATCATTACCATGACACGTTTGCATAAACCTAAGTCCACTGACGATGTTAATCAATGAGTCTTTTATATGCTAATAACCTAAATTCAGATGCATCAATAAAAAGAGCAGTAGCAGTAAAGCCTAGTATTGCAATATTTAGCATTGGGTTTCTAACCACAATTATTGCCGACCAGTGCACATTGGTGCAACCGGTAGGTGCTATTAACATTATTCTTTAGAAATGTTAAATTTGTAGGAAACGTTAGGAAGTTATGCAAACGTGTCACTGACTTTAATTGTATCAAGAATACTGTTGTTCTATTCCGTAAGTGTTTTCACGATTATAATCTGATTGAGACGGACGTAAGAAAATATTCTATTATTTCTGACATAAATTGCAAGGAAATTGCTGGTCTTAAAGCTTCAATTAATCCGGATGCAAAGACCGCGTTTCCGAACGGACATAGACATAATAATCAAAATTATAATATAGATATTTCTATTCTTTTGTTCGTCCACGCCAGTCCACGTAACACATAGGAAGGTTTTGTCGTTTATTTTATGAACATTGTAAAAAGTAAGAGGTGTTCCGCATTTTACTACAATCCGTTCGTATTTGGTTGTGCATTGTATAATACATTATTCTGTCGATAACGATGCGTTGTTAGTAGTTATTCGCTGTTACACAAAATACGAATTGCACGCATATTTATTACGGAGCTTGGAGATTATAAAATACATAGTTTTTTTTCGTCATTACACTTTATTAACCAGACACTACTTCCGAGTCAGTCTTAATAAAACCGACCAAGTGCGAGTTAGACTCGCCCATGAAGGGTTCCGTAGTAGCAAGCATAGATTAGGGATATAATTATATTGAGATTATTAAGTAATATACACAACAATAAAAATAATTTTGTTTTTCATAGTGTTTGTATAAATAAATAAAAAAAATAAATAAATAAATAAATAAATACATTTTTTTTAGATTTATCATTCTCTTATTTTAGAAGTTACGGGGGGGGGGGGGGCACATTTTACCACTTTGGAAGCGTCTCTCGTGCAAACTGTTCAGTTTAGAAAAAAAAAGATATTAGTAACCTCAATATAATTTTTAAATACCTATCCATAGATACCACACACGTATGGGTCAGGTGAAAATTTTTTTTTTGAGTTTCAATTCTAAGTATGGGGGGCACCTCCAAAATTTGTTTTGTTTTTATTTTTGTGTGAAAATCCTAATGCGGTTCACATAATACATCTACCTACCAAGTTTCAACAGGATAGCTTTTATACTTTCGACAAAAAGTGGCTGTGACATACGGACGGACAGACAGACAGACAGACATGACGAATCTATAAGGGTTCCGTTTTTGCCATTTGGATACGGAACCCTAAAAAGGATAGTTAAAGTGTTAATGGTTTAAAATTTCCGGCTAAATATAAATGAAATGTTTCCAATGCTATTGAGAGGAAGTCGTCACGCTAAGGCCTATTTGTGTTTAGATAGATAACTAATTAAGTAGTTTACATTTTAATTTCGCAACTACATTCTATGTTATTCATGAATTTCACAGATTCTTTGGTAATAATGCTGCAGCAAGAGAATCTAATAACATTCTTCTTATTATAACGAGTTGTCTGAACTTTTGGGAGTTCCTAAAGTTATTAACAAATCTTCTTGGCTTATCGCTCAAGTTTTCTTGTTCGGTGTTCAGTCGAAAAGTCTTCTTACAGTTACATCTCTTGCTTATTTAGGCTGATAAGATGGGACACCCTACCGAAGATCCTGATTTTCCCATTTGTTTGGGGACTAAGTATATCATCACAATAACTTTTCGGGGAAAGCATTATACATCTTAGAAAGTCGTTAATTTTAATGTGTGAAGTTAATATGTAGGAAGCGAGAAGAGCCATCTGTACTCGGCTTGGAAGTCAGTGATACTATGTTGTAACGTTCACTGTGATCGTAAAAGTAGCATAAATAATGTACATTATGAACGTTCCCAGAGTCATCATTGTTGTTCACTAGTATGTACAACACTGCTTCGGTTCTCATGCTCATCCTGAGAATTTGAACGTAGGTCGATAATCTCTAATTGTTCTAGTAGTTGTTCACGATTAAATCTGACGTGATGAGGTGACTCATTGATGCTCTGAAAATAGTGGGGACGGCATTGTTCGCAGCTGACAATAGTATGTACCACGGCCACGACAACATTATCCAAACCTAAATAGTGAAGGACCTTATGATTTTGGAATAGGATTGATTATTATTTGGCAATCACTTCGATGGATGCAGACTGGTATTTCAGTATTGGCTCCAGCACGTTGTGGAGCATATTTTCGATTGATGACTGTTGTGTCTTGTCTATTCGTGGCTATCTTAATTTAACAACGCTCCTAGACAACAGTGATTTTAATAAGACAACACAAAGCATTTGCAAATGCATTTCATGTACTAATGATAAATAAGAATATAAATAATCAAAATAATATCCATAAAGATGAAAAAAATACTCACATTAAATAAGAAAACCCACAATAGAAAACAACATAAATAACACACACGCAGAACAATGCAAAATATTGAAAACGGTCCTCACGTCCCAAATAATTCAATGTTACTACAATTTTGTCTCCGAAGTTGGATCACTATCATGCACAATTTGCACAGTTGCTTTTTAAACCTTACAAGGTTAATTGAAATGGTGTTTTTGTAATTTTTAATTATCAATAGTTTTGCGTTGTTCGAGGCCAAAATGAAATGAAATAAATGTAAAATGTGACTGCAACAAAACATTGCTACAAAGATTCAAAATGCTAAAACTAATAATAAATTAAGGAGAGACTGTAATTGAAAGGATGATGAATTCATTTTATGGTGTAACATCGAAAGCAAATCTCTTTAACAGCTGTCGGATGACAAAGACCAAGCTGTCGTGTGTAGAGGAAAGAGAACTATTTCATGAAGTTCTTTCAACAGCTAATATTTTGTTACATGTCACACAAAAAACAAAACTAAAACAAAGCTTACTGTCTCATGGAGCCCCATCGCCGATGCGGCAGATTCTCCTGATGGCTACGGAAGATACAACACAAATGTAGGCAAAAAGCAAACAAAAAGACAGCAAAATACATAAACAAAATAAAATCAAGTAAACATAGACTAAAGAAAAAATAACAGGGTAACACCAGCTGAAAGTAAAAGTGTATAGCAGTGATATCAATAGGTGCAAAATCAATACCAAAGGAAAATAAACTGCTCTTATAAAGTTCTAAGTTTAATAATTGAGGTTTTGGACCGCGAAATCCATTGAGCCAGTCGACAATTACTATAATATCAGATACAGCGGAAACAGTTTTCTGTTTTCATATCACTACAATTTATGGTTTTATGATTAGAAATCTAGTCAAACCAAAATTACTCTTGTGACTTTGCTGTCCAATTAGCCAAACACTCAATTTTAAAACTATCTTTAATTGTAGTATCTACTTAATAAATACCATCAAAATGTATGTGACGTAGATCTTTTTCTTAGACTTACCTGGGTGGTGTCCGCCTAAGACTGGTTCTTGTCCATGAGTGTCTGTTCAGTGGGTTTCCAGGACTTCTCGAGCCGTTCTCTAATCTGTGAAAGAAAATGAAATTTAGTTGGGTGCTAATTTACTTTTCTATTGACGAGACTATATTATTGAGCTGGTCATGTCTGCCGCAGAACCGACGATAGGTGGAGTAGGAAGGTTCTCGAATGGAGACCGCGTGTAGGTAAGCGTAGGGTGGGACGCCCCCCGGCAAGATGGACCGATGACCTGAAGAAGGTGGCTGGCAGTGGCTGGATGAAAAAAGCTGGAGATCGTGCGCTGTGGCGCTCCCTGGGAGAGGCCTATGTCCAGCAGTGGACTGCAATAGGCTGAAATGATGATGATGATGATATTATTGAAGTAGGAGATCAAATATCTAAAGGAATAAATAAGAGTATTGATACTGAAGATGTATGTGTCTTTGATACGGAAGATGGTGGTGTAAATGAAGATGGTGACAATGTTAATAGTTTAGATTCTGCTGGTGTTCTAGTAGCCTTATAGAATTCTGAATAATTTGTTCATTTAAATCATTACATAAATAACATGGGACGCTGTGGATGCGGGTCAAAGAGCAGGTAACACACTCGAAAATACAGCAATTTAAAAAAAAATACATTGAGACTGCTAGAGTTGCTATAATAAATTGACAGTCGTTCAAATGGTAAGTTTAATATCAAAACCTCGCCCAGTGTGTTATTGCTATGATATTTCCTTCAGGTATCAAACTTACCTATAGTGTCTGCTTCATATCGGTTTCTATCAATGGTATCAAGTTTTTTTATAATCATCATTATCATTTTCCTGCCCTTATCCCATACTATTTTCGTTGGAGTACCAAGTTGGCTTTTATTCTCCTTTAACAAAAGTCCATCATTAACTACTATATAATTATATATAAGATTCTCATACGATTCATGCAGTTTTACTTTCTATCAAACTTTATATAGTCATGTATTTAGTGACATCCTACACATATAATATTTTGTACTAGTTACTTTTTTATGCTAGTCTTGCTGCACCTACAGACCATAAAACTTGTTTTTGACCTACTTTGTTTGACAATATTAAAAAATCATGGAGAAAACCTCGAGTTTCATCATTGCATATTTGAACAGTAATCCAACGTTGCACATAAACCAAATTAACTTACGGAAGTTTTTTATGGTACCGTTGACCGCTGTTAATGTTGCCATATAAAAGTTTTAGTCTGTGTCTATTACAAATCTTTGTTTATGCCCACTATAAACGTTGGTCTTTGATATTTTGTGTTTATATTTCTAAATGAGATCAACTTCAATGTTTTGACATTTGTCTATCGGTTTATTAACCCGAGGCAGGCATGAAACGGTTAAATCAAATGATTTGACTTGGTTTTATAACTTTAGATTATGTTTTCGCCGCGGCATCACCTTCTCAGCTTGTCAACTGTTTGCATTCAATCGCTAATGCCAAAAAGGATTATTAGTACTTTATAGATGAAGTCACATTATTCAAGTATTGGGTGCAGTACAAGAGTGGCCAAATCAATAATATAATTATTGGTTTGGTCAGTAAAAATGTCGATAAACATTTGGATTGGAGATCAGCCAAAGCCAATACGATTTCGTCTGTTATCGAGATGAATGAATGTCTGGTGATAAAATCAGTTTTGTTTAGTATTTTTATTAATGAACTTAAAATATTAAACAGTTTTAATTTATAACGGTCGTTTGCACTTTAAAATAACAGAAATATAATTTGAATAACAGATTATTGCGGATATATTAGAGATTATTTGCATATGCTGTCACTTCCGAATTTGTAGAAATTATTTGTTCTTTCTTTAGTTTTATGTAATATTATAAAGTTACGTATGCAGGCTACTTTTGCCGGGGTCGCGGGACTTATTTCATTACCGTGACCCCGGTACATAAAGGGCTATTGAAGGACACCGTGGATTTTAGTCAGTACGAGTCTGACAGTCCCTCCCGCCCTGCCCCGGGTGGGAGGCCTCATTTGATGATTTTAACACGCAAAAAAAAAATGCAGGCTACTTCAAGATTCATGAAATAGACTAAAAATATCTAGGTGCAGTCACCGTTTCTGTTGACCTTAATTTGATATCTACTTTGTTGATTTTCTATAATAATTATAAAGTTTCAATGTAAAGTTACAGGAAACCCTTGTAAGGTCTGTTTTAGTTAAATGCAACGATTTAGAAATACTTTAACGACTATTATATCCGGTTCGAATGAGTGTTACAAATAATGCTAATTGCCGAACGCTGTTCTAAAGGACGCAGCGTAAAAACTGCAGCTTGTCTTTGGATTTTCAACAAAAAAGAATGTTTTTCCTTCTACTTCTTTCTTTTGTGTTACTGGTTTCAGAACCTCTTTTTTCTAAATTTAAGTTGTTATGTGACTTATTTGTCATAATAGCATTTCACTTTAACAGCTTAAACTTGTTTATTATCTTTTTTTTTAAATAAAATAAGTACGTAGTTACGGACAAATGCTGTAAACTACTTATTTAGCACTTTACTTTGCTCATTTTTCATGCAAGTACAGTACATAGCATTTAACAAGAGTTTACGCTTGGGTCAAAGGTCTGTGCAAGAGGGAGAGGACTGTAAATCTGTGATCCACCAAGGAAAATACTGTACAAATTGGTAGATTTAACATGTCTTCGTATTTTTGAATTTGTTCTAGAACATGCTGATTTCCCATAGCCTTACGATGATGTCCATCACCATTTTAAGAGCACTGATGATAATATACTGCTCAACGTAACGTGGATGAAGACTAACGTGTTAGCTGGAGTATCTTGATCTCCTTCACCGTAGCACTCGAAGTTCTCTGCATCAGATATGGAGTTCCCAGGACTGGAGTCTGCTGTGGGGACTGATTGGCCCGCCGCTTCTGCGCCGTTCTGAAACATGGGAGAAATGAATTCAGAATCGGGATTTTAAAATATTTTGTACTACTGAGTTCGCAATTGAACAGTACCTAGTGCTTCTGTGACATTCACGAACTAACTTCACCCAAGTGAGCGTACAATCGAACGTCGAATCGTGAATGTTACCAGACTAGCCTAGCACGACAAATACCAAAATATATGCTGCCAATGTTTGTAATCGTTCATCGTATTTTAGTTCTATTTTTATTATTTTATTGTTAAGAATTTCAAAAATATTCTCTTCGTTTGAACTAGTGGTTTAGGCTATGTCTAATGAAGTAACTATTAGTAAGACGTTTTTGCCATCAACTTTTTCATTCTTATAAAATATAATATGTACTTTGATATTATGTACTTAGAAATGCACTGTTTTGTTTTACAAACAAGTAGATGTTTATGCTAGGACAATATTATGCTTATGGCAATCTGCGCATATCAAGTTACTAGCATTTCCATAAATAGCTGATTATCTCATCATGGCAAACAGAAAACATAATTATTTTCTTCAATTATACTCGTAGTGAAACGTTTGTCCTTTGTTTATAAATTAATGTTAACCGAAGTAATTGAAATTCGAAAGTTTAAACAAATAGAATTCACCATATTGGTGGTGGCGGTGGAGGAGGCGTAGGCGCCCGCATTTGAGCAAATAATAAATGCTGGTTGAATCGAATTTCGATAATGGCAGCCCTCGTCACTTTGTTTATTAGTTTGTAAGGAATTTCAACTGTTTTTCTCAGGCGGTCTTTCATTTTGGATTTATTTTTCAGTTTTCTTAGGTTTTCAGTGGAAGTGGATTTTTTTTCTCGTATATCTAGTTATGTGAAGGATGTCTTCGTATTTTTTTTATCACAACATCGTTTATTTATTTTATCTGAATTTTATCGGAGTATTTTTCATTCAAGGTTAATGATGAGAACTCCTTAAAATGGATAAACAATAATGATTAAACCTCTAATTAAGTAAGATTCAGTCCAAGTTTCGTACGTTTTAAATATAAAATATTTAAAAATAACATTATAATTGAATCATAATGTTACATGAATGAAACCTAACTAATGATAACCGTGTATTGGAAATAGTCATGGACATGGAGCATGGAACCAGCATTATCTGCTTATTTACATGCTCTCCAAAAAGAGAGAGAAAAAAAAACCCAGATAATATATATTGTAATGCAAAGGAAAGACATAGATGTTCCTTTGAATGTTTTTCTTAGAGAGTTTCTAGACTTCTTCTTCGTCTCCATATACTCGTACGGCAATTTTATCTAGAAACTCAGGCCATACTACAGGTCTATGGAAATTGTAAACATTTCGTCACTCACGCACTAACTACAGATAAAATTTTAAGGTAATTATTGTGTTAGATAAAATTAGAAGCAGTATTTACCTGTAGTTTCCTTGGCAAGTTTCCGGGTGAGGTGCGCGGCGACTTCGTCCTTTGAAACACGCTAGGCGCCATCATTGCCTCCTCCGGCCCCTTCAACTCTGCAACACATCAGACACCACAATAAAATACCACATATCTTGCACATTATGGTCTTAGAAATACGGCCGTTGACCCTAAACAGTCACGCAACAAAACCATTGAGAACGAGGTGAAGTTTCAGAATTAATAACCAAATCAGCAAGGTTACGCTAGCCTAGATGGACTTTCAGAGTTTCGTGCACAGCCAACTTTTTTTTTTAAAACAACATCATATTCTTCACTAAACTGTATTATACCTGCTTTAACCATGTAAGCATTAATTAAGTCCATCTCAGATGACACACTCTCACTCGTCTTCAAAATGTTCTTAATTAAATAAAACTGTTCCACTCCGGTGTAAAGTAGCTAAGCATTTAAATGTTCGATAGCCGTTATCTATGTTATCAGCATTTTTTGATTAGTACTCGATTGGAGGAAAAGAGATACTGCACATTACCTGAAGAAACTATATGGTATATGTAGTAACGTGAAAAGATGAAAGAGAAAATAACTCGACAACAAATAACGTTACGGAGCTGAATTCTAGATTGATCATCATCAGTAATAGTATTTTTAATGACATTCCTATTACAAGCAAGAAAGATACTAATATATTTATTGGTATTGTAAAACGTGCAGTTCTACAATGTGAAATTAAAGAGAAATTTCGTTTTCATCAATTGACAACACAAACAGAAAGTTCATTTATTTTACAAAAGGACCAAGATTAGATCGCAGTAGCAGCGAGCGATTGTTATGTTCCTCAAAATTACGACTGGTTCGAGACTGATTCAACAAGATTCTAGAGAAACTAGTGACATCAACTAGTTGCAACTTGGATCTTATGTAACAGATTACAGAGTTCAAAGCATGACCTGTCGCGGCTGTAGCTAAACTGTGAGATGTGAAAAGTTTGCGATAAAATAGTGTTTCGATTCACTTTTACTCTTATCGTCATTGTTTGGTTAGTTTCTATCCAGCAATCTAAAACACGAAGTTTTAGAATTTTTAATACTCAAACTGAATCCAGATCTACTCTTAACTACTGTGGTTCCTAAGGCTTTATCAGATTTTATTATTAGTATTATTTATTCCATCAGACTGCTTTCTGAGTGCTTGATGTTTATAATGCCCACCGCAAATAGCTTGGTGCACCAATCGGCAGTACAACAGGATCAGTCTCCCTAGAACCAGCAGTGCTTGCCACCAGGCCTCCAGCAGTCGGAACACGTCATACGAGTCACTCCGTAGCAGTACCTCCACCTCCGACATCGACGTCAGCATCAGAACCACTCATCACATCACGCTGGTCTCAATTCACTTCGGGAGTCTTTTATGAAGACTACGTTAGTCTACACTTTTCTCTCGTCTGATGGTTCTTTCAATGGTCATGTTTTATGACAATTGTTTTGATTTTGTAGTGCTTATCATGTGTTCACAATGTAGGCTATTGGAAGGACGATATGGTTAGGGATTCCAATCAAGATATGTAATTGAGAAATATATAAGTGTTAATTATAACTAACGTTCGTATAGTAGCAGTTTGCTGAAGGCGCTGGATGGCTGTTAATGTAGTAATTTACACCCCCAGATTAATTGATACAAGAAATTAATAATGATGATGTTGCCTATTCTTATAATTATCCTCAATACCTAAATTCTCATTACGTATATTTTTGCCTTCATAAAATTCTACTGTTTTTAAAACCAGACTCGTGACATGATTAATAAATTATGCTTCGTCATCATTACTTCGTTCAATGCATCTGCTGTCTACAATTTTCTCATCGTAAATTAAGTCTGTGAATTTGTATAAACATAAAAAAGTTGATTTATTGGTTTACTTGAAACAGGTGTTTTTATTTTCAATAGCTGAATTGTCTATATTGACTACCTCCTCGGTTTAGTATTTGCAAACTATATTTCTATTGGTGAGATAAAATGTTGGCGAGTTTTGCCATTAGGAATTCCTCAATAGCAGCCCGAATTGATGGCAATAGGAGCGCCCTCTCTTACAGGTGTGATGCTAGATTGTTTTGACAATCTCTCTATCTCTCTCCTATACTATGTTTTGTTATAATTGGTAATAAATACATTATTATTTTCAAAAATATCTTTCTGGTAATATTCCGTTTGTTTCAGCTTACAAATCAATTGTTTGATTTTAATGGCGTTCATGTATTTCATTTCGTATTTTGTAGTTATCGTTTGGAAAGTTTATGTATCGTGGCAGCAGTATGCGTTGACATAGCTGTTGATAAGACTGCTGTTATCGTATATACCAGTAAGAGGACCGGCTTAGTGTACCGTGCAAATAGAATTTTCATTCCGTATGTTGTAGACTTGGTGGGAAGAATAGAAGGATTCAATTTATTTTGTTTGCTTTTGACGATGTTTGACGCCGATGGCTTAGTATTTTGCTTTAGGACACATAATAGTCGACTCAGAGCATTAGCAGACCCATGAACTAATCACTTAATCAGTTCCAATGACGGCTAGCAAGATTTTACATCGAGCGACTGCTTATCGGACCTTCACAACCTAGCAACTGGGTAATGCGTATTGCATTACCCAGTTGGAGCACTGGTTGCTATACTTTGGGGCTTCTGACTGACAGAAAGACTTTCCAAGATCTACAAATGATAGCTGGGACCAATACTCTGTCAGTGAAAACTATGGTAGAAAAGTTAAAAACTGAGAGACTGACAAAAGCCACACAACTACCCGAATATCTTAGTGTCGTTGAGCTCAAGCACTTTGAAATCGACTACTTATCACTTGTTTTATGCTCTAAAGAAGCTAACCAAAATGTGGTTACTAACATGAAATTGGTTGTTCATGTGCATGTTTATAAGTAAACGGAATGTCAGTTTCATGTTAACTTCTGTAAAAAGCTGACTAAAATTACAACTGCAAGCAATCAAATTGTTTGACAGAAACTGACAGTCTGTTAGCTAACATTTTTGTTCCAACTGGAATTTATTAAACTGGGAATGAGTTTAATAATTACGAAATAAATATAATATGTAAGTAACAGTTTACAAACACGAGAATTATAGCTACAATGCTTACATTTTTTTTTGCATTGTTTTCTAAGTAAATATTAATTTCTTATCGTTCGTCAGTTTTAACAGCTCCTAGCGGTCTACTCCGGGCAACGACACCGCGAGATACCTGTAACCTATGGTGACGTTTTAGCTATCCCACCCCGGTGGTAGGCCTTACCAGTGTTGCCTGTCTCGCGAGTACCATCCTGTCAGACTTCGACAGTTGCAACGTAGTGTTTTAGTACGTGGAGTACCAGCTCCTCCTGCCCTGCTCCATCTTAGGTCTCATCTCTGCTATTGGGCTAGATTGAGGTCAAGACTATCTACACTTAATATTATGAAGAGGAAAGATTTGATTCTTTGTTTGTATTGAATAGGCTCCGAAACAACTGGACCGATTTCAAAAATTCTTTCACCAGTTGAAAGCTGCTTTGGTCCTGAGTGACATAGGCAATAAGGGTAGGCGGTAAGCGGGTGAAGCCGCTGGCAAAAGCTAAGTAAATAAAGGCAAACACACATCTGAGCTGAATATTTTTTCTAAGACTACATGAAGACAATTCTCGGACATGGAACCCGTACGAATGGCTTTCCGCTCTCTGAACAAGCATCTTGGCATCAAATGTCAGCACAATGCTGTTGTACGTTGATGTATCTTCTGACATGTCTAGATGTGCTTAGATTAGTAGACACTCTGTGACTTTAATTTTTTTTTAAGATTGGAATCGGACTTGTAATTAATTGGATATCTATTGAGATTCTCCCGAGGTTCTTCATAATGTTTATTCACTACATCTATCTGCCATAGAAAATCATGCCTGTTTTCTCTTGTGAGTCTTTTCTTTTTTTTCTACGTATAGAAACGTTGCCCCACACTAGGAATTTGTGGGTGCGTTTACGAACATCCATACTTACATACACCAACAACCAGACTCAAAACAATTACTTGTAGATCATACAAAATATTTGTTGCGTATGGGAATCATACTCGCGACACGCAGCGCTCTGGCAGGGCACCAATGAATCACTCAGCCACTATCCTAAACGACATTTATCCATTTTTTTATTAGTCACTAGCTTTTCCCAGCGGTTTCACTCCCCCCCCCCCTTATTGCCTATGTCACTCAGGACCAAAGCAGCTTTCAACTGGTGAAAGAATTTTTGAAATCGGTCCAGTGGTTTTTGAGTTTATCCATTACAAACAAACAAACAAAAATACAAAGTTTTCCTCTTTATAATTATTATTATTAGTGTAGATTAACTTTTGCAATCGTGAAAACAATGTGTAAAACCGGCCAAGTGCGAGTTGGACTCGCCCATGAAGGGTTCCGTAGCAGCAAGCATAGATTAGAGATATAATTATATTGAGATTAGTAAGTAATATACACAAACAATAAAAATAACTTTGTTTTTCATAGTATTTGTATGAATGGCAAAGTTATATTTGCGGTTTTTGAAAATGTACTATATCTCAAAAACTGCTAAATGTATCTCATCCAAACCAATTTTCGTTGGTAGTTTTGGTTGAGGTCTACATTATACATTTTTTTTAGTTTTATCATTCTCTTATTTTAGAAGTTACGGGGGGGGGGGACACACTTTTTACCACTTTGGAAGTGTCTCTCGCGCAAACTGTTCAGTTTAGAAAAAAATGATGTTAGTAACCTCAATATCATTTTTAAAGACCTATTCATAGATACCCCACACGTATGGGTTTGGTGAAAAAATTTTTTTTGAGTTTCAATTCTAAGTATGGGGGGCACCCCCAAAATTTGTTTTGTTTTGATTTTTGTGTGAAAATCCTAATGCGGTTCACATAATACATCTTTCTACCAATTTTCAACAGGATAGCTCTTATACTTTCGACAAAAAGTGGCTGTGACATACACGGACAGACAGACAGACATGACGAATCTATAAGGGTTCCGTTTTTGCCATTTGGCTACGGAACCCTAAAAACGAAAGCAATAAAGTCAAATCTTGAATCAAACAATTTGTATCACAAACAGACAATGAAACAGTTTTATTATGTGTAAACCTCCTTTGTTTTACTTTAAACTTGGAAGGTGCTTGTTCTTTTGTATTGTCGATAAAAAAAAAACAAATTGTTTTAATTAACACACACGCAAGTGAAATTGGCATTTCCTTGCGACCGATTTACGCAAAACTAGCACGTCCTTCTAGCTATACTTATTACTCAAGCGATGTATTGATTTGTTTCATATACAAAAACAAGTGACGTTTCCTTCGATTTCTATAGCTTTATGGATGACTGGATATTGTTTGTAGTTAGCTGTAGTTAAAACCTACTTACGTTATACAAATCTTTATTAAGGCGCGGTGTTATCTCAATATTCCCAAAAATTGGTTTCTTAGAACGTCGAGTAATACAGTGAACAGAGAAGGGTATAAAGAAGAATTTAAACCGAACAGAATAATAAATAATAGTTTGACATTCCCAATAAAAAAATGGGAAGTTGTAGCACAAAAATAAACTTTGACGTCGAAGATGTCTGTATTTCCAGCGATAACAACAGTTTTTTTTTTAAGAATTTAGTAGGTTTTCCATTTTTTTTTAAATTTAACCAAACCATTATTTAATTTTATGTCTATATTTTAAATAATCTAAAGAAAAGCAGTAAAATAAATGCCCATTCGCAGCTTACGTCACATTTCAACACAAATATCATTTTTTCAATTTTCAATCTTATTGACGGTCCATAGTGCAATGGTGACAATGGTTTACGCGGGCATAAGCGATTAAAATCGTAGTCAGTCCGCGCCTTAAATCATATTTTTTTTCATATAACGATGACATGAACTGTCTATCTTGGCAGTCACGTCTTACGAAAGATGTTCTTCATCAAAATTAAAATATTATCATTGTCGCATTTTTATATCATCACTCGCTGTTGCCATTGGTGGGGAGTTGCCCGGGATAAACGGTATCCTATGTCATTTATTCCAGATTAAAGCCTATCTCTGAGACAAACATTGTTCAGCCGTTCTGACGTGATTGAGTAACAAACTTTTATACATTCATCCTTTCATCATAGAATACTTCAAATATTTCGCATAGATTAGTTTTTTTTTTATCCATTTGATAGCCTGACTGTCGCCTAACTAATGATTAAAGAGAGATTAATATTCTACATCTATATTATTACTAGCTGACCCGGCAAACGTTGTTTTGCCATATAAATAATTAAAAAAAAAAATTGGTTTGGACTACCCCTAACATTTAGGGGGATGAAAAATAGATGTTGGCCGATTCTCATAGATACCGGATAAGCACAAAAAATTTCATCAAAATCGGTCAAGCCGTTTCGGAGGAGTATGGCAACGAAAACTGTGACACGAGAATTTTATATATTAGATAAGTATTTATCAGTAAGTTACGTGATCCTAAGAGTATGTCTCGCAAGCGTCAAGAGATTCCAGATCCAAAGCATTTGTGTAAACTTTCTCTGGCGACGTGAACACACAATAAGCACTTTTGTTACTGTTGTAATTTGCAACCTCACACGTTACCACATTCTTTATTTAAAACTCCACACACTTCTATATATTTTTAAACACACCATAGGGAATTTAGTCACTAATATTAATTTGAACTGACAAATGAGGTTATGTATTTTTTTATTGTTTTTTGAAACTTCACACACTTCAAAATATTTTAACTATATGTAGAGTATTTGTAATCGCTAGATTTGAACTAATTAGCACTGTGTACAAAAGAGGTTGTTTATTTAATTTATGATTGTTTTTTTTTTTTATTAAGGTTAGGTAGTTAGTATTCGTTACCGGCGAGGGCCAACCGTGGCCGACGACTGCGCCAGTGCTGTTTCAACCACTTCATTGATAATTATGCAACCCGAGCTAATATAACGCTATTATCGATAATAGTCGAACATGGAACACAAAAACAGTCTTTGTTATTCAGGTATCTGTTGCAAATTGTTATAAACGTCCATTATTCGCGACAGCAATTACGATACTTTAGTCGAAGTGATTGTGAAAGTTGATGTTAACAATTTACCCACATTTCTAAAGAAATTGCAATAAATCTTATTGTAGAAAAATACAATAAACTTGCACTTAATCCAAGCCGTAATCATGTATATTGGAAAAACTTGGACATGTGAAAGTTTTTTTATGCCCGCTATAGGCTTTTCTTTAGAAATTAACAACATTAATTTTGAGGCCTTGTGTCAGGTGGATTGCACACATACAAATGCGCCTGCGTTTTTTCCGCATGCAACCCACAGAAAGATTATTTTGACGTCGTTTATTAATAAAACAGATTTTTACAAAAGAGATTTTAACAAGCAGAAGCCTTTTTTCATTCAAGATGTTCATGATCACTGATAAGCTCCCTTCGAATTTTGAATAATTGAAAACAACGGAGTAACAACAATAATTAAGGTTGCTTAGAGGCTGCGAAGCGGAGAAACGGAGAATTATTATCCAATAGGATTACACTAAGTCTCCGCGGTTATTTCTCCGTTTCTCCGCATCTGTGGCATCTGTTGACAGGCATCTTGGCATGCAAAAACGACTGAACCACATTCCTGCCTAACTCTTCATGTATTCCAGGCGTGAAGCAATAGTTATAGGAGACTTAGCTGTTTGACGTGAGTGTATTACCAACATAGTTGCGGAAAACGGATGGTATCAAAATGATAAACATCAATAATAGTGAAACGCGACGCGATGCAATAGTTCAGTGCTGGCGTGTACACGGAACCAAAATAATGGCGTATTATTATAATAAGACAGGTACTATACTATAAAAAAGATTGAACAGGTTACTTCTAGGAAGCGTGCTTCACCGTCTACCATATCTTCGCACACCATCAGGCGAGATAGTGGTCAAACGTGAACCTATCATTAAATAAAAAAAACCCGGAGTCAATTCCGTAAATAGCCGATAATAGGAAATCATGGATGATTCAGATTTATGAACGCAAAAACACAGTGTAGCTTGTCCGAAGCCCAGCCATGACAATATTAAAAACTTCAATAAAATTAATCTATACAAATCTACAAGTTCAACGCCTATCATTAAATAAAGCAGTGGTGGTCCGATGGTATCAGCTCCGACGAAGGAAAACATCGTGAGGATACCGGCTAGGACACGCCGGTTTCAACCCGATGTTTTCCTTTCTCGTTCCGGTTTCAAAAATTCGAAGACATATTATGTGACATCTACCAACCCACACTGGGCCCGCGTGGTGGATTATGAGCCACTCCCTCTCATAGAAAGGAGTCCTAATGTGTCCCAGTTGTGGGAAGATTTTAAGGTGATGATGATTAAATGCAATTGAGTCATTCTGTCACAGCCAGATAGTGTTGACATGGTACATTATGAATTTAAAGGGACTTTATGCTTGATAAACAAGCTACTTGAATGAAACAGGTATAGCAGGGAAAGAGATTTGCTTGAGAGGAAAAACTTGCTATATTAATGCAACTGCCTGAAGGCCCTGTATTACTTTAATCAGAAAACATCTCGTTATAATCAGTGAAACTATGCACATCGAAATGCATGAAATCCGGATAGAAATTGATTACTTACATGTATTGCTCTGAAGGTTAATCATACAGAAAGATATTTTCTTACATCAGCCCAAAGATAGCACTAATAGGAATTTGTAAATCTTACTTTATTGCATTCTGACACGGATCATTTTGTACCATGTTTTTATAAGTTAGTATTTTTTGCAATTTGGTGAATTGCAAGAACTGAATTGTAACAAATACACTGAAGTTACACTAAATAATGCTAAGAACCTTTTTGTACTTCTCCAAACTCATTACAATGATGAAACTGATCACCAGATGAATAGAGTAGCTAAACTTTATTAATTGTTGTACTGAAACATAAGTATTGTTCTCTAGAGAGATTGAATATCGTGAAGAAATTGAGCGATTGTTTGTATACAAAGAGGTTTCTATTTGTGCCGACTCCCAGCTGTTATAAATGTATTGTAGCAGTGGATTTCAAACACTAAAAAAACACTGTTTCTTTAACATTTCTCCTCAACTCAGTCGCGCAACATTGCATCGAATAGCTTCACGTTTAGCCAATAGCAGCCAGACACCATTTGAGAAATTCAATAGAAATCAAATAGACCGAAAACACATGCATCATACTCATTTGCATAACGACTGGCCTTGAGATCCAATGGCAGTTTGCACGCCACTTCCTCTGACGAGAATTTAAATTCATATACTGAATTGAAAAAATGGGTTTTAGAATTACTGAGACCACGTGAAAGACAATTAAAACATTAAAGATTCTACACTTGTTTACGCCTCACAAGTCGTATCGATGTTTCTACTTTCTAAACGATGAATATTAAAAAGAAATAAACAGTTGGTGTTTAATCAGACGATACCTGCCTAGTTAGTGAACCAGCATCAATAAAAGAACAAACAGTTTCAGTAGATCGATAGCTGTGGGAGCGGTGGAGGCATCGACCTCAAATTGCGCAACCATGGCCGGCATTCGGTTGTTGCACATTCGCCACACCAACAATACAAAAAGCTGCGCAAAAAGCAATCACTATTGTATAATACTCATCTCATTATGAATAAATAGCTCTTGAAACATCTATTTTTAGTGTAACTACTTCCGGATTTTTTGCATTTCCTACCGTGAGAGGATATGGCTTCATGTCGTCACTAACAAAAAGTGTCGTTCGAGTGCGGATGCCGCAGGGACGGATGCTCGGGACGTGACCAGAATGCATTTTCGTAACTACTCGTAATTATAATACAATCCACCACGCTTGCCATAAAAGTAAGTGCTTACCAGAAATTTAGTCCAGCTCTCGAAATAAATTCACCGGGGCTCGGAATCTGGAAAGAAAAGACAAAGATTTTATCAACCTGTTTGTGAGTTTTGTGCTGTTCGTTTCTATTATTATATCCAATAGCCGCTCTATCTCTTTTTATAGTAATTCCGATTGGTCGCTTGCGAGGATTGCGTGCCGTCGAAAGGTCATAGAAGTGCAAAATTGCTTCGTCTGCGTTACTGGATTCTATTTCTGAGATTAGAACGCGACTCGCCTTAACCATAAGATTAGGAAACGTTCCACTTTACTGTAATGTTGTTACTGATTAACAATCGTTTAGCACTTAATGGTTTAAACACTTAAGCCGATTCCTTGTTTTGCCTCTCGTAATCGAATATTAATAGGTTCTATTTTACCCTAACAACTTTGTGATTATGACCTAGATTTCAATTGCATTGATAACTAGAATCCAGTTACTGCAACTTATTTTTTATTGAATCTTATAATAAGCTAAGTTGAGGAAGTTTCGTAAATGTCTAGGAGCAAATATTATTCTAGTTTTAAAATTAGAGCTAGAATATTGGCATTTGCGTAATATCGGGCTTGGGTCTGAGAGATGTGTTTAGTTTTCACTGCCAAATAAGTTTCAGTTTGTCACGTCTCATATCTTGTGAGATTGTGAATCGTGCGTGAAGATGGTTTTCTTCTGCGGTCGATTGTCTGATTACTTTTCTGTTATAAGTATGTAGTTAGCAGGTAACGTAAGTAGGGCCGGTCTCGCTGTGATTGCGATCCATGTCATTCGTATCAATTGCATTTCGGTATGTGTGTTGTAATTCATTGTGAATTCCGTGGCTGGTACGGAGGCCTACTGATTGTTGAATTGATGAATTATAAATTGTTGTTGTTGATTAAAAATCAATGATTATCCAATAACTGTCGCTCTTTCTTTCTTTTGTAGCAGAGCTAGTTTTATGGTACTCTTGTGTTTTATTCCGTCGCTTATCAACTTCCGCAAGAGGCGGCGATTCTGCTCGAAGGTAATAACAAAACAAGTCGTAATGGCATTCAAACATTGGACTACTTATACGTTGGCTGATCTTTGCCATACATATATCCCCCCTTTCGTTTCTCAGTAGTTCTATTGATAATGTTGGTCGAGTGCCTAGTATCCGGTTCACTTCGTTGTCGTGGGAGAGTTAAATATTGCATATTTTTATTCATTTTTAACCGACTTCCAAAAGGAGGAGGTTCTCAATTCGGATGTTTATATTTTTTTTTTTTTTTTTTTTTATGTTTGTTCGGGCATAACTCCGTCGTTTACCAACCGATTTGAAAAATTCTTTTTTTGTTGGAAAGGGTATACTTCCCGAATGGTCCCATTAAAATTTTATCGAAATCGGACTAGCACTTTTTGAAAAATCAACAAAAAACAACGAAAACCTAAAAAGTTTTCAACATTGTCTACACCGATTACTCCGAGGTTTCTGGTCCGATTTCGATTATTCTTTTTTTGTTCGATACAGTATATCTGCCATTTGGTCCCATAAAATTTTCATTTAGTTTGGTGCAGCAGTTTTAATTTTTAGCTCATTGTGTAAGAGTACATACATGGACGATGTTATCACCGGTGCTACGGATTACAATATTTTAGTGTACATGTAAGAAGGTTGAATATTGAAACTAAAAAGGATAAAATAAAAAACTTTTTCAAAAAAAAATGTAACCGACTTCCCACAAAAAAGTTCTAAATAACCTACAAAAAAACTTTTCTTTCGAAAGTCGGTGACAAAAAGTCAATGAAATAAAAAAGAAAGTCACCGACTTTCGAAAGAAAAGTTTTTTTGTAGGTTATTTAGAACTTTTTTGTGGGAAGTCGGTTACATTTTTTTTTGAAAAAGTTTTTTTAACATTTATGAATAGTTGGCGTCAGAGAAATCCCACCCCCTTTGGTAGTGATGTCACTAACAAAAGGGGTGTTTTCTCTGAGTTTGAGAAAAGTAGTACTTAGTATCCATATTAAGTGTACTCTCATTGAGTGAGTTATTTACTTTATAGAAAATGTAGGAGTTAAAAAAATAAGCGACGAAGCGGTTTTTTCAGCGTGGCAAAATCATTAGTCCTCCCGCCCAGGGCGGGACAGGAGGGACTGTCAGACTTGTACTGACTGAAATCCACGGTGTTCCTTCAATAGCCCTTTATGTACCAGGGTACGGTTACCGAGTGAGACAATCCCGCGACCCGGACAATCCCGCGACCCGAGCGACGAAGCGGTCATCAAGAAATTGCAAGCTCAATAGTGTACCTTTACGACGGCAAAGGCAATTTCCGGATGCATTAAAAGAGCCTCCTTAGGCGGCGATACTTTATACTTCCGCCGCGCCCTGTCTGGTCAATCCTGTTATATTTACCCGCCTGCAGGCTACAATTTTTATGTTGATATCAGTATTTTTCATGTAAGCCCTGCTACTAGTATACTATCAGTATCTGCATGATGAAAAGTTGTTAGTAGTATCGTGTAGTATACTGAATTACCCATCTTACAAAATGGAAGATTGGCACTGCAGAGTGCATCGGTAATGCAGGGCACTGACTGTACGAACAGGAGAAATATTGTAAACTAATCCAACCAGCCAGTAATTATCGAACTCATTTTTTAAAGTAATTTTCTGAGACACCGTTCGAATTTCGAACATAATGTTTAGTTTTCTTTTCTCGTTCAGAATCTACGATATATTTTTTTCAAGTGACAAGAAGTGATTTCCTGAACTTTAGTCATTATTCTGAGGTGATTTCGATTTTTCACTCACTTTGTGGTTAGTATACATTATGACCATCACCAAAATCAAAGATTATCTACCAAAAAACGCGTTGAAAAACTATCCCAATGATTCAATAGTTTACGTTTGCACTGAATGTCAATCGAATTTGTTTGCATGCCATGGTCTATTGTAAACGATTACCTACCATTGTTGGTACATTTTGTTAGTAAACAAAGGCAAA
Organism: Agrotis exclamationis; assembly: GCA_950005045.1. Taxonomy (NCBI): domain Eukaryota; kingdom Metazoa; phylum Arthropoda; class Insecta; order Lepidoptera; family Noctuidae; genus Agrotis; species Agrotis exclamationis. The sequence goes on along the minus strand of OX465430.1, from coordinate 15,744,764 downwards.
GATGCCTTTCTTGTGAAAGTTATGGAATTCTGAATTAATGTCAACATGGGAGTTTCTTTGGTGACGTTCACGCTGCTAGAGTAATTAACATCAAGTCATGTGGAGACACTCGGTCATACACCATAGATTTACAGCATAAACTGAGACTTCCTTAACCAAATGTTAAATTGCCATACTCTCTAGAAAGTAAAGGCACAGTATCTATGTCTTACAGGAAAAAGAACGATGTGTACAAAGAATAAATAATAATGAGTATGGCAATTTTACGCTGAGAATATACGGTCCATACTCTATATCTATGACATACACTGTGTAGGTATGTCCTAGACTCCTAGAGACATGCTTTACGATCTGAATCCATTGTATTGCGTTTCATGAGTAAATGAATACTAAAGATAACTTCTAATGTTTTGTTTCTTTTCACAAACACCAAAAACATCGCTGTTTACGGCTTAATTATGTACATTGCGACCTACTTTTTAGCTTAATAATTATTTGTGATTGTAGCACATCTCTCTGTGGCCCAGAATCTTTGAGTTCTTAAGCAGGTGTCTGTAATTCATAGTGGGCTAGTTGTTCACGGTCTGAGGAGTATCTGTGGTCCACCACCATCGCCAGACCGCTCTGATTCACAAGCGGAATCGCTTGTAGTTCCTCGACCAAGTTATGTAAACGCTGTGATGCTAAATGGTTTAATTGCTACAAGCAGTTTCAAAAATAGAGAAGTAGATCGAAAGTTTGATGTAGGTACGCCTCTATTTCGTAATCATATTTTGCATCTGACTGCACTTTTAGCTTAAGCGCAACCGCATACTACAAAAAAAATATCAGAAAAAATCTGGTGATCGCCTGATGGCACAATACATATAAGAAAAATTATGACGGATCGTCCGTTTCTGATGTTTGCCGGAACTCCGGAAGGCACATTTTGTATTGGAAAAGTTGCCGGATCATAACTTCAAATAGTGTGTCGGATGCATCCGGCGAGCATAGGAATTTTTCTGACAAAAACTTAATATATGACTAGTTAATTATAACATAGATAAATTACATATATTTGGTAGAGTAAAGCCGCGGGTCCAGAAGCGGTTGAGTCTAGTTGACGAAACACCGAACGATCCTGTGGTGCTTACTCGTAGAATGTAAGCCTTCCAGTTAGGGGGCAGATTGGGGCGTTGTAAATAGGTCCTTATGAACTTAGAATTTCGACTGATATTACAATTTGTGTTTTATACAATAAAATCAAATTACTACTTTTATATCATTAAGTACTTAGTAAAAAATCACAATGATGTCACTCATTTCAACTATATTATGGTTGCACAAGTTGTTATGGGTGTAATTTATCTATAATATGTATGTATTTAGAAATATATAAGTATGTTTATCAGTTGTCTAGTACCCATAACACAAGCTCTGCTTAGCTTGGGACTAGATGGCGTTGTGTGATAGTTGTGGAATATTATTATTATTATTATTATTTATTATTATTATTTCTGTAGTTCATAGTTTGATGTCGGTGCACTTCTATGAAGCGGATGTACAAACTCGATGACCTTTGTAAATATGATAGTGGATGTAATCTTGGGAAGAGAACGTGCTACACTTGACATTGTGTCGATTGGTTATAAGTAATAAATAAGTTTTTCTAACACTTCTTCGCTTTTAATTTTTCTTTGTTCAAAATTGTTTTTTTAATCGATGAGTCCAACTTTCACAAAAATCTCTGACCCTTTACATTCCTTCAAATACTACTGACAATTTTATTGAAATGTTCGCCCAACTTTATAATATTTTACTTAACTTTCATCGTAAAAAGATAAGGTTAGTGGCAACCGCCATCTTTTGAATTATTTATCGTTATTACTCATTTTCTGCCAATGTTCAAAGTCTATTGTTACCTCCAACCTTTGAATATACAAGCAGAGGCGGCCTTACCCATTGCGAGGCCCTGGGCAGCAGGTCTTTGCGAGGCCCTTTGTCGTTTATAAAAAGTATGTGATGCGAAAGTATGTCTGGTTGTTTGGTTTAGGTATTTGTCATGTTTGAGGAGAAACAGCACAATTAAATAAAATTTGAGTTATAAAACATTTTACATTTAGTACAGAACTTTCAACATCCGTGTTTGAGTTAAATCTAGTAGGTAGTTCTAATTTTTTGCAACTTTTTTTTAAAACGTTGCCCCACTTTAGGAATTTCTTCCTGTATCGTGGGTGCGTTACAAACATAGAAATTCACATAAATTAACACCCAGACCCGGAACAACTATGTACTTGCAGATCATACAACTATTTGTTCCGTACGGGGATCGAACCCTCGACACGCTGCGCAGCAGTCGGTCGCTCAGCCACTACACCGACCGTGTCGTCAAAATGTTTATGATGTTGGCCCAAAGAATAATCGAAGTTTGAGAAGTGGAGCACCGAACGCAACTTTGTCAAAAATCGAAAAAACACCAAATCATTTTGGTATTTTTTGGCGATTTTAACGCTAAAGGACTGGTTTTTTATGAAACTTAAGCACGACGTTTTGAATGCTACAATATGAGATTAAAATATTTTCTGTAGATCCAAAAGCTTCCAAAATAGAGCTATTGAAATTAATATTTTTTGCAATTCCTGGCAATTGTGGCATCTCAAATCAACGTTATTTTATTTACAAAAATGTGGAAGAGGCAAAGCAACAGATGTCATGTATTCCAACATCGCTTCTTCAAAATCCCTATTGGAACCATAGGTTTTTCTCTAGACTTTAGCGATACGAACCCTAAAGACTATGCTAAAGAGGTAGCTTTTGATAGAAGGTATCTTCTGTTATTATCGTATCTCCTTTCTAAAGTGAACTAAATTTGCTTGATGATTCCCGATGTCCACCCCCAATTTGTCCACCACTGGTAGACAGCGAAACTTTTTAAACTTCCCTCTGTCCACCCCGGGGTGGAATGAGGGAAGATTTTATATAAAAATTCCCCCTGGCTACCACTGGTTGCCAGTGACACGAATTTTATTAAATATTACCGTTGGCCATCACTGGTGGACAGTGATATTATTTTTTAGAAATGTTTCACTGTCCACCACTTAACTGGGGGTGGCAAGAACAGTTTGTGATTTTGAGGTTCTGGGTTCGATTCATAGGTCGCGAAACATGTCATCGGGTGTTTCTCAGTAGCAGCCACCGATTTGGACGCGACAATAATTAAGACCCCTCTTTGAGGAGTGGCTGGATATAGGCGCCTCCTCGCCTTCGGCTTGACGTAAGTTCTCACTGGACACGGAAGTTTCTGGAGGTTCCTGTGTCGCCCATCGCCTCCTCTTACAGAGAGGAGGCTTGTGTCCCAGCAGTGGGAAGGGGGAACATTATAGGCTGATGAAGAAGAAGAATTTTTTTTCCTACTCCTCCACTATTCTTTTCTGATTTATTTCGTGCAGGATCCAAGACAGGTAAATTCATTCTCCGGGACACGTCGAGCTTCATTGTCTCGGCGCTTTTCTGGTGGTTGCCACTGTTGATTCTGGCTCTCAGGAGTTGCAGTGGTTTGGGAATAGTGTGGTGGGTTTGTCCCAAAAAAAAAAAAAAAGGCTGATGAAGAGTGACTAGAAATATCTCTGTAGACCTAATAGTCTCCGAGATAAACCCCTTCAAAGTTTTTAATTTTTTTCGAAAAAAGTTGCAAAGTTCGAAAACATTCCAACTGATGTCATGATAATATGATGCTTTGCCTCTTCAACATTTGTTGTTAAAAATAACGTTGATTTGAGATAACGCTAGAGTTGCTCGGGTGGTGTCTTAAATATTGCAAGAAATTGCGAAGTTATTTTGAAAAGCTCTATTTCAAAAACTACCGAGTCTTTAGATATAATTTGATCTCATTTTTATACCGTTCCGAGAAATTATTATCAACAACTAGTCCTGTAGGGTCAAAAACGCTATTTTTTTTTACAAAGTAGCGTTCAGTGCTTGTGCTTGAGGTGGGATCAGTGGCTTAGCGAGACTGAATCTAGGAGGGGGTCAGACGCATCTGCGAGGCCCTTTTTTTTCAGGACGAAAAATATGACTTGCCTCCGCTGCTCGCGCGAGACCCCCTTGTTGTAATATGGCTTGGTTAACGTTAGTTTCTTAGTAAAAGTTAAGCAGCAATACTTTACTGACTGGTTACAAACATGATCATCGAACGTGATTGCCGTTGTAAAGATTTTTCTTTTTTTTCTCTGAGCGCGAGGCCTCTTCAGTTGTGAGGCCGGGGGCTAGGGTCCGCTTGGCCCTCGCCTAGCTACGCCACTGACTAGGATTATACATTAGGCCAAGATCATAAACAATTAGTCTGCAAAAAATCTGAACTACCAGATTTAATTTATTTATTTATTTATTTATTTAGACTTCATGTACAAATCCTTGGTACATAGGCGGACTTAATGCCACAAGGCATTCTCTACCAGTCAACCTTTGGGTGTAAGACACACTGTACACTGTGGTAGGGTACAACAAAAAAAAAAAAAAAAAAAACTAGTAAAACAAACTAAAAAAAAATAAATATATATATATATATAATACTATGCTTTTTAATACTAATACATATATACAAATAAAATAAACTAAACAATATTATAACATATAAAATAAATAGAAATAAAATCCTAATAATTCATGACATGACTTTTGTTAATTGAGAGCTAATTTATTCTGACGTATAGAGGTTACGTACTTTTCTCTTGAAAGTGAAATTGCTTTCAGCTTTTTTAATGCTAAAGGGTAGCGCATTCCAGAGCTTAATAGTCGAGATAGTATAAGATTTAGACATGAAACCGGTACGGTGTGAAGGAATTTGGAAAAGTAGATTCTTAGAAGCTCGAAGGTTACGACTATGAGAACTGCCCAACACTATGAAAAGAGTTTTTAAGTAATCAGGAGCACATGGATCGTTCATAATCTTGAAGAGCATGCAAAGAGATCTGAGGGACCTCCTGCGTCGGATAGGCAACCATTTAAGCTGGGAACGAAAAGAAGAAATGTGATCGTATTTACGAAGGCCAAAAACGAAGCGAATACAGTTATTGAGAAGACGATCCAATTTATTTAGAAGTTCTTGGGATAGATCAGAATAACAAACATCGGCATAGTCAATGATGGGAAGCACAAGTGACTGGACCAAAGTGAGTTTGGTGCTAGATGGGACTACTATGATGGGAAACTAGCCCGTACATTCAGCCGATAAAATTATTGTACTACTTAAAAGATTTACAAAACTAACGAATTCTGAGATGATAAATTTAAAAAAATGTGGGAAAATCGATGATTACCTACGATTTTTCCTAAAACTAAAATTGTTATAGCCCTAATGAGTACTTAGTTAGTGGTCAAAATCAAAAGTTTTATATTAAACATTTTTTTTTCTTTTGCTTGGTGTTTTGCGCGAGGCCCCTGCAAGCGCGAGGCCCCGGGCGGTTGCCCGGTTCGCCCCCCCCTAAGGCCGCCACTGTATACAAGATCTTGGATTATAATGCTCGGCGCCTACTCTTAAACCTTATTAGGCTGCGGATTCAATGCCTGCATGACGATGACGTGTCAATTAGTCATGACCATTATTGAAAAGGTTATTTAATTATCGTAGGCGTTGGTCTATAGTAGTGACGTCATATGCCGAATATAGTGTCCTTGCATCGTAAAAAGATTTTGTTTTAGTGAGGACGTGTTAACATAAGACGGGTTTAGTTGACTGATTGAGAAATTATTCTTCTCACACTTAGTGGTGTAGTTCATTGGCTCAAGTTATTGCTTCCCGTGTGGTGAATCGTTTGATGATTACGTCACTATTTTTTTCTTTTATAAATCTGTGCTTCACACTAATAATTTGTCTTCTGTCACGGTGCGTTTACATTCTAACTCACATACACAAACACCTAGATTAGATCCGGAACAACTAGGTGCTTGTAGGTCATAGTTCCGTTCGAGAATGAAATCGCCAAGTCAACCGTTTAGGCCCGTGGTCGTCAAACAGTGGCCCGCGGGCCAAATGCGGCCCGCGGGCTATATTTGTGTGGCCCACAACACAAAGTAAATTATTTTATTGACGCGTAAATGAATTGTAAGTATGAATTCCGTTAAAAAATAAAATTTCTCTTTCTTTGTTAGTTTCGTAAAAAGGGTCGTTAGACATCTGTGATCATTGTTAGAAATCACAGATGTGTCATTTTACCAAGTTGTTATGCAAAAAGTTTTTCATTGTAACAGCTATTTGGTCCCATCTTTCTCCTTTTGTTTTGTTTTGACTACTATTTGTTCTCCAAAAATGGGTGGTTCGCAGATGTGGTCATCGGCGCAAGCGATTTTGGTTTAAGAACGCCGCCCGCACCAGCGGCGCCCACTTCGAAACGAACCGCGAGCTATAACATTTAATTTTGTTTCAACGCACAAGACTGAACGTTTCTTGCTTTATCGATTGCGCGTGCAGTATTATAGGATAATGGCGGGACTACTACTCTTAAATGTGCTACTAAAAGGAAGATAGCTGACGTAAAAAGAAGTTTTCAAGAAAAATGTGAGGAAGAATTTTGGAGAGTCTTCACATACTCTGCGGCCCGGTGCTGGCACTCACATTGTCATGGGTGGCCCTTGGCGAAAAAAGTTTGACGACCACTGGTTTAGGCACTGCGCCAAATAAATTATAATTTTTTTTTCCCAAGTTTTTATACACTCACTTTTCTTGTTTGTTTGTTTGTCGTTTCGGTTGGACTTTTGCAACTCATTTTTGAGGCACTTCCCGATAAGCTAGCAGGTTGAAATTTTGCACACGGTCTGAGTTCTGATGACAATACATGACTAGCTAAGAAACGTCATTACAAATCCAATATGGCGGCATCCCCAAGATGGCGGACTGACTGTTTGAAATCCACCCCCATGATATGGGTATCAAATGAAAGGGTTTGCTGTCAGGAATACGAAAAAAGTAGTCACGTGACTTAAATCCAATATGGCGGACATCCAAGATGTCATGGCTGAAATTTTCAGGTTAGCCTTAAACCCGATGCACAAAGATAAAAATAACAAAATAATTAATATATTTAAAAAATCTAAAAACCCACGTTTTTAAATGCCCCAAAAATAAGAAAATAACCCTACGAGGCTGAGAGAGGGGCCACTCAAAACGTGGGGGCGTATCTTTGCAAGTTACACCCACGATCTATACACGTCATGTAAATGTATCCCATAAATAATCCCTTAAATAATATACGCCCCCACGTTTCGAGTGCCCCCTCTCTCAGCCCCGTAGGGTTATTTTCTTATTTTTAGGGCATTTAAAAACGTGGGTTTTTAGATTTTTTAAATATATTAATTTTACCTTATAAATCTCTTTCCGGGTAAGATTAAGTTGTAACGGGTAATTTGCTCAAGGTTCTAGGCTATTTGTTTCCCAAATTAAGTCTTTGAAGAAATTATGGAAGGGAAAGAAGATGTAAGTGATAAAAATATCGTTTGTCCGTGAAACGATCTCCGTTCTAAAGTTGGCTAAATGTTTTAAATGAAGGACTTTTTCAGTTTAATAATGACATAACGATATTTTTGCTAAAGTATTTGGCAAGTTTACAACGATTCAGTTAAACGTCAGATATTTATTAGGAATGCGGTCGTGAGTGCTGGGTTTTACAAGTCAACTGTACCAAATTGCAGTTGCATTGGTCATATCCAATTATATCGAGATCTGTATCATAAAATCGTATTGTAGAATATTAAATTGCTAGTCGTGGATATCATTGTTCTAAAATAAATTATCTTTGAAGTAACACTTTCACTGTTAAGTACAGCATGACATTTAAACTTTTAATCATTATAAATATTATGTTCTTATTATAGAAGCTTTCCATTAAAGTATTGGTACAGGAATAACACCATTCGAAGGTTTTACTAAAAATAGAATGTATTACTACAATATTATAGTAATACAATTTGGTCAAAAGAGTGTATTTTTGTCCGAATATTTATTTTTATGGCTATTTTAATATAACTGAAGTTCGGCAACTCTAAATATAGGACAAATCCATGGTTTTATAGAAAAGTTGGTTCTTTCTTAAATTCGTGTTCCTTATGAGGTTTTCTAGTTATTCACTAGACTTTTGCCATGCGTCATGCTCCAAATGTTTTTAAGTTCTCAGAAAAAAACGAAACCATTTCTCAGCCTGCGTTCGTGCGTAAATGCTGAGGCATTTATTAATTCATGATTGTGCCCTTTCTCCTTCTATTTAATAGCTTGATCAAGACATTAATTTGGCCAACACTCAATTAAAAGACATGCAATAAAATCCCACTAATAGCCTGTCTGATCGTTGATTTAAGTTAACACAAAAACTTCTTCCATTAGATTGAAGATAAATCGTTGAACAAAAACTGTTGAGCTCCCCACATGCGCGTGAGTGCGTTTGATGCATGACTTTAGTATAACTCGCATTTCGAATCGATGTAGCACGAGGAAGGATTGATATATAAATCTTCGTAGATCAGATTAGAAGCGGTCGTGGACGTAAATTATGTAATGGATGGGAGATACGGCTTGTATAGGGTTGCCTGGTAACGTGATTACATGATTACATGGAAGTTTATTTAACAAGTAGTGTAGGGAAGTTCTTTGAAGGATTAATGGATGTAGAAGTCATAGGGTATGGAAAGGACTGTTGCTAAGATAGTTTTGTAGTTTTAACCAGTTTTAGATATTATAATTATTTTCTGTCCTGAAAAAGATAAATGGGGAGTTGGATGAATGTGAACATTAAGAAGTGCCACCAATTGCAAGATTAAATTCACTGGATTAATATCATGGCCTAGCAAAACATAAGAAATATGAATACCATCAAGATGGTAATGCTACTCTCAAACAAGTTAAATGTTAATACTGCAGGTAGGGAAATGGCATAACTCCATAAGCTATTAAAGAGAGTTGTTAGCTACGAGTCACGGATAGGATAATATTTTCTACTGAAGTACTTAAGCTAAGTGTTAGGTTCGTTGCATGTTATGAGAAACGGATGTTTTCCAATAGAGGTAAACGTAAGTAAGGTATCAGTTACTAAGTTGCGAATGCCGACAACAGTTGCGTAGGAGTGGTTCATATCTGGGCATCGCATGACGATTGTGAAAACTGGCGTTTCCCAATGGACTCATATTACTTTGGTTCTGCCTAGCAACAAACGGTAGCTGCCAGATAGGAGTCCGAGTTAGGGTACGCTCCTCCTGTTTAAAGGCGGTTTCAGCATAAGCAATCAGACTGTTACTATTATCATGCTAACATGTAGAAGAAGAGAAGACCATGCAGTTGACCATTTTCATAGACATACTGAAACACACGCCTTTTTCTTATAGGTGCAGCAGGAAGACACCACAGAATGTGACCTACGATCCTTACATACTCCTTCAAAATTCATTGAAATATTTGATATATTTTATACACCTAGAAGACGACGGTAACCATTTCACACCTGTGACAAAATTAAACTGACAGGTATTTAAGAGTGACAAAACACCATGATGTAACACCTTCAAATTTCATAAATCTTCCAGCAGAGGCCTATATCGTTGGCAAACAGTTGGCGTCGCTCCAGACGCTGGACATATTCGCTCGTATTTCACTCAATGCGAAATAGTCTCGGGAAATAAAGTGTACTATTAATGCGCGCTATTTTCGGAGCACGGCGTCCAATAGTCTGCCATGCTATCTCGTATATCTGCTGCGAATGCTAATTTTGTCGGCATTTTGTTTTAGGACGAATTTCACCTATGGCGCAAAACTGAGCATGAGCATGACTTATTCTATGAAGAGCTATCACTGTCAGTGTCGTCATTTGTTTTGACACTGCCAGTTGTAAGTTACGCGGTTTTAAATTTTTGGTCGCGTTCTAGTATAAAATACGTATTCGAAAGAACATTGCAATTAAGATGGCGGAGATAGAAAAACTGAAATTAAAGATAGACTTGCACAAGTGTTCCGGATCATAAATTGTTTTGGCGAAACAATTACAACTAACAAAAAATGTAGTAAACGTGATTTACTGGCTAAAGCATCGCAGGTCAATGCAACGGCTGGTGATGAAGTAATAATATAAGACTGCGGAAAATTTAAATTCTAGAGCGTTGTCTATGGTATTAGGCGATAAAGCCGGTTAGTATTCATAGCATACCCATTCATTAATTCTGTTTGTAGTTGTTTGAGTTTAATAATTACTGAATCATTAACATTGGTCATCGAGGCTTATATTTAGATTTTTATAGTTTACTCAGCTGAAGATAAAAGGCGTAGATGTATTTTGAAATATTTTAGTAGACTGTAGAGAAGAAGTTCATGTTTACGACCGTAATTAAGGGTTTTAAAGCGGTAAAATGAAGCTGGTTTTAAACCGATTACTGCAGTAAAGCTGGCCATAATACCTGCGCTATCTCAGCTTTAATCTACTGTGTAGTTTACATGCTCAACAAAATTCAATGTAATTCCCCGAAAGCATATTTTGTTTTGCTTATGCTCATATGACGCATTTCGCGTTTTTATAATGTTTTTTTTTCTGCATATTTAATTTAAACACACTCGAATGTTTCCATCCATTTAACAAGTGTGTTGATGTTGTTGAAACGTGACAAATTGTTTCTGTAAGTGTAAAAATATTTTGGTCAGACAGTTTAAGTAAAGTAACCATTATGTATTTTGTTAGAAGTTTAACTCATGTCTATAACATGGCATAGGTACTTCAGGTTTTATTTGCCCGAAACTTCGCTACTTTGATGTCGTCATCGGTGACTTTGGCAAACTAAAGGTCACTTTAACCGAATGTTTGTACTTTTGAAGTACAGGATAAAACATTCGAGATATGGATACATTAGAGATCAGCAATGCAGATTCTAGAATAGCCTATTTAAATTTGGAATAAGTTATGCAACGGGAAACGGGAATGCGACAAAAGTTGCCAACAACAAAACTTTTAGCATTATAGACAAAATTAATTGGCATTGAATACCAACACCGCATTTAAAAGTAAAAATCCGTTCGCTATGGTAATTTATTACCTACACTATGGGCAACAATTTTCAAGCATGTTTCAGTAATAGCTTTGCTCCATATAAGGTCGTAAGGCCATCGACCCACTGGTATTGATTGCATAGTCAGTGTGTTTTGTAGGGCGAACGGAAACAAACAGTGTTACTTTATGGAAGCCCTTTGTAGGGCATACCTACTAGCTTTTCTATTCAAGTTTTCTAGGTCATGTGATTTAGATATAAAATGGTATTTGTTTGTGAGAATAACATATGTGTTTGCGCTTTCTGCTAGCGTGTCTATATTAGTTCTTAGCTTACTTTGTTTCTTTTGAATTACTTTCTGTGTTTGATTAAATTCTTCAATATCCTTAGCGATGACGAAGTAAATTTCAGTTGCACGATTTTCCAGTTAATCATCTCTCTCTCTTTAAATAATTTAATCCTGAATGGACGTCATGTACTTAACTTCCAATATAATTATGTTACATTATGATTGTCTTCTTTCATGATGTATTGAATACAGATTTGATTCTACAACGAAGAAATAACGTCCTTCCAAGAATTAACAACAACAGTTTCAAGCAGTTTTTAGAAAACTAGTTTTTCTACAATGTCGTCGTCTATTTCTTTGTTTGTTATCTTTAGTTTCAATAATAGCCATATTATTTATGTCTCTGCAGTATGTTCCACCTCATATTCAATGAATGTAGAAGATTTGGCACGTCCCGGCTGGACCACGTCATGCCTACGTAGCAGAGATCAAGGTTTTTCTTCTAGTTCATTGTATTCTTGTTTTTGTGTCTTTAGTGCATGTTTTCATTCAGTGCTTAGGGGTGTGCTAATGCTACCCAGGCAGAGGGTACAGACCTTGGTGGGGTTCAGAAGCGGCCAGTAGACTAGGACCACAATTGGTCAGATACGACACTTTTTTGAGAAAATTGAGAGCAGTGGTGGTCCAGTGGTATCGGCCCCGACTTACGAGTTGTAGGTCGTGGGTTAGAATCCGGCCAGGCGCATTACTTTGTGTAATTTATTTCATCACCACTGCTCTCAAAACGGTGAAGGAAAACACCGTGAGGAAACCAAAAATTCGAAGACATGTGACATCCAACAACCCGCACTGGGCCCGCGTGGTGGTTTATGGCGCACTCCCTCTCTCAGAGAGGAGGCCTGTGTCCCAACAGTGGGAACATTTATAGGCTGATGATAATGATGACACTTTTTACTTTATGAATGAGCAATTTTCTGCATCCTAGAATAGAAATTGCAAGGAAGACTGCGTCGCGTTCGCTTTTTAAAGAATTTGCGTAAATTTTCTTTGATAGCTTAGAGCATCTTCTACTTATAGAGTTTCAACAATTTTATAGGTTTTCATTAGTAAAAAGGGTAACAAATAACCAGTTTTTGTGAAATGTCCATGACAATCGATTTTCCTAAAGAGACCAAACAAGTTTCTTAGTAGTTCTTGCTTTGAGGAAAGATTCCTAAGTATTTTGTTGACTGTTTATAATTAGATTTCACCTTGTAGTGAGCCAGACATTCAGCCAAACATGTTTAAAGAGACAAACAAGCCCATATCATCTGATTCCAAATAAACAGTTTGAAGCAAAAAACTGTTTTGACATATGTAGTTATATTTTTTACTGTTAGTTGTTAAAGATGAAACTGGTATCTATCATTAGCATACTTATAACTTTTCATATTAATTATGTAAATCGTCATGACGTCAATCGATGTGAATCTAGCGAAGCAATCTATACAACTATTTATTAATCCATAGGATTCACGGCTAGGAATGTTTTTGTCATTTTGTTTGTTTAGATGTTATTCATTATACCTACCTTGTTCTTTTCAACATCACCATTACATCGCTAAATAGTGTTCAGAACATCATCTTTTTTAAATGGATATATGCGCAATAACCTTCCAGTGATTTTAGACAAGAATGTGTGCTCAGTATAGATTCTATAATTCACAGCATACAGTTAGCTCAAAATACGTATCTAACAGTACCCTATTCTGCAATTTTAAAGTTATGCTATCGAAGAAGTTCGTTTCTAATAACATGATCATGTTTGTGGGAAATTACTAGGAATTATTTTAGAACGTCATACGAGATACATAGTTTGTAGATGTTTTTAGTCTCCCACAAAAATAATCATGACATCTAAAACGAGCATTGACAATGAGGCAAATAGTTTTTACGTTCATGAAGGTCACAAACGGTACGCCACGGACAATTTTCAGTTTGCGAGCAAAGCCACGGGAACTGTTAACTGTACGTCAAACAATGACTCGATCGATATGCCTCGTCGTGTCTCTCTGTTTGTGCCTTTATTTAGAACCTACGTAGGTTTATCTATTGAAGTAATGATATTTTATTTGAACTTTTAAGTATCTATTCTTCAGTTCGATCGCTTTGTGATTTCACACTGTTTAGCGTTACGTTATCAGCATCATTTTCTCCCTTTCTGCTCTCATCCCAATTGTTGTTGAAAACGTTTGTGTTCTTCACTTTCTCTACTCTTTTCTGATACCTTCTCCATCTTCCCCTTTCTAACTATTAGGTATTATGTTTCACCTTACATTTCATCTTTGCAGTAATGGCGATAATGTTGTGTTATTATACACATGATTACTCCTACTGTTATGTAACTTATAATTTTGTATTTTTTGTAAAAAAAAACACAATTACATCACGTAAGACAATCATCGTTCATCAAAATAAATGTCAAAGCTACAAGTAGATCGCGTGTAGATTTCTCATAATCACAAACGTTACAATATTTGACACTTAACACAACATTAATGAATGTCCACCATCATTTAATGCTTTCGCCGCCATTAACCTCACGTGCGTCAAATTAATTCGTCCTAAAATAGATGAGGTGATTTATGGGATACTCTATTATGAGATACCGTGTCTATGGTCGAAGATTCCGACCTTCTTTAGTTTATGGCTTTGCTTCCCCTTCGGCAAAGCTTGTTGATGTATGGCGCTTCGATTGTCTTGTGTTATAGGAAAGGTCTAAATGGGTTCCGTCATATGTTTATGCAATATTTTCTATTGATAAAGATTTTAGAAAGGATTATGAATGGATTTGTATGGAAACTATCTACACTCACCAACAAATATGACAATGGTTGAGATATTCTTGTCTGGAGAAACAGTTATTGAAAAATCAAGCTATACAAACAGAATGATACATACCTAAGTGAGTAAGTGATGTAGTTTACAGTGGACATAATTCAAAATTCATTCAGTTTAATTCCATATTATTGTTTCCTTGCAAACATCTTAAAGTATCAGCCGATATAGCAAAAGATATCTTGATAAGATAAAGTCGTTAAATCTTTGCAGTGTTCTTGGAAAAGTTAGTGTAACAGAGATAGAGAGATCAGTTAAGATAAATGTTGATATAGTTTATGTGCAGTTGCCATTGTCGGCACTGTAGTTACGTTTCAAAATACGAGTGTGAGTCATGGAGAGTCATACACACTTTGTACATAGGTGTAATAGTATTAATAGTGCAAACATACAATACTGTTGTGTTATGGGCATTATAGTGAGGTTTATATTTCACAGCGTACATACAGAAAGAAAACTGCGTAAGAGTTTAACGAAAATTTGTAAAATGATAACCAAAAAACCAAGTTACAATTATTGATTTACTTTTGACTATTGTTTATGATTAAACTGTATTCATGCTCGTCTAATAGACCTTGCCAGAAACCGAAGCAATGATTAATCATTGATTATTTATTTCCAACTACGCAAGGTAAAATTCTGATTCTGTGATTTCAGTCAATTTGGGCTCTATAATTTAAAGCTAATCAGAAGTAATTCATTTACCAGCAACTGCTAAGGAGTTTCAGAGAAATCACTAGAGACTACTAATAGTGTAAATTAATGATCCCACTTTGGGCAAAGACCTCATAAAATTACATAAGTACATAATTGATGTTATTACGATGTCTGAGTGTTCGTTCGTAGCTTCCATCTGTCTGGGAGTGTTTACATCGGCCGAGTAAATACGTAGGCTAGTAAAAGGAAGCCAGTAACTGGGACAGTAACTGTATTTAAGTTCTCTAGCACTAGTTGTTGCTAGGCTACTTCATCATCACTATCGATAGGGTCTATTAGTTCGGTAAAGCTTAATTTACTGATAATAACAATATTACCAGTTGAACCTAGTTTGTGGCTAATAGCTGCATATACGAGTATTGATCTTCAAAATCACAGTTATATGGTAACTCTGATGGTCCTGTTATGTCGGCCATTTTGTAAATAAATATCTTGTTTAGCTACTCGCTTATCCTCATAGACAAATGGGGCCTTAAAACGTTTCATATTTAAAGGGATTATAATTTCTTAGACTTTTATCAATTTTGACATAAGTTTTTTGTTAGTTTTTATTTTTATATGCATATCCTCAGTATATTCATCTTTGATTGCATGACGTCTTGATATAAAATCATGATAATACATAATATTGTCTAAGCCTGTCAGTTCCTCTTTCAATCTATTTATCTTTTTTCTTAAATATTCAGGGTCTTACTTATAAAAAATTGTGTTGCTTAGCTACCGATTAAATATCACCTGTCCTTATCATTTCTATTTCAATAAATAGAGATGGCAAGTGACTTAAGAGCTATTTAAGATAAGTAACGTCTAATCAATGTTTATAAGTAAGGGGGTAAGTCACCAATGCTGAGTTTAGGTCTCTTCCAAATCTTTTTAGCGTTTTTGTGTGTACCAGCTTTGTCGGTCCACCTAGTCGGTTGGACTTCAATCTGCTAACTTGCTGATCATGTCTTACAAGCAATGAAAGGCTTGTAAGACAAAACTCATTTTCAAGTTAATCACCCTAAGATCTCTACTTATACCCATTTCAAAATATACTTTTGAATGCGTCGGCGCTTAGACAAGATCGAATGGTTATCACAGCACAAGTCGTTAAACTTTATGACATACTTTTGTTAATGTTTAGAAAATATATCATGGTATAAACGTGTGGCCGTACAACGAACCAGTAATGAGTAGGTATTTGATGGCCATATTTTGTTCTTTGAATTCCATATTGTATCTAGTAAGCGTATTAAAGTAGTTCAAAAACATAAGATTTGTCGTCCATCTAGAGTATATGTAGGTGATTATTTCAAGTTCAACAAATTACAGGATTCATCATCATCATCAGCCTATAGAAGTCCATTTCTGGACATACGAGTACTCTCAGCAGTTAACGGCCACCTATCTATAACAAGACCACCTGCTCCGATCCTTACATACTCCATTCACCTGGTCATACAAGCCCACCGATAGCGAGTACTACGGTACCCGAGCTTTCTGAAACACATCACCAATATAGTCAGTGTAGCTATACCTAGGGAAAATATTAATATTAATTAAATATTACTAAAGATACCAATGTCATATAAATTATTGTAAGCTATGGCTGGTGTACTTATATAATTATTCAAAATAAAGCCTGATCTGTACCCTCGGTAATGAATAATCCACTTCAATAATAAGTCTCCTTCCTTTGTCTTGACATTCCTCGTATGGCTTCAGTCACAAGACAAACTGTTAGGCTAGCACGGTTGGAATTAGGACTGTCTGTAGACATAGTTAGCAAATATGGCCCATGTCTAGCTGGAACTGAAGTGTATTTTCCTTATTTGTCTTTCGTAAGCAGACATAGAAAAGGTAAAATAAATAGTTTTGGAGCATTGAACAGGTCTAGATAAAGAGCTCCGCTGTAAACATTTATCTAGAATCAATTTGAGGATGTCATAGGAAAACCGACTAAAAACATTTGTGTAATGATTTTAGATGTCGTTGGATCTTCATGTAGAGTAAGTTCTTTGTTTAAAAAACCAAACATAAAACCCCTCATTAAGAGCATTCGTTTGCTTGTAACGTATCCAGTTGCGTAGCTAGCCTTTTATGTGCCCAGTGCGAGCTTCTTTAACTGCGCCCTTGTCTGGTCAATTGTGGTACCAGGGTTTGCGCCCTATGCCTGGGCACCGTTGGCACACCCGTATTTCCGGCACTGAACTTATCAATTCTGATTCGAATGCTACGTCAGTTAGTAAGGAGAATGTAGCATTATTATACAGTACGCAACTTGGAACGTTGCAATTTGTAACAGTTTTTTTATTCGATTTTTAACATTTTAAGCGCGAGTGACTATTTTTAATGCATTGCTCGAAATCGATCGGAATGCCGGGCTGTGAAAAAGATGGATGAGAAACGATTGCATGTAGCGGAGATGAGGATGTTGAGATGGATGTGTGGAGTGACAAGAATGGATAAAGTAAGGAATGAGTTTATAAGGGGAAGTTTGAAAGTGGCGCCTGTTACAGAAAAAATGAAAGGGAATCGTCTATCTTGGTATGGACATGTGATGAGGAGGGATGACACCCATGTGACTAAGAAAGTGATGAGTATGAATGTTGATGGATGGAGAGGACGAGGAAGACCAAAGAAAAGATGGATGGATTGTCTAAGGAATGATATGAAAGAAAAAGGAGTAAATGATACTGTGACGTCTGATAGGGGAGAATGGAAGAAGAAAACGTGTTGCGCCGACCCCAAATAGAATGGGATAAGGGCAGGAAGAAGAAGCTCGAAATCGAATTTTGCATTGCAACGTTACAGGTGAATGCGCCTAAGTTTTCCGATTTTTTCTCATTAAGCTACAGAATATCGTTTATAAGTTTGGTCTAGTTTAGTTAACTACTATTGTCATTAGGCTAAATAAGGTAGTTGGCATACTTTCCAAACTTACAAAAATCGATACAGTTTACCTATTACAGATTCATTGTGCTCCTTAAATACAAGATTGTAACTAGGATTCTAGGTCTTATATCGTTCTAATTGACGTTAATATCGCATTACATATTCATATTCACGCATCATTAACTAAAAAAATCATATTCCACTAAAGCAGAACAAGGTAGCCTACTTTGAAATCATGAATCGTGAAGTTTCAGGTTTCAGTGTGTGTTTTATGGATTAATTGCGTCATTATTAAATCTTTTTTGTTTTATCAATAAATTCTTACCTACATTATAAATATCGACTACATAGGATTTTGATAAACATTGAAATGCGAGTGAAATAGATCGAAATCGAAGATCGAATACCATTAAAAATAAAATAAATAATATTAAAAAGTAAATGTAGGTAATGAGAAGCAGAACAATGAACGAAAAAGGAAAATCGTAACAACATCTATACATATTTCAATAATAAATTAATAATGTTATATAAAAATAATGAGAAATAAATATTTGTAGTTGTAGCCAAATTATAAACTTATTTGTGGTTTTCCTGATGAAACGCAAAGTAAATGAAACCTTTGAATTCCGTCCAATTTATTGTACCTATGAGTGTTTTGACCTCATTATAGAAGCACTCAAATGTTAAGGTTTGTAGACCACAATAGATCCTAAAATTAAAGGGGTCTCGCTAGCCATTGCTCACAAGTACCATATTAACCTAGATTTCGCCTCCAATCGAGTCTGACAACAGGCGAGGATTTAGCCCTAAAAAAAGGTTATGGGCTTTGCGAACCGAAAATCATTTAAGTGTGAGTCGGTCGGAGTATGAACTCGAAAGCTTCCATTTCAATGAAAAAATCGCACTGAAGAGTGAGTGAAGCGAGCTCGATTTTTTTTAGTTTTTTGGACCGCATCACTCTTTTTATTTAACTGACCGACTTTTATATTACATATTAAAAAAAAAAAATAACAATACTTTCAATTGATGACATGGCCAAAAATTACAAAAAAAAAAAAAAACAAAAAACTATCTACAACCAAAACAATGAACAACATAGCTAATCTTAGTTAAGAGAGAATATCTATTTTTAAAATCTTCCTTGTGACATAGGAGAGTCTACTAGCAACTAGCGATCAGGAAATAATGCGTACTTGGCACAAGTCGTATGATAATGTCTGCTAATTTGTGCCAACGTGTAAGTAACGTGTCATGTGCAATTATTGCATTACTAAATGTATCGTGGCTTGAATATCATATTTGTTAGTGATATTGTTTCAAGTGAAGGTGAATCGATCAGTTATGGCGTCAAATGGCCACGTTACGTAAAATTTTTAGTTTTATTTAAAGCATATTATATGAATATATTTTTCTTGAATTTTTAATATTTCTTACAAAACTAAAAAAAGATAAAATAATCTTTAAAAAATTTATAAAAATAGTAGCCCACCAGCACCGGGAACAGGGTCCAAGCTGTCGGTGGTACTGGTAAGGTTTCCAGAGAGAAGAACCTCCTCACTATGCGCGCCGTGTCCAAGAGGAGCATCTGCATCGAGCCAACCGCACAATGAGAGCCTCTTAAGGTGTTGGTTGAGGCCTTATGGTCGAGGCCCTTTGTAATCTAAATTATGTACTCTATAACTCAAAAGGTGACTGACTGACATAGTGATCTATCAACGAACAGTCCAAACCACTGGACGGATCGGGCTGAAATTTGGCATGCAGATATATGTTATAACGTAGGCATCCGCTAAGAAAGGATTTTGATCAATTCTACCCCCAAGGGGATAAACAAACAAACAAAATCTTTATTGTCAGGCATCGAAGAAGGAATAAAGAAGGCATGAAAGTTTGTATGAAACTTTGTCAATTTCAAACCGATCGGGCTGAGACTTTGCAGGCATAAAGCTACTATGACGTAGGGATCCCCTAAGAATGGATTTTGATAAATTCCACCCCTAAGGGGATTTAAAATAGGAGATGAAAGTTTGTATAAATCTTCTTAGATTATCGACTGATTATGCGAGCGAAGCTGATGCGGGCAAAAGCTAGTTATTAATTATGACTATAATAATTATGTATTTCCTTATTAAAACCCAAAAAACAGGCTGTGCTCAAATCTTACACAGATGAATCAATAGCCAAGAGACACAAAAGGCAACTGAAAGAACTGTGGTTGGTTTTCAGTCAGTCAAGTGACAGTTCCTTTCCAATCCACCCGGGGTGGAGGCCTTTGAGGATGTTCCATCCTTTAAAAAGGACTACAACTGTGAAATCCAGAGAATAAGAATCCAATGACTCTACCCTCCCTAGGAGTCGGTGCCAAGGCATGCAGACGGCGAATTATGGGCGACTCGCTATCCGATCATGGATCATGCCCGGGTCGACATTTCGACAGCGCATCGTGTTCCCCGCGCGCCTCAAAGAGCTGTCAGAAATATGATGGGGCCTCCCTTAGAGGGCCGAATCCTACCGGGGGCAATTCAATTCAATTCAATTCTTTATTGCATTCACATGTCATGAGTATTAAAAGTTCTTAAAATTAAAGTTAGTTCACATGGACCCTGTCGGGCACAACAATTCAACAAAATGTCAACAGTAGCATTAAAATAATCAAAAATAATAAATTAATTTAAATAACAGAATATTGTCACAGGCAAATACGGAAACAAAATTAAAAAGTCACAAAGAATACTATAACGTTAAATTCATGTCAGTAAAATAAAATAATAATTACAATTTAAAATAAGTAATACTCAATTTAGAATGTCAATCAACTAAAAATACAACAAAATTCAATAAATAAGTGGATAGTAAAAGTCAATCCATTTTGTAGTCATCATTAAAAAATTCATTTAATGAGTAATAACAATTTTTAATTAATAAGCTTCTGACTCGTTTTATAAATATTTTGTCATTTTCCTCTATTCTTATTTCATTAGGAATTCTGTTATATATTTTTATTGATGTAACGTGAGGGCTAGTACTGTGTAGTTTTAACTTTGATTGGGGTACTATTAGCGTGTTTTCAAATCGTGAACGCGGTGCATATCGGCGAGCCTGGTCAGAGATTTTAATAAAAAAGTTTGGATTCTGTCTTACAAATTTACATGTTTCTAAAATATAAATTGATGTCAGAGTTAGAATGTCCAGTTTTTTAAAATGTGGTCTACAGCTTTCGTCATTTTCAATGTGGACCAAAATCCTAATACAGGGTAATACAGGGTCGCGGGACTATCGGGCAACCGTGGCCCCGGAACGTAAAGGGCTAATGAAGGACACCGTGGATTTTAGTCAGAACAAGTCTGACAGTCCCTCCCGGCCTGCCCTGGGTGGGAGGACTCATTTAATGATTTTACCATGTAAAAGAAGAGTCGATGGCTCATATCCAGCGGTCATGCTTGCTTGTAGTTGCATCGTAGTTTTAGTATGAAAAAGCAATTTTCAAAAACAATTCTAGGGAATCTAGTGATTTAAAATTCAGTAACATCGTTTTTACCTTGACTTTATCGAATAACCGATCAATATATATACGATTGCTAACTGTAAATTGTGAAGTAAATATGCCTCTTGACATGAAATGTTGCGTTTTGTTTGCTTGGAATATTGGATTTGGTGCTTAAATATGAATGAGTACCTGAAATGAAAAGGTACAGAACATCAAATTTTTTTTTACAACTCCGCCTTTCAAATTTTCCTAATCGAACAGGATCCCCTGCCTTCGTGACAAAGTTGAAAATTCATTAAAGTTAGCATTAATTCAATACCAGATACACCTCACATGAATTGCAAAATACCAAACGGTTCTGGCTGTTATGTGCATGTATGTTTAAAATATAATACATGATATTATTAAAATACTAGTAAGTATATTTAAAACATTACTTAAGTATAAGATAAAACTGAAAACTACTAAAACAGTTATTTCTCCAACTCTTTCACCAAAATGAATTCGCAAAAGTTTTAAGATTTTTTCAATCATAGGCTTCAAAGTTGAATTTACAATCAAGGTTACGTTACTGGCGCTTGCGCTGCAGCCTTGTTTAGTCTTTAACAACTCATTCACAATTTTTACGCAAATATTTTTACAACATGTGAAAAGGAAATCAGCCATACGCCACCGATTACAAGACTCGATTTTCAAAAATATTCAAAAAATCAGTTCGATTCTTTCATTCGTTTGAAGATGAATGAGAAAGAACATTAACATCAAATGTGATCTCTGGTGAAAGACAAGCAACCAAGTCACGCGGAAAAAGGTTTAATATCTTCCGCAAATATTACATAAAAAAGCAACATTAACAAATAAGCGTAAATTGGTCACAGTTATTGCGTAAGGCGAGGATCGCGTGACCATAGACCACCATAAGCTATGGTGTATGAACGTTACCACATCGACCGATGTAACTGTATCTCAATCCCAACTGTCATGGAACGGAAGTGGGCGGTTTAGTGCGAGGGAATAACATGATACAGGTCTGTCTGATGTCACTCGACGTATCAATGATGTACCGATATCCAGCCAGAACATTGGGTATTCAATTACTTGGTATTAGTGATAAATTGGCTAAAACAACGAACTAAATAACATCAAATTTATGACGTCCCTTAAAACATTCTGCTTTGAAAATTGGATATTGTTTTGTAATAGCCTAAAACTTTTTACAAAGGCATTTGTAGACGAAATCACTTTCTTAGAGCCCCTTGTTAATTTTTGGGAGGCATTACTATCCCAAATTGGCGCGTCAACATTTTATATCTCTTTTGGACCCTAGATCATTAGTTTGGAGCATTTGTCACAAACACTTGCTGAGTATGACTTCTGCCCGACACGTTCTGAAGTTCAGCTATGAGTATTTCTTTCTCTAAAGATTTTGAGACGAAAAGACAAACTATCTCTACGTCTAGGACCGAAACAGTTTGTCTTTATTAGATTTTCAACCTTATTTTCTAGTCCATATAGTTGTAAATCCACCAAAGACAAACCACAGCTTCAGCACTGCTTCGGCGCTGAGTCTATAGGAAATAGCACTACAGGTTCTTTCCTTTAGTATCGTCAGTACCTAACTGATTAACGTTTCAACTTAGCTCGGATAACGTAAATGTTACTTTACAATTAAGGTTAATGGCAGTCAATAGAGGTGGCAAGGAGATCTTATTGACAAGAGAATAGAGCTGGTTTTTGAGGTCATTGATTAACGAAGGTAGAATTGAAGGAAAACATGGTGAGAAAACCGGCATATCCTAGAAATCTTCTACCAATGGCCCCCTGACCAGCAGATGGGAACATCATAGGCCGGTTATGATGATCTCTATGTCGATGAGGATTTGTGTAATTAATACTTGGTGTGTAGGAGAAAATTTATTGTTTTTATTGGCGTTTATGAAATGTCATTTAGGTACAATATTCCATAGCAATAATGATACTGACAGGTCTTGTTTAAAACTCGTGCCGTACGCTTTTTGTTCATGGGAAACCTAATCATTGGATTAGTCAAAGAAACAATATGTTCAGGAAAAGTTAAGTTTAATAAAATACGAAACTTTTGGTGTCTGAGAACAAAAAATAAACAAATTGCCAACAGACAATTACCAAATGAAGACAAATTGACAGTTAACTATGCAAATTTTTCCCACAGCTAGGTCAAGTTGAACAATTTACCTCGACTTACTAAAACAACGTTTAATTTCCTTTCAAAGGCATCCGACGTTCTCTCTCCCTCACTCCTTTGGTGTTAAAGCAGGATAGCAACAACTGCGTTCGTAATCTCATGGTAAATCATTTGAATCGCATGGCTTGCGCGTACGCGGCTCACAATGGGTGATAAGAACTGAGTCACATTGTGAGAGCTGCGTTTACAGGTATTTGGTGCACGTGTACTGTTTGTCATGACATTTCTAGACTGCGAGAAAGCTTTATTGGAAAGTATGTAATGAATGGGTGGGATCAGTTGTTCTGTTTGTATTATCATAATTACTGTTATTGATCGAGAAATACTTTACACACTTAGAAAAACAATTTCCGCTTGCATACTTGTATTTTTTCGCAAAAATGTTTCATTCGCAATCATGGCATGACACTAATCATGCCATGATTTGCAAGCAATCCAATTTTATATTAAATAATCTCTATGATATAGAAGATCTAAATTCCTCATCGACCACAGACAAGTTAGCTCTATAACTCTACATCATAGAGAAAGCGGGTCATGGAAAAATCTTGGCAGATTTTATAAGGAAATTTAATTATAGAAATTAAATGTCTTGTTTGATTGCTATAGGGCATGTTTTTCTAAAATGATATACAGACGCATACTACAATCTGCCAAAATTCTTCAATAGATTTTCAACCTTATCACAATAGTGGAAGGTTAATGTTCGATTGGTAAAATCTGACAGTTTCGGGTAGGTTGACCTGCTGGCGTCTGTACCATACATATATGGCAAAAAAAACTTGTTTCAGTTCACTACTCTAGGAAACATCAAGTTAGATTTTTTTTGGGACAATCCCACAGCTCTATTCCCAAACCACTGCAACTCCTGAAAGCCAGAATCAACAGTGGCGACCACCAGAAAAGCGCCGAGACAGTGAAGCTCGAGGTGTCCCGGAGAATGAATTCAACTGTCTTGGATCCTGCAACGAAATAACCAGAAAAGAATAGTGGAGGAATAGGAAAATACGTAGTTTCCACGTTTATCAAAAGGAAACTAGAGTATCAAGATAATTTCTCAGGAAATGCCGGATTAATCAATTAAAGCTGTATAACCATAATTTCCTTATCCATGCATAAATTATTAGAAAGCTTGTAGGTATATGGAATTGAATATAAAGCAGCTCTACTAGACGAAATTATAGTTATTATGTAGCTGTGACGTAAATTCGTGGACGTCAGTAAACAAGAATAGTATTTTCATATAATATATGAAAAAACTATTCTTGTTTACTGACGTAAGCATGAAAGTTTCATTATGAAAAATACTTTCAGAAGTTTCAGAGGCCCTATCATGACTTTTCCCGTTTTAGTGACTTAAAGTAAACTGGAACTTTGACGTTAATTTAAAAAAAAAAACCAGTCGTACACTAGAGGCGTTTTTAGGGTTCCGTAGCCAAATGGCAAAAACGGAACCCTTATAGATTCGTCATGTCTGTCTGTCTGTCTGTCTGTCTGTCCGTCCGTATGTCACAGCCACTTTTCTTCGAAAGTATAATAGCTATCCTGTTGAAACTTGGTAACTAGATGGATTATGTGAACCGCATTAGGATTTTCACACAAAAATAAAACAAAAACAAATTTTAGGGGTACCCCCCATACTTAGAATTGAAACTCAATTTTTTTTTTCGCCTGACCCATACGTGTTTTAAAATGATATTGAGGTTACTAATATAATTTTTTTTCTAAACTGAACAAACTGTTCAGTTTAGAAAAAAAATTATCGCGCGAGAGACACTTCCAAAGTGGTAAAATGTGTGCCCCCCCCCCCCCTGTAACTTCTAAACCAAAAGAATGATAAAATTAATAAAAATATATAATGTAGACCTCAACAAAAACTTCCAACGAAAATTAGTTTGGATGAGATACAGTCAGCAGTTTTTGAGATATAGTACATTTTCAAAAACCGCAAATATAACTTTGCCATTCATACAAACACTATGAAAAACAAAGTTATTTTTATTGTTTGTGTATATTACTTACCAATCTCAATATAATTATATGCCTAACCTATGCTTGCTACTACGGAACCCTTCATGGGCGAGTCCAACTCGCACTTGGCCGGTTTTTTTTTTAATTTTTCAAACAATAAACGCAGTAAATACTTCAAGTAAGCTGTAAACATTTCATTTCTTTCAGCGGTTGTCTTCTCTAATAATATAATTTGATGCAGACATAGGCCTGTTATGATATTTTTATTATATTTATTATGTATTTCCTTTTGAATCGAATACGGAAACACTACCTTTTATAAATAATTAATTATTATCCGCATGATGGTTCCACGAAATAAGTTACCTAATGAAGAATATAAACTAATTGATTTATTTAATTATATAATACTTTCCAGATAAACCAGTGACCATTATATTAGTGTTAAAGTGATTATACATATAGCTAATTAATGATATATATTGTCTCGAAGTGATTAAATTAGATTTACGTTTAGTAATGCAATTAGCACAAATTAGCTGTGCCGTAATGATTTATTAAAATAATCAACTATCGTGACGTACTTGAATATATTTCAAGAATATTTATGATTTGAGTCTGAGTTTTCTTCTTGAAAGTACTTATATATGTATGTATATGTTTGAAAGTACTTATGTTTGTCGTCAATTTACGGGTTTGATCTGTGTGATGTACCTAGCATCTTGCTCTCAAAATAGTAAATTAAATACTAATTAGTGAATACCAAACTGAAGTTTCGACGCTGGGGCAACGCAGCAGTCAAGACAACCTTGGGAATAGCACTGCAGAACAGCATAAACATTTTCTATATTTTTTTTTTATTTAGTGACCAGCTGTACCCCGTGGTTTCAACTCTGCAGCTCAGCTCCTATTTGTCGCAGTGTGATGTTACAAGCCTAAGACCTTCCTCGATAAATAAACTATCCAACACAAGATTATTTTTCCAATTCGTTTCAGTGATTTCTGGTATAGGTAGTTTCTGGGATTACCACTTTCAACCAAACAAAAAAACTATTTAGCTTCATAATATTAGTATAGATATAGGGTCGCGTTTGATCAACTATCTTCTCCAGTTCTCCTAATGGTAGCCATACACCATACTGCCTATCGTCCAATCGGCATGACGCTGCCGATTGGATCAGTTAGAATTGACCGTGTGTGGGCGTGGAATCCATCAAATTGGCATGACAGTTAAATTTGATAGGCTTGATCTTTCCGATTGGATCAAATCGGCATGCTCAAACTTCAAATCGGCAGCAGTGATGCCAACTTAGCAACTTTATAGCTAGATGAAGTTGCTATGTTAGCATCACTGCTGCCGATTTGAAGTTTGATCAAATCGATCGTCATGCCGATTGGACGGTAGGCAGTATGGTGTATATGGACGAACTGCCAATTTGATCCAATCGGCAGCGTCATGCCGATTGGACGATAGGCAGTATGGTGTATGGCTACTTTAATGGTAGGGTAGGCGATATTTCATCGCACATCAATTAAAAACAAAAGCATATCCTTTTTATAATAAATGCACCCCATTTTTTTATTGCTCCTCGTTCCGCGACACTTCTTCCTACTCCAGGGCTCAGGAGTGAAGAGTTTTTATGCGGCTTCCTTTGCCAGGCGTGGGAAACACTCGGGTTACCCTCCGTGACCTTTCCCCACACGCATTCCGTTAGCGCTAATAATAGGTGAGGCAAGACAAAAGGGATTTACGACCAAGCCCCTTCGTACCTACACAACGCGACGCAATTCTCCGATACCTTACGACTTTAGTATCCGGGCGACTATCGCAATGCAAATCTATAGAGGTTCGTACTCGGGCACGCGTCAATGGATACCAAAGTCGTAAGTTTTCGGAGACTAGGTTGCGTTTTGTACGAAGGGCCTTAAGCTGAAGACAGACGAGCGTATTTTTTTTGTGTGTCGCGTAAATTCGTATTCTGGTACAGTCCAGAACACTCATTAGCATCGCGAAAGACTTCTCAATAAAGCAAATTGAAATTATCCGACTCACATTTCCAATATTTACGCTTGTTTGGATGTAGCCTTAGAAGTTAGGACGACATTTTTATGGTCGCATGTCTGCGTGGTTAGTGGGTAATTTTGTTAGTGATCGATTTTAATAATGTAGTGGGACAATTGATTTGTAATTTCTTGTTGTTATTGATGTCTTTGTGTTTCTATTATCGCTAATGATTGGTCTGAAAATAATATTAAGATTGGCTGGCTTAGTTTAAACTATATTTTGATATCCATTTGGAAAGACGTTGGTTGCTATGATCATTGATCAAGTGGTAGAGTTAATGTGAATCAATGCAGTGCTTTTCTTTACGTTTTGGGCACTATTTATTTTTTTACGTGGTAAAATCGTCGAATGAGTCCTCCCACCCAGGATAAGTCCCGCGACCCCGGTATGTTTTGGGCACTTGGACTTAATTTTGAAATGTATTCCTTTAAATATAATTAAATTATGTAAGAGTTTACTAATTGTTTAACAGTCCAATTAAATGCTGTCGAAATTCGAATTCGATTAATTAAAAATTAAAAAAAAAGTTTTCTGCCTGTACTCCTCGTATTTAAAACTTTAACTGTGCAAAAAGTCATAGGTACTCCTCCAATAGCGTAATTTACGCAAAGAGGGCAACAAAGTTTTTATTTAAATAAAATAAGTATCTACTACGAGTAGTACTAGACAAACCTAGGTTTCTAACCCACATATTGGCCAATAAAAAATGTAAATAATTATGTTCAATTCCGCTTCAGCATACATGGTATTGCAAGCAACACTTGTTCATTGCACAAATTGTCAATTTATACCTATCTTACCAGTCAGACCGTGGTCGTTCTCGTTACCCAACGTAAACCAGTTGAAGGTTAAATATTAAGCAAAGTAAGTAAAAGCACGTGGTAAAAGCCTGCCTTTCAGAGTAGCTCGTACAAATCTGTGTTGAACTGGGCCGCACTTTCACCGGCGTGCTGTGGGCTATGGATGGCAAATACCTAGTTTGATTCGCTGCGATGGCGCCCGGTGACACCATGGACAATGTTAGATAGAATTTAAAATTGTGCTTTGTCAGCACAACACATTACAAAAAAGTTGAGCATTTAATCTTAAAAAAATAATTGCTTTTGGTACAAGCTCGTTACCTACACTAGAAACACACTAACTGCCATAAAAAGCAAAACCAATTTACTATACCTACTTAGTAGAGTCATTATATGAACTGGACTGAGTATGCTCATAAATGAGTGGACGATATGGCAGAAAAATAAAAATAGTCTAATAGGTATACTTAATGGAATCTTGCTGAAACTGTGCCAAACAAAGGCAAATCAAAAAAAAAATGAATACCTACCTACCTTAATTGGTACGTTACGTACCTATAGTTACTCACGTATTTTACAAAACTTTCTGATTCAGCTAAATTATTGAATAAGAAAAAGGGTAAATTAATTGAAAACATCAATTCTGCAAAACATCACATTAATTCTAAATCAGAAAAATTAACCATTTCGCAATGTGACCTAAATGATGCACACTGGTGCGAATGAAGAATTTTTTGGATAAAATGTCGAGTATGTAAATTAATGTGAAATGAGTATTGTTTAGGAGGCACATGACTGGTCGTGGTCACTGTGTGCAGTGCACGGAATGCGTGTCCCGCCACTAGTTCAAAGTTTACAAACTGGACCAACAGTTTATAAACATGCGGGTGTTCTAAACTGAGATGTGTTCGTGTTTTTCAACAATTAATGCTATCGAGTATGTTGTTTATTAAATGTCATGTTTGATTAACTATTGGTAAAGGTAATGGTAAATAACCGAAGTGGTAGCTACTAAAACGTGGTATTAATTCACGTTTTGAATATGTTTCGCTTATTATTTTAAGTCAGCAGTTAATTGGATTGCCGAAAATCTGAAACCCATCAGCGTAATGTAGGGCGATCCACATATGAATTTAAAATATTTAAATGAAATCGAATTAGGTACTTTACTAGTAACCTAATTTCCTCTCCGATATTTGTTTGTGGGTTCATCCTTAAAAATATTCTCGTCTGCTTCAAGAACAATGTCTTTTTGTAAAGTTAAGCCTCCGGGGATCAATATTATCACCGTTACTTCCGTGATCTAAGACAATACTCTAGTCTTCACCGTTTCTTGCACTCCTTTGTTTATTTATACAGCTGGACCAAGTTTGCCAAGTTTATTACTAATGCAAACAATGACTAAAACAATTACTCAAAAGATAAGTTACACAGTTCTCATTTCGGCAAGACCAATGTATAAAAATAAAGAGAAATTATATTCTTTCGAGGCTTGCATAACAGATACTGCTGAATTAAACGTTTCGTCGAGAAAAGTTCTGTGAATTCAAACTGATGACACGATCGCTTCTCATAACGAGAAACGAATGCTGGTTGAACTGCAATCGACCTTTTTGGGTCTTTCATGCCTTTTATAAATCCATAGAACAGAACTACTTCGAGTCGTTGCGATTGATTGAATTGGGCAAGAATTGGATTTAGACACTAAAAAGCCATTTATGGTTTTATAGTTTTAACGTGCTATGTGAAAGGTCACGGTGTATAAAATTTACTGTAATGATTAGATTTGGTGCCTATTTCAATTTCATTGAAAGACTAGTGACCTCGTCTGGAAAATGATAGTATTTCTGAATAGAAACAGTGTCTACTATAACAATAAAATATGATATCATTTTACTTGTAGCAGTTATTTCATTAAACTTCATTTCGACTATTTGTTTGACTTGAACGTGTGTATTTTGTAATATCAGATAAGATGTGGTTTGCGTGATGTTTCGCATATTTTTAAGTTTTGTAATTGTTGAAGTTATAGGTATGGCATCAATAATAATAAAGGAGATACTGTTTGATCATGTAATCGTTTTGAGTTAACGTATTCCTTATAATAAATTAAACACCAGTTTGCATTTATAACAAGCAGTAATGAATAAAACAATTTGCCAACAAAGATCGTGAGCAATATTTTTTACCTCGACAGATCTTACAATCAGAGGAATCTTAAGGTTATTTTTTGACAAAGGCAGTAAAACACTTGGTTTATTTAGTGCCTAACAAGATACCTGGAGGCAGTGACATCACGGTGACGTGCCTGCGAGGTGAGTCACGATCAGAGAGATGCATTGATGGAATGCCGGTCGTGCAGTCATGGACGCCACGCTTACAAAAACTTTATTTAGGCATAATGGATGAAAACTTTACAATGAGGTGTAAAAATAGGTTATAGCTACTAAAAAGTTATAAATGGTCAATGGATCACCCAGAATTCAGTTGAAGTAAAAACGTCTAAAAGTTTTGGTTCATGACATAGACAAAAATGAATAAGACCCTGACATAAAGCAAAATAATAGAGAAAAAAGACTCTACCGAAGCAATTTTTATGATTAAACCATTTGAATGATAGTGTTGACGTCTCGTTTGGTTGCGTGGGATTGTGTTGAGCAGGTAGTTGAGTAAACATAGATAAAGTTCCCCATTCTAACACATTACACTTGAGTGCTCTCCTCGAATGGAGCACCTGACGACAGACCCCAAAGTAACAAGTGGTTGATAAAACGTTTTTTAAGGGTCGTTTTAATATCACCATAGTAGTAGAGTAAGTTGCTGCCAAGTATAAAATACCTAGCAAGGTATTTCTCTTTCATAAAACAAAGTGGTAGAGACGATCAAACTAATTTGAAAGTCGTTTTAAAAGCATTTATTTAAAATGAAATGTCTCTAAAGTCACACTTGTGCAGTGACGTGTAACTAATTAGAAACTTTTATTTTTAATGCGGAGCAAAATATTTTATTATTGTATTAAAAGGATAAATACATACCCTGACCACGAAGAGCCCGCCAAAGGTATAAACAGCGGGGCAAGCGCCGTAGACGATGATAAAGCCTCCGACTCAAGGACTTAACCCACAGCACAAGAAAAACTTGTTGTCACTGTTTTGAAACGCACCACTTGGACACAAATTATAAGAAACAATGTCAAATTGATAACTCAACTGCAGTTATTTGAAGATAATTTCTGTATTTTCACTTATACTCTCACGAAATCAGCACTGTATTCGTTTATAACAGGTTTTATTTACGATCGTGTAACATCACGCAGTCGGTTAACACACCTGTGATACGCCAGAGTTCCGCGGTGACTGAATACGCTGCTAGACAGAGATAGCGAGATGTCGTCAGAAAGAGATACGCGGTGACGTGGGAGGGAGGACGACCGCTAAGCTTCAAGAACGCACGGTGTTCCACTTTCAAGACAAATGTTTCGAATTATTAATATGATTCGTTTCGTGACTTAGCATAGCACAAATCTTTAACCTGAATGTGGGTAAAGCTGGAGTTTTTCAGCAGATGTTTCTACTTCCAATCACTAGGTACTCATAATATTATGTCTCATTCACAATCTTTAGTCGGCTAGATAGGTATTAAATGGTAGAGAGAGATTATTTAAATTTAAAAGATTTTCTATTTTTTGTCTATAAACAACACAGGTGTAATGATAGAGAAAAACGAACCGACAACGATAAACCCATAAAATGTCAAATTTCACCGAAAAAAATTAGACGTGTGAATTTTAAGAGTGTTCTCAAAAATCAGAGACAACACCGTCTAAAAATTGGTCAAGCGGTATTTCTTCAAAAACCAAAAAAAGAAGATTTAAAATAAATATTTTTGTCCACACAATCCGCTCGCTGGCCCACTGTGCCGCCGTACCTCCTGTTACCTGGCACGGGCAACCACGGCGCCCCCCACTCCGGCGCACGCCGTGCGATTCAAATTTTTAACTCCACGAGCCGGTACTACTCTACCGACGACTCTACGGTTTCAAAAACATTGCACAATGTACTTTTCTTAATCACTGCAGTTTTGTTCTCTGATCAAACGAAATTGTCAATTACTTGACAGGTTGGAGGAATTTCACATACTTTACTTACCTTTGTTACCGCTCAATGCACAATTTTTGTCTTGGCGGCTTTACGTTTCCCATCGACTGCTATGAAGATTATGGGAGTCCACTCATTAGGTCGACTTGAGAGTACGGGGACAAAAAGTTTCCACTTTCCAGCGGCCTGCAGTGCCTGTCAAGTTGCAGTGACTGTCAAAGTGTCAAGTTCGCCCCTGCAAGTCTATTACAACTTTGGTATCACTCTGTAAACGACTAGTTTTTCGTCGCAAAGTTAGCCGTATCTGTACATGCCACAAGCCAGAAAAAAATACAGTGTATAGTCAAATGTATAAAGTAAAGACTTTAACAAAAACAATTCACAAAAGTGGTCCAGAACTACGAAAAAAAATTTGTCAATATGACCACGAAAAAAAATTTTTCGTCTCGAAATTCTCAATTTTTTCAGCGGTAACCATTACATTTTTTGTAACTATAACAGAAGGAATTTCATATACTAAAGACATATCAATTTTTTTTTAACTCAGATCTGTAATTGTTTAAATATTAAGTTAAAACTGCAAAATTTCTTACATTTTTTCTTACAATTTGACCCCGCGCGCAGCTGCTTCACCCCCGCGACTACCTTTGCTACATAGAGCTTCGGTACAGCGCCTAAGCCAGAGTTGTTCCAGTGAGTGAACGAGGTGGCGGCGCTAGACGACTTGTATATCTGTCTCTTTCACTCACTGGAACAGTCTGGTTTTAAGACGTCATAATACGGCCGCACAGGCGACTATAGTAATACTAACCTATAGACGTTCGTTCACAGGTACGGGTCAATGGATACCAAAGACGTAAGGTATCGGAGACTTGCGTCGCCTTGTGTACAAATGGGCTTAGACTTGCGTGCGTGCCACCACTCATGACCTCCGGAAAATTTAAGGCACTAGATTTTTTAAATGCAATTTGATGTCATCCATGAGTCGAGCGCGGACTCTACCTACCTAGTCGAGCAGATTTCGAAATTCAACAGGTAGCTTCGGTCTGTTGATGTTGAAGTTGACGAGTGACGACAATATTGAAGATGCATCAGGCTTCGCTTAGGCTGTGGTAAGATATTATTATATTATACAGGCCTGTTGGTCTAGTGGTTAGTGACCCTGACTGCTATGCCGGAGGTCGTGGGTTCAATTCCCACCCAGGACAAATGTTTGTGTGATGAGCACGATCATTTGTTATGTGTCTGGGTGTAATTTATCTATTAATATGTATGTATTTAGAAATATATAAGTATGTTTATCAGTTGTCTAGTACCCATAACACAAGCTCTGCTTAGCTTGGGACTAGATGGCGTTGTGTGATAGTTGTGGAATATTTATTATTATTATCTCTTTATTCACTTAGTTACATATAATTTAAATTTTTAAACATTATCAAATACAAAAAACAATAATTAAAAACATTTAAAAATATAAAAAATAGTGTTCCACCGGTGTGGGAGCGAAGTCCAGGCTACCGGTTATTAGGGCTCCAGAGACAGGAACCTCCTCACAATACGAGCCGTATCAAGAAGTACTGCCTTCTGAATCAGGCCCTTGATCCAACCACCTAAGGAGAGCCTCGAAAGGTGTTCATCGAGGCTCTTTGCCATCAGGCCATTGGCAGTAACGACAATCGGCACATTCCACATGTCGACAACCTCGCGCGCCAGGTCGAGATATTTGATTTGTTTATCTTTCTCAGCTTTCACGAGGTTCTCGTCATGGTTATTATTATTATACCATACCATAAGAGAGCGTTATCAAAAATTCTGGGATAATGTTGCGTGAATGAGAGGAGTGGTGGGCAAGAGTTATCGGCCCCGACTAGTCTGTTGTAGGTAGTGGCATTTATTTCATCACCCTGCTGTCAAATTATGAAATTCAGTGGGAAAGAACAGTGGGAAAAAATTCAAAGACATTTTGTGACGTA
Organism: Agrotis exclamationis; assembly: GCA_950005045.1. Taxonomy (NCBI): domain Eukaryota; kingdom Metazoa; phylum Arthropoda; class Insecta; order Lepidoptera; family Noctuidae; genus Agrotis; species Agrotis exclamationis. The sequence goes on along the minus strand of OX465430.1, from coordinate 15,710,392 downwards.
AGTAGCTTCTGCCCGCGACTTCGTACGCGGATCCTGTTCCTTATGCCAGCGACAACGGAGTCGTCAAATTCGAAGATCTGGAACGTCTGATGTCCAATACCTACAGCCCGGGGACGGGAAAACAACGGGATGCGCGAGACGATTCGAGATGCTCCAGATCTTCAATTTTTATACGTTAACAGAGAGTATACTCATCAGGCTGAACAACTCTTGCTAAGACCTCATTCCCATGGGGTGCTAAGACAGGAAACCTCCACGTGCGCCCGTGGACTGGAGTTCCCTCTCGGATACGTCCGGGGGGAAGACCAGTTTTTCGGGCCGGTGCGCCCTGGGATGCGGGCAAAAACTCTCCTTAGGCACTGTGTGCCTAAGGGGTTTCTTTGCCCGTATGCAAATAGCCTGTCGGGTGGACGCTCCAACGCGTGTCCCTCTGAATAGCAGAGGGCACAGCGGCGGAGCGGGCTTGCGGACGGTGAGTAATGGGTATGCTCGCCGTCCGACCAAGGACCAAGCCCGGGTCGGTGGCGCGTCGTGTTTCACGCGTCACCGACGGGGCCCCTTATGGGGCCAAATGCCTGCCGGGGTCGCGGATTTTTCTTAATCCAGGATACCGTGGCCCCGGAACGTAAAGGGCATCCGACGGAACACGGGTGGATTTTAGTCAGTAAGAGTCTGACAGTCCCCAGTAAGAATAACTCCTAAAGTACTTGACGTAGAGAAATAATTTTGATACCATTTTATAGCCTAACTCAAATACTTTCAACTTAATGCAAACACCTAAGCAAAATACAGGGGTACTTTTCGTGCTAGAGTATAAAATGTGAAAATATTCAGTAATTTTTGTGTACAATTTCGTGTTTGCCCACGTTTTTTGGTTCTTTTTACATATTATTCAGAAAACTTTCGCAAGTTTTTGAAAAGCCTTATCATTTAACTTTGCAATAAAGTCATTTGCATGTATGTAGGTCTCTTGGATTTAAAGTTATTTGCATTTTATTGTATATACCCCAGTTTGACAAATCAAAAAACTAAAATGGCCGCCATTCGCGAGGTGTTGGAGTAAGAATTTTTTTAAAAGCAGTTTTGTCGATGAAAATGAATCTATAATATCCCCTTCAAGTATCGCTAACTCGTGTCCGGACACACTGTATATTTATCACTCACGAATAATGTAGCTTTCGACCAGTGAAACAATTTTTAAAATCGGTTCATTACTTCCGGAGATTACCCCCTACATGCAAACAAATTTTACCTCTTTGTAATATTAGTATGATATGGACGAACCGAGCGGGACTTCAAGCCTAAATATGGTTATCATACATATTTATTTAAAAGCTCTTGATATTTTGGAATATCTATGCTAACAGTTAGTCCAAAACAGTTTTATTAATAGTTGTGAGGAAAAAGTAATTTCATTGTTTTTCCTTTTTCCTCAAAGTGGGAAGGAACATTACAAATCATTGATTTAGAAAATTACCTATAATATTTAGGAGAGATTAATAGTCAGTAGAAGGCTACCATCGGGAACAGTTGTATTTAAAATGGTTTTAATATTTTTTCTGTGTATAAAACTTTCAATTCTACATTTTTCTGCGTCGGATCTCGTATACCAGTGTTCTAATGATGGTAAATAATTACATATCTTTTTAATATTATAAATGTGAAATTTTGTGAGGATGGATGTTTGTTACTAACCCTTTCATGCAAAAACTACTGCACAGATTTGGATATGCTTATAACCTGTGAACTGTTCTTCTAATTCGTATCATGACACCAGCTTAACGTTCAATCTAGTAGGCCATGCCATCTGACAGCGATTGTGCCAAACTGAGTCGCAAGTTTTGGTTTCATTCATTCAATTTTGCACTAGTTTGGTATGTACCATCCATGATGTCGTATATCAGCTCAACTGAAACGTAAACTAACAAAATAAGCAAGCCCATTAAAGTTACTATTTCTTTAACATAAACTGAAACGTTTGGTGAATTATTCATGAATATCAAGTTTTTAAGAGGATTATGTAAAAAACCAACGTAAGTGTTCTTTTATCTTTCTTTTAAAGTTATAATACCTAAAAACGTTTCAGCTACAAATTGCGATCTTTCATCTACTTATAACAATCCAAATATCGCTGAGCGTAATGGACGTCAGGGTACGACTTTCAGCGATGCAGTTTATGAACTCAAACTGAAATGTCTTGCTTTTTAATCGTTTTTAATTAGTTCATGGTAGGCTTGCTGACCTGACACAGGATAGCTTTTTTTTTGTTTTCCTGTGGGTTAAATTTCGAGTTGTAGCGAAGCCGCTAGCCGTTGGCATTAGCTAGTACAAAAAATTAAATATATACTCGTCAAAACAAAATAAGGGCCACTTTTTAAATTGCACTTTAAACAAGTATCGCTCTTATTCTGGGTACATAATAAATACTAAATATCTTGTTATGGTTTCTTTCAAGTATAAATATTGTTTCTACTGCATAATTGGAAATTCATAACTTTTTTTTAATTAGATATTTGATATTTCTTAGAATTTACGGTATGGTGTTTTTTAATTTTCAAACTTCTAATGGAGTTTTCTTCGACTAATACAGCAAGCAGGCTATAATGATCTTTCAGTCTCATAATGTCATGTATTCGGAGACATATGGACGCAAAAACAGCCATTTGGGGTATCACCTTAATCCAGGGGGGCCGTAGCCAGAAGAGGTAGGTTTAATGGTGGAATATTCCCAACGAGTGGTTCAAAATGCTTGAAACTGGTCTTAAAAGACGGGTAATATCACCAGACGCCGTGATCAAGGAAGAAAGTAAGTAAGTAAAGCCCAAGAAGACCATTAAGTTTGTTTAACCGCGCAAATAGACCGAAAATCAACTGCGCGGACCGTACAAACTCCATTGCGTTGAGCTACAGGCACCCCTATAATTGACTACACTATTCCGAAACGACTCCATAAAGACTAACAATACTCAAGAAGATACTTGGTTCGCCTCCAGTTAACTGCAGCGTATGGTGCAAATCGTGAAACATTTGCGAAAGAAAAAATTTATTGAACTGTTTTGACTGGGCTTCATTGCTTTTTATTGATGACTGGTGGGTTATGTTTTTTCAATAAAAACTGATTCATAAGAGTGTAGAGAAGATCTAAACAACAGGTTTCAGATCCTTGCACTCTTAAAACAGACTGTTCTGGCGAGTTCTGAGTTATGCTCTGGGGCGGTTATTTCTATCACGCAAAACTGAGCTCGCACTTCTTAACGAGGGTGCTGTAACTCCTCAAAGTTGAGTAGGGAATGTGGTGCAACTCCACATTATCCCATTCACACAGCAAGAAATACCTGAGTTCTTCTTGAAGCAGGATAATGCTCGAGCGAACACGACGCGACTAACAGTGCACACATTCCCTTACGCTCGAATTACGATGTTACAGTGAACACTCAGGATTTTTACCTGAGTTCTATTGAGCATTTAAGATATGAGTTAAAGAAGAGTGAAAAAGAAAGTAAAATTCCCATCAACACGCAACTGGACCTCATAAATTGTCTGAAAACTTGCTGGTAGAGTATCCCAAAAGAAAATGTTCGGTATTTAATCCAGACCATTCCACCTCCCATAAAATGAGCAGAACAGAGAGAACAGAGTTAAAAGAAAGCTTAAAAGAACACTTTGGAACATTAAAGACGTAATTTTTTCGATTTTTTTATGTTTTATGTAACTTGATACATTCCTGCAATTCCTCACTTTTCATTCAATTTGGTTTATTTTTGTGTATTTCCATTTAAAACCATTAATATTAATCAGATTCAGTCATTGTAACTAGTAATATTTAAACATTATTTAATAAATCGATAAAAACCAGGTGGCCCTTATTTTGTTTTGAGTAGTATATATTGTAAATTATATTAATTTCCTAATGATAGCATCAGGAAATTAATGTAATTTAACATCGAAGTTCATCTTTAACAGTACCCTGAGCACGAGTTTTCAGTATTTGAGACGTAAAGTAAACTGGAACTTTGACAACTTCAAATTGACAATTTTCAAGGAAAAAATTAGTTCCTACTTCGCACACCAGAGGCGCTGTTCCATTTTTTCATACAAGAAACGCTGTAAATACTGAAAAAACGCTGTAAAGTAAAAGAGTGAAAACTCGTGCTCAGGGTACTGGTCTATCCTGTATCATTGCACATTCGCGTAGCGCGCGTTGATGTCTTTCATGTTTGCCTCTCTTTCTTTTGAAAGTATTTTTTTCGCTTTTTCACCCGTTTCAGGTACAAATAAATTAGTGATGAAACAAATCATACCTATGAACATCTCTTTTATCGATAGAGCGAAAAAACCTATAAACTATAAATATGGTGATAAGAACTAGACTTATTTTAATATTGATGCGTTTCTTGACGCGTTTTCTACGCATAATTAAATAATAATAGACACTTGTACTCTACTGAGCTACTTCAGTCACTTTTTATTAAAATTATATATTATTATAACATAGGTAGGTCTAGGTACATACTCGTACATAGAATAGAATAGAATACTCTTTATTATGCACACCATACAAATTACAGATTTCCAAATAAAATAATATCTTTTAAATAGGGTGACAGAAAGGGCGGTCTTATCGCTAAAAGCGATCTTTTTAAGACAACCTATTGATGAATTTGAAACAGATAGTGTAACGTTGTGAATAATCAACGTTTTCCTTTGACCTATAATCAACGTTTAACAAAATAGTTACAATGGAATGCAAGGAATGCCTACACATTCCTTTTCGTGTTATAGTCATACGCAATGTTCTTCGTCAACCGACTCAGAAAAAAAATCGTACTTGAGGGTATCGTAAAATGTTTTATTTCGCGTCGAGACTAAAAGTCATTTATAGGCGGGTAGTTCTGAATTTTTACAGAGTTTTGGTGTTGTAGTCGGAAGACATGTTGTTCAACGTTAACCGGTTGATAATTAAAGTGAGGTACCTAATGTGCTCATTAGTATAAATAAGCTCGCACAGACGTCAACGGGACTCATTTACGATTAAACTTTGTCGGCTGTTACACTGTCTCTCTTTATTAGAATCTGGTGACACCTTGCGTAACAGATTTTTAAAAAAATATTTTTTTGTATTCAATATTTTATTTAAAATAAAATTAGTTAAGTGTTCGCCCCGGATTAGGGTAAGTGCCAAAAGCAATCCAAACATTTATTATAACCGCTAGCTCATATTTTGTTTTTTTTATATTGAGTAGGTACCTTCGGACTCAATTATTGTGTTCATATTTTTTTCTTTGTCCGTTGGTTTTACTTTTTTTTAAGCCTCGAGTATTACATACGCTCATAGGCCTTACTATGATTTTAAGTGTTAATGCTTCACGCTAATAGAACTATTGTTCCTGCCTTGTAAACTCCGATCTGATGACGACCAATGACCACAAACACCCTTAGTGCCGTACGTCCTAGCTTTCGCTTATGTTGTGAGGTCATCATCAGAAAGGATTAGCAGAGGATTTTTATTTACCGCTGGACGTTGATTCCAGGGAACAAGATTGGGAGTTAAATAACTCCATCTTCAACGTTCGTGAGTCCAGCTGACTCACCCTACCGAACGTTCGAGACCTGCGCTCACTGCACCAAGCGGCACACACACCAGACCTGCCGGCGCAACCACCATCTCGTCCCTGCGGTCACTCTCACCTCAGGGTCAACTCCACGGCGTCGCGTCGCTCCACTTACGCGATAGCCAGGGCAGTACTAGTGCGCCTATTTTCGCGGAACAATAAATTATCAAGTGACGGCTGTGAACCACGACCAAATAAATTTCTTGTTAACGTTGGTGAGTCTTTTTCTTCATCTCACCCTCATACGTTACAGTGGCGCCCAAAAACGTGGTTTTTTTATAAAGGTCGCTTGGTTTTTTGTTGTTCTGTGAGGTAGTGTTATATTTTGGTGTTTGTGTGTTTTGTGTTCTTTATTTTTGTGTTTGTGAAAACGTTTTTTTGGTTTAACGCAGCCAAAGTGTACCCTACCCTACGCATTATTTTTTTTTTTGTTAAAAAAGAAAGTAACGGTTTTTTTTTTACTGTTGCGTTATACTATTATTTATTTTAAAAACTTATCATAGTAGTAGGGCTCTTGTGAAGGCCCGTCCGGGGAAGTACTACTACCACACTTATTGCAACCGCAAATCATTTATTTTATGTTTCGGTTGTAGGGTGTGGGTGCCGGGTTTCTATTACAGGCACATATTTATACAACCTTTTCACCTGGGTTCGTCTGCCTATAAAAGAATTTTTACTTTCTTTTCTTTTATATAGGTACTTAAATTGTTTTTTTTTATTGGTTATTGCAGAGTACCTCATTCTGTCAATATTCTGTCAATTTATAATTTCCTCTCAAATCGTTTTCAATTGTATTTACTTTTTTTTAAAACAACTTAACTTTTGTTTAACCTACACATTATTGCAGACTACCTCATTCTGTCAATATTCTGTCAATTTTTTTTTTCTCAATTTGTTTTCAATTGTAATTGTTTTTAACAACTTAACCGTTTGTAAAGCGTACACATTGGTTGCATTAACTTATTTATTGTGTTATTTTATTTTTTATTTCTGTGCAATTGTTTTTTTGTGCTTGTTTATTCTAGAAATTTCTCAACCAAAACGTTAGTAGTTTTTTAAATTTAAATTGTAACAGACGGAGTCTTAGTACAATAACCGTTAATTTTTTTTAACACTTTTGAAAAAAAAATTTTTTTTTTTGGCACTTACCCACACTTACACTTATATTTTTTTTATCTCTTTTGAAAAAAAAATTTAATCATGGCTTATCCAGTTAAGTTTATGTCGCTTCATAAGTCTGAACTCGAGTATGTAGTGGCCAATAGAGGCGTATCACCAGCAACGGTACAGTACTTACATAAACGGATAGCTAAATATGGACCATTATTTCCATTATGACATTCTAGTCTTTAATCATTATAACTTCAACTAAAATTTTTTTTTTTGACATTCGTAAATTAATATACTCGTAAATTTTAAATATAATAGTAAATCTTAACTTAATATTTTTAATACTACTATACCGAACTATCCAACCTACCATTGCTTTTCTATTGTTTACTTCTGGTCTTTTGTATAATGATGGCCTACACCATTCATTATATTTTACTAAATATTTTAAACCTTTCGGGACTACACCGACGGTTATTATAATGATCGTGGCTCTAACCCATTGATCACTTCAGTTATGTAATACATGGTTGTGTTTTCTTTTCACGGTTGTGTTTTTTTTCTTTAGAGCGGTAGCAACTCTTTAAATAAGCCCTTGCAGGAGCGGTCGATTACTCCATAAATAAACCATAAATCATAAAAAACACAACTGTGTCTATAGAGCGGTAGCAACTCTTTAAATAAGCCCTTGCAGGAGCGGTCGATTACTCCATAAATAAACCATAAATCATAAAACACAACTGTGTCTTACAAACATAACTTGTTCTTTAGAGCGGTAGCAACTCTTTAAATAAGCCTTTGCAGGAGCGGTCGATTACTCCATAAATAAGCCATAAATCGAAACCAAAAACATGATTTTATCATCTAAATTTAGATTCAATTACATTAAAATGTAAAACTGGTAGGTGGATTAGTATTGGTCGGTGGATGGTTAAAGGAAAAAAATAATTTAATAGTAATATTTTATTGAACTCAATACATACGATTGCATTATTCTCCCGCTTAGTACACTTTCATCCTTGAAGAAAACTATTGTAAGGCATCAGGTTAATGACAACAGGATACCTAAATATTTTATATTGTGCGACAGCTATCTCTCGTATCACTGAATACAATAGCTGCCGCTAGTTATGATTGCGAGAAGTATGAATGATGATTTTGATAGGTAAAACAATAGTTAGCTCTAATTCTTCGTGCGGATTTTGTCATTATAGAAGACAAAATCCTTGACTGCGCGAGGGGGTATTGTAACGTTGTGAATAATCAACGTTTTCCTTTGACCTATAATCAACGTTTAACAAAATAGTTACAATGGAATGCAAGGAATGCCTACACATTCCTTTTCGTGTTATAGTCATACGCAATGTTCTTCGTCAACCGACTCAGAAAAAAAATCGTACTTGAGGGTATCGTAAAATGTTTTATTTCGCGTCGAGACTAAAAGTCATTTATAGGCGGGTAGTTCTGAATTTTTACAGAGTTTTGGTGTTGTAGTCGGAAGACATGTTGTTCAACGTTAACCGGTTGATAATTAAAGTGAGGTACCTAATGTGCTCATTAGTATAAATAAGCTCGCACAGACGTCAACGGGACTCATTTACGATTAAACTTTGTCGGCTGTTACACTGTCTCTCTTTATTAGAATCTGGTGACACCTTGCGTAACAGATTTTTTAAAAAATATTTTTTTGTATTCAATATTTTATTTAAAATAAAATTAGTTAAGTGTTCGCCCCGGATTAGGGTAAGTGCCAAAAGCAATCCAAACATTTATTATAACCGCTAGCTCATATTTTGTTTTTTTTATATTGAGTAGGTACCTTCGGACTCAATTATTGTGTTCATATTTTTTTCTTTGTCCGTTGGTTTTACTTTTTTTTAAGCCTCGAGTATTACATACGCTCATAGGCCTTACTATGATTTTAAGTGTTAATGCTTCACGCTAATAGAACTATTGTTCCTGCCTTGTAAACTCCGATCTGATGACGACCAATGACCACAAACACCCTTAGTGCCGTACGTCCTAGCTTTCGCTTATGTTGTGAGGTCATCATCAGAAAGGATTAGCAGAGGATTTTTATTTACCGCTGGACGTTGATTCCAGGGAACAAGATTGGGAGTTAAATAACTCCATCTTCAACGTTCGTGAGTCCAGCTGACTCACCCTACCGAACGTTCGAGACCTGCGCTCACTGCACCAAGCGGCACACACACCAGACCTGCCGGCGCAACCACCATCTCGTCCCTGCGGTCACTCTCACCTCAGGGTCAACTCCACGGCGTCGCGTCGCTCCACTTACGCGATAGCCAGGGCAGTACTAGTGCGCCTATTTTCGCGGAACAATAAATTATCAAGTGACGGCTGTGAACCACGACCAAATAAATTTCTTGTTAACGTTGGTGAGTCTTTTTCTTCATCTCACCCTCATACGTTACAATAGACTAGAAAAACAAAGACTGCCAACTAAATAATTACCTTTTTTCTTTTGGCTTCGCTGTATACGGGGTTCGACAGGCCTGTTGGTCTAGTGGTTAGTGACCCTGACTCGGAGGTCGTGGGTTCGATTCCCACCCAGGACAAATTTTTGTGTGATGAGCACGATCATTTGTTCTGTGTCTGGGTGTAATTTATCTATATTATTTATGTATTTAGAAATATATAATTATGTTTATCAGTTGTCTAGTACCCATAACACAAGCTCTGCTTAGCTTGGGACTAGATGGCGTTGTGTGATAGTTGTGGAATATTATTATTATTTGTTATTATAAAAATACGGGAATGATGAATTCGACCGCGCCCTGAATGCAAAGGGCAACGGAAGGAAAAACTTTACGTCCGAAAATAAAAATGAGGATATATATAGTGACAGGCCTGTTGGTCTAGTGGTTAGTGACCCTGATTGCTATGCCGGAGGTCGTGGGTTCGATTCCCACCCAGGACAAATGTTTGTGTGATGAGCACGATCATTTGTTCTGTGTCTGGGTGTAATTTATCTATAATATGTATGTATTTAGAAATATATAAGTATGTTTATCAGTTGTCTAGCACCCATAACACAAGCTCTGCTTAGCTTGGGACTAGATGGCGTTGTGTGATAGTTGTGGAATATTAGTTGTGGAATATTATACCTAACGGTTTTTTTTTATGCTGTCATATTTCTATTTTTTTTATAATAATGGTTTATTTCCATTGACATATGTTATTTCTATTTTTTTCAGATTATTCTGAATCCAAACCCACAATTTTCCTGATTACTGATTATGGAAATAATTACAATGAGAGGCTACGGCTCAATTTCCAATGTAATTGCGAGCAGTTTTATGATATTCAATTTGGTTCTCTAGAAGAAGCCATAAAATACAAATATGAGTAAGTTGATAATTCACAATCCTTTCATAAATAAAACTAGTCGCCCATTAGTGATTCTTTCTCGCGAATCTTTTTTTTTTCAGTCGAATGCTATGAATAGTATAATTATGAGAGTGCGTTGATCATAACAAAGTCACAAAGCCAGTTGAATGTTATGCAGATTAACTGGTCACTAGATCTTTTGTTGAATTAATGCATATTTACTAAAATGTAACGCATCATAATTCGTGAGTGCGGAACTCGTAACATCAGAAGCAAGTAAAAACTATAGATACTTGCTTGTAACATCTTGGCAATTTTTAAAATGTCGTATCGTATCTTCGTCAATTTTGGTTCATGGACCAATGGATTTTGAAAAATTACTAAGTATTACGAAGTATGTTACTTCTATGGAACAAAGTACTGGACCTAACATTCATTATACGCTTATCTTGCAGTAACGTTATCCAGTTTGCGGTACTTGATTATAGTGATGAAAAACTACCAAATCATTTTGATTACGCTGGTAACATAACCAAAACACAGGAAGCTACATGCAATAAAACAGGCAAAGACGGACTTGAATTTGACTGTCACGAAATAGCAAATCTTGTCAGTAGTCCGCTTGTAACATTGAATGATGGTCATGTCTACAACTATGTTCAGAAAATGGATTTGATCGATGAAAATGACAATGACTGTTTGGATGATAAAAATAGGCCACTTAAATGTAAACCCTTTGTCCAAACAAGGCCAATATATCTCAAAACAGTAATTCTTTGTGTGCCAGAATTTATACACCCGAAAGGAGCAAAATATTTTGCTCCCGAAAGAACGACCTTGACAGTCGTACAATTTCCATGCGATTATTATAATTATAATCTAGATAATTATAATGATCAACTTTTGGCTGTGTTAGCACCTAAACCATTTGAGGTATTCACTGAATATTTGGTTCCAACAATATTTTACGAAACTCCATATATATTTTCGGAAAATCAGACTGCTTTTCCAAATTCTATGAATGTAGTACCATGGCAGTTGCTCAAGTACGGGTTTTTGAAGTTCATACAAACTGTGGGTTGGCAAAGAGTGGCGGTGGTGACTGACGATTCAGAATATAGCCTGGAATTTGAAAACGAACTGACTGCATTGTTTTATGAAGGGCGGATAGTATTCACTGTGATCCGGTGCGAAGATATAAACTGTGAAATGAATAAGGTAATCTTTAAATATTTACGTACCTACTGGTAATATTATGCATGTAACTCAGCAATTTGTTGACGAGCTACCGGGTCGGCCAAAATCTGATTCACCCACATTTTGCCGATTGGCATTCGAAATCATTTGTTCAAATACCGATCAAACTGTAAACCTCTTATTCCTCCGCTAAATTTTATATGTTCTCAAACTGTTTAAATAGATAAAATCATAGAACTTACTGACTTTCAGATCAAACATAAACTGCATCGTGTTTTAGCTTCGATAGTTGTCGCCAACGTCGAAGCAGAGCATGCTAAATACCTGATAAAAAATGCTAGCCCGACGATCACGTGGATAGTGAGGGACATGGCTGGTAACGCAGCAGATGTAATTATTATTTTTTCCATACTTCCAATCTTTCATCAGTTTCAAGACACAAACTAAGAAGTCATTAGTTTTCAAAATGACCGAACAGATTTTTATGATACTTATAAAAAGTTAACAGAAAACATTTTCAAAACTTTCAACAAGCCTTTTTAAAAAAAAGATCTTTAAAATTGATCCTATTTAGCTGTAACCCTATTAGATAACAAGAAAAAAAGAAAGAGTTCTGCTCCTTAAAAATACACTCGAGAGCAATGAATCCGGGTCACTTAAAGAATCCTAAAAATCTCGGAAACTAAAAATGCTAGGTTAATGCAATAAATTGTATTTAATAGACAATGTAATACTCCTTAAATGAAGGTATTAAAACTTCTTAGTTATTGTAAAGTTATATCATAAAAAAATCAAATTTGAAAAAGGGCCACTTTCGAAGATGGAACTACGAAATTACAGCATTTGGTTTTGCTTTTGTTTGTAATCTGTCATTTATGTGGGTACATAAACCATGTTGATAGTGCTCTATATTCATTATTCAAGCTGAAGTTATGTCGCTTACGCCTGAAGAATGCACCAGAATACTTACAATGCTGGAAACCGGCCGGAGTCAGCGCGATACAGCCAGGACTGTCGGTGTGTCGCTGTCAACAGTACAAAGAGTTCTCCGACGTTACGAAGAAACTGGTTCTAACCTACGCAGACCAGGAACGGGCAGAACCAGGTGTACCACAGCACGAGAAGACCGATACTTGGTGAACACCATGCTTCGAAATCGCTTTCTCACAGGAACTGAACTCACCAATCAGTTTCGACGCCTCGGAGGAAGTAACCCAAGTGCATGGACAGTAAGACGTCGGCTTGCTGAATCTAACTTAAAACCCCTTAGACCTGCAAACGGCCCTATACACCGTGTTCTTCACGTTATCCATAAACTTTAGCAAATACTTCTATGGCTTTTACAAATCAAATCCAACAAAGGAAGTAGTACTTAAAAAGGCTTCGTTACAAAGATATTTGTAATTTCATTTAATGAAATTTAATTGAGCTATGCAGTGAGAAAGTATCTTAATTTGAAATCTATCAAATACTATTTGCATTTCATTTGTTTCAGCCCGCCAAATGTTATGAATGACGTTGCCAATTCGGATAAAGAGGCATGCATATCGGGTTATTTACGTCTAGGTATTTAGTTTGTATGAAAATTAACAAAAAATAAAAAATAAGAATTTATTAATGTGTCCATAATGAAAAATGCTTACTTCCGTGGTTTGAACATCTGGTCGAAGTTTATGTATATCGTCCGGAACACGGTGTATAAACTGGAGCGTGGGCATCGTATTTCAAGACTAAGATATGCCCAGAGCCACGTAAATTGGAGTATTGAAGATTGGTCAAAAGTTATGTTCTCCGATGAATCAAAATTTATGCTCTACAAGCACGATGGAAGACACAGAGTGTATCGAAGACCAGGGGAAAGATTCAAGCAAGCATGCATCGAAGAAAAAGTAGCCTACGGTGGTGGGTCTGTACTTGTGTGGGCCGGAATTTCTTCTGAAAGTCGCACAGAGCTGGTGATCATAGAAAACGGCTCTTTAACTGGCGTAAGATATGTGGAAGAAATCCTCAATGATCACGTTGGTCCATTTATGGTCAATTTAGGTGAGGATGCTATATTTATGCATGACAATGCCCGACCTCATACAGGTAGGATTGTGAATGACTACCTTCAAGAGATGAACATTACTCGTATGGAGTGGCCAGTGCGCAGCCCGGATATCAACCCGATCGAGCATGCTTGGGACGAGCTAGGCAGATGCGTAAAACAACGAAACCCTCCCCCAATCACGCTTCGTGAGCTCAAAATTGCTCTCACAGAGGAATGGGAGAATATTCCCCAAAATCATATAAGGAACTTGGTGTACAGCATGCCAAACCGCGTAAACGCAGTAATGGAAGCACGAGGAGGCAATACGAAGTATTAAAATTCAAGAAAATCGTAATAAAGTTCAAAAATTTCATGTTTCCTATTTTTGTTTTAAGGAGAGATCAGCAGTTTTTTTCTTTATGTAATTTTGTGTTAATAAGATGTATGGTGACTCATATTTTTTACTTTCATTTAAGGAGTATTACATTGTCTATTAAATACAATTTATTGCATTAACCTATCAGTTTTAGTTTCCGAGATTTTTAACATTCTTTAAGTGACCCGGATTCATTGCTCTCGAGTGTATTTGGGTTCTATTTTGATAATTATAATACATACCTACACTAATATGAACTTATGTATTTTTTTTTTGTTTAGTTCTCGAATCGACACGTGTTCTCCATTAGTTTGCGTGCAGTCCATCACACTAAAGGTTGTGACGACTTGGATGATAATATTCTTTCCGGCCTAAGCAGTGTTGCCTTGGCTTACAAAGAATTAGGAAAGGCGGACTTTGAGCTGAAGAAAGGAGAATTTTACAGGTAGGTTTTTGAATGTAAAAATACATAAAAACAAATCAGTGTTCATTATACGTGCCAAATTACAGGCGGATCGACAAAGTGCTGTAATCAATGTGCAATCAATTATGTCGACTGTTTTTTAGCTAAAGAAAAAGCATAAAAAATGATTTTGGAGACGCCATGTTATTATTTTCTCTTTTTTTTATGATGATCTTTGTATAGTTTCTAAATATTTTTAAGCACATAGGTAAATGGTATGAGAGCCACGTTCAAAGGTCGGTGATTTCCTGTCAAGCGAAAATTAGAGAGAGGAAATTGATCCCATTGATTTGGTGCCCCTGCTAATATTTTTGACAAACTGAAAAAAGACAATTTCCCCTTTTTTTTAGACGTTTTGCCAAAAAAGCCAAGGAAATAACTACCAGAAAAACTGAAGCAATAGTAGTTGTGTATTCTGGCAACGGTGCAGAGATTTCAACGATGTACGTCAACGAAATTGGCGCCCAACTTCTTTCTTTTAAGGATCCCTTTGAATCTCGCACACGCAAACCATCTGACGGAACCTCACACTGTTTAGCAACAAGTTATGACTATTTCAAACCTTGTGAGGACAACATAGTGTTGCTTTTCATATGCATCGTCTTAGTATTCGTCATAACATTCCTTTTGGTCATTTGTTACTTCGATAAGAGATCGCCGTTAATCGATGCTAGATATCGTAATTTTTAATTTTTTAGATATTTTTTACTGCGGCGCCGACTCTAACTGCGGCTTCTATGTAAAGTGTTGTATGTCGTCGCAACTCAGCGAGCTTCTCATGACGTGATTTGAGCAATTTGCAATTAGAACAATTCGAGCAATTTGACGACACGGTTGGTCCAGTGGTTGAGCGATCGACTGCTGCGCAGCGTGTCGCGGGTTCGATCCCCGCACGGAACAAATATTTATATGATCTACAAGTAGTTTCTCCGGGTCTGGGTGTTTGTGTATGTGAGTTTCTATGTTTGTAATCGCACCCACGATACAGGAGAAATTCCTAGTATCAAAGATAAATAAAAAAAAAAAACCGGCCAAGTGCGAGTTGGACTCGCGTGAAGAGGGTTCCGTACGATGTTACCTATCACGTTTTTTTTTTAATCTGACCCAAATTGGTACGCACAGTATTGAGTGATTTACCATGTTCTTTTAATATCATGGACTTCTTATAGGTTTTCCTATAATCTATAAGTAGAAAACTAAATTCTGTATTTTTAAAAAAAAATTAGGTTCAGTAGTTTCGGAGATAAGGGGGGGAATGGTCAAATTTTGTCTATTTTCTTGAATAACTTGGAAACTATTTATTTTAAAATTACAAAAAATATATATTTAAGATTGTCTCAACAAGACCTTTCATTTGATATGTCACACGATGCAGTTTTCAAATATTTTTTTTAATTTTCCCCTTCCCCCCCAAAAATTACCTCCCATGTACAGATATGGACTTCTTATAGGTTATCCTATAATCTATAAGTAGAAAACTAATTCCTGTATTTTTTTCAAAATTTTAGGTTCATTAGTTTCGGAGATAAGGGGGGGGGAATGGTCAAGCTTCGTCTATTTTTTTTGAATAACTTGGAAACCATTTATTTTAAAATTACAAAAAAAATACTTTTAAGTTTGTCTCAACAATACCTTTCATTTGATATGTCACACGATGCACTTTTCAAATATATTTTTTTTAATTTTCCCGTTCCCCCCCCAAAAATTACCTCCCATATACAGATATGGACTTTTTATAGGTTATCCTATAATCTATAAGTAGAAAACTAATTCCTGTATTTTTTTCAAAATTTTAGGTTCAGTAGTTTCGGAGATAAGGGGGGGGGAATGGTCAAGTTTCGTCTATTTTTTTTGAATAACTTGGAAACCATTTATTTTAAAATTACAAAAAAAATACTTTTAAGTTTGTCTCAACAATACCTTTCATTTGATATGTCACACGATGCACTTTCCAAATATTTTTTTTTAAATTTTCCCCTTCCCCCCCCAGAAATTACCTCCCATATACAGATATGGACTTCTTATAGGTTATCCTATAATCTATAAGTAGAAAACTAATTTCTGTATTTTTTTCAAAATTTTAGGTTCAGTAGTTTCCGAGATAAGGGGGGGGGAATGGTCAAATTTCGTCTATTTTCTTGAATAACTTGGAAACTATTTATTTTAAAATTACAATAAAAATATATTTAAGATTGTCTCAAAAAGACCTTTCATTTGGTATGTCACACGATGCAGATTTCAAATATTTTTTTTTTATTTTTCCCCTTCCCCCCAAAAATTACCTCCCATATACAGATATGGACTTCTTATAGGTTTTCCTATAATCTATAAGTAGAAAACTAATTACTGTATTTTTTTCAAAATTTTAGGTTCAGTAGTTTCGGAGATAAGAGGGGAGGGGGAATGGTCAAATTTCGTCTATTTTCTTGAATAACTTGGAAACTATTCATTTTAAAATTACAAAAAAAAATACATTTAAGATTGTCTCAACAAGACATTTCATTTGATATGTCACACGATGCAGTTTTCAAAACTTTTTTTTTCATTTTCCCCTTCCCCCCCAAAAATTACCTCCCACATACAGATTTCATCTATTCAGGTCACACCTCTGTGCTTGGGTCACAGGAATTGATATGTGTACCAAATTTCAACCCAATCGGTCTAGTAGAATCGGAGATAATTGACCGTAAGCGACAGACAGACGGACACACGAGTGATCCTATAAGGGTTCCGTTTTTGTATTCGGACGTACGGAACCCTAAAAAAACTAGTAACTAAAATTGAAAATCGTAGTCCTTGACAATTAAACATAATTGTAGTCCTTTCTACTACAATTCGACTGATTTACGTCGTCGTGGCGAGCGTGTTTTGTTTTTCATCTACCCGTAGATAACCTTACGTTTTATGTCATATGTGGTGGTGGTAAGGATGATTTTCACTTGTAGGTAGTTGAAATCGGTCAAATTGTGTCGCATCGCGTCATCAGCAATGTCGCTTAATGGACTGTATAATTTTTTTTTAAGAATTTAATTGTGTAATTATAATTTATAAGATTTTAATTAATTAATATTTTTTTATGCAGTGGGACTTTTCAATTTTTATAATATTTTTTTATTACTAAGTTTTTTGTAGTTATCTTTACTCACAGCAATCATTGTACATTTGTTTGGTTTTGTAATAAAATTCAGACGTGTCAAATAATGTAACCATCACTCACTTTATGTGCTTATTAAAACCTTCATCACTTTATTATTATTTTTTTTGTGTTTTCACTTAAGGGTGACATGGGGACTTCTCGTGACGACTTTGGATCCGTGCTCCACTTAATGATCAGTATCTACTGTCAAGTAATTAAGAAATATACACAATTTAAAATCATTAGAATTTTTCAACGTTTAATTACAGTATGCAGTTGCCAATGCAGTTTAGTTGGTCTTATAGAAATATTCCTAGCGATTCAACAAGCAAGGAAGTACAGACGGCAAACATACCAACCTAACCCTATCTGTTAGATTTTCAACTCTATCACAAAGTCAGAATGTTCATTTTTTTTTGGGAAATTTGGTGGTAAAAAGGAGTTTCCATTAGGCATGGTTGCATTCAAGCAAGTACCTATGTCTCATTTGTATACAAATTGCTTGTATTGAAAAAACAAAATCTACAAATTACATACTGTGAGAAGCGGACAGTACCCCTAGCACGAATCATTTTCGAAAAAGTATTCGTATCGTCTTGGAAAGTATTTTGTATGGGAACTTGAACAGCGCCTCTGGTGAGCGTAAATTAAACTATTAGTTTTGTTAATTATGTGTATTATGTTCTGAAAATGAGTTTAATTTACGCTCACCAGAGGCGCTGTTCAAGTTCCCATACAAAATGCTTTCCAAGACGATACGAATACTTTTTCGAAAGTGATTCGTGCTAGGGGTACAGACAGGCACACGAGAGATCTTATAAGGGTTCCGTTTTTCCTTCGGACGTACGGAACCCTATAAACAAAATCTACAAGTTCAAACAGCCTACTTGTAACTTGTGTTCAGGTTTGTTCAAGTATCATACAATCGGGCATGCGGGCGGCGAGTAATGGGCGACTCGCTGTCCGACCATGGACCATGCCGGAGTCGACGGCGTGTTGTGTTCCACGTGCGCCTCAAAGAGTGTCAGCACAATGACGGGCCCCCCCTTAGCGGACCAAAGCCTGCCGGGGTCGCGGGACTAACGAATTACCGTGACCCTGGAACGTAAAGGGCTATTGAAGGACACCGTGGATTTTAGTCAGCACAAGTCTGAGGACTCATATGATGATTTTACCATGGAAAAAAAAGTAGCATACAATTTGCTTTTATAATGGAAATGGAAACGCGGCCTTATACGGCCTAACACAGTATTGAATACGCGACGTAGTATCCAAGTGCCTGAATTGTATAGCAAGCAATAAAATACGGTACCTCTACTTATACTTACCATGTTAAAAACAGGCGTTCTACCTACAGAGTGTCAGTTTAGTACAAGGGGCCTACTTGCTGAAAACTTGCTTAGTACTTCTTCAATTAACCCTAAACACAAAAATGCAGACTTTTTTATTGTGATAAGCATCAAATGAGTCTTCCACCCAAGGCGGGACGAGGAGGGGCTGTCAGACTTGTACTAACTAAACTCTACGGTGATCTTTCAACAGCTCTTTACGTGCCAGGGTCACGTTTACCTGAAGAGATAGTCTCGCGACCCAAACATAATAATCATAATGTACATTTTATATTTCACATGTCGAACTTCTGGTGCGAAGTTTAATGATTTTGCAAATGGCAGCTCTCCCCGGACCGGACATAATAATGCTGACGCTACACTAACTAGGCTTTTAATTTCTTTTTGTTTCCAAAACATCACTAATGACTTTTAATAAATAAATATAGGTTTGTGGTAGGATAGTGTAGGGGGTAAAAGGGGTATATAAGATCCTAAAAAAAAATGCTAGAGACTGATCCGTCCGTTTTAGATTTTGACAACAGCAACACTTATCGCGTCCAACTGCATCTATGCCACGATCTCAAACACAGAAAGATGGTCATCAAAATCGGTGCAGTCGTTTAGGAGGAGTTCAGTGACATACCAGAAGTTTTATAGATATTGTGAACATCAGCTCATCTTTATCCTCCAACCGGGAAGTATCTTAGAAGAGGCTGTGGGCTAGTGCAGCTTTTACTTTCCCCATTTATATTTTCTCTGTAATATGATTTACAGGTATCATAATTATGCAGTTTTTTGGTGAATAACCTTATAGCAAGCCACGTTGATATCTCTTTTTTATTTAAAGTTTATTAAGTCTATCCATAGGTTGTCTGTCTGTCCGCATCTTAGCTCAGAGATATTTATTAAAGCTTTCTAAACTGTAATTTGGAATGAATATACAGATTAGTTACGCCGTCAAAGTGCTAAAATGAAATATAGTAAAATATTTTTTTGGGTACCTCCTGTACTTTTACATAAACCATAAACCCACTTTCGTTACGCAATTGGAAAAAAATCTCTAGAAAATTCTTACATTTTGACCGTTCAGGAAACAGAAACGTTCGCCAGACCCTCGGTGTGACCTCCGCATTACGAGATATACAGATGTACCACTACCTGCGCAGTAGAATCTGTTGCGCGCGCAAATATGTAGTCCAGACAGCTGATTGCTGAGAGTTGCCGTAACTCCTGTCATTCTCCCAGCTGCTGTAAACCGAGTACAGGTCTTGCGTAACCAGAGATGTTTTGATACGGAAGTTTGTAATTACCCGGTTATATTTTTAGTAGTGGTAACACTATTTACAGTCAAATGGACGTGAGTTTATCCGTCAAATACAAGTGTCATTGTTATAGTTGTTGATAAAGGATGAGCAGAGGCAAAGGGATTTATACACGAGGTGAGATTTGAAAACATTGAAGAAAACAAGTGCTACTATGACCAGATTTAAGTGTATGTAAGTTTCGTTAAGTTAATAAGTTGCAATTATGTCGATGGGTTTCAGTCCTTATTTAGTTTATTTAGGAGATTCAACAGCACTGCGAATAAATATTAATTTCATGCTTCTATTTCATTTTATTCCTGGTCAGCGCATGAGCGCAGCGTGCCCTTTTATTTCACCATCAATCAACTCGGCCTATCGCAGTCCATTGCTGGACATAGGCTTCTCCCAGGCTGCGGTACATCTCCAAGTTCTTCGCCATCCGCATCATGCTTCTAATATTTATTATTCTTCATCTCATCAGACACTAGTTTCGAATTTTCTTACCATTTTTTCTTTCACACAGTCCATCCATCGTCTTCCTCTGATCTTATAGCTATTCATACCCAAAACTTTCCTATAGACAACTTTTCCGTCACCGTTGCGGTATCACTTTCAGACTTCCAAATACGTACTAATTTCTTGTTTGACGCTTTCGAATTACATCCCACACCACAAATCACTTAGCATTCTGATCTCAACTATTATACCTCATCTTGGCTAAAATTCTGATCTTCTCGTAATTGTCTAACTATGGTTTTCTAAAACTTTAGGAAATAGCTGATAAACTTCGGGAGTAGCCGATGTGGTTACCGTAATCGTTGTCAAAATAGCTTAGTTGACAAAATAGCTGCCGCTATTTTGTTAACTTGTGAAAACATTTTAAATCCATTATCGCGATATTTAACGGCATTTCCCGTAAATGTGGCATTCCCCATGTTCCCGCATATTGCATGTCTACTGTCCAAGCCCTAGAAAAAGGCGGTGGCCAGTGAGTAGTGTGCCAGACTGCCAGTATACTACGTTAACATTACGGTAAGACGGCAAGTCTTCGTGTAACCGACTAAGGACATCATGGCCTTGGAACCCAAATAGCCACCGAAGCAGCATGGTGGACTTTTTATTTAGTAAGAGTCCGGCAGTCCCTTCCGCTCGATACAGAGCAGGAGGACTCATTTTACGACTTTACCATCCAAAAAAAAAGGGCCCTGGCTACAGATAACAATACCCTGGCCTTGTCAGGCCCTGTGTATGTGTACTTGCCTTGTATCCAGGAAGATGGCCTTATCTACCTTCTACGTCATGAGCTATCTCAGTAATTTACCATCTTAAAAAAAAAGACAAGGGAAGTCAATAAGGCACGCTTTTACCCGCGTACCTTTTTGACTTCCCTTGTCTTTTCTCACCTTCAAATACCGGTTTTAAGTGCAAGTTTTGACTGCATCAGTGAGCGGGGTTCGCGTAGCTGAATTTTGGGCTAAACAAAATATATAAAATAATTTGCCATCGACACGCTAAGAAGAAGAGTGCAAGCCAAGTTTTTAGGCTTATATGAACCAGGGTCGCGGGACTGTCTTATCAGGTAACCGTGGCCCCGGTACATAAAGGGCTATTGAATGACACTGTGGATTTTAGTCAGTACAAGTCTGACAGTCCCTCCCGTCCTGCCCTGGTGGGAGACTCAGGATGGACTCTTTTGATGATTTTACCACGTAGAAAAAAGGCTTGTATGAAATGTTGGTAGCCTCAAAGATTTGAGGAGGTCAGATTTGTTTTGTTAAATAAGGAGCGACTGTTCAATGAACACGACGCTTCTCACTTAATTATTCCATTGAAGTCAATTGTCAGTTGACTGCGATGTGTAGGGGACAGTACGCTTTGAAATACAGCTGATACTAGTCGCTTGCGCACGATAACGCGACGTTAACTGTTTTTCTGTATTTAAATACATAAGATTTACTGATATTTGTTTACAATAGTGTTTATTGTTGTTTAGCGGTGGAGTAAGGATAAAATTGCAATTTTTAACCTTGTTTACAGTAAGTGATACATTTTTTCTTAATCATATTAAAATATATATTATGTCTCTCATAGGTGTAGTAGGTAATGTTGAGGAAAATAATTCTTGATAGATTCAAACTTTCAAAGTCAGTCATATTGTTGTACATCGTAATAAGTTTTCTTGTGTATCGGCTTTTAAGGTGGTAACATCATCAAATGGGACTATCAGACTGTACTAACTAAAATCCATCGTGTTCCTTCAATTGCCCTTTACGTTCCTGGGTCACGGTTACCCGTTTGGACAGTCCCGCGACTTCTGTTTATGCTGCAAGCGAGATTGTTTTCTATGTTTTCACTATCACTTCACTCGCTTTTCTCCCCATCCCGGATAATTTGCAGAATTATTGAATCAAACCAAATAAAAACTCATTTAAATGATTCAGCACTTTTTGAATATGAATTTAGAAAATATAGTTCGCCAAACGCATGCTCTTTGCCAGTGTTTTTAAGACCCCACGAAAAAAAAGGTGTCTGTTTAGCTATGGTACAATTTCTTATAACTAAGTAGGTAAACCAATCTAAATGCATTATTTCATTTGAAATCAGAATTTCTAGCAATGATTTTAGTCATGTCTTATCAAAATCGGTTCAGCTGTTTTAAAGTCATCAGCTGTTTTGTTATGCGTTGGTTGTTTTTTTTAACCAATTAGCTTGGTACCTACTTATCGTACCACAGAATGGACAAATGCTTCTTCTAGTTGAACCACGACCTTCCGAATCCACTCAGACTCAACCACTTCCTCAAGGTTGGCAATAACTCACTTTATACAAGTTTTATTACTATTATGATCGAGAATTATACTGTGTTTTGTTACTTGCCGTTTTGCATTACTATCGATAAGAAAATAACAACGGTTAATTTCCTCCGGTAATATTATTTCATCTCGGTTAACAGCATCCAAGTATGCGAGAGTTTGATAAAACGACGTTGATAACGAGTGTAGCGAAATGTGAAGGAATTTATTTAAAATCTAGTCTGAGCGAGCGGTTTTGCTCGCGTGCGGTTCTGCGAACGTACAATAAGGATAAATCGCTGGGTTACTGCAAATACCAACTAACTCGAAAATATTGAAAATGAGTAAAGGCGTTTTGAAAGTTTGGTTCCCAAAATTGCATCTGTTGCTTTAGAAAATAGATTATTGAATAATGATAAATTATTGGTAATTTAATAAACTATGCTATGATGTTTATCTTTTAAAAGAAAAGTCACAGTGTTTCACGGAAAATTACAGTTTGTGTCCCGAACCCCCCCATTTAGTTGGTTTTACCTCTCTATCCAGAAAACGCTGTATTTTGGAAACTAAAAGTTATTGCTGAGTGCTATTAGATCTATCTTAATTCATTCAAATATTTATGATAATTAAACATACGAAGATTTCAATAACCCCTTTAATTTTATATAAAAACGCAAAAAGTTGGTTTTACTTCACAAGTTTAGTTTTATTTTTTATATTAACCTAAACTTCCTGTCTAGAAAATACTGATTCGCTAAGAAAAACGTTTCATAGCTATCAATAATAATATTTTATAGTATTATGTAAAAATACATAATCATTTTATTATCAAATGAAACACTTGAAAGTAATTAAACGAATTTGAAATTGTAAAACTATTCCACATCAGTCTACTCTTCATCAGAAGACACATCAGACTGCTCAATGTCTTGGGTACGGTCTACTTTAATACTATCAGTCGCCAAGTTTTCAAACCACGTCCACCACCACCTTCGTTGTTTGTAGTTATAGCTGCCGAATTTGTAGTTACAGCTACCGAATTTACAATGGTCTTTTTATGTCTGGTTCCATAACGATGAGCGGGCACATCAGGAGCAGCATTGGGAAAAACAGTATCTATGTTTGTTTCCTGATCTATGACGAAAAAGTTACGACCGGGTGCCCCGTGAGGTTCTGTGGTGGGCCCTTAAGGAGAAAAGTGTGCCTGGGAACTATTTGCAGTTGATCCGTGCTATATAGAGTCGATGTAGTACCTAAGTCCAGTCTATAGCGGGGACTACCAGCAGCTTCAATGTTGCACCAAAGTCCGGCTCTCAGCCCGTAACTCTTCCTGATGATAATGGATGCTCTGACGTCGGACATCCAGGAAGAGGCCCCTGGTGCATGCTGTTTGCCGATGACATTGTGCTGATTGCCGAGAGCGGCCTAGAGGTCCAGAGCAGATTGAAGGTGTGGTGGCAAAGACTGGAGAACATTGGCCTGAAATTAGACAGAACCAAAACCGAATTCTTGTTTTGTGTTTTTGGTGGTCTCTCCAGTCTCGTGCCCATTACTCTTGCCGGAACACCCATACCAGTCTGGTTGGGTCGCTTGTCCAAGGAGATGGCGATGTAGACTGGGACATAACACACCACATCAACTCGGGATGGATGAAACAGCAACAGGTCACCGGAACAACTTGTGACCCACGGATGCCCCTCAAGTTAAAGGGGAATAATACATAATCTGTATTGTATGGATCGGAATGCTGGGATGTGAAAAATATGGATGAGAAACAATTGCATGTAGCGGAGATGAGGATGTTGAGATGGATGTGGGGGATGTGGGGGGAAAGGGGAAGTTTGAAAGTGGCGCTTGTTACAGAAAACAATAAAGGGAACTTCGTGAATGAATAATACAAGAATGGCCAATGACCTTGCTGAAAATCACAGGAAATGCACGAAGTTCGAGCATTGGCTATTAGCTATTCATTCACGAAGGTGAATCTTTTGGGATATTGCTAAGTGGCGTTTTAGATCCTCAGCTGTTCTCGCGGCGCGAGAGCAGAAACGACTAAGGTAAACGGCCCAGTAACCGTGAAGTTTTGAACTTCACTGACTTTGCAGATACGCTATGGTAAAACTAGAAGACTTACAAAAAAAATAATTACATGACTAGAGAGATAATTTAAATAAGTTTTATTGTAATATTCTTCTTTTTAATTAGTATAAATTTTCTTTAACAATGAAAGAAAAATATAAAATAAAGGGCCAATTGTACCAGTACCCGGTAAATTTGTACTAGTAAACGTTAAATTGTCCCTGAATCCGGTAATATTCAATGCGAATTTGAACTCTATTAGTTTACGTTAAAGTTCACAGAAATACTGTTTTTACATTTCTGTGTAAAATAAACAAAGAAGGGCTTATCCAAAGAAAAGACATTTTTATTAATTAAAAATTTTCAAATGTATTTATGAAAATACTTATAGGTAATAATAGTTAACATCACGAAATTTAAACTAAGTATTCATAATGTTAAACTAAGTATCATTATGAATACGCGTAATTTGTCATCCAACGTTGACCGTGAGATACCGAACTGCCTGGCAGCAGCTGAAATTGAGGCTCCTTTTATGACTGCTTATTATTATCAGCCCATTGCCTTCCACTGATGAACTTAAGCCTCCCCCAAAGAGCGCCAACCCTCCCGGTCCTGGGCAGTCTGCATGGCCATCCGCTGCCAGCCACATTCCTCAATGACGACCCATCTTTTCGCAGGGCGTCCTACACTACGTTTGCCCATTCGCGGTCTCCACTCCAGCACTTGTCTAGGTACTCCATCTAGCATCGGTCCGTCTACAGACGTGGCCGGCACACTTCCACTTCAACGTGCTTATTCTACGCGCAATGTCGATTACTTTGGTTCTCTGGCGAATGACTTTGTTCCGAATTCTATCCGCCAGAGTCTGCGAGCATTGCTCTCTCCATTGCACGCTGAGCAACCTTGAATTTGTGGATTAGGCCTATGGTAAGTGTCCACTTTTCGGCTACGTATGTCATTACGGGTAAGACACACTGGTTGTAAACCCTGGTTTTGAGGGATTGTGGGATCCATGAATCGAAGATATGACGCAGCTTCCCGAATGCCGCCCAGCCCAAGCGTATCCTTCTGGTTGCTTCCTTCTCGAAGTTGTGCCGGCCCAGTTGTATATTTTGGCCTAGATATATGTATTCTTGCACAACCTTGAGGGCAGCACCATTTACGATTACAGGTCTCGGATTGACATGACCATTGGACATGAGTTTGGTTGTGTTTAAATTCATTTCGAGACCCACACGTCTTGAAGAATCGCTTAGGCTGTCCAGCATTACTTCCAGCTCCTGCAAAGATTCTGCCATGATGACAATGGCATCCGCAAATCGAAAGTCTGAGATGTACTGACCGTTGATATTTATACCACGTCCTTTCCAATCAAGCGTCTTGAAAACGTGGAGGACGTCTTGAAAACGCGTTTGTAAACAGTTTTGGAGAGATGACGTCTCCCTGTCTTACCCCTCGACGTAGTTGGATTGGTTTAGTGCTGTGTTCTTGTACTTGGAGGGGCATAGTTGCGGCCTTAAACAGACATCTCATCACCTCAACGTAGCGGTAGTCGATGAGGCATCTCTGCATGGACTTCAGCACAGCCCAGGTCTCGACAGAACACAAAATTAAAATTAAATTAGTCGGGTAATCCCAGATCGAGTCATATAAGTTTTCCAGTCCATGTCCGTCCAAAACCTATTCAATTTGACCAATCACTCACCACTCACCAATCAATCAATCACTCCCAGAAGAGATAGTAAAGATGTTACACATCAACAACTAAGGAGGGAATCGAATCCAGGTGATTACAACACAAACAATTATTATTATTATATCAGCCCATAGTGACCCACTGCTGGGCAAAGGCCTCCCTCCACTCTTTCCACTTCTCACGGCTTTCTTCGACCGTGGTCCAGTCCTTCATGAAGCGGTCTAAGTCATCTCGCCATCTTCGCTTGGGCCTGCCACGACGTCGGGTTCTCCCTTCTAGCACCCAATCGGATGTTTGTTTTGCCCAGCGATTGTATGGCATTCGACATACGTGGCCAGCCAAGTCCCATTTCAGCTTGACAGCTTTCTCTCCCACATCGGCAATATGCGTCAAGGAACGCAGTACTGTGTTTCTTATGCGGTTTGAAAGTTTGTCTCCCAAAATACTGCGTTCCATGCGTCGCTGGCAAACCGCGAGTGTGGACTTCTGAAGATTTGTCAAAGACCAAGTTTGTGCACTGTACGTGAGGACGGGGAGGATGCAAACGTCCATGAGTTTGCACTTTAGCGACAAAGGAAGTTCTCCCTTCATCAGGTCTTTCATGGACCAAAAGCTCTTCCAGGCGTTTTCGGTCCGACGTAGAATTTCCTTATCTTGCCTCGCCTGGATTGAGACTATTTGGCCCAAATATACGTAGTCATGGACAAGGAACATAGAAACTGCATTCTGTTGATTCGAAGGAAAAGAGAACTTAACACAAGGCAGTATGGACGATGTCGGGTTTAAATGCAACTTTTAATGCAAGTCCCAATACCCGGCAATGTATTCCACAGTTTTAAAGGAAAATGAGACCCATTTCAAGGTAATAAGTACACAATAACGGGTTTCGGTGCAACTTGTATTACCGGGTTCATCATGTACCAATATCCGGTAAAAAAAAATCGATTTTAACGGGTACTAGGTCAAGAAGGGTTTGTTAGTACCAATAGATGTAAACGGCAAAATAATTTATTTCTCAATTAGATTTACCTCAATTTATAGGTTAAATCGCAACATAATATACTCAAATATTTTAGAAAATTAACACTGTTACCTTATCGTTAACCGTTGCAGTATGGCTAGCTCATCAATGCGACGTGGTGGTTCCGTAGTTCACTAACAGAACTTTGAACTTCCATAATATTTTCACAAAGCAAACTTTTGTCACCTCATGGTTTTGACACCATTAAACTTTTTGGACAATGTTGCCATTATAATTGTACAAAATATTACCGAGAAGATATTGCCATTCGCAAACTTTACTTTATTATTGGTAGAAAAATGCAATAATAAAAAAACTGACTTGTTAACGGATACTGGTACACTAACGGGAATACGTACTTTTACCTTAACGCATGCGCTGAGCCGCGCGCCCCTCTCGCCCTGTCTGCAATTAATATCAACTACGCTGGGTTAGCCGGTATTACCTCTAGATATTACGCGTGGAATATGAACAAAATCATGGAAGTAATACCTATTAACCCCTTGTAATTGTTATTAAAATTATAAAACTGCGTTTTTTCTCTAATATCTGAGTACTAAAACCAACTAAACAGATTAAGACGGTTTCACTTTTTAAATATTCCGAATTTTAGTCGCAAAGTTTTATTTTGAAAACTGATAAGTGTAGATATTCTGTTTGACTTGTATAAAAATATATATTTTCACTGATTAACAAGGAATATTAGGTTTCATACAACTGACAGATTCATTTAGTTGGTTTTAACACTCAGTATCTCCTAAACTAAGCATCGCACGGGTTAGTCGGTTTTACCAGTAGAAAGAGGATAGAATTTGGAATCGAGTTGTATATTTAACTCATTTTGCCAAAATTTCGAGTTAGTTGGTATTTGCAGTAACCCCACGAAATTAAGTATCGTATACAGGGTGTAAGAGACATCGACGCACAAACGGATGCCATGGGTCCAGGACATGATTCTGGACCTGTGTTGGAATTTCTCGTCGGATTTTTCCTAATTTTCTAAATTAAAAAAAAAAATTGGAGTTTTTTTTTACTTTAGACTGTTCGTAATCGTTATTCTTACCTAACCCAATGAGATTTTTTAATAAAAAAGTAATTAATTCACTACTTTCACTAAAAGTAGCAATGTAAATAAAACTAGAAATGGTGTCTTCTTAGATGTTTATAATGAAAGGTCATCGTATACCTAAATACTGTGTCCAGTACCACAGTATACCTGTAGTACTTTATGCGCGGCTCACTATTTAAAAAAACAAACATAAAAAATTAAAAAAATAGGAAAAAGTCGACAAAAAATTCCAACACGGTAGTCCAGAATCATGTCCTGGACCTCGTCCGTTTGTGCGTCGATGTCTCTTACACCCTGTATATGTTGATTCAGGTTATAAACTATCTCTTTGCAAATTTTCTTCCAAATCCGTTCAGTAGTTATTGCGTGAATGAGTAACAAACATTGATCCATCCTCACCTCACTGGTAAAGAATACTATCTCTGTTCCCGCAGTTTCAACCGCTGCTCACTTCGCTATTTTTGATCACAGCATGATGTTAATTAGCCTATAGCTTTCCTTGATAAGTAGACTATCCGCCACACAAAAATATTTTGTCAATTCGAAGCATTTAACCTGAGATTAGCACGTTCAAGCAAATAAACTTCATCTTTACAATATTAGTACTTAGCTATAGATAAGTTTGTATTACGTTCCTTTGGAATGTGTATTCTGCAGTAAACAATGAGATTGAACGTCCATAATTATAGCATGCTACATTTTGTTATTAAGGTAAGACGCGGTGCATCCACACCGCCGGTAACATTTGTAGCTCAACGTTTCCAAATATTGCTCAGTAACATCCGCCAACAAAATGTTACTAAGTGTTGACGTGTTACTGTAAGTCGAGTAACGTTGCTCAACATTCGGTAACAATGTTACCCCCATTATCTAACAATGTTGCCGATTGTCGAGCAACGTTACTCGACATACAGTAACACGGCAACATTTGTTGTCGGATGTTACTGCGGTGTGGATGAGTAACAATCAACAAATAGTAACAAGGAGCCACAAAAGTTACCGAATGTTGCCGAATGTTACCGTGTTGCCTTTTGTTGCTCCACAAATCGCACCCCGGCAAAAAAACTGTCACAACACATGTTGTGTACAAAATGACATAATCACAGTATTAAATAGCGCGAACTTCATTTGTTTGGCTACAAAAACGTCGTTATTATCTTGCGCATGGTTACTGCTAGATGTCACTAAATACTCTTTTTCATGGAGCCGTTTCGCTCCGATCATCGGCGTGAATAGTGTCACATTTGGGTTAGTACCCTATACTCTATGGTTAGTACGAAGTAAACGTGTATTGTGTCGCCAGAAAAGCGTTTTATCGTGTGATGTGACTTTTTATCGGGATAAGTTTCACAATATAAGAATAGTATATTTTCGAAAAAAGCGGCACAATCTGCATTATGACTGTATTGTTGACGAAAAAGCATTGTAAATATTGTCATGTCATGTAAAAAACAGACACAAACACATAAAAAGTGTATTAATTAAAAAACTACAGACATTTTAATCGAAAAAAGAGTCATAATACACATCTAATTAAAAGTTTCTTAAAAGTTAACTAAAAATAATCACGATTTTGTTATTCAATTTAAAACCTTATAATAAACATTCATATAACCTATTCACACATAAAATTTCAGTAATCTGGCTATTATAGTCTTTAAATTATTCACGTATTAATAAACAAAAATCTATTAAAGTTACATTTTCTCGACACAAGTATTTTTGTATTGTGACAGTTTTTTTGCCGGGGTGCGAAATGTTACCGGCGGTGTGGATGCACCCTAAGTTATAAGAGTGTTTTCTTATCGACTCTTACTTTTGTATGTGTGGAGTTTGAGATAGGAAGGTTAACGATTCTGGTTCCATAAGACTCTCATCAGCAGTCCTTCTTTTACAGTCGGTCATTGTTGCGGCGGTCATTTGCTAGGTCCATTCCGGCAGTAGGTCCTTTTATTGGATAACAATGCTCCATAAATTGAAACTATGAACACACGTCACGCCAATCTTGATTGTATAATAAAATTGAGATTGGTTTGATAACATGAATTTTTCATCTATTAGCTGTAACATTTATTTATTTACTTTTCACAGTACATAACATGTTTATGTTATATAGAAGATACATAGGCTCGTACACCAGCACAACCTACATTAATCTGACAAATTCGAATCGGAAAAGAACCTTCTCTTAGTTGTGTTAGAGTTTTAAAACTATTGAAGAAAGACATATTGAGATAGGTTGATGTACCTACCTGGCGTTTGTAGCTACATCAACCTATCTCAATATGTCTTTCTCTTTCATCATTCTATTTTGATGTCATTTCAGAATATATTTTTATCTTCCGTATTTTGCTGACATTGAAGGAAGACAAGGTCTCGATTTTAAATCTTATCTTAGCTAATTTAGCACTCGTTGAAGTACTAAATTGACAAGATAAGATTTTCTTAGTGTTGTGTTTGCCACAGTTATTGTTATCTAAGTCAAGGACTTTACTGTAACCGGTAACAGAGACGTGTGGAAGGAATAACGTGATGATCTCGCTGAAACAGCTAGCTTTTAATCCACTAGCATTTTAAGACTATTATCGAGAAAATTAACAGAAAATCGGTTTACGGTAGCCCTAACGTAAGAAGGTATTGTCATATTAATTTAAGAGACACACACATTTATTTTTATCATAGAATGAGTCCATTGAGAGGATAATTGAATGGCGACTAATAAAAGTAATTTAAAAGGCAGGGGTATGAAATCTGTGGCAGAGGTGAGTGGAAACGCCGGGAGGGGACGCCCAAGGAAGACCTACACTGACCTTATTGGTGAAGTGTTTCAGAAAAGCCGGGTCCGTAGTACTCGCAATCGTCGTGTGTGTATGACCAGATGTTTGAACGTGGATGAGGCGAAAGGATCGCTCTGAAATTTCTGCCTACCCCCATGGGAAGAAGGCGTAAGTTTATGTATGTATGAATGAGTCCAAGCGGAAGAGCGGCTGTTCTGGGTGGCACGGAAAGAACTGTATGCAGGTGGCTTGCTTAGCGCCTAGAGCCTAGCGAGTCACCTAGCGAGTGTCTTGGTATAACGAAGTTACTAGCATGTTTGCGAACGGCCGCACTGCGCGCTTGACGCCTAGTTTAGTCGCTTAGCACGTATCCAGGTAAACAAACGTGTTGGTTTTTTGCCACTAGGCGCGAGGCATTTTAGAAGAAACATATGGATGAAATATTAATTGACATCAGTTTTTAAAAGAGAACCTCTTTTCAAACCACCTCTCAGTGCGGCCACCGTGTATCCTAGCAAGTAGTCAGATTGCAAGCCACTAAGCTCTAGGCGCTAAGCAAGCCACCTGTCTGTGCGGACGTAGCCTAAGACTTGACTGACTTTAAAACAATAGACGATAGTCTCGCGACCCACCATTTAATAAAACTAACTAGCTGTTGCCAGCAACTACAACTTACTACACACAACATCACAAATTATCACACAGGAACAATTAAATCAGGATAAAAGCTATCCTATGTGTTAATCAAAATCTTAGTTCTTGCGTGAAAGAGTAACAAACATCCGTCCATCCATGCTAACAAACTTTCGCAATTACAATATAAGTAAGAAGTAAGCCTTAAGACCATGCCTTAAGACACAGATCATTATAGATCTTAGTACCTAATCACCTTCTCTTTCATACCAGAGGTCTTACCACGAGCTCTAAATGCGATCCAGTTTAGGCTGTGCGAAAGAGACAGAGCTATACAAGTCATCTAACGCTATCTCTTTCCCACAGCCTAAACTGGATCGCGTTAAGAGTTCATGGTAGGCCACCAGTTCTCACATTTATTTCTCTCGTCGTCGCATAATGTTCACTCCTCATTACTGTTTCTTTCTATCATCAACCCTCATTTATTTCATGGATGAGGTTCCCGTTTGTTACTATTCTGTTCTTACTAATCCTATTAAATTTTTATTTACATACTTAATTATTATTTATTAACATTCTTGTTCATGGGTACCTTAATAAAGGTATCATAGACATTTTTTATGTCACTAATGTTAGTTTCTATGGTAATTAGGATGTTGACACAGTTTTATAGCCGTGGTATTCAATGATTAACAGTTTCATTCAAATTAAAGGTAAGTACGATAGATTGTATCACTAACATACAATGCATGTGCTATGATAATTAGTTTAGGTCGAAATGGTAATGATACGGAGGTCAATGGTGATAGTTACATTCAGTTAGATGTCCATAAATGATACGTTTCCGTTTTTAGAATAGGGTAGTTTCCAGGGTCAAAATAATTACATTCTATTTAGTCTGTATTTTAGATCATAAAAAAATATTGGACACATATTTTTTTCTTTTTTCGATTTAACAAAAAATAACAATGATATAGTCCATCAAAGTTACGTGTGACGTCATCCCGCGCGAAAAATGTCACGCGGCGTGACGTCACACGTAACTTTAATAGGCTATATCTTTGTCATTTTTAGTCTAATTTACAAATAAAAAAATACGTGTCCCTTATTTTTGAATAATCTAAAAGATGGACTAATTACATATTTTGGGGCAACTAGCCTATTGTTATAAATAAGTGCGGGAACCGAATCTGCACATTTAGGTTGTGGAGCGGAGAAACGGAGCTGTACTATGCAAAAGGATTGCACTAAATCTCCACTCCTCTTCAGCGGTGCAATCCTATTGGTTAATATTTCTCCATTTTTCTGCTCCGAAGCCTCGCTTCGCTCCTAAAAGCTGGCAGCCAAAAGCGGACAATTGCTCAACCGATGCCTTCAAAAAATGACTGCCAAACATAGGCCCACAATCTGACCAGCATTTGTTAGGGGGTCCCGGAGTCTACGAAAGAGATGACGGGATGAACTAGATAGGTTCCAGCCGAACCGAATGGCAGTACTATTCTGTAACTAAAGGACAGCAGCGCAATAGAAATACAAAAGAAAATAACGGATATCGGACCAGAAACTTCAGAGTACTAGTAATTCTGAGTAGAGTAATCGTAGTTCTCTTGAAAGTATTCTTGAAGTCGTTTAAAAAAAATGGAATAATAATTCTACCAGTGTGTCCGTTTTCCCCAGGTTCCTCGCGCCACCTCCGGGGCCGTCATGCTGAGCAGGCTGAGGCGCGTGTTCGACCAGGCTCTGAAGAAGCGGCCCCTGATCACCAATGTGTCCATCTACGCCAGCTTGTACATGGCTGCCGAGATCTCGCAGCAGACCTTCAACAAGGTGTACTCGGTGAGTGAGGACAACTCTTTTTTTCTTTTTTTTTTTCGACTTTTTTAAGTATGTTGTAGGAACCATATGCCGTACAATCGCTGGACAAAACATACATCAGATTGGGTGTCAAAAGGGCGAACTCGATGTCGTGGCAGGCCCAAGCGAAGATGGCGAGATGACTTAGACCGCTTTATAAAAGGACTGCACCACGGTCGCAGAAAGCCATGAGAAGTGGAAAGAGTGAACGGAGGCCTTTGCCTAACAGAGTGGGACAATATGGGCTTATAGAATGATAGTAATGGAGCCCTGACTGCCGGTAGCTTGGACCCTGTACCCGATACCGGTGGGCCACTATTATATAAATTTTTAAATGTTTTTTGTATTTTTTATTTGTTTTTGTGAAAATATTTAAAAATATAATGTAATAAGGTAAAAAAATGAATAAAAAACATGAAATGAGTCCTCTACCCAGGGCAGGACGGGAGGGACTGTCAGACTTGTAATACTGACTAAAATCCACGGTTCCTTCAATAGCCCTTTACGTTCCGGGGCCACGGTTACCTGATAAGACAGTCCCGCGACCCCGGCAGGTACATACGTAGGTAGTACCTGGCTCTGAGCTCTCTTCACCCATTGAGCACATAATCATACTCATTAAGCCTCCTGCAGACACACGCAATTAATCGCGCGGGGCGACATGTCGCGGTCCATTCGCAGTATTTTTAGAGTGGAAATTAGCTTGGCTCGTTGTCGCAGCGCGATTAATCGCGTGTGTCTGCAGGAGGCTTGTTTATCACACTAGCGATGATTATCGAGGAGCGCGCTGTGGGTCTTTTAGGGTCAAATTCACATCGAGACCCGACGCTGCGCGCCCATTTCAATATAGCCACATATAGCGACTTAAAATCTTACTTTATTTAGTACACGAGAGGAAAAAAAAATACCAATGACGCGACGCAGCGCAGTAAATAGCGACGCAAAAAAAAAAATGATGAGGATTTTTCGTATTTACAACAATAGTTCGGTAAAACACTTAAATTCCTTGATATTAAGAGAGGAATAAAAGCAAAAAATAAAAAAAACACATATTCTAATTGCTCAAACTTAAATTAGAACTTAAACAGACCACATAAAGTTATTTTTTAATCAGACCACATACATGCGAGCGATGCCTGTTAATGAATGATACATTTCTAATTTAAAGCGGCAATTCCAATATAAGTGCTCTATTTTTGCGGACATCTTATACATAGATGCTAATGTATCTCAAGTTTATTTATTTTTGTTAATAGCAAGATTCATAATGGTTTTGTGTTTATCTGACTGAGTTTTACACAGTCATCAGTATAATTATAAATATAATTATGCGCAATATTCTTGTATATTATAGGTAACATAGGTACCTACTTATTCCTCAATTTATTATGGAAAATTACACCACACTTGCAATGCGCAATTAATGCATTTCTATAACATTAATTCTTCGATTATCATAGAATACACGCAACGTTAATTTTCATACATTTATGGCACAAATACCATAAAAATATTAATACCTAACAGGTAGAAAAAATAGTCAAGAGTCAACAGATTTAAATTCAATAAATCTTATTACAAGCTTATTTTTCTTAATCATTTAATTTATGATTGCAAAAGTAAAGAAAAAAGTGTAAAAAAATTTTGGCAGCGGTGGGATTCGAACCCACGCCTCCGAAGAGACTGGTGCCTTAAACCAGCGCCTTAGACCGCTCGGCCACGCTACCACTGATGAGAGCGCTTGAAAATGTCGGACAGTATCTGTGCGTGATGACGTCAGCACGCATGTTTACACATCGGTCTTTGGTTTCATTACGGGAAGGAAACACATGTTATATCTAACTACACATGTGACTGTTCTTAAATTACCCTAGGCCGATAAAATTTTCGTTTTTCTTAAATTACATAAATATAGTTGAAAATATGAGGATGGTGCCCCTTTGTATAATAACTCTTATCTATACATAATTTCTATACATAGATTAATGTATTACGTAGAATGCTATTTATAGTGCAAGAGGGACCATTGATTGATTCTTGTGGATAACCTTGTAGGTACTGGCTTAGTGTGGTTTGTTTCCTCACAGAGAGTGGCCTAAGTCCCAGTAGCTTGGGAACATTTTAGGCTGATAAAATTAATAATTAATTATTATATTATAAATTATTTTTATTTTGTTATGTTGCAGCCCCGTAAGCCTGACTACGACTTGAAATCGGCATTTCAAATTGTTGCGGTTGGCAGCACTGTTTACCCACCCACTTTATATTATTGGTAAGTGTTAAACGATATCTTACTATCACACTTGCACCCCATAACAGAACAGAAAAAGAAACCTCATGTCAATACCCAATACAAAATCTGTCAAATTACATAAACAGATTTTCAACTTTATCACAATAGCAGAAGCCACCTGTTTGATTGTGAAAATTTTACTTTTTTGCTGCTTAGCTTGTTCTGTCACTCCTCTTCTCCAGTAAAAAAAATCAATTTTGAAAGTGTGAAAACTCGCTTTTTACACTTTCGTGTCCTATCAAAACATCCATCAAAGAAAATAGATCAAATGAGTCCGTGACGTAAACATTGAAAACGTAATAGGTAACTGAAAATACTAATTTCCCATATAATATACTTGATGACAGGCCTGTTGGTCTAGTGGTTAGTGACCCTGACTGCTATGCCGGAGGTCGTGGGTTCGATTCCCACCCAGGACAAATGTTTGTGTGATGAGCACGATCATTTGTTCTGTGTCTGGGTGTAATTTATCTATAATATTTATGTATTTAGAAATACATAAGTATGTTTATCAGTTGTCAAGTACCCGTAACACAAGCTTTGCTTAGCTTGCGTTGCGACTAGATGGCGTTGTGTGATAAGTAATTGTGGAATACTATTATTATTATAAATCGGTGTACCTATTTTGTTTACGTTTTGTGGTAGCGCCTCAAGATTTAGATGCAAATAGTACCTACCTATATTAATTTCTGCTATTAGTGACCAACTGAGGCCCTAGCATGACTTTTCACGTTTTTGTGAAGTGAAGTAAAGTAAACGGGAATTTTATTAGTTTATCCATAAGCTCGTTAGTTCACCAGAAGCGCTTTTCCAATTTTCCGTACAATACTCGTAGATGCTGTAAATAAGATTTTAAGCACGTTGTAGGTAAAATAAAGAAATGTGTTCATAGGATCATGACTGAAATACTGCTACTATTTTTCTATTACAGGTACAAATTCCTGGATAGGAAATTCGTTGGGACGTCTGTCAAAACGGTTCTGACAAAAGTTGCGTGTGACCAGTTTTTAATGACGCCAATGCTTCTAGCAGTGTTCTTTGTTGGTAAGTCTTTCTTTTTATAACGACCTTAGTTTTCCTTTATTAGAAACCGTCACAGGACTACTTAAAAAACTGAGTTAAAAAATGAGTCGTCCTGTAACAATACTATATTTTCCCACGTTTTTTTTATAACGTTCTCGAGCTCACTTCACCTTTCAATCGAACTCATTGGGAATTCAAACATCGTTCGAATTTCAAACATGATTTTAAAAAGATTTCTTCACCATTAAAATATCGCCTGAGGCCTTAAGCCTCCTGCTCCTCGCGGTCCATTCGCAGTATTTTTAGAGTGGAAATTAGCTTGACTCGTTGTCGCAGCGCGATTAATCGCGTGTGTCTGCAGGAGGCTTTATCATGAGTTTTCAGTTAGGTATTCAAATTAGTTCCTTCTTCGGACACCAGAGTGTGAACGCTGTTCCATTTTTCCATACAAGAAACGCTGTAAATACTGGAAATACGCTGTAAAGTAAACTAGTGAAAACTCGTGATAAGGGCTCTGATGGTAAGCGAAGAGTGGTCGACTGTGAAGCACGTTTACGTGGAAGTACCTAACCTATTCACTCTTGAATTAAAGACTCCAAGGTTAGAGGAAATACAAACTTCTTAAATAATTTGACGGAAATCTCTTTAGCTTGTGGTGTAAAAAGATAACGATAGGTAACAGACATATTATTTACTCTTGCATTTAGGTTTAAGTAATACTTGTATTTATTAACAGTGTCTTTTCTTTTACAGCTTTAAGTGTTCTAGAAAGAAAAAAAGACATTTTCGAGGAGCTTCGACAGAAGTACAAAAAGGCGTTTATAGCAAATCAAACATTCTGGATCCCGATGCAAACTATCAATTTCCTCTTTGTTCCCTCTCATATGAGAGTCGTATACGTGTCCTCCGGCGCATTCGTTTGGATCAATGTGTTGTGTTATATTAAGAGGGAGGCGCTTAGCGCCACTGGGAAATTCCCAGAGGATGATTTAAGTAAAGAAAAGGTAAATTAGATTAAGGTAGGCCTTAATTATAGGTACCAAAGTAATATTTTTCACGTACTGATTTTTCGAAATGACTGTTAACTGATTTTAAATTTCATATCCATAAGCAGGATAAATAGGTCCAAAAAGTTAAAAGAAAATATTTACCGAAATAGTGTTACAAAATTAAATTAGACCAATTTTAACATAGATACAACAACAAAACAAATAAAAAAAAATCCAGTCATTTCTTTTCGAATAAGAAATTTCGAAACTGTTTTCCACTAACTTTCCAGATCAATGAACTCCGCATATGTGTATGAATTTTCATTCAAATTGGTTCAGTAATTTCGAGAAATAAGGAATCGTAAAATTGTATGAAATGCCGTACGGCGTGCACGCTATTAATTACAGGCTTTAATCAAAAGTCGCATTACATATTTATCTAGATCAATATATTGCGACCATGACATAAAGTCTGCCCCGAGCTTAGAATAAAAAAAAACGTGTAGGGAGGAACACTAAATCTAGGTATTTAATCTTTCTAAAAGATTTAACTTAGACTTAGGCCTTTGATAAGGAACTCAACCAAGTTCTTATCAAGTTAACGTCTGTTACTATTTTTATAAGCATTAAGTAGTTTTATGTAAGTGAAATAAGTTCATCAAAAAAGTCCTGCAAGAATTCAAGGGTTTAAGGGTGTCTCCAGATCTGGGGTATGGGCCGAATGCACTACTCGCGAGTTGTTCGTTAAATGTACACCTTCACATGTGCAGTTAGGTACTGCTGTTTGGTGCGCCTCTTAGACAAAACCTAGGCTATGAGGATTGCAGCGCCTGCTACGCACGCCTGCAGCTTTCTGTTTGCTCCCACACTGTCAGCTTTAGCTGTAGTCAAAGGCGAGACGGTGTGTGACTTTCATTGAGAGACCTACTGTTGGTCTAGTGGTTAGTGACCCTGACTGCTATGCCGGAGGTCGTGGGTTCGATTCCCACCCAGGACAAATGTTTGTGTGATGAGCACGATCATTTGTTCTGTGTCTGGGTGTAATTTATCTATAATATTTATGTATTTAGAAATATATAAGTATGTTTATCAGTTGTCTAGTACCCATAACACAAGCTCTGCTTAGCTTGGGACTAGATGGCGTTGTGTGATAGTTGTGGAATATAAAAAAAAAAAAAAAAAAAACTTTCGGGAGAAAATAAATGCCGCCTTTTACTCCATTTGCGCATGGCAATCATAATATTAACCTACGCTTGAACATGAAATAAGACAAGCGCCTGCATGGCTCTCGTGTATCTCGCAAGCGGGTTGTGAGCGGCATATTCGCCAGATCTGTATCATCTGTATGCAGCCTAACGATATGGAATCGTGATGTTTCTCTTTTTAAATAAATTGTTATTCAATGAGGCGAAAATAATATTTGTTTTATATTTTATTGATCAAAAGTGTAATTTTTGCGATAAGAATGGGCCTATTTTTCATACCAATTATTTTGTTTACTTACTTGTTTTGTTTAAACGTGTTAAATAAAGATTTCATTTAAACATTTGTGTTGCGTTTAATATTTAACTGAATATCAAGAAACTATTATTCAAAAACTTAAATAGGTACTTTATAATAGACAAAGAAAAGTCGTCATGGTTTCCTTTTCACCTGGCCCGGAATTAATTGTTCAATGAGAGCCTTTAATTGCATATTTTCGAGAAACAGGAGGTTGCATTTTCGTATCTGAAAAAGTAACATGCAATATTATTCGCGGGTCTGTCTGAAAAAGTTACCGTGGCCCTGTGATGCGAAAGGCAACCGAAGTAACACGGTGGCTTTTAGCGAGTCAAGTTTGGCAATCCCTTTCACTCCACCGAAAGCCGAAGGACTTATCTGATGATTTTAAGCTAAAAAGAAAGAGATGCAATAAGTACCATTAAAAAAATGTAGGTAAAAGTGCGGGTATACTCGTTTGCTATTATCATTATCATCGACTACCCCCCAACAAAACCCCTGAAACGTTTATTCTAGGCTGCGCGGGAGTCGTAAGATAAAATATGAATTTGCTGTGCTACGGCTATGAGTGCTACGCGACCCTACGAGTGCTACGCGACCCTACGAGTGCTACGCGACCCTACGAGTGCTACGCGACCCATACGAGTGCTACGCGACCCTACGCGTGCTACGCCATCGCCACGTGCCACCATTACAAAGTTACAAACTACCTCATGTAGGTCAAACTCTAGAATTGTCTTTTGCACTCAGAAGATAGTGCATCGGTACGTCCGGCTACGACAT
Source organism: Agrotis exclamationis (assembly GCA_950005045.1). NCBI lineage: Eukaryota > Metazoa > Arthropoda > Insecta > Lepidoptera > Noctuidae > Agrotis > Agrotis exclamationis. Next base: position 15,669,971 of record OX465430.1, on the reverse strand, counting down.
GACACATAATATATTATTTCTTCTACAGCTTTAAGTGTCACTTAATTAAATAACCAACCCATTTGTAAATAATCCGGAAAGGCAGTTAGGGAGATAATGTTAATAGTTTAATTTTTAATGTATGTTTTTTTATATGTAAATAACAATGCAATATGCAGCCTAATTTCATCAAGAAAGAAATCTACACAAACTTACTTCATAAAGTAGAAGAGCAGCGTCAGAGTCGCATTCCTTGGCCATACAACTCTCGAGTCGTGTGTCAAACTTCATCCTCGCACAAGTTGTGGCATCCATCATGTCTTGGAGAGACTGCTGCATGCCTATCAGCTGATCTTTGTACCATTTCTTCTGATTGTAACACGATTATAAGTAAGTTATTTTATTAACAGAGCGCTTGAGTTTGAAGCCAGGGCTCCAACAAAGCGGAGAAAGAGCAGAAGAGATCTCTTCTCATCTTCGCTTAGTTTTAGTGGAAACGGTTGAATAGAGAAGAGAGGAGATGTCACATATTTTTTCAGGATAGCCTTCGCAATTGACGGCCAAATAAGCAAACTTAGTTGAACCGAGACGTGAGCGATGGGTCGTATGCCTTTCGTGTTAAATCGCGTTACTATTATGTAAGGTGTGAGATAGCCTCAAGGGTACACATCTTTGCTCCGGTCTAGCCAGTACTCTTTTTGGCGCAGCTTCGGTAGTTATACATAGTTTCTAAGCATCTCCTCTCCTCTCTGCTTCGCACATCTCCGCTTTAGGGGAGACTGGACTTAGCGTGTAAATCTTGTGAAAGTTCAACACGTTCCACTAGGGAGGGAGACTCATTTGATATCACCACAACCACCCAAAAAAGGGGTCTACTCTGAAATTACACATTCTACACAGCAGAATAAGGGACGGTTAATCAAGTGATGCTGGCCACTGACCGTACCCACCATATTCACGTCTCCTAGGCTGGAGGATACCAATATACTTTATTGATTTTATGAAGAACTGATGTGTAAATGTAGTTCTGCTCTTCAAACGATGGTAGTTAATATCCTGCGTGTCCTGTCCATTGTTAATTACAGGAACTAATGGACGCTTCTAACCTGCTAAATGACTCAATTTAGTTGGCATCGAAACACTAAGGCTATGCCAAACAGCGGGATTGAAGTTGTGCGACGCTATAGCCAAGCGTGCTTACTATGAAAACGTCCGCTCTAGCATGGCGTGGTTTGTGTGACGACTCACACAGATTTTCAAAGTAAGTAAGCACGCGAAGGAAACGCCACGCTAGCGTCGCGCCACGCGGAGCAGTTTTATAAAGTCTTGAGAATAAAAGTCTAACTGCACATACTTGCTCCTTCTCCTTCTGTCTGAGCGCTAAATACTTCTCCCCAACAGTGATCAGCGCAGTGTGCGCCTGCTTCAAATGCACCTGAGTCGTATTCACGCGCTCACGCCATTGTTCCAGACGTCTGTCGCGCAAGCCCATAGCGTAACATTGCTCGTCATACGCTTGCATTAGAGCTCTATATCGCTTGGCTAGTTGTTCGTATCTAGAATTGTATGATTCCTGTAGGTTTCAAGTATATACCTACTACAAAGCACATATTCACTGTTAGAATTTTGACTCTTTGGCGTAGGCACCTAAGATGGTACTGATGGGGCCCTCTTAGAGGGCCAAAGCCTGCCGGAGTCGCGGGCCTGTCTCATCAGGTAACCGTGACCCTGGAACGTAAAGGGCTATTGAAGAATCACCGTGGATTTTAGTCAGTACAAGTCTGACAGTTCCTCGACCGTCCCGCCCTTGGTGGAGTCCTTCATTTGATGATTTTACGATTTTATTAAAGCATTCGTTTTGTGTAGGTAAGTGAAAACAAGCGTTACCCAGCTTGGTAGATATTGTGAAATACGTACTGATATTGCAGACAAATAATGCTCATTGTGGACCAAGAGTCTGTGCAGTCATCTTGACTCCTCGTCGACTTAGTATTAGTTGTGCCTGAAAAAGGACAAATATTTTTTTTGTTGTCATTATACCTGATAGAAAGCGGTCATCGTAGCCTATGGATGTCTGCAACACAAGAGGTATCGCGTTATCGACCTTGCAGAGACTTTTTCACGCCCTTTTTGAAGAGCTCCATGTTGTTAATTAGGAAAACTTCGAAACTTCGTTCTCGGAAGAAAACGGGATGTACGCGACTATTTGGGTTGCAAGGTACCTACGAATTCGATTGGATGATGATATACCTAGAACAGTTTTCTTGTCAATACCACAAGAAAAACGTTCTATACTCAGCACAGTTGTGATTCAGAGCCATTGACGCGTTCATTTCAAATGTGTTTTGGCCAAAAGGCCGCCCTTCTCATTCAATCTCACTTCAATCACAACTCCATAAGGTTCAATCGGCTTGTACGTAAACTCAACTCAAAAGAAGAAACATGCACGGGTAATATATTTTTAGATATTTGAATGACGGACTAATTAGATTTTTTTTAATACACCAGCCACAATTATGTTGGCAGGAAAACTGCTAGACTGAAATGGGATTCAGGTCACGTCTGTCGCATGCAAGAGGACCGCTGGACAAAGATCTCCACACAATGGGTGCTGGGAGATTGACGGCGCCACCGAGGCCTGCCCAGAAATGCTGGCGACACGACCTAGACGCTTACCATGAGGGCTGGTTCGAAGCGGCCCAGGAAAAGAGTTCCTGACTTCCTGGAAGGGACTGGGGGAGGCCTTCGCTCAGCAGTGGTACAGTACAGGCTAATAAAAAAACCTATTATTACTTACTAGTGGTATTAGAGCACTTAAAACTTTTTCCCTCCGATTGATCGCTTCCCCACCAATCGTTGCCGCCATGCGAGTGTCTGTGGTTGGTCTTACAGTGCAGCAACCTCTGTTCGTACTCGTTGGACTTGTTGAAACTGCGTTCCAGACAACCGAGGGTCTTGCGCACGTTTTGAATGCTGTTCTTGAAGTTCTTATTGTGGTTGTGAGGCTGTGGGACATTTGCTTATGATGAAAATAGCTGTTGTCAGTAGCTTCATCATCATCATATCAGCCTTAAGACGTCCACTGCTGAACATAGGCCTCCCCTATAGACTTCCAATAGGACCGGTTGGAAGCGGCTTGCATCCAGCGCGATCTGGCCCTGTATCCATGTTACAAACTATAAACGCAAACGCTGAGTAGGCTTTAATAGATTTTCAACTTTATGTGCTCGGGTTTAACGTTGAAGATCTAGTGAAGATTGCTTATCGTTTTCGATCATTGTTCCTGTCGTTAGCGCTCAGAAATCTTAAAAAGATTTTCAACTTTAGGCTCTTGGCTATTAAGATGAAAATCTATTGAGGAGTACCAATCGTTTACGATTATCGTTTGCGACTTGTTGTGACTTGGCTAGGGGGGCTGGTCTTCATAAGATCGTCCACCTTGTGGGCGGACGTCCCACGCTGCGCTTGCCGGTGCGTGGTCTCCATTCTAGAACCTTACACCTTATATAGCAGCTTCGCCGCGTTGAAAATAGGAATAAAAACTATCCTATGTGTTAATCTAGCTTATAAACTATCTGTGTATCAAATTTAATCCAAATCGGTTCAGTAGGTTTTTTTTGTTAGCTATTTTTTTTTGAAGTACAGTCGCCAGCACATCAACCTACCTCAATCTGTACTAAATCTTTGGTAGATTTTCAACCTTATCACAATATTGGAAGGTTAATGTTCGATTGGTAAAATTTGACAGATTGGAGTTTGTTGGGCTGCTGGCGTCTGTACACAAGGATCGTAGTGGGTGGCGCTCTCTCGTTCTGCGTAACCCCCATGGAAAAAGGTGTTATTTTTTTTAACTTACAGCGTAGTTATTAACTGCGTAACACTTGACGTTGCTAGGAGAAAACAAATCGTTGCGTATTTTAACACCTTGCATGTTTCACTCGATACAAAAATCCTGTAAAATAATTATAATGAAACCAATGCAAAACCTGGATCTGACATTTGGCAACGTCAAGTAGAGTCAAAAAGATTGTTTGTGAAACGTTCAGTCCAGTCCATAGTGTCATTCACACTATGGAATGGACAGTGGCCAGTCGTTGCGGTCAGATTGTCTTTTTTAGGAAAAAAGTATGCCTCGCTGAATCCCTTGGGCCTCTTACGCCTAGCGGTTAACCGCGGGGGCGGCTTACCGACGACTGCGCGGTTAGCCGCTTTTCCAGTTTAATATGCAACCGCTTAGGCCTCTAGTGCGTACAATCATAAGCGGTTGCATATTAAACTGGAAAAGCGGCTAACCGCGCGGTCGTCGGTAAGCCGCCCCCGCGGTTAACCGCTAGTGCGTAAGAGGCCTTAGTGTTTAAGTTTAATTTGTTTTCATGCATATATTGCTCAGCATTATTTTCCAATTCTGTGATAAACACTAACGCCGCTATTTTATTTTTAGATTACCTACCTAACAATGCCATTCATTCTTTACATATTAAATAAAACGATTTCTAATTCATCAGATGGTTTATTCAACTACAACAAAAAGCATAACGTTTAATAACTAAATCAGTCTAAAAATATTCTCCTGCGTTACAACTACAACGACTCAAATATTTCATCTAAAAGGTTAAAAATTATACTACGATTCGTGCATTTATTGCTTATTGCATAAATTAACGTCGGCTTTATGCGTTAACTCGTTTTGTACTTCATTTCTCAATTGCAATTATCATAATATATTCTTTTCACAACAGCAAATATAAATAAATATTTCATTTAAAATAAATGTTGAAATAATAAGTAAATATTTCTATGTAGTAACTTTCAATTCACATTATTGCACTAAAATATACAAAACAAGTAAACAGTAAAGGATTATTACTTGCGTCCGTTACCAAATGTATATAACAAATAAACATTCTTGTAAATTTTCTTATGTACAAAGGAAATAAAACCAATATTCCAAAGATTTGTACAAGACGAATAACATGATTAAATTGATGTAAAGCACCTAGTCCGATCAAAACTTTTGTTATCACTACATAGTATAAAACAAAGTCGCTTCCCGCTGTCTGTCCCTATGTATGCTTAGATCTTTAAAACTACGCAACGGATTTTGATGCGGTTTTTTAAATAGATAGAGTGATTCAAGAGGAAGGTTTATATGTATATAACATGCATATTATAGTAGAGACTAGCTGACCCGGCAAACGTTGTTTTGCCATATAAATAATTTAAAAAAATTTAGGTGTGGACTACCCTAACATTTAGGGGGATGAAAAATAGATGTTGGTAGATACCGGATAAGCACAAAAACATTCATCAAAATCGGTCAAGCCGTTTCGGAGGAGTATGGCAACGAAAACTGTGACACGAGAATTTTATATATTAGATTACACCCGTGCGGAGCCGGGCCGGGTCGCTAGTAAATTAATCACTCTTTTGTTTAATAATTTTACAATATTGTGATCTGACCAACACAAGAAAACACATTTAAAATTTAAACAGAAATGGATAAAAATTTAAGTATACTTGATGTATCAGCAATAATACAGTTTTTAGATTGATAACATATTATTTTAAGACCAGACTAGCTAGGGTCACCAATATTGTTCTGGAAGACATTGTTCAGCCTCTAACATGAGAAGCTCGGCATAACACAAATAAATATTGAAAACAAGTATTTAACAGTACACAACAATAACAGTAATTTTTTTTTTGTAAAAAGCTATTTTTCACAAGAATTTCGAGTACTTATAAAATATACAGGAACTTTGGGTAAGTTTATTTGACAAAACGTTTCAAACTTGAGTTGATGAAAAAAGCGACTACGTATTAATTAGAGTTGATTTTGCTATGGTACAGCTGCCCAATATCGCCACTGTATTGTTAGATCAAACAATACAAATTCAAAGAAATGTACATAAAAGTAAAATAAACTACAAAGGTGCTTAGCATGCGCTATTAACTCGTGTCTGTACATAATTACAAAACCGCATACAAAAACGAACCCAATGGACCTTTGGTTTACTTAATTCTTGTTTCACGACGAAAAGCTTGTGAAGCAAACATTGAAAATGTGAATGACAATAATACCCAAGTACATGATTTGATTAAGTAACATGAGGACCTTTACATATTTACAATTTAACAATATTTCGACTGTTGCGTAACAATTTATAATACTGTTTATACTATTGCTGTATTTAGGCACTTTAAAATACGGTTGCAATACACGGTGATTGCAAAAAGGCATTATTTTGTATAAATATAATGTAAAGTAGCTGCAAAACAGTAATGTTACGTAGTACCTACATAACACATGACTAAAATTGTGATGATAACATCCATTAATATGAAGACAGTAGAACAATGCTACTCACTATAAAGTAATTATATAAACTTTGATAAAACATTTTGGCTCATAAAGATTTGGCAAAAAATAGTGTCAAACATCTTAGGGTTTGTCTAAACATGGTCACTTAGTAACGTGAAATTCTTTGGTATATAGTTGCTCCGAATTCGAAATAATATATCATTTTCATCAACAAAAACTATAACAATCACACAAATCAACAATCTTAAAGAATATTGGTTCACAGAATCAATGCAAAGAAATTGAGCTTTTGGAAAAATTTACTTACGATATGACATAACTACTGAGATCCACAATCAACTGTAGATTACTTAACTTTTTTTTAGAAATACTTTCTTATCTCTTTAGATTAGAATAAGACATTCATAAAAATGGCACCATAAAATAATTGCTATGTGTTGATAAGTTATTAAGTCAAGAGTACCAATATTCTCTCATTTGAATAGAATAGGCCCTTGTTAAGATGCAAAATATGTGACGCAAACAGTGGTGCATTTGGACTTAGCTCAAATCTTAGAAGATTCTGCCGTAGAGCTCTGACCACTGGTAGCTCACAACCCTCTTACCAAACTATGTTTTTCTCATTTATTTTAATAAGAACTGTATGCAGATAAAAAGTAGTGTTACAATTTCATTGACCTCAGTTTAAGCTTTCCAATTAGAACCAGAAGTATCAGAATATGCAAAGATTCATCTCATTCATCATCTTAAAACTAGTACCTAATTCAGTTAAATGGACAAAACATTTGCTTTCTGTCTGCAGTCAAGAGCAATTTGTTATAAACAGTTTAAATAAAAATTTAGTAAACTACAGATGATTGTGACTTACGCTACCGCCAACTTTTATGTTTCCACATCTTTTTATTAGACACTGTGAACTCAGAGGGAGTTGGTGATGTTTTGGAACAGTCTCTTGCCCCACCATGTCTCCAGGTCGAATGGCTTGAAGTCACGCAGCACTGGGCTGGGTGCATCGTCTTGGTAGTACAGATTGGACAGAGGGGGTGATGAGGTGCCAGAATCTGGAAAATATTTTTAAATACTTAAGTTTTTTATCAATATAAAGGCAACATGCAGACTTTGCTGGACTTTGGAGCTTGACAGAATATTCAAAACCAATGGTTAACATTATCCCTGGATCAAACAAACTGGATATCATGAGGAGAGGCCTTTGTTGAGCAGTGGGATAGCTAAGCTGAGCTAACAAAAACAGCAACGACTTACTAAAGATTAAAAAACAAAAACTGTTAGTCACTTAGGTGACATACGATTTTTATTATCATTAAGTAGATTAAAAAACAATAACTGTTTAGTCGCTTAGGTGACATACGATTTTTATTTTATCATTCAGTTTATTGCAAGGTGTAACATTACATAATAAGTTCAAAACAATTACCAAACATACTTGATATGAGATCTTATCACTAACATTTTATGTGATAACATCTTGATTTTTTAATGAAAAACAATCAATGAGCAATTGTTATCAATTGAAGAGGTAATGAAAGAAGACATTTACTACACAATGCCCTGCATTATGAATGACCTTAATTGATTCGAATAGCAACATGCATTCATATCAAGTATGTGGCCATTAATCAATATGGCCATGTCAATGTTGATTTAATAGACAGCTGAAAGGGTACCTATTCATTGAATGTTTATCCCACATCATTTTTATTATTTTGCACCATCCCATAACAGGGGCCTACCACGACTGCGGGAAAGAGACAGAGCTATACAAGTCGTCTAGTGCCATTTTGTTCCCACAGTGGAACTCGCTCTCGCTTTAAGATGTCATAGTAGGCTACCAGGGCAAAAGCGAAACTCATTCCTTTAGACTCTCCATAAAATCAATCCAAATTAATTTTAATTCAGAAAGCATGGTGAATTGTGTTATTGATTGCATGAGCTTTGTAACTAAATAAAATTGTGGATAATATTACTGCTAGTTGAAAAAAATAAGTTAAAAATAACTAAAACCCGACTACGAAACAAAACACGCACTGAAAAGTATAAAAAAAGAACAATATTCATTTGACCAATATTGTGCTAGCCGTGGTCGTATGCCACCTATGGTTGTATCACACAATCTTTAATGGTTAGGTGGCATACTACATTAGTAAAAATACATTTTGGTGTGAAATCTGATGAGTACTCCTTATCTTACATCTTTTTACACACACCTGTGTGTAATAATAGAAAATAGACAAACTGATGATTGCCGTGTTGTAAAACAATAAAAAAGGACATTATTTTCAATGTTTCCTTTTAATATTATGGTTAACCTACCAACACTGAATAGGCAGGATGAAGAGTATTGTTTGTTTATTAAGTAATAAAGATAAATCACTTCTGTCAATGGTTATTTGGATATCCTAGCTAGTATGACCTTCACATTTAAAGACTACAAACAGAGCAAATTAATAGTCACAAGTGGAAACTTACCATTTGTACTTGTAGGTGTTGAGGGCTCACTCTCGCCATATGCTGACTGTGTCCAAGCTAAAACCATAAATAATACCACTGTATTGTTTGTCATCCCAAGTTTTCTAAAAAAAATTGATAAAGAGTTACAACTTACTCTCACTGATAAACCTGATGATTTCCTCATGTTGCGGCGTGATCACATGGTGCTGTATTCTTTGGTGTACTGTCTTTTTACCATTGGAATGAAATATAGGCTTGGGCATGCTGAAATATGACAGAGAAAATCCAATAAGGTTCTTATTGAAATCCTAGTATTTATGACGGCGGCGTTAAGTGACTTCACATGTATATTCTAGTCTTGCCCTAGGAAACATTGTTGACGTGCTAAATTCATTAAAACTGATAAACAAAGTACAAATATTTGGCCGAAGAGGTTATGTAAAAACAGTGATGAAATCTGTAGCAATGAAATATTTGCTTTTTATTTATGATAACTTACTTGATGATCTCTCCATTATCAGACTCTGAAGACTTCCTATTATGATCTTTACGGCTATCCAATCGTTCCAAGTTCTGTGAGAGGCCTGTAAATGAAAAATAATTTGGAAACGATTTTCATCTCACATGATCACTGACAAGTTAGAACTTTATTTTCAAAACAAATTAGATAACACTTTATAACTACCTCGTCGAGTTTTGGCTACAATTTTGCTGGGTCCCTTAGAAACAGTATACATTTTAAAATTTCACTCAGAAACTAAAAAAATAAACGTAAAAATTTTACACGAAGTCACGAATTACGAGAACTACTTTGAACACTAAACATCGAGTTGCCATCTAAATAATGAAAAACATTGACCACAATGTAGATAACATTAAAAACGACTTGATAGTTTTAAATAATTTGTAATATTTATTGTATTTTTGTAATTTGCTTAAAAAAGTTGACAGAATTTATTTTTGTAAACAGGTAAAAATTCGTGATAACCAGTGATCTTTATTTATCGTATATAGCAACACTGTGAAAGATTGTACAAGTTTCAGATAGCCACCAGAGATGGCGCAGAATACAAACTTTAATAATATCACGCGACTATTTGTAGAGTTCGCAAAAAGATTACGGTGGCCCTGAAACGCAAAAGACAACTGACTGAAGGAACAGGGTAGTTTTATGTTAATAAAAACTGACACTCTCTTGATCCCTTCCACCTCCACCATGATTTCAAAGGGATTCAATTGATGATTTGCCATAACAAAAAGGCTTGTGCTCACTATTTGGTGCCACTTCCATATTTTGGGGCCTATTGATATTCCCATTCTTCTGCTATTCTTACCAGCCATAAATCCATAATCTATTACAATCTTGAGTTCCTGTCGAAAGTTTCAAATTCTCTCTCTTGATGTCTTGCCACTGATCAAAAATAATGATACACATACAACATGAAACTACGATACGCCAATGATATCAGGATGTTTCAATCGTACAATACCGACACGATTAGTCACTCGGCTGTCAGCCATGTACCGTGGAATATTTCCCCCAGGAAGTGGCGCCCTTACATAAGCCCATGTATCATGGAGGAAGTAATTGTGAAATTAATGCTTGAGTGCGGTAACTTTCAATCAATCGCCAGGGAAGGAAGTAAAGTTATGCACGTATGGGTTTTTATGTAGGTTAGTATTCCAGGTAGTACTTGCAGAGCTGGTCTGTATTGGTTAAAAAAGTACCTGATCGTTGAGATGCAATGAGGAAACGATCGTTTTTAAGTACATAGGTACCTACTTACTGCACTTTAGATTCCTTTTTCACACACCTGGGTCATTCTTCGTTCACCAAACATCCGTTGAGGATAATGACGCCCGATCTTTTACTAGTGCAACCATCCACCAACAAAAAACAAAAATATAGGTAAATTATTTTAATTACATCTAACTTAAATGAAATTAAAATAATTTATATTTTTTGTTAGTGGATGGTTGCACTAGTAGTAAAAGATCGGGCGTCATTATCCTCAACGGATGTTTGGTGAACGAAGAATGACCCACCTACATAGTATAACAGGTAGGTATATATAACTTTTTGTTATTGCTGTTAGGTAGGGTAGGTCAGACCATTAAATTTCCTACATTTGCAGTGCTGGAGTTGAGAATTGAGACAGAAAATCCTGATAATGGCAGAAAGGCCCGAAGTCATGGCAAAATAATAAAATCCACATACCCACCTACTTTTTAAGGTTCCGTACCCGGGTAAAACAGGACCCTATCATAGGACTTCGCTGTCCGTTTGTCAGTCTGTCATCAGTATTTATGTTCTGTGGTCATCAGTCAGGCTGTGCGTCTCATGAACCGTGATAGTGACTTGAAATTTTCTCAGAGGATATACTCGTATTTATGTTGCAACACTTGCAACTATAACAACAAATAGAATAGAATAGAATATTTATTTATTTGCATAGAATGTAGGTTTTAACAATAAGATGGATGAATGGTTTACAGAATCCTTGTACATCCTGCCATATTGGCATGCAAAACACATTTTACAAATGTGATTTATTTGCCGTTTTATAGATAATAATGGTACGGAAACCCTTCGTGCGCGACTCTGACTCTCACTTTGCGTGCCTATGGACTTAAGTTATATTAAAGATTAATATAAACGTATAGCCTTGATGAAATCCTGGAAGCTGCAGGTGATTGGGCAAGATTGGCAGGAAAAACGTGGGGCATATCCTTCAGGGGAGCTCTCACGGGCTTTGTAATTTTGATGGGTCTATTATACCTACCCCTACATCCTTTCTCGTCCTGATGATGACCAAAGTCTTCGTTTTGGCGGTCCTCTGCAATTTCTGAGTAGGCCATATGATTCCGGTGGGAAGCCATATTGACAAGTGACGTTGAAAGATGACATCTTATCCTCTATGGCAGTTGTTAGCCACAAAGTGGTGATCGAGTAACGACTGACCGCATTATTTTGGAAAGGAAAAAAGTTTTATTTGAGTTTCATCTTCTTCTTCTTACTATATAAAAATAGATTTAAAAAAATCTAAAAACCCACGTTTTTAAATGTCCTAAAAATAAGAAAATAACCCTACGGGGCTGAGAGAGGGGCCACTCAAAACGTGGGGGCGTATATTATTTAAGGGATTATTTATGGGATATATTTACATGACGTGTATAGATTGTGGGTGTAACTTGTAAAGATACGCCCCCACGTTTTGAGTGGCCCCTCTCTCAGCCCCGTAGGGTTATTTTCTTATTTTTAGGACATTTAAAAACGTGGGTTTTTAGATTTTTTTAAATCTATTAATTATTTTATTATTTTTATCTTTGTTCATCGGGTTTGAAGCTACCCTGAAAATTTCAGCCTGCTAGCTTATCGGGAAGTGCCTCAAAGCCTGTCCGCCATCTTGGACGTCCGCCATATTGGATTTAAGTCACGTGACTATTTTTTCGTACTCCTGACAGCAAACCCTTTCATTTGATATCCACATCATAGGGGTGCATTTCAAATAGGCTGTCTGCCATCTTGGACGTCCGCCATATTGGATTTAAGTCACGTGACTATTTTTTTCATATTCCTGACAGCAACCCCTTTCATTTGATACCCATATCATGGGGGTGGATTTCAAACAGCCAGTCCACCATCTTGGGGAGGCCGCCATATTGGATTTGTTATGACGTTTCTTAGCTAGTCATGTATTGTCATCAGAACTCAGAGTGTGTGCAAAATTTCAGCTTGCTAGCTTATCGGGAAGTGCCTCAAAATTGAGTTGCAAAAGTCCAACCGGAACGACAAACAAACAAACAAACAAACATACAAACAAACAAACAACAAGAATTGTGAGTGTATAAAAACGTGGGAAAATAAGTCGGGTTTTCCTTCCTGACGCTATAACTCCAGAACGCACGAACCGATTTCCACGGTTTTGCATTCGTTGGAAAGGTCTCTGGCTCCGTGAGGTTTATAGCAAATAAAATTTAGAAAAATTTCAAATACTACGCTGATGAAGTCGCGGGCAACAGCTAGTTTATAATAAAAGTGAGTTTCCTCTCAAGCGGGTAAAATGCATCAGATAGTCGTGACATAAATATTCGTGGACTTCAGCTGTGGGATTAATTTGCAGCTTGCTCAATATCACGAAAAAAAAATTTGCTAACTGTACCATGGTGGTGAACACGTCGACAAATTATTATTAATCAAGTCAAGTGCCTAGTAAATATTTAATAGCAATGTTACGTAGAAATGAAAATGTATGAAAAACTTCGCAGTTGGTCGACGCTGTCATTTGCATTTCTTTGGTAGTCAGGCTTACCGATACACATCGGACATCATCAGGTGCCTTCCGGCCACCGTCATGGACCATGCCCGGGTCAACGGCGTATTCCACGCGCGCCTCGGAGAGCTTTCAAAAACGAGCTTGCAAACTGACGGGGCCCCCCTTAGAGGGCCAAAGCCTGCCGGGGTCACGGGACTGTTTTACCTATTAGAAACCGTGGCCTCGCAACGTAAAGGGCTATTGAAGGACACCGTGGATTTTAGTCAGTACAAGTCTTACAGTTCCTCCCGTCCTGCCCTGGGTGGGACGGACTCATTGGATGATTTTACCACGTAAAAAAAAGGATTATCTAGCATCTTTTCTAGAAGTCATGGCAGACGATAAGGTACCGCGGGACTGTGTTAAAAGGGCAATGCGAACTTACGGGATCCGTGCTGCCGGTTTTAAAGCGGCCACATTTTTTTGCTCGTGGTAAAATCATCAAAATGAGTCCTCCCACCCAGGGCGGGAGGAAGAGGGACTGTCAGACTTGTATTAAATAAAATCCACGGTGATCCTTCAATAGCCCTTTACTTTTCAGGGTCACGGTCACCTGATTAGACAGACAGTCCTGCAACCCCAGAAACGCGACCACATACCACATGAGTAAATAAACGGCATACGGTAAGTTTAGTCGAAAAAATTCTGATGTTCGCCGGAAGGCACTCGCTGCATACATTTTGTGTTAGATACCGCACTCTGTTAGAAAAATTCGTCCGCTTCTGATGTTCGACGGACGCACTAGGGGCATACATTTTCAAAATTTCTGGTAGGTAGTGTGCGGAGTGCGTCCGGCCAGCATCAGTATTATCCTGACAGTTTCTTACAGTGTGTGCGGTTGGGCTAACTCTGTATGCAACGGAAGATCACCCATCCACACATCTACTTTGGTCGCCGCGGCTTAACATTGAAGTTCAGCCAGTAGTACTGTTTTTATTTAGTAATGAGTTCCTCCGCTACACCTACATATAAGTAAATGAACGTTCGACTCTGGTGAATGCAGCTGTATGTTCGTGATGAGAATAATACACGTTATTGGACTGTTTGTATGTTCATGCGTCTAGACTTTCACTTCAACTTTCGCTTTGTTACCAACCTATTCTAAGTTGCTCTTTATATTCGTTGTTATTGAGTATCAATTTGTGCCAAGTTCGTGGCAGTAGCAGTGGCGGTTTAAAAAATCAACAAAAGTCCTCGATCCCTGGGCGGCGGAGCGAAAGGAACTGTCAGATACACTGACTAAAACAGCCTATTCCTTCCGTGACAAAGGAATATAAGACGTAACTGACGGAATTTGGGTTAGGTTAGTACCATCTCCACCTAACCCTGAGTAGTTGATGTGATATTGTGTTTATCAGATTTTGGAGCACTAAAAGGCTACTAAGTACTACGACATTAAAAACACATAAATCATAAAAGTATTCTTAATGATAGTAAGAAAATCGATAAATATGAAAGGCATTCAGATTTTCTTGATAACATTCAACATAATATTCAAAAGGCCTCATTATTTTGTCATAAAAATCCAATCCCTTACAAATAAGTTTATCAATGATCAGTAGGCACAACTATAGATTTAGGTCAAAACAGATACAGTACCTAAAACTAGGTTACCAATCACAGATTTATCTGTGTTGCCAATACTCGTTTAACAGGCCATATTCTATGCCTATCTCGCAGTTGCATGTTCTTATCACCATCACACGTTCTGCCCTAGATGCATTAAATGAGTTAACAGCCACGCGTGCGCCGGATTTAACGACATTTTAATATGGGCACTAACGAGCACTAGCTAAGCCTGGCCGCACATGGACGGTAGTTGTTCCAGTTCTCGGATACGGTTCCCCTCCTCCATAAGCACCTCAGTTGTTTTTATCATTTCAATCAAATAGTACATTATGTTTTTTAAACGCCTTGACGCTTGCTAGGGTTCCCAACTCTCCCGGATTGCCCGGGAGACTCCGGTAATAATAGTCAACCTCCCGACCTCCCGAAGAGCAATAATTTCTCCGGTTTTTCTAAAAATTAAATGCATCCGTCCCTTGGTCGTCGTTATTCCCTCGCGTTGCAGCCACAACACCGCAAAAAACAAATGTCAAAACTTAATTCAATAACTTTATTCAACAAAAAAAACTAAAAACCCACGTTTTAAATGTCCTAATAATAAGAAAATAACCCTACGGGGCTGAGAGAGGGGCCACTCAAAACATGGGGGCGTATATTATTTAATGGATTATTTATCGGATATATTTACATGGCGTGTATAGATCGTGGGGTGTAACTTGCAAATATACGCCCCCACGTTTTGAGTGGCCCCTCTCTCAGCCCCATAGGGTTATTTTCTTATTTTTAGGACATTTAAAACGTGGGTTTTTAGATTTTTTAAATCTATTAATTATTTTATTATTTTTATCATTGTTCATCGGGTTTGAAGCTACCCTGAAAATTTCAGCCTGCTAGCTTATCGGGAAGTGCCTCAAAGCCTGTCCGCCATCTTGGACGTCCGCCATATTGGATTTAAGTCACATGACTATTTTTTTCGTATTCCTGACAGCAAACCCTTTCATTTGATACCCATATCAAGGGGGTGGATTTCAAACAGCCAGTCTACCATCTTGTACGTCCGCCATATTGGATTTAAGTCACGTGACTACTTTTTTCGTACTCCCGATAGCAAACCCTTTCATTTGATATCCATATCATAGGGGTGCATTTCAAACAGCCTGTCTGCCATCTTGGACGTCCGCCATATTGGATTTAAGTCACGTGACTATTTTTTTCGTATTCCTGACAGCAAACCCTTTCATTTGATACCCATATCATGAAGGTGGGTTTCAAACAGCCAGTCCACCATCTTGGGGAGGCCGCCATATTGGATTTGTTATGACGTTTCTTAGCTTGTCATGTATTGTCATCAGAACTCAAAGCGTGTACAAAATTTCAGCCTGCTAGCTTATCGGGAAGTGCCTCAAAATTGAGTTGCAAAAGTCCAACCGGAACGACAAACAAACAAACAAGAAAAGTGAGTGTATATAAACGTGGGAAAATGGCGTGACTTTGAAGATTTGGAACACCCAGCAATAATAATTTTATCTTGAAATCACATGATCTAAATGTTGTCATAAGTAATGACAAAATTGTACGATGAGGTTGGACTTTTGCGTCTGTTTATTTTGATTTTCCCACGTTTTTATACACTCACAATTCTTTTTCAAGTAAATTTTATTATTTTTTTCTGGTGAAAAACCGATAAATATTAGATGCTGCTCGAAAACATTAATTAATGCTTTTCTTTCAGTCTACCCCCCCCCCCCCCCCTAAACATATACAAATTCTCCCGGGTTGGTTCTTTCGAGAGTTGGCAACCCGGCTTGCCTCAAAGAGCTGTTAGCGATATGACGGGCAAAGGTAACCGAGACCATAAAAGGTAAAGAGATATTGATGGAACACTGTCGATTTCAGTCAGTACGAGACTGACAGTCCCCCGTCCTGTCCTGGGTAGGGAGGACTCATTTGATGATTTTACGTATGCGGAGCACGGATCTTTTGTATACATATAATTGACGCCTTTGGGTGCCCTGATCGCGGAACCGATGAACCTGATGAGAAAGCCTGTCTTGTGCGGCCCGTCTAATACTACGCGTGCAGCTTGGATCTAGGTTGCCCATTTTCCTCATTGTTTTAATGCCAACTCCTTTGTTGCACATTAACAGCTATCAGGAGTTAAGTAATGTATTTAACGGCACTGACACACATTTCTACTGTAAACAATTGCAAATAGGTTTGTAAAGGAACTTAGAATTGCAGTCTTGGATTGTGCGCAATCTGACGCGAAATGTAAACGAATGTTATCAGTTTTCACCAGTGACTAAGAAATAAAGACAAAGTATTTGTTTGTGAAAGTTGATATCTGGAATCACATGAGTGGGATCCGATTAAAAGTATTACCAAACAAAGCCATATTCCTGAGTGACTTCGGGTAGGTTATCTAATAAGTAATTTAGGGTATACTTTTCATACCCTAAAATTACTTATTAGATAGGTACAACTACTGTGTGTGGGTCTCATACAGTAGTAAAACTGCGTGAGTTGAAATACGAATAGGTACTACTCTATTTTGGCTAGGTAGAGCCAATTCTAGGTTCTTTAGTACGAATATATTTTATTGGTTATTCGAACAGTTTGCTGATTAGCACAAGCCAAATACCTATAAAGGCGCTCCCTCACAATGAGCACCTGTAATGTAACGTTACAGATTTCATCGGTAAGGGAGAACAATCGCGGGGTCGCGGGACTTAACGCATTACCGTGACCCTGGAACGTAAAGGGCTATTAAATGACACTGTGGAGTTTAGTCAGTACGAGTCTTACAGTGCCTTCCGCCCTGCCCTGGGTGGGAGGAATCATGTGATGATTTTACCAGGATAAAAAAAAGGGAGAACAATCGAGCATCACAATGCGCACCTTACCTATATCAAATCTATACTAAAAGTACGCGAACGCTCGTCAGTCAGGAATGTAGTAGATATTGTAGGGGAACAGTGTATTAGACGGGGACGTTAAAAATCGCGAGGTATAATGGGGACATACACTCTTTAGGCATACTTAACACAACACTAATGTAGAGCAAGCGCCATCAGGACGTCATTTACAAGCGGCCAGACGCAAATGGCGTCCTGTTGGCGCTTGTGCTACGTTAGTTTTGTGTTAAGTTTGCCTTATGTGTGTGATTTCCCATCATACCTCGTGTCCCCGTCTTATACACTGTTCCCCTAAATTGTAATGTAATGCTCAAAGTCGAATATTTATTGTTACACATTACACGCGAATGCTCCCGGTAGTACCTTGGTAGTTGACATCACTTGTCATCACAGTTAAGAACAGAAATAGGTAGGTACTGACAAATCGGATCTGTTCGGTCGAACAAGTGTGTAGTACTTACTCCTCAGATCCTCAGTATTTGCGCATAAAGGTTAACGCTCTGGCGTCCGTTTAAAGCAAATTATTATATTATTATTATAATTATTAAATTATTATAATGGTTGTGAGAAAGAAGAAATTAAGGAAACATTTAAAAATGTAAAAAAAATATTAGCCCACGGTAACGAGTAGGTACCTACAGGGTCCATGGCTAGGGCTCCAGAGAAAGGAATCTCCTAAACAGTGCACGCCGTGTCCTGAAGAACTGCTTTTTGAATCAGGTCCCAAATTCAACTGCCTAATTTAAATGATTGTTATTTCGACCCCGTATTTTCATGGGGATGGGATGGACTTGGAGAGTAAACTCCCTGATACCTTAGTAAGGACACGTTTCCGTATAGTGCATAAACGCCCTTACCTACATAAATTTTGATAGGAGGCCAAAATGCCGACTGGCAAACCGTTACATAGCCGATACCACGCGACGGAACTTGTTTTGCACTCAAAACGAGTTTTTTGAGTAAAGTCAGCTACAGGTCAGACAGAGTTCTAAGAATTTATACTTTACCAGATGTTCCCCGCGGTTTGTCCCTCTGCTCGGCTCCTATTGACCGTAGCGTGATGTTATATAGCCTATAGCCTTCCTCTATGAATGGACTATCCAACACAAAAAGAATTTTTCAATTCGAACCAGTACTTTCTGAGGTTAGCGTGTTCAACCAAAGTATAGTTTTTTTTTTCTATTTATTTATTTATAGATGGGAGTTCTATTTATTTATTTATCATGGGCTGATTATGCCACCCTCATCGGTATTAACAATTAATCTTACTTAGGTATGGCCTAAATCCTAATCTAGCTAATTTATACAGGGCTCTGGCATCTTTTGACAAAGGGGCCGCAAGAATACTGTTACATCTACCAACATTTACTGTTACATCTACCAACATCTATCAACATCGGGACACATCCCCATGAATAGTTTTGCTTTCCTCATGGGTAAAGTTACATCACCAAATTGTCCTGAGTGGAGATTGTGGAAGACACTTACCATATACTCATGGAGTGCATCCGGAACGAGGCCGAAAGAAGCACATTTTTAAACCAAAGTATAGATAATATAAGTAGATGATGTGTTTTGTTGTAAAACACGCCTATTTTTGGTATCTTGATATAAAAGCATCACCATCAGTCTCTATTCCCAATGCTAAGAAGCAGACCTCTCTGTGAGAAGGAGTAGGCCCCACCAGCACCACACGGGCTTTGCTGTGAGGGTTGGTTGGTCACCATGTTTTCGATTTTTATCGTGCTGGATTTCTCCGCTTGAACGGCCGCATAAAATTCACATTATTAACCGTGTGTTACTTATTATTATTTATAGCTAACTGCACTCGTAAAGAAGATAAAATCATTGCTTTGTATGTGTGTGTCGAACAATGGTGTTTCGCACCATGCCATCGCGACTCGGAGTACCTACCTAACGGAATGTTTAATGGGGTCAGATCAACGCAATTCAACGGGATCTGCCTCTTGGATTCTCAAGGTTTATTTATCTGAGTATTTTTTCTATAATATATCATAAATAATATTAGTTTGTTTTTACATACATAAGTACCCTACCTACCTACATCATTTTGGGGAATCGGTCGCCAAAAAAATTTGGCTATGAATTACCTACTCCAAGGCCTATTTCTGGTTTATTTCAGGTTAATTTATTTGAAAACAATGTATAAATACATATTACGTAAGAGTTAGCTATAAACATAATGATTCTTCGCCATCATTCGTTCGTATGTTACACTTTATATCACAAAATACCTAAGTAAAGCTTTGAACAAAATTGATTACCATCCCACATTTTCATGATTTGTTTGATGATGAAGAGAGAAAAAAAATCTCTAAACTAGTTCAACAATAGAAGAATTTAAATTTAAAAACAGAACAATATTTTTAAACTATTATGACATCATTTTGGTGACAGAGCTGTGGCCCATTTTGTGTAATCTGTGGAGCGAGTTTGGCTGCTCTCAACGCCATTGACGTCACGGGAAGAAGGGCTATTCGCGTATTCGTATAACCTATTAATAAAATCGAACTATAATGTACCTCTACACCTGTTTGATCCAGTTTCTAGTACGGATGTATCGATACGCACTTCTGCCAACGTATCGTATTGGCAGAAGTGCGATGTTTATATAAAAAGTATCGACAATAAACTCAAATTCAGATACGTGACGTTCCAGGTTTAAGGTTCATATGGCGTTAGAAGACAAAAAAAAATAGATAATACCTACCTATGTATACTTATTTTAAGATACATTTCTATGTTCTACTATCCTCAACCCGTAGATATTGGGCATGCGGGCGGCGAGTAAAGGGCAACTCGCTGTCCGACCATGGACCATGCCCGGGTCGACGGCGCGTTGTGTTCCACGCGCGCCTCGAAGAGCGTCAGCACAATGACGGGGCCCCCCTTTAGAGGGCCAAAACCTTGCCGCCCTGCCCGGAGCTGGGAGGACTCATTTGATGATTTTACCACGAAAAAAAAAACCCGTAGATATTGGGAAATAGCGTAATTTATCAAAATATCAATTAAGTATTCTGTGTAGTAAGTAACAAAATACTTCGCGACGATTGCGTGTTTACATGATGGATGATTTACACGGAATTCATAAACCTATTAATATAGCCAATTCCGATTTATCGGATTAAGTGCCAACAATATTACCGATATATTGGTGTCGGTATCGGATACTTACATCCTTAGATTCTACACTAGCGAGCAAAAGTATATAATCGCTAACTTGGAATTGGTCCGGGATAGCTCCATAGATAATGGCGTGATTTGAATGAATTTGGTATCAACGTAAGTCAACAGTTTAACCTTTAAAACGGTACCTACCATTTTCTTCCCACGTTTTTATACACTCACTTTTCTTGTTTGTTTGTTTGTTTGTCGTTCCGGTTGGACTTTTGCAACTCAATTTTGAGGCACTTCCCGATAAGCTAGCAGGCTGAAATTTTGTACACGCTTTGAGTTCTAATGACAATACATGACTAGCTAAGAAACGTCTATCAAATCCAATATGGCGGCATCCCCAAGATGGCGGACTGGCTGTTTGAAACCCACCCCCATGATATGGGTATCAAATGAAAGGGGTTGCTGTCAGGAATACGAAAAAAATAGTCACGTGACTTAAATCCAATATGGCGGACGTCCAAGATGGCGGACAGGCTTTGAGGCACTTCCCTATAAGCTAGCAAGCTGAAATTTTCGGGGTAGCTTCAAACCTGATGAACAATGATAAAAATTATAAAATAATTAATATATTTAAAAAATCTAAAAACCCATGTTTTTAAATGTCCCAAAAATAAGAAAATAACCTTACGGGGCTGAGAGAGGGGCCACTCAAAACGTGGGGGGGGGGGGGGTAGAGCAGTGGTGGCCCAGTGGTATTGGCCTCGACTTACGAGTTGTAGGTCGTGGGTTCGAACCCAGTCAGGCGCATTACTTTGTGTAATTTATTTCAACACCACTGCTCTCAAAACGGTGAAGGAAAACATCGCGAGGAAACCGGCATGTCCTAGAACCAAAAATTCGAAGACATGTGACATCTACCAACCCGCACTGGGCCCGCGTGGTAGATTACGGCCCACTCCCTCTCACAGAGAGGAGGCCTGTGTCCCAGCAGTGGGAACATTTAAAGGCTAATGATGATGATGATGACTTGTATAGCTCTGTCTCTTCCAGAACTTCAAAGCAACAATTCTGTGGTAAAGGCCCAAAGGCGTAAACACAGCACACGTGTCACGTCGTCGGGTGTTTCACTCGGCTTATCTAAACGCCTTCTAACTACTACGTAAACCCAACACGTTTAATTGCTTTAAGATCAATTATTTTAACAGCTTTGCCTCGCATTTATCAGCCCATAAATATTTGTTACGTTTGTTGCTTTTTATTTACAGTGCACAGAAAATCATTGCCACTTGACTTGGCGAATGTTTCTCTGTTTATGGGTAATTTATAAGTGTTTAGTAATTAGAGTGTAGATTTGGACTACGTAATTTTAAAACGGTGGTATCAAATTTTTTGTCTAGGAGAAGAGAAGGAGAAGAGTTGAACTCACTATCTGTAACGTTTTCAAAGTTAGATTTAACAGGGCTTCTTTTGGGTAACCTCGCTTCATGGCAGGCTTTATCTCTGACCTAGGCTAGTAGGCTAGAGTTAAAGGCAAATCCAAACCAAAATAAAAAAGCAAAGCCGAAGGTAAATAATAAATAAGATAAATAAAATAAAATTTAAAAAAAAAACTCATTAAACTTGGGTACCACTACCTACATTCTTAGACATATTTCAGAGTTCATCAGTGAGTGTCATTGATATCGTCGTAATATTTATTATAGGTACTTATAATATCTTATTTACAATACTCTATCTAATATAACTTCTTTCATGTACAATAATGTTACAACAATAAGTTATTTTACTATGAATAAAATACTAGATAAATACTTGTAAAGAGCACTTTCAATCTATAAAACAATAGATACAATAGGTACATTATACATACCATTATAGCGATTTAAAAGAAATTACTTACAATTACTTATTACCTACCTACGAGTTCATTATTGACAGAAAGAAAATAGCTTTATATCTTATTTACCCCTTAAAGCCTCCTGCAGACACACGCGATTAATCGCGCTGCGACAACGAGCCAAGCTAATTTCCACTCTAAAAATACTGCGAATGGACCGCGACATGTCGCCCCGCGCGATTAATCGCGTGTGTCTGCAGGAGGCTTAATAGCTCTTATTATAACCCCATTTTATCGTGATAAAATCATCAAATGAGTCCTCCCGCCCAGGGTGGGACAGGAGGAACTGTCAGACTCTAGTCCTATACGAATTTATTACAAGAAAATAAATTATTAATATATTGTATTAATACAAGAATTTCAAATTACCTACTAGATTTTTTGAATTCGAACCAGTTGTTCCTGAGATTAGGGCTTTTAACCAAACAAATTCTTCAGTTTTATAATGTTGGTACCTATAGATAGATGCATTATTGAAGTGCATCTGTAGGTAAATGTATTTCAAGTGCCAATAATTGTACCTACATCGATGAATGGATGATATAATTATGAATTTAATATATTGTACCTAGATGATTGTGTCTGTTTTTAGGGTTCCTTAGCCAAATGGCAAAAACGGAACCCTTATAGATTCGTCATGTCTGTCAGTCTGTCTGTCCGTCCGTATCTCACAGCCACTTTTCTTCGAAAGTATGAGAGCTATCCTGTTGAAACTTGGTAAGTAGATGTATTATGTGAACCGCATTAGGATTTTTACAAACCAAACTTTTGGGGGTACCCCCCCCCCCCATATTTAGAATTAAAACTCAAAAAAAAAAATTTCACCAAACCCATACGTGTGGGATATCTATGGATACTTAGGTCTATAAAAATGATATTGAGGTTACTGATATCATTTTTTTCTAAACTGAACAGTTTGCACGAGAGACACTTCCAAAGTGGTAAAATGTGTGTCCGCCCCCCCTGTAACTTATGTACCTAAATGGTACCTACTGTACGATGCTATATACGTGTGTCTTTGTGGAGATATGATTCATGTTTCTACGTGAGTGAAACAAAGTTCAAGGCAATAGAAAGGTTTACATCTCATTAGGCGGCCTTTAGTAGGCCGAAAGCGGATCTCCCGCCAAAATGCTCAGTGCCGCGCGCATGCCCGCGCCGCGCAGGCCAGTCCGCCAATCACAGCGGTTCGCGCCTTACGCCCGCACGCGCGCGTTTATCAAAATGCGAATGGCTCCGGAGCGGCCGCCGGCAACATTAATTAAACTATAACAAAATAACTTATAGCCAGCCGTAATCGAGCATAGAGTCAAAGCACAAGCGACCTTCGCGCCGCGAACACATCCTGCGTGCACGTATAGCAATATGGCAAAAACAAAAAGTAAACAATAAATAAAACTACAAAAACGTGGCGGTCCGGTTTACTTCTCCGGTTGGTTCGTAGCGAAAAAGTAAAAACAAAATCGTGCGCTTGTAAACGCCTGCAATGAATTTCAGTTACGTTTAAAATGTTGTTATGAGCGTGTTGTGTTTTTAAATAATAAATAAACAAAGTTGTGTATCTGGTGCTATTAAAAAAAAAACTGGTGTTGTCCATGAATATTTTTGATTATATCAATTACAATTAGTTGGTGAATGTAAACAAGTGCGTGAGTGGTATTTTTTATCAGTGATTGATTATTATTAATCTAAGGTGGTGACCATACCATTTATAACTATCGTTATAATAATTTGCAACTTTCGTCCAAGCAAGCGTCCTCCTCATTACCATACGAGTGAGTTACTTTGCATATTTATTTTATGCTATAGAATACTATGCGCCTACACAGTGGGTCAATACACCTCTTCGCAAATAAAGATAAAATTACTAGAATATTAAACTTAAAATAAGTCAAAAATGTTGTAATTTTTTTTTTTATTGAATAGATACTATGTTTTTCAGTTTATTTTTACATAAATTAGGGTGTAGAATGTAAACTTGACAGCAAATCAAAATACCTACATAGTTTTTCAGGATGTTTTTGTAAAGATACCTAAGAAAACATACTTAAAAACCGGCCAAGTGCGAGTTGGACTCGCCCATGAAGGGTTCCGTAGTAGCAAGCATAGATTAGGGATATAATTATATATATTGAGATAAGTAAGTAAATACACAAACAGCAAAAATAACTTTGTTTTTCATAGTGTTTGTATGAATGACAAAGTTATATTTGCGGTTTTTTAAAATGTACTACATCTCAAAAACTGCTGAATATATCTCATCCAAACCAATTTTCGTTGGAAGTTTTTGTTGAGATCTACAAAATATATTTTTTTTTGTTTTATCATTCTCTCATTTTAGAAGTTACAGGGGGACACACACATTTTACCACTTTGGAAGTGTCTCTCGCGCAAACTGTTCAGTTTAGAAAAAAATGATATTAGTAACCTCAATATCATTTTTAAAGACCTATCCATAGATAGATACCCCACACGTATGGGTTTGGTGAAAAAAAAATTTGAGTTTCAATTCCAAGGGGGCACCCCCAAAGTTTGTTTTGTTTTTATGTGTGAAAATCCTAATGCGGTTCACATAATACACCTTCTTACCAAGTTTCAACAGGATAGCTCTTATACTTTCGATAAAAAGTGGCTGTGACATACGGACGGACGGACAGACAGACAGACATGACGAATCTATAAGGGTTCCGTTTTTGCCATTTGGCTACGGAACCCTAATAAAAGAAAATATAAACGCAAATTGGACTGAAAAAAACATGTCTTTTAAACATTGGTGTTATTTTATACTTAAATCCGATTTCAGGTAAGTACCAACTCATGTAGGTATGTGTTGACGTTGAGTATGTTCTTAATAAAAAATATCAAATTTACTCACTGTTAGACAGACAGTGCAGTGTTAATTAAACCACTTTGTCTAGAAACATAAAAAGCAGCTTCGGTTCAAGACATATATAAAATGAATACAAAATAACTACTTAAAAGGGAATTTTGAAATTCATCCCTAAAAAGTTTAAATGGTTGCTCAAAACTTTGTATCAAACTTTTTATTTCACCGATTTAAAAATAAAATGTCACAAGTCTAGTTTTAAAAATTATGCGTTCAATCCCGAAATGTTTCGCAAAAACATCAGATTATAATTTATGTTCAAAGAAGGAAGTTGTAGCCTTTTAAATAGATTTTTAAAACCGGAAACAATAATGAAAGTGTAAAATCCTTGTAAGGAATACACTTTATCTAATAGTTTATCTGTTAGTTATCTTATCCGAAGCCTCGGAATAATAGTGGTTGTTTTAATTGTAAAGTATTGTAGTTGTTATCGACCACTCAAACGTTAGGTACTTCACTATGACTTTATCTTTTTGTTTTCAAATAAATAGATATGTCGAGCATCGTATGTGTTTATTTCTGTGGTTGGTTTGTTTAAAACTGCAATCCTGTCTCGTTTACTAACTTGTAAGAAACTATTTATAGTGGTAAGTCTAAGTAACATTTTTTATTTAATGACATAGTTATTCATATCTTTATTCATTGCTCGACGCTCCGATCGATCTATCACCACAATGTCAGGCTTATTAGCAACAATAGTCCTGTCAATGATGATAGGTCGATCCCAAAACAACGAGATATTGCCATTATTCAAATGACGTAGTTTATTATTGTTCTTTTTACAACAAACACGAAATGAAGAGTTATGATTATTATTCACATTTTTTTTTCATCAACTCAGGGAACACGTAGCTGTATAGCAATTTCTATTGTACTGTATTCTAGTTATTTTAACTGTTTATAGATTTTATTAGCTATTTTTGCTGTTATTGTTTTATGCACATAAATGACATTCTTCTCAGTCCTTCTCCATCATTTCTTCAATTTCTAAAGATGATTTACAAACTTAGCATGAATTTGAATGACAAAATATGAAGCACTTCTTTTCTCAATACCTAAGTATTTGTTTTGACGTTTATTAGTTATATATTCTATTTTATTTGCAAATTTTAACAAAAGGAGCATTTTGCAAATTTTTTGCAAAATTTTTCTCCTTGTTTCGGCGGCTCCCGAATTAAACTTATTATCCACGCGTACCTACAGTGCCTGTTGGAAGTCAGTTTTTTTTTGTAGTCTATGATTTTATTCGAATGCTAGTCTAGTCTGGAACACTACCCAGGCGACCCCATGTTATTTCTTCATAATAGGTTTCACGGGTATTACTATGAAAACATGAGGTATTATGAGTAATAGTAATATTATGAATAATAGTTTCTTAGTCATTCGAATTAAAGTAAGTCGCAATATTGTATTAAAGAGACCCCACGAATACTGAAACGTCACTCAAAATATAAGGGCTGCTTAACATTTGAGCAGCTCCTAAACTTTAGATTTCGTATTGTCAAACGTCACTTTTGAGTATCTGTTAAATATAAGTGCTACTTAAATTTTGAGTGACGTTTCAGTATTCGGGGGATAAGTACATAACAAAGTAGGTAATTAATTGCAGTTCAAGAACAGCTGGAAGTTATTATTTATTTTTTGTTTATTCAGTTTATACAATTTAATACTACTGAATAAACATCTGGCCACCATGTTTTGGTTTCCGATAGTTCGCCACTTTGTTAGTGACCATTTCAGTTTACAAAAAATATCACAATATGAATTGGTACGATAATATTTTATGGTTATTCAACCAAAGTGAGTAATTAAGATTACTCTAATTCTGTATCTGTCTTGGTTATTTACTTGTCTTTGGCCTCGTTGATCGATCAGTTGTTAAACCAGCAACTAACTATTGTTAAAATGCTATTCATTTTTAACCGACTTCAAAAAGGAGGAGGTTATCAATTCGACGGTATGTTTTTTTTTTTTGTTTTTTTTTTTTTTTTTTTTTTGTATATTTGTTACGCGATTACTCCGCCAATTGTGGACCGATTTTTAAAATTATTTTTTTGTTCGAAAGGAGGTACTTCTGAGGTGGTCCCATAGTCACCAAGTTGGGATCTGATGATTGGATCCTGGAGAAATCGAGGGCAACCCTCGTATTTTATAGGCCGACACACCGTTTTTCGCAAATTTTAGGAAGTAATTTAAGTACTTGCGTATGGTAATCATAATTTCATGTAGCTGAGCTGATGATGGAAGGTAGAACTCCTTAATAGTAAGGAGTAGGCATTGACTGATTTAGTTTGAGTTCGCATATCTCTGGAACTACAAGTCCGATTTAAGTAATTCTTTTTTTGTTGTACTGGGTATCATTTAACTTAGGGAATATTGTAAGTTTCATCAAAATCGGTTCGGTAGTTTTTGAGATAGGGAATTTTATTAGCTTATTGTGTACATGAGCGATGTTATTACCGGTGTTATGGATTACAAAATTCTAGTGCACATGTTGTATTTGACAAGAATTCGGGTTGAATATTTAATCTAAAAAGAGTAAAATAAAAACTTTTTCAAAAAAAAAATGTAACCGCCTTCAAAAACAACCATAAAAAACGGTAAAAAAACCTACAAAATAACTTTTCTTTCGGAAGTCGGTGGCAAAAAAAAGACAATGAAATAAAGAAAACAAAGACACCGACTTCCGAAAGAAAAGTTATTTTGTAGGTTTTTTTACCGTTTTTTATGGTTGTTTTTGAAGGCGGTTACATTTTTTTTTTGAAAAAGTTTTTTAACAAATAGGTTAAAAGTATACATATATGTATATGATATAGGATTTAACAAGTAAGTAGTTAGTTTAACTATTCGTCGAACAACTGGCCCTAACTGTTGTAATGTTGCTGATAGGTTGGAAGAGAAGAACGTAAGTACATTTTACTAATCATACAACTGATTGAAATTCAACTTATACGGAATGGCTTTATTTACTCTGAGATTTCGACTTTCAGGTTGTAGCGAGCGAAGTCGAGTCGAGTTTCTAAAACAGTTGTAAATGGGCAAGTGACCTACCTACATAGACAGACAATGTTTACGACGCGACATGACAGGTTTCTTTAAAACATCATTTGATCTCACGCTATAAAACACTACAACTTTTTTAGTACATCGCACCCAGTGCATTAAAGGCAGACAACACTGTAATGTAAACTTTTTAAAAGCAACCTAAGTAATGGTATACGTTGATTAATGTTAATTATAAAGTACAGGTAATTTGCCCGAAAAATGTGTGTCGTTCGAATATGATCATAGGTGGAGGGAGGAGTTGGGAGGACGTCCATTAGAAAAATGTCCCCCATAGGACATAAACAGGTTGATTACCTAGTTATACATTTCTTTCAAACCATGCTTTTAACACTTGTCAATTTATATGTATAAATACTATCTAAAGTGAAAGTACTCGGCTACTCGCAAAGACAAATAAAGTTCGATAGGATTGCTACATTTCATTACAGAGTTCCTTTGGCCATACTCCAGCTCCATCATCAGATTAATTCCATATCATCACAATATCATAAAACTAAAAACGTCTACCATTCAGTAGGAATTGGGTTCCGACCCCACACTTTGAATGATTTGATTGACAGAATGGAGCCAACAACCTTCCCGCTTTAAGTTTTGTAAAGTCTGCAACTAGGGTTACCAATTTTTTTTCTATTAAATATAGTATTTTTGAAGTTATTAACTTAAAAAATATAGTAGATGGCAAAAAAATGAAAAGGAAAATAGTATGTGGTTAAAATTACGTACTTTATTTTTTAAATGAACATTTTTTGCTACTCTTGGCTGCTATCGCGTCTTGATTGCGTGCGTAATATTTAGTGGTAGACCCCCAGAGCGGGCTTTAGTTAAAGCCTGCGTTCCGCTTTACGCAAAATATAGTAGTTTCGCCTACTATATACATTTTTTAGAAATATAGTAGTTGATCCCTTAATATAGTAGGATACTATATTATATAGTAGGGTTGGCAACCCTATCTGCAACCGGACACATTGTTTAGTAAAATTAAATATTTAGAACTGTAGCTCCTGGGAGGACAAAACGGATGTGATCAATCGCTAAGCAAGTTAAAATGACTTAAACATCCTTTTCTTTCCTTGGCGGGAAGCCTGCAACATAACAACAGCAAAAAAATAACGGACATTTTTAAAACAAACAAGAAAGTGCCAAACACAGAAATATTAAAAACAGGTGCCAAATAACTTTTATTTCGGAAGTCGGTTATATTCATACCAGCGGTTACACCCGCTAGGGGAACTGTGTATAACACGGGGACGTTAATAATCGCGAGGTATAATGGGGACATACACTCTTTAGGCATACTTAACACAACACTAACGTAGAGCAAGCGCCATCAGAACGTCATTTGCAAGCGGCCAGACGGAAATAGCGTCCTGTTGGCGATCATATACCTCGCGTCCCCGTCTTATACAATGTTCCCCTACAACTTGAAAATTATCCTGTGGAAACGAGGTGGAAACATAAAATCAGGATAAAAATGTGTTATCCAGGTATCCTATGTGTTAATCCAGGTTATAAACTATCTGTGTACCTTTCATCCAAATCCATTCAGTGGTTTTTGCGGGGAAGAGTAACAAACATAATATGGATGTTTCCATCCATCCAAACAAACTTTCACATTTAGGTATAATATTGGAAGTAGGTACATACGATAGTTAAACTCGCATGCGAACTAGATTTTGACCATGTTTTCTGTTATTCTCCATCTTATTTATAAGTAGCGATGCATCCGATACCGATAGCGATATATCGGCGATACTTTGAGTTAGCTGATATATCGGTTTTCGAAGATATTTTTATGACCGATTCAACGATACTTTTAAATTTAAAAATGTAGTGTAAACTAGCGTGTTGTCTCGTCTATTTCGTTGTTTTTAATTACTAAAATGTATAATTATCTAATATCAACCTATGTCATTACTTTTTATATTATTAAAAAAAAAAATCTTACTTCTGATTTATTATTTTATCTTAATTTTTTAATTCACAATAAGCGTATCGTTATCGCCGATATTTTTATAAGAGTATCGGTATCGGTATCGTATCGGCGAAAAGGCGTATCGATGTATCCCTATTTATAAGTGAATAGAATTTCTCATTTTGTTTGCCTTTGGATAAAGGTCTCCCAAAACATTCACTCTTTTCTCTGTGTTTTTTTACCAACATATTTTTATAAACGTAGGCCATAGGAATTCTAGGTCTTTCAAAGCTTCTATTCCCGTTTTCTGGCACCAACTAGGTGGCGACACTGGCTCAACGATCAGGATACATTCTACATAGGTACATTAAAACCCTTTGGCTCGCGAGGTTATCATTCTTTGGCTCGCGAGGTTGTGCATATGTGGGATGTGGATTCAGCGATCATTGTGCCGATAGTCGTGTCGGGTCATGGCTTAATTGCCAAGAGCTTCTACCAACATCTAAGGAAACTCTCGTTAAGCAGCTGGATATTGGGCTTGATTCAGAGAGCAGTTTTTCTGGATAAGGCGCGCATTGTTAGGAGGTTCCTTTCTCTGGAGCGCTGACCAGTTTAGTAGTTTGGACACTTTTCCCGATACCGGTGGGCCACTATTGTTTATATTTTCAAATGTTTTTTTTTATATAAGTTTTAAAAATGTAAATAATAATAAAGAAATCATTCCAAGCTATAAAGTGATGTTATCGTGATGTGTCCATGAGTCAGTGTTCAAGTGAACGTAACAAATATAATTTTGAGCAGTTCATTATGACCTTCATTTAACAAAGAAATAAAAACTGATATAACATAGCGCAAAAAATAATGGCAGATTTACATTGAGTCAGTAACTGGCGTCAGTCCACTGATATGTAGTCTGTGGTCCACTGACGAGTCAGTGCTGACCTGGCACTGCCATAATGTAAATTGATTTCTTGAAATACTGACCTCGTCTAAATAGCATGAGTCAGTTTTCGGCGCCAGCACTGGCGTCAGTTACTGACTCAATGTAAATCTGCCATAACTCAAAATATGACTCACAAACTGCATGGAAATTCTTTATTCTAGACCTGTTTTAATTTGTGTACCTACCTACCTAAAAGTTATGGCGTAATTATAAACGATAATAAAAACTGAAACACTGCGTTACAAAATACGAAAAAAAATTGAATACCCTCTTTGAAATGTTATGTTTTCTAATTCATTCATTCCTATACATAAATATAATCTTTTTACATCCTGGTAGGTAGAACCTCTGATTCCACTTATTATCAATTGACAGCACTAAGTTTAGCTGTAAAAAAAATAGAAGAAAAGGAATAAAGAAAATGTTTTTAGCAACGTTCTGCACCTCAACATTACGTATGCTTTTAACGTGTCGTTATCTAGCTGTTTTGCATAATAGCACGTCCAAAATGGAGTAAATATGTAAGTTTCACTTTTTCAAAACATTTTTCCATTCGATTGTAGAAAATACTGTTTACGAGTCGAACGTAACAAAACTTAGTTGGTGCATTTTTGCAGTTGCGTCAGTCACTACGTCCAATTTTAAATGAATATGAATATATGTATATTATCATCATAAAAATAAGTCGGGTTTTCCTTCCTGACGCTATAACTCCAGAACGCACGAACCGATTTCCACGGTTTTGCATTCGTTGGAAAGGTCTCGGGCTCCGTGAGGTTTATAGCAAAGAAAATTCAGGGAAAAAATTCTTCTTCTTTTAATCACCAAACGAAATGTTACATAAAACGAAGCCATCTGGTGGCGAAACGGAGTTCGCCGGGTTTGCTAGTTGTGTATAAATATTGGACTTGTCGAAAATCTGTAAAAGTACCTACCTACTATTCAAATGCTAAATGCCTTCAAAGTGATTGCCAGAAGTTTTGAAACTCCTAAAGTTTTCGTATCAATTATCTTGTCAAATTGCTCAGATCGAGTACCTAGGTGCCAACATTTTTGCATCCTCTTTTTTGCGTGAACATTAAGGTTTTGATTATATCCGAAATCGATATTTTTTTTTCGGTTTGTTCGGTGCACTGCGAAAAGATCTTTTGTTCATCATTTAGCCAGATGCAATAAAAATATACTAGGACGTTAATACACCGCAGACAGATCGGCACAATGAATCAAGATAAACGTGACACACGAATTGTAGTCGACTGAGAATTGGCCTAATTAATTTATAGATAGGTACAGACAAAAAGCCGTACAGGCAGTCTTATTAATCAGTGTAAGGAAGTAGGTACCTACCTATTTGTCCATAAGATATGCAGAATTCTTATAAATTATAATTTATCATGCATATAATATCTCGTTGTGTGTGCCCAATCAAGTTGTAGCAAATGAATTAATTAAGGTTCGATTGTAGGTTCACTTGAGAGAACTGAGTTCGTGAACATCATGAAATAGACAAAAAATGGGGATTTAAATGTTCCCCTATATCAGGAGGCACGGCAGTGCTCCTAGCCAAGTCTGTAGAGCATGGCCCTACCATCCTTTTATCGAAGCGACTCACGAATATTTTGCTCTTTGAATAGATGTCAAATTCAATGCTCTTTTACCAATAATTTCTGTCTCATCACCATTTTAGCATAGGATCACCCACTGCTGGGGATAGGCCTCTAACTTTTATTTCTCGGCTCTGTGCGCCCCTCATCCATCTTTTTGTCTCACTTATTGGCAAAGGCCTTCCCTAAAAATATGTCCAAACTTTCTTGTATTTCGCATTTTCTAAAAAAGTCAGAGAAGGGTCCAATGCTACTCCGGGTCAGAGCCCATTCGTCCCCCAAAATTTGTCCCCCAGCATAAAAGTTGTGGATTCGGCCCCTATATAGGTGCCCATTGGTCTCCTGGTAGGGGACCAATTAATATTTTAATAAAAAATATTATGTTTAAGGTACCCATTCGTCCCCTCTAATATATATACAATATAAGTTAAAGATTCGGCACCTATTCAGGTGCCTATTGGTCCCCTGAGATAAGATTAGCTATATTTTACATAAGAAACGGTTAACATAGTACACTTGTGAACAGTTTATTAACGGAATTAATTTAATAAATCATAACAGATCATTGAATGAAAAAAGAGCTATGATGAATGATAATCCGTTATGATAATAATATAACCTGTCGATAGGCTTACGATGTAAAATTGTCTCTCTACGAATGGCTTGTTAAAAAAACGGGTTACAAATAATAGATAAGGTGTTTTGTTTGTATGTTATGGCTGCCTCGGTGACATATTGGTTCTTGAAAGTGACTGCGAATACGAGACTGTTCAATGTGCCTTTGGTCTTTTTAACCGACTTCAAAAAAAGGAGGAGATTCTCAATTCGGTCGGTTTGTTTTTTACCGACTTCAAAAAAAAGGAGGTTATCAATTCGACCCGTATGTATGTAATATTATCAGAACTGCCCAGTTTTCATATATGTTAGTCTATATCAGCGTCTGAACAAATGTGCCAAATTTCATAAGTGTATGTATGTATGTATGTTTTTATGTTTGTGCACGCATATCTCCGGAACTACAAGTTCGATTTAAGTAATTCTTTTGTTGTTGTACTAGGTATTGTTCAACTTAGGGTACATTGCAAGTTTCATCAAAATCGGTTCAGTAGTTTTAGAGATATGGATTTTTTTATGTTGTAACGGATTACAAGATTCGTGCATAATTATGTATGTAAGAAAAATTTGTATTTTACAAGAATTTGGGTTGAATATTTAATAAATAAACTAAAAAGGGTAAAATAAAAACTTTTTCAAAAAAGTAACCGACTTCAAAAACAACAACAAAACAAAAAAAAGGGTGAAATAACCTAATTAAGTAATAACTTCTTTTGTATTAGGTTATTTCACCCTTTTTCACCCTTTTTTGTTTTGTTGTTGTTTTTGAAGTCGGTTACTTTTTTGAAAAAGTTTTTTTTTATGTATGTACACCGATTACTCCGAGGTTTCTGGTCCGATTAGTGTAATTCTTTTTTGTTCGATGCAGTATATATTCCCATTGGTCCCATAAAAATTTCATCCAATTTGGTTCCGCACTTTTTATTTTGTGAGCATTTTTATTGATGGATGATGTGATGATCTTTACTTTTTGAGAGTTTGTTACGCGATTACTCCGCCAATTGTGGACCGATTTTCAAAATTATTTTTTTGTTGTACGAGGAATAGTTCACTTTAGGGAACACTGCAAGTTTCATCAAAATCGGTTCAGCAGTTTTTGATAGAGAATTTTATTATCTTTTGTGTACATGAGCGATATTAATACCGGTGCTAAGGATTACTTAGCAAAGTCTAGTGCACATGTAAGAAAATGATGTATTTGACAAGAATTTGGGTTGAATATTTAAACTAAAAAGAGTAAAATAAAAAACTAAAAAAAAAAATTAACCGCCTTCAAAAACAACCACTAAAAAGGGTAAAATAACCTACAAAAACTTTTTGGAAAAAAAGGGAACCGACTTCAAAACCAAACACAAAAAAAGTGTAAAATAACTTTTCTTTCGGAAGTCGGTGGCTTTGTTTTTTATTTCATTGACTATGGCCACCGACTTCCGAAAGAAAAGTTATTTTACACTTTTTTTGTGTTTGGTTTTGAAGTCGGTTCCCTTTTTTTCAAAAAGTTTTTTATTTTACCCTTTTTAGTTTAATATTCAACAAAAATCTTCATAATAATCGGCGTCTTTGAAAATCTACAATCCTAGTAAGCAACAAAAACTGATCTATGCGGGCAACTTTACGACATATCTATTATTGTTATATACTAAAACCTTCCCCAGAATGTAACAAATACTTTCCTGAAAACCGCATCAAAATCGGTTCAGCCGAACGCGAGATAATCGCGAAAAAACATGCAATTGTCACTGAAAATCTGCAATCCAAGTAAGCAAAAACGGATTCACGCGAGCAACGTCACGGGTTATCCATTAGTGTTATATACTAAAACCTTCTCCAGAATGTAATGAACACTTCCCTGAAAACCGCATCAAAATCGGTTCAGCCAAACGCGAGATAATCGCGGACAAACATACATACATACATACATACATACATACATACAGGTCGAACTGAGAACCTACTTTTTTTTTGAAGTCGGTTAAAAATAACTTTTCTTTCGGAAGTCGGTGGCATAAAAGACAACGAAATAAAAAAAACTAAGCCACCGACTTCCGAAAGAAAAGTTATTTTGTAGGTTATTTTATTCTTTTTTGTGGTTGTTTTTGAAGGCGGTTAAATTTTTTTTTAAAGTTTTTATGAAATTAAGTTCGCCTAACGAAATAAACAATACTGTTATTATTATAATAATAATATTTTTAACATAATTGGATCGAATTATCTCATTTGTCATTTGTCCTCTCACAGAGAGGAGGCCTGTGTCCCAGCAGTGGGAACATTTATAGGCTGATGATGATGATGATGATCTCATTTGAATCCTGGAATATGATTAGTATTATTATTGATGGTAATTCACTTTATGGTGGAATACTACAGTCGTATTATATTGACTAAAAAGTCAAAACTAAATTATTTACTCCTAAATATGTTTAGCAATTCTTTATCCGCAATTACTATTTTATCATATTAATGGATGTTATTATGTTCTTGTATTCTAAGTATTTCGTTTTAGGTCAATGTGGAGTCGTTGTCACCCTTTTGTACAAAAATAATGAACGTTCTAACATTAATTCTGTTTTGCTAACATTAATTTTTTATTTTACCCTTTTCTGCGCTACTGTACCTGGACTACCAAGCTGCAGTATACACATATACATGTACTTATATTAGAAGAATAAATAAAAATAAATATTCTTCAGGGGACGAATGGGCCCCTCAAAAGTTCCAGGGTACGAGTGGGCACAGGGTGCGAATCTTAGGGGACGAATGGGCTCTGACCCGCTACTCCTTTCTAAGAAATTTTGTAAAAAGCAAACAAAAAAAAAAAGAACGTTACGGGCAATTGAAAGAACAGGGTGGATAATTGGACATGTATAGTGAGTACGAGTCTGAAAGTATTCCGCTCCATCCAGGCCTGATGAATTAACAACCTCAAAAAAAAGAAGATATTATTTGAACTGAGCAAACAAACAGCAATCGCGTGTTCGGAAGTGTCCCACTGAGGCCTATCTATAGTTCCGTCAATATTCATAGTAGCGTCTGAGTCGGTTGAGCGTTCCGTTAGCACATTACTAGCACGCGATATGTAACGCTAATACGGACAATGAGACGGCCGACTCAATATTAATGGAATGTATGTAGTTATGTACATATCTAAACATATAGTCGTCATATTGACGCGGTAAATTATAGCTGGCTTCATACATCCGTCATAATTACGGAGATAACATCTATCGCATTGACATGAAGTAAAATCAATGTTTTTTTTATCAAGGTACAATTTATTACAATGTTTGTATTATGTTGGTTTTGTTCACAGTATTTTCATTCATGCTTTATGAAAAAATGCTTATTTTATTTGTTGTTTCGCCACCAAAACCAAAACACACATTTTTTTGAATTTTTATGTAATTTGACTCAACTGTGTAGGTAACTATAATGTTATCAGTTTTTTATTGTTTTTGCATACGAAAATACGGTTCATTACTGAGCTATTTCAGGTAAATTATATCTTAGTTTGTGGTAAAACAAGGATACGTTTCCTGAAATGGCTAATCCGTGTTTTTAACTCCAAATTTGCCATACATTACTGCAGGATACAGTAGGTATAATTTATGTAAACTTGAAACTGATGAAAAAACGAGCTGCATTCGTATACTCATATTCTATCACTTAGAATGTTACAAACATTCTTGTAGATGATCAAATTGTTTGACGAATATTTCGTGTTTTTCAAATAATTTGATAGGTTGCTGCAACTTTCTTTGACACGTCTGTCAAACATCTACGTATTTTTTGTGTTTGATGAAAATCTTGTTTGAAGACATTTTTGACAAACAAGAGTGAACGTGTACAGGCGGTGTTTGTAAAAAAAAAACCGGCCAAGTGCGAGTTGGACTCGCGTGAAGAGGGTTCCGTACGATGTTACCTACCACGTTTTTTTTTAAATCTGACCCAAATTGGTACGCACAATATTGAGTGATTTACCATGTTATTTTAATATCATGGACTTCTTATAGGTTTTCCTATAATCTATAAGTAGAAAACTAATTTCTGTATTAAAAAAAAAATTAGGTTCAGTAGTTTCGGAGATAAGGGGGGGGAAAGGTCAAATTTCGTCTATTTTCTTGAATAACTTGGAAACTATTTATTTAAAAATTACAAAAAAAAATATATATTTAAGATTGTCTCAACAAGACCTTTCATTTGATATGTCACAAGATGCAGTTTTCTAATATTTTTTTCAATTTTCCCCTTCCCCCCCAAAAATTACCTCCCATGTACAGATATGGACTTCTTATAGGTTATCCTATAATCTATAAGTAGAAAACTAATTCCTGTATTTTTTTCAAAATTTTAGGTTCAGTAGTTTCGGAGATAAGGGGGGGGGGGAATGGTCAAGCTTCGTCTATTTTTTTTGAATAACTTGGAAACCATTTATTTTAAAATTACAAAAAAAATACTTTTAAGTTTGTCTCAACAATACCTTTCATTTGATATGTCACACGATGCAGTTTTCAAATATTTTTTTTTAATTTTCCCTTTCCCCCCCAAAAAATTACCTCCCGTGTACAGATATGGACTTCTTATAGGTTATCCTATAATCTATAAGTAGAAAACTAATTCCTGTATTTTTTTCAAAATTTTAGGTTTAGTAGTTTCGGAGATAAGGGGGGGGGGAATGGTCAAGCTTCGTCTATTTTTTTTGAATAACTTGGAAACGATTTATTTTAAAATTACAAAAAAAATACTTTTATGTTTGTCTCAACAATACCTTTCATTTGATATGTCACACGATGCAGTTTTCAAATATTTTTTTTTTAAATTTCTCTTTCCCCCCCAAAAATTACCTCCCATATACAGATATGGACTTCTTATAGGTTATCCTATAATCTATAAGCAGAAAACTAATTTCTGTATTTTTTTCAAAATTTTAGGTTCAGTAGTTTCGGAGATAAGGGGGGGGGAATGGTCAAATTTCGTCTATTTTCTTGAATAACTTGGAAACTATTTATTTTAAAATTACAAAAAAATATATATTTAAGATTGTCTCAACAAGACATTTCATTTGATATGTCACACGATGCAGTTTTCAAAACTTTTTTTTTTCATTTTCCCCTTCCCCCCCAAAAATTACCTCCCACATACAGATTTCATCTATTCACGTCACACCTCTGTGCTTGGGTCACAGGAATTGATATGTGTACCAAATTTCAACCCAATCGGTCTAGTAGATTCGGAGATAATTGACTGTAAGCGACAGACAGACGGACACACGAGTGATCCTATAAGGGTTCCGTTTTTGTATTCGGACGTACGGAACCCTAAAAATCAGAAAGACAACGGGAAAAATGCGTTATTCCACTTTTTTGGGACTTAGCTTGTTCGTCTACGCTTGCTTGATGAAAACGTGACGTTTGACCAACAATTTACACATAAGGAAAAGAAATACATAATAAATACTTAAAAGAATTTCTTGTGAACAAAGTTCCATTATCATTTTGTATCGTATGCATATTATTCTCTAGCCATTGTTTCTAGTAATTTTGCTACCTGAAGTAAACATTTAAACAGTTGTTAAGTCATTTCAAAAGTGAGTTTAACCTTCGTTTATTAATTTCGGGTTATTATTTGTTTGACAGGCAACGATGGCGGGCCTGTTTTCGTGGGTCTTGCTGGCCATCGCGACATTTCAGCTGTCGGGAGCGGGGGGGGCAGGCGGTGTAGCGGAAGACATCGTGGCCCATACTTATGAGTAAGTGGTTCATATAATCATATTGCATGCAGCATGTTATTTTATGATACTGTCATAATTATTATTATCAAGTTTTAGAATTAGTTTTGTTATGTGATTTATTTAACCGAATAGGAAAAATTAAAGGAAATAAGAAACAATGTCACCGATTTCCTAAAGATTTTTTTTTTACTTATTGTCTTTTTTTTTAAAAACGGTTTAATTTTTTTAATGTTTTAAGTATATTTCATAATTATCTATTTAATTAATGTGATAAATTTATTTCACAATATTCACCAATGCATTCGTTAAAAAAGTAAGGCACGAGTACATACAAATTTTGTTTAACTTTTGCTTTACTGTCCCGTCGTACAAACTACAGTCCGGTATTTACTTACTAAGCTACCTTCTGACAATTATGTCTGTCAGTAGCTTTATCTGTCTCGATGACGAACTCGTTGTAACGTACCTACACCCTAGTAAAGGGCTTTTACAGAATAACGTATGTTATTCTGTAAAAGCTAGGCTAAGCTGATCGCCGCGCCGTTAGCGTCCCGTCCCGTCGCGGCCTGATTCATCATCATTCTCCAGCCCTTATCCCAATTCAATAGGGGTGGACGCAGCATATCTTCTTCCATTCATTCAGCACCCATCTCTTTCTAGCCACATCATCCAGCATACTCCATTCATCAGTATCAGCTTGTTTGTCATTAATTATTTATTATCATCAATTCGCAGACCGTCATGGCGATACAAGTGCGTGCCAGACGAGGGTTGCGAGCGCACATCGCACCCTCATTCCGAGGTCAGCAGGGCTGCCAACTCCAGCATGGTCTTCGGCAGCCTCGATGTCTGCAGGACTGTTTGCGGCAGGTTCGGGGGGCTCTGGCCAAGACCCATTACCGCGGCCATCGGCTTGCAGATGGTTAAGATACATCCGAATTACCTCAGGTATGTATTCGATGTCTTTCATCACCACTGCTCTTTTGTGACCAATATGTCACAGGCTGGTAATGTTCCATAAAGCCTCCTGCAAACACACGCGATTAATCGCGCTGCGACAACGAGCCAAGCTAATTTCCACTCTAAAAATACTGCCAATGGACCGCGACATGTCGCCCCGCGCGATTAATCGCGTGTGTCTGCAGGAGGCTTAATTTATCTCCCGTTACCAAACGGCGGAAAAATGCGTACAATTTAAGTTTCTTTTTTTTATTGATTTTAGCTAACTCCGGCTTTTGGGCTGGAGTGTATGACAACCTGAAGGTTGCCACAGTGGCCGGAGTTAATATGAACTGTGTATAAACAAATAGTTACGTCGATCTGTCTCTCCCTTTCTGCATGTTGAAATAAATCAACACACCAACTAAGACCCTATAGAGCTGGTATTACGATAGATATTTGTGTTGTTAGGTAGACGAATTTCATATTAATTGAAAAAAAAATACTTATTTGCATAATAGTCTACTTATAGATATTATAATTAGTTACTATACCTATGCTTCCTAGTTTTTTGTCTTTGCCTATAAATTCGGAATGTCTAGTTTGATTTAGTGCAGTAGAAAATTCTGAAGGACTTTGCCATATTTGTTGACGGTTTTCAAACTAGATATACAAATACTACTTTATGTCCTAGGGTTGCCCACGCGATGTTCCCGGGAGCCTCATACTGGAATACTCTTAAAAAAACGTTATAGACTACCCGTACTTTCATCGAAATCCGTACAGTAGTTTTCGTGTGATACATAACAACATACAAACTTTTGCATATTTAACATTGGTAAGAATTGTTCCTTTTGGGTAGATTCTCGTCAAGTTGTCGTCTTCCCAGAAGCTATTTTCACGTACTTAAGTGCTCAACATTTCACGTTTAAACACTAGTTTGTTATTGTTTGGAACACACCGGTTGGTAACAAATTGACAATTTCATCAAACTGTAAGTGTACAAACATAATCGTGTTCGTCCTTGACCGGACAGTCCAATACATATCATGCATATGCATAACGTCGGATCTACACAAAA
The DNA here is from genome assembly GCA_950005045.1 of Agrotis exclamationis. Lineage (NCBI taxonomy): Eukaryota > Metazoa > Arthropoda > Insecta > Lepidoptera > Noctuidae > Agrotis > Agrotis exclamationis. The sequence goes on along the minus strand of OX465430.1, from coordinate 15,628,594 downwards.
CCGTATTTTTATTTTTTTATTTTGCTCACATACAGAAACAGTTCAATCATTTATTAAGCAAACCATGACCTAGAACGGATTAAATTTATTTAAAAGTCCTGCCTGTCCGCCTGTAAACCGTGACTCTGGAACGCAAAGGGCAATTGAAGGAGAAGGGTGGATTTTTAGTCTGTAAGAGTCGGAAGTCTCATTTCCGCTTTCGCTAAATTGCGAACCCATAAATATTAGTCGTTTTTTTCCGTGGTGCTAGGTTAGGCAACGGATATTATTACAGTTGTAAAATTGTGCTATTTTGTCTATTGGCCTTGTTTTATTCTGTCTCCTGCTTGACATGGTGGGAAGTGGAAACTACGCATTTTCCTACTCCTCCACTATTCCTTTCGGGTTATTTCGTTGCAGGATCCAAGACAGTTAAATTCGTTCCCGGGACACCTCGAGCTTCATTGTCTCGGCGCTTTTCTGGTGGTTGCCACTGTTGATTCTGGCTTTCAGAAGTTGCAGTGATTTGGAAATAGAGCGGGGGTTGTTTCAAAGAAAGTCCCTTATGCTCTATCTAGGCCGGGGGAGGTCTCATTTGATGATTGTACCCACCAAATAGAGGCCTTTTTTCTTACATTCTTAGTTCTTACTATAAAACATGGTAAACAAAATGGTTCTTTCTCGGAATAAAGCGAGGCTTTGAAAGGTAAAAAGAAAATCGTTACCAAATATGTGTTTCAGTTACAGTTCAGCGCAATCGATTGTTGTTCAATTAGCGGTCAATAAACATGCCAACACAATAGGCAGTGAATACATCACTGTGTTTAATGAGTAACTAACGGTCGAACGAATAGTTCGTTCGGCTTGGGAAAATAGAAAAAAAAAATGACAAAGTTAAAACAAAAATTAATCGGTCCATTGCTTGGGACCGAAACCATGGTCTTTGGCATTGAATATACTCGTACCAATGCTTTATCCGTTATGCTTTTCAGACGACTGTGGCAACAGCGGCGGTAATTAAATTACGAAATATATGGATCGGACAAAATATGTTTTTGTGTGAAAGTACGAAAATATAACGAATTTTCCCAGACAGAAGGGGCCTAGGTTAATCGATTTTCGTCCGCTTTAATCCCGATATTGGAAAGTTCATCGAATCTTTTGGGCCATTTTCGAGAAATTGATTTATATTATTGTATAAAAATATTGCTCGTTTAATAGTACCTACAGGAGGATTATGATTAATTGATTAGTAACCGAGTGTTTAACTCGGTCCTTTTACATGCTGTGGCATTGTTTCTAGGTCATCATTAAGGTTACAGATAACTGCTAGGCAGTGCTAGGTATGCCATTAGTCATTGAGGATAGCGAGACTGAATATTCGATGCAGTTGGAGAGATACATGACGTACATCAAGATAACTAGCAAAAAAAATCATGTGGCACTTGGAGACTGCCGCGGTGAAGCTATTGCATAACATTTTTTTATTTTAAAAGAATAGAATCGCCTACCGCGTATATTTAACGAGAATATAATTTATTTAAAATATTTGTGGTGCACTACTGTAATAAAGAACTTCTTTGTTGTGAGAGAATTTTATAAGTAGGTTTCATTGTGACAACTCCTTTTGTACCTGGCCGTTTAGAATCAGTAAGAAAAGTAAATTGTCTTTATGACGGATATTTTATATTTTCATGATTGCCGAAGTTTCCCGAACTGAAACGACGTTAGACGAAGCGTAGTGTCAGGTTTTTTCCTTAGATTTTTAGGAAATTCTTGATTCGGTCACCACGCCGCCGCGCCGCGCTCAAAGCCCGCGATAAAAGCTATGCAATAGCCTATAAGTAAAAGTTTATTTCGACACATTGACAAAACTTTTCAAACATCACGATATAATACCTAGATCAGAAAAATTATGCCCCTCTGGTTCCCAAACTAGGTTTTCAACTATACATAACTTGGGAGACAGAGTAGTGTTAGGTATTGAGATACTCATGATTAACTTACTTCATGTAGACAGTAGACAGAACCACCTTTGCCATTCATCTCAGAGTTCCACAATCGTAGGCTACCAGAAATGTAACTCATATCCGACCTTCGTGGGCCAAGTAATGCTGGCTTCCGATGTAGAATAAGTTCCTTTTATTTTACCTACATAACGTGAACAAAGACAATAGTCTGGGAAACAAGACCTAGTACCTATTCAGGCGTAAAGTATAAGACAATTGTGTGAAGAAATCGTGTGTTTCACGTCCTTTTGCGCCGTGACTAGTTGTGACGGTATTGCAAGTATTGCTACCGACAGACGCGATGGCCATTGTTACATTATTTCACAGAATTTAAAAAATGCGGGTTAAAAAATTATGGTTTTTTTTTCACACTAGAAATATATTTACACGCGAAAAGAAGTAGGTTGCTCATCCGTGTCCAGGTTTTCCTATTTCTGTCCCAAAACTCATCAAAATCAATTAAGCAATATAAGTCCACTTCAGTACACAAATAAATTAACTCTGCAATCACCAAAAGTGTAGCACGATACGGTCCGTTCTTTTGGTTATACAATTACCATTTGTATAGGAAAATCCTTAGGGATAGTCTTTCAAAGAGCGTCAGCAAGATGACGGGGCCCCCCTCTAGAGGGCCAAAGCCTGCCGGGGTCGCGGGACTTATACCATTACCGGGACCCTGGAACGTAAAGGGCTAATGAAGGACACCATGAATTTTAGTCAGTACAAGTCTGACAGTCCCTCCTGCCCTGCCCTGGGTAGGAGGACTCATTTGATGATTTTACCAGTCTTTTCTTATTATTTAAACAAAGGAAGTTGAATTTTTAACCGACTTTAAAAAAAGGAGAAGGTTCTCAATTCGTCGCAATCTTTTTTTTTTTTTTATGTATGTTCCCCGATTTCTCGAAGACGCCTGGACCGATTTGGAAAATTTTTCTTTTGTTTGAAAGGGTATACTTCCCAAGTGGTCCCATAATCATCACGTCAGGATCTGATGATGGGATCCCAGGAAAATTGAGGGCAACCTTCAAATTTTATAGGCACATAGTACCATTTTCATATATTTTCTAAAGCTGTTCAAGTATTTGCATCTGATAATCATCATCTCAGGTGGATGAGCTGATGATGGAAGGTACAACTCCTTAACAGTAAGGAGAAGGCATCGACTGATTTAGTTTGTGTTCGCATATCTCCGGAACTACAAGTACGATTTAAGTAATTCTTTTTTTTTGTTGTACTAGGTATTGTTTAACTTACGGAATACTGCAAGTTTCATCAAAATCGGTGCAGTAGTTTTTGAGATAGGGGATTTTATTAGCTGTGCACTTGAGCGATGTTGTTACCGGTGCTAACGGATTACAAAATTTTAGTGCACTTGTGAGTGAATGATTTATTTGACAAGAATTTGGGTTGAATATTTAACTACTACTAAAAAGAGTAAAATAAAAAACTTTTTCAAAAAAAATGTAACCGCCTTCAAAAACAACCACAAAAAAAATTTCCAAATCGGTCCAGGCGTCTTCGAGAAAACGGGGAACATAAAAAAAAAAAAAAAAAAAAAAAAAAAAAAGATTCCGACGAATTGAGAACCTCTTCCTTTTTTTGAAGTCGGTTAAAAAGGGTAAAATAACCTACAAAATAACTTTTGTTTCAGAAGTCGGTGGCAAAAAAGACAATGTTGAATTTTGATAAAACATTTTGGCTTATTTTTGTGCCATATGTACTGATTAGGCGACCAAATTGGCCATTATGGATTTTCCGCAACAAAATCCGCAGTGATAAGAACTACAAATAAAACATTATTATACGAACACATGAGCGATAAGTCATGTAATATTATAGTATTATTATTGAAACCTAACTACAGGAATGTCTGGTGGTATTGATAAATATTTTTATTCTGCGGTTACAGCATTACACACAGTGTCAAATTAATAGCATAATACACTTGATGATTATAAATTTATAATATCAGAATCGAAATAAATCATTACTCACATGATTCAGTCTTCCTTCGGTCTAAAACGGCCACTTTAGAAAAATCATTATTTGAATTGCTCCTCATTCAATTGCTTGATCAGAGTATTAATAGTAATGGAATGATTCTGTCGCAATTCATATTATGATCCTGTTAAAGTGAGCGGTACCCTGGTTTCCTCACGATATGCTTGTAGATGGTAACAGTGGCATCTGCGACGAATAAATTCGTGCGAACTTTGTTATTCATCACAAGAATTGTGTTTGTCAGGTTTTTGTAATTAATCATAATAATATCTTAATTATCTCGACAGTTGGTTTACCGGTTCAGTTATGGGATATAATTGAACCGACCTTATGCATTTTTTAAAGAATGGTCTGAATTAGGCAATTCCTGAAGTGTAAGATCGCACTCTGGCTTAAATATCAGCTCTTTCTAAATTTTTACCCGACTGCGCGACGCAAAGGAGGGTAATGTGTTTATCAGTCTATGTATGTATGTATGTTTGTTTCTATGTGGCGTTCTAGAGACCAAACGCGTAGGCCGATTTTGATAATTCTTACGTCAATCGATTCGTCTTAACCTTGCGAGTGTCACTAAAAACATGACAGTAATCAAAATTCACCACAGCGACAACCAGACGCCATATTGTCAAAATGAAAAAAATAAAATTCGATGAACTATGTCAAGTGGGGTGTCGTTAAATAGGTATTTTAAAATCATCTTTAGGTTTCTTTTATCATTTTTCATTTTAAGTAATAGTTTAGGATATATAACGATTTAAAGTTGTTTAACAAAACAATCATTCTCGCTAATTTTCTTACTTTTTGATTTAAGTTTTTATTTCAAGTATAAACGATATACACACAAAAAAAAAACAGTGAACAATGAATCGTAACTAAAAACTTTTACGACTATATTCTGTTGAACAATAGTTATCTTTGATCTTCAATTCACCAATCCGTGCTCTTGACTCAACTCTCACGTGCAGTGTATTTCGGCCCACACTCCTCACTGGAGTCGTTTATTTAAATGGTGCATCTATCCAGCCCAAACACATAATAAACATAAATGATAATAAAAACACCCACGTTAAACCAGCATGGCCCATCCGCAGAAACGCTAACAAGTTCCTTCAAAACTGCAAGAATTATTTTTCAAAAATATCTGTGCTAAACATTTAAGAACACATTTAAATAATAAGTGACCATAAAGTTTTGATATTCTATTAGCTATGGATCATATAGCTGTTAGCTATGGATAACATCATGTTTTACGACACACTAACTTTTTGGAATAGTACAGTTGCGATCACTGATATGGCTCAGAAACTTTAAGAAGGATTTTCTTCCACTGTTTTTTTTTTGTATAACTTTATGTTGTTAAGGACATTTTTATGGATCCCTAGGCTTATGAATCTAAGTTTTATACACCGTGACTTTTTAGTCGTCTTACAACGGCAGCCCAGTTCATGTATCCAATGACTAGAACATGTTTATAATAAAAAAATAGGTATTTAAGAGATTTGAAAAATTTATAAATAATTTTTTAATTCATTATTATGACGCAAGGAGTAGTTAAAAACACCCTTGTCTCATAGAAAATGGAGATGGAATGATCTGCCCGACTATTGCGCTGGGTAGGTATACTCTACAGCTTGATACGTAAACATTTTCATATTTCTCATGTACCTATTTATTAATAATAAAAATTATTTTTAACGATTGAAAAAAAAACTAAACTCGCCTAGATGTATTTTAGGTCGGGTACATTAAGTGGACTTCTTTTGTAAGACGACTAAAAAGTCACGGTGTATAAAAGTTGCAATTATTATTAAAATAGATTTGAAGGAAGCGTCACGTTTTAAAAAGAAGCGTGCGTAGTGCTTCTAATTTTGAAATCGCCGACTTTTTCTCGGACTATTGTCCGAGTTCCTGTTTGTATTGATGCCAGGATATTGATATAAACAGGAAAAATGAGGGTGAACGTCATTCTAAGAATTAAACAAAATGGATGGCAGGCAGACGGCAGGTAGGTAAGTGTATCTATCTATATATTTATACACTAGCGGCCCGTCACGGCATCGCACATGACATGATTTATATGGCTCTTTGGTCGTTTGATCCCGCTCTGGCGGGACCCGCGGGTCCAAACGTACTTATAACCCTATGTTACTTATTAGGCTGAATGTAGCTTTCTAAAAATTAAAAAAAAAATGAATTCGCCACAATCGTTTTTGAGTTTATTCATTACAAACATACACACAAAAATACAAATCTTTCTTCTTTATAATATTAGTGTAGATATATTTATGCCCGTCACTGTATCAAGTAGTATGTCAAACAAACCGTCACACATGCGTCATTTTATAGCGGTATTACTAACAGTTATTATTAGGTAGGTACATACTACTACTGCATAGTGTGACTGTTGTCTTTTGTAGGATTTCTATATTTATCCAATGGATGCGAGCTGTGGAGGTCAGATAGATCGGTCACTCCATGTTAAATACTAGTATTCAGTTGCATTCGGTTTGACTGGAAACTGACTTGAGCTTGTTAGAAAGGTTAGGCAGATTATGGGACATAACCCATACCCATAGTGAAAGAGTGGGGCCACAATTAAAAAAAAAGTAAGTGGCACTCGGGGACTGCCGCGGTAAAGCTATTGCATAGCATTTTTTATCAACGTATGCAATTATAATTATTTATTTAAGTATTATAGGTATTTATTACTGTATTCTGTATTAATTAGGCTATGGTCAGCCACGTCAATCAAGTAAAACGTCAAGAAACGTTCTCCTCCTCCTCCCTCTTCCTCTCCCTCTCCCTCTTTTTATTTGATGTTCATAGCGAAGCAAGTCATCAAAGTACTCGTTGAAAAATCAAACAAAATGTTTCTAATATTATAAATGCGAAAGCTTGTGAGGATGGATGAATTTTTGTTTGTTTGATTATTTATTACTCTTCCACAACAATTACTGAACGGATTTGGATGATATTTGGACACAGATACCTGGATTACACACCTTTTAACCCGATATGACGTTCTTATGGGATAATTTTCGAGATAAACCCGGGCGAAGCCACTTACAACAGCCAGTAGTCGATATTTACGAGTGTGGTTTATTCATAAAATATTTATTGGATGCTATTTCTATAAAAAAGCATCAGTTAACTATCAACTCAAACTTTTTATAGTAACGTCAAAACATTGAGAGCTGAAATTCATAGTTGTTTTCAGAATCTCAACATAGTAAACACTGAAAAATGGATTGGCATGTAGGTATCTTTAAAAATATCAGGAAGGAAAGTGTTCGCTTGTTACATATTTTTAGCTATCCATTGAACCGGAAAAACTGATTCTCATTCCATTTATTTCCATTCCGATGAAAAAAAACGAGTACACGGCTGCCCACGTCACGTGAATTCTAAAAGAAAAACTACGTCACATAACAGACTGAAATCGCTATCACACACTTTCTGTCTTTTTCATGAATTCCTAGAAATATAGGTACTTATAGGTATCTTTCATTTTAAGAATGTTTAAAAAAAATAAAATAATGTTCGTTGTCTCTCAGATTATATCGAGGTATAAAATTAATTTTATTTTATGGTATTTATGGGCATTATTTAAAAAAACAATTAAAAAAATCAATTAAAACAAGAAACAACATCCGAGTTTTTCGAGCTCGCTTCATCCAAGTGAGCGCACAATTAATGGCATTGTTCAAAAAAGGAACTCATCTCATAATATGAGAGTCAGTAGTATTAGGGTCCCCCCACATTTATCGACGCGGAATCGGCTTAAGCCGGTCAAGAAAACCTTTATGTCAACGTAATAAGGGTGATACTAATGCCATTCGCATCGGATCGCGTCGTCCGAGCCGAGCCGATTCCGCGTCGATAAATGTGGGGGAACCCTTAATTAATAATGGTGCCCGGTATGGCCAAATACCTGCTGTAGTCACAGAACTTACTATGGCTCTGGAAGGCAAAGGCTTACTGAAGGAACATGTTGGTTTTTGCTTAGTTAATTCTGCCAGTCGCTTCGCAAAAAAAAAGTCAAATGAGTCGATGACGATTTTCCAACAATATGAAAAAGAGGAGTATTAGGTACTTTTTAAAAGTCAATCAATCAAATGAATGGAGTGACATTAAATTGACACCTAAAATTTCTAAGCTTAAGAGCGCTTATTCTGAAAGTTGGCAACGTCGCAAATAGTTGTCAAATATTAACAAGTTTAAATTAATTCAGCAATGTTACTGTATGGAAATAAGAAATATCGCTCTGTAGTGCACTAGAACATTGATATAGAAATGCAATTAAAACACTGAATTTGATGTTATAACCGTTTCAGGTGTAAAAAAAGCATTTGGAAAGTTTCCAAATACTTTTTTTACATCTAAATCTATTAATTATTGCATTCCCTAATCAATTTCTTAGTGCACTAGGTACAGAGCGATATTTCTTATTTTCATACAGTTTTACCAAATTAATTAAAACTTGTAAGTATTTGACAGCTATTTGCGACGTTGCCAACTTTCTGGTTATGCGCCCTTAAAAGTAACTAATAGCCCAAGCCTTCTGGTATATTGTCACGATGATTCCGCGTGACACGGACCTAGTTGTTGACACTCCGCAGGTGTCTCGCGTGCGTCTAACTCGCGATCTATTCGCGGCACTGCGCCCGCGCCGACCGGTGACACTTCTTGCGTCACTCCGCCACTCTTGCGCGTCACAACACTGACATAACGACGGCATTCAACGCGACCCGCTCTATTGTAATTGCTACTTTCAGCATAACGTTCAAAGATGAATTTGCAGTAGCAGAGTGTGCTGTTTCTTACGACGGTTTAATTTTTTTTCGTTGAAATTACCTGTGACAGTTATTAGAGCATCGAGTGTAGTCTGTAGCTAAGAATAGCTCGGCAGTCTCCCCCCGTAGTGTTGTAATTGTATAGTCTGTCAGGTGCATGGGTAACAGTAGCCGTAGTAGCTAAAAATGTTTGTCTAGATATCTAAAGGTCGGTATTAATACGACATACATAATCATTAACTATTTGATGTGCTGGTAATCCACCTACTGGTGGAAAGTGGTCGCGGGACCCTGGAATGTAAAGGGCTATTAAACGATCACCGCCGATTTTAGTCATTACAAGTCTGATATCGCCTGCTCGTTCCGACCTTACAACTATACAGGGTCTTTATTTTAAATTGGTCAAAAGGGAGAAATCCGCATCCATAAGAGATACGGGAAAACTTTCTTGGGAACCTTTGGCTCTTTTTTGATGTTGACAATTTTGGCGTATTTATTTTTTTGGAAAAGTGTGAGTTGTCCACAAAAATGAGTGAAATAGGCCAAACATTTTTTTAATGTCGTTCGACTCTGTTTCATACATCTAAGGATCATTTCATTGTATCGGAATAAAAAAATCGGGACGGGCGGCGGAAGTTGGTCAAATCTAGCAAAATATTTGTTCATACAAATTGTATGAACGAAAAAATTAAGTAACAATTTTTTTATGATGTTTTTTGATTTAGTGTCATGTATAAGGATCAGTTCATTGTATGGGAAGGAAAATGTCAGGGCAACAGAAGTGGGTCAAATCTAATGAAGACTGACTGTGACTACTACTAATACTAATACCTTGTATACCTACTATCCTGGTGGAATAGCCTAAGCTGGAACGCGTTTAGAGCTCGTGGTAAGGCCTCTGGTCCCTCTGGTTTTCAAATTGTTCACTGTCTCAGTAGAAACAATCTTGGTAAATAAAACTTCATTACTTAATAAAATGTATGTTCATAAAACCCACGTTTTCCTTTTTACTCTACCTAGTGCAGTGTAACGGATGGGCCTTATGATAAGCAATAACATAAAACGAATGTTTGCGTAGTTGCTTACTAGAATATAATTAAATAATAAAAAAACTTCCGTAGATTAATTTTAGACCAGTTGGAATTCAAAACAAATTATTTTTATTCAAATAGGTACATACTTTAAAATATCTTAGGTTAATTTATGCAAATATTTTTATGGGTACGGGAGGGAACTGTGAGACTTGGACTGTCTAAAAATCCACAGTGATCCTTCAATAGCCGTTTATGTTCTAGGGTCACGGTTATTTGATGAGACAGTTCCGCGACCCTGCAGGCTTTTGCCATAGGTAAATTTATTCTTTATTAGTAAAATGGCCGTGAAAACCTCTATTCTTCGGTGAGACCTCTAAAAGTCTATAAAACATCAATAAATTCTGCCATACAATAGGATGTCAAGTTCCCACGTTCGCACATAATGATGCGATGACAAAAATAATTGTAGAAGGCAAGTTAAATGAAGGTTAAAACTTAGTTATGTGACTGTGTATACCTATTGTTACTCGTACTAGTTAGCCTGCATGCGATAATACGACAACTGGGGCCTATGAAACAAGCGTTTCTTTCATTCGTTTTTCAGTAATTTTTCAGAGGTCTGCATTGGCTATTTGACAGTAACAATAAATTAGAAATCTAATACGTCCAATTTTGAAAAGTAAAGGACACGTATTTTTGCTTTTGTAAAATCAATGAATGTTTACCAAGATAATATTATAAGTTTACTCGTATTACACATCAAAACTCGCGAATGTGGGCTCGTGCGTGACATCAGAATTAGGTGCGTCCACAGAGAGCGCGGAGCCTCGCGAGGGATTTGCTGCGCGAGACTGCTCACTCTGTGTGGACGTAATTGTTTTTCGATCGAGACACGAAACAAAATACGCGAGCAAAACAAAAGCCGACAGTGGATGGCTCGGGCGGTCGGTAGCTCGACCGCGGCAGCGCTGTCACTTGCATCGCCCGAGACACGTCCACACCAACCGAGCTGCTTCGCGCGGAAAATGTCTCGCGAGGCTGCGCGCTCTGTGGGGACGCACCTATTCAATAAATCTTTTTTAATTCTTCAAAATGTATTAAAATGAATAAAGGAAGTACCAACTTACCTCTTTTAGCAAAAACGAATAATAAATGTTCAAAGCGTGCGCATAAATTCCGTCCTCTATTCCACTATGTATTATATCGTAAATAGGAAGGGCCTACCAGAATAAATCGTTTCATGTGCTGGGTGCTATCCAAGACTTTGACAGAGTGCGCTCTAAAAATATCAGAGGACCACTTCTAGATACTATTACTATGTATTTAAAAATAATCTACTAGATACTATTGTAAACGAGAAAATTTGTAATAAGGATAAATGGATGGATGTGTATTAGTCTTTCAAGGAAAAACGAGTGACCGAAACATGAACATTGGTACACAGATAGTTTTATCCTGGATTAACACATAGGATAGTTTTTATCCCTCTTATTTGTAATATAACTTCGGGATATTTTTTTAATTGAAGCAGGTAAATCCGCTGGTGACAGCTAGTTTACAATATAACAAAGCATCAAAAAAGTTCTCTTCAATTCTGCAGGGTAATGTGCCCAAAAGATTGGTGGCGTTGTCTCGTTTTATAGCAATGCTTTAGTTTCTAGCCAAGGTAAAAGCCAGCCCTTACCAGCCCGCAGGACTGTCTTATCAGATAATCGAGACCCTGGAACGTAAAGGGCTATTTAAGGATTACCGTGGATTTTAGTCAGTACCAGTCTGGTTAGACTAAAAAATCATCAAATGAGTCCTCCTACCTTTGAAGAGGCTGTAAGCACGCATTGGACCTAGTTTCCATTTAGGTTACTATATATTGAAGGTAACTAGTTTAATTATAACATAGTAACATCGCAATGTTTGCGCTTGCTCCATATACAAACACTTCAGTGTTATCATCACTTACGATAACAATTCAGCCCACAATTTAACTGACTTCAAATTGAATGACATCGTTTAGTTCGAGGCCATGATGTCATAAACTAAAAATAAAAATATACACATAATATACGTAACGATCGATAAATCGTATTAACAATGTTCATGTGAGGTCGCCGACCAGAGTTCAGTCACCTTGGGTAACATTGAGATGTGTTAATATTTGTCTTGCATATATTTAGTTGGTACGCAAAACTTGCTAATAGTCTTAATAGAGATGCAGGCTTTTACTTAGAATTTGCGCAAAAAAAATTGGAGAATACGAATTTAATTTGTCTGTTGGTTTATTGTGATCATCACCGTTTTAACAACCATCCAAGAAAAGCCATTCATTCCAAAAGTATTTTGATAAATGATATTTATTTTGCAAATAGGTTCACATCAAAACACTTTTTTTTAAACTATATGTATACATATGAGGCCGTTGTTTCGTACCTGACTACTCTGAGAAGAAACAGACGAAACAAACTCAGAGGTCATATTTTGGAATCACTTTCGTTTCGCTGAATGATGTTTGCATGACTAAGATAATCAACACGTACCTAGGTAGGTAGTAGGTCTCCAATAAAAATGCAAAATGTCGATATAGCAGGTAGCTTTACAAGCTAAACATTATTATGTTAATCATAAAGTAGGTATATCTCTGAGGATTAGGAACTATGCTAAACGGCCAAGTCGGTTGTATGCGACAGCCCTAACTTCATTGAAGCGATTTGTCGGAGCTCGTCAGGGGTGAACAACCTATCTTAAACAGTTGAACATCACTATAGCGGTTCCTCGACCTACGACCCATCGTTTATTTGACAGTCGTGATCGTAAACTTTCGCGGGTAGGAGGTAGGAACGTAAAAACACGCCCACTTGTGCCGTTTTATTGCGAAAGTTTTCTTCTGTTATACATTCGAAAGTTTGTGTGGATGTATGAATGGACAGGGTTGGAAAAAAAAACAGTTTTTTTTTTAATATTTACAAAACAAACAGTTTAAATTGTTTTAAACAAGTTTTTTTTTTAGATTCTGGCTTTTTTTTCAAATTAATTCCACTTTATTTGTCGATGTCTAAACATATAAATCAATTATTTTTCATTTCTAGACTACACCTTTTCAAATTTGCCCTTTGTAATGAATTTTTTACGAAAAATGATCAATAGAAAAATCATGTTTTTTTTTTCTAATATTTTTAAGAATTATTTCATTAGAATTCCAATAAAAGTTAAAAATATGACATAGCAATGGCATATTACAGACTGAAATGGTTTTATGTCAAGCTATTTGGACTCCTGAATATAAATTTATTTTCATTTTATATGCATTCATCCGCCTTGAAAAGTAGTTGAAACGGGTAATAAAAAACACTGTTTACTTTCAAACTGTTTTAAACACTGTTTTAAACAGGTGTTTTAAAACAACTTGTTTTAATCATGCCAACCCTGTGAATGGATATTTGATAATCCTTCACATTAAATTTTTTTGACCTGAATTTATATTTTTTATCGTAGTAGTTTTTGTGGGATAATTAATTAGTTATCGACTTTAATGTGGGCGAAGCCGCTGGCAACAGCTAGTACAGACGCCAGCACATCAACCTACCTCAATCTATCAAATTTCTTTAATACATTTTCAACCTTACCACAGTAGTGGAAGATTAATGTTCGACAATTGGTAAAATTTGACAGATTGAGGTAGGTTTATCTGCTGGCGTCTGTATATAGAATAATTATTGTAACTGGCAGATGTCTGTACGTTTGAAATGTTGAACTGTTGTGTTTTGGTTGTTTATCAGAGCAACTGAAGCCAAAATACTTAACAGTTTGAATAATGTTTGTTTGTCTGTCTTTAAGTTTGTACATCACGCAAATACTACTGAATTTTTGAATGCAATTTTCACCAATGTATTGCTAGGAGTCTTATTTACCCGTAAATTGTAGCTTCCATTTTAACGAGCTTCTAATTAACTTCTGGCTCTAATTTACATGCGTATGAAGTCGCCGGCAAAAGCTAATAATAGTTACTAACTCATAAGTTTATAGAAGTACCTACTTACATCCTACTTTAAGAATGTGTGCTAGTAGAACTTGCATTTCTAATTGAAACTGTTAGTAGATTCACTTGTTTATCTCCTTACTAATAAATTTTCTTCTGACCTGTTTTGTGTTGGTTAATTGGCTCCATGTGCATGTCCTAGAACCAACAATTGGAAGACGTTCACCTACCTACCCACACTGAGCCGGCGGCGGCGTAGTGCATTAGAGCCCACTCTGTCTCAAATACAGGAAAGATAGGTACTACCTACACTGAAAAAAATAAAACGAGACTTTCTACTGTTCTTGAACAGTAAAAAAAAAACGGTTCTGGAACTTATTTATACGTTAAAATAATTGATTACGGACAGTGCACTGAAATGGGCAAAAACAGTAAAGAGCTAAACAGTTATTTCAACTGTATGCACATGAAAGTCTACTTACAGAAAAGAGCTAAACAGTTATTTCAACTGTTTGAACATTAACGTTAACTAAAACAAGCAGTAAAAATAACCGACCAGTAGCAAATGCACAGTAAAATCTACTGTTATAACTCAACTGTTTTTTTTTTCAGTTAGTTTTACTGCTTTGGACAATAGGCTCTATTTTTATTACTGTCCAAAACGGTGAATATTACCGAAAAATCGGTTGGTATTACCGATTTTTTTTCAGTGTACCTCTTTTTGGATATTACTGGCTAATTTATTATGAGTCTTTGGTCAATTGGACACGTTCCCTCTGGACCGGCTCGGGGAAAACCACGGACACAAACTAGTGTTCAATTAATAGGTTAGTTTTGCTTACTCTGCTGGGTGATGATGATTTGATTACAGTGTGTTACTTGGGAAAACATCGGAAATGATAAAGCAGTTGAATTTTATTGAAAAAACGTATTTCTATTGTTCGTTACGGATGTGGGTAGTTTAATTTGCTCTGTTATTTCCGCTGACTTTCCTGTAATATTGTATATTTAACGTAAAAACAATATTTTGTGTTAAATAAAATTGATGTTCAGAGCAGACGAGCGAAAACGCTATCACCGTAGGTTTCTAACCCTATTTATTTTATATTCAAACACGAAAAAATGTTAAGAATATCTAGAAAAAATACTTTGCTTTTGTTATAGTTTCATGTTCGGAGAATTAAGTCTCCTTCTTCTCCCAGGCTTTGGCGAACCCGGGAAAATCTCACGAAAATTAAAAAAAGTGCGAAAGTTTCACAAATTTTTGATGTTTGTTATTCTTCCACACAAAAAGTACTGAACGGATTAGTGACATAGATAGTTAATGACGTGGATGACACATTTTTTTTTTTTGCGTGGTAAAATCATCAAATGAGTCCTCCCACCCCGGGCAGGGCGGGAGGGACTGTCAGACTTGTACTGACTAAAATCCACGGTGTCCTTCAATAGCCCTTTATGTTCCGGGGTCACGGTAATGGTATAAGTCCCGCGACCCCGGCAGGCTTTGGCCCTCTAGAGAGGGGGCCCCGTCATTATGCTGACGCTCTTTGAGGCGCGCGTGGAACACAACGCGCCGTCGACCCGGGCATGGTCCATGGTCGGGCTGCGAGTTGCCCTTTACTCGCCGCCCGCATGCCCGCGCCTACGGTGGCCGGAGATCGTCTTGCGACGTCCGTCGCCGTGGGCGCCAACCACCGCGGGTGGGGCGGAGGGAGGACTCTGTCCTCTCTCGCTCGCGGCGCGCCTCCTCCTTCGCGAGCATTACTGCTTCGCAGAAGGAGGCGACCGCTTCCCACTCCGTCTCGCCCCGCAGCATGGCCGCAACCAATGCCGGGCGCGAGAGGTCTCCGCCTATCGCCGCCGTGAGGACACGTCGGTGCTCTGCCCAAGCGGGGCAGTCTTGCACCGTATGCTCTACTGTGTCCTCCGGGCGATCTTCGCAGTGGTGACACCCAGGCGTTTCCTCCTTTTTCCTTAGACACAGGTACCTCCCGAAACATCCGTGTCCGGTGAGGACCTGCGTCATGCGGTAGGTCAGGACGCCGTGACTCCTATCCAGCCACTCCTCAAAGAGGGGTCTTACCGCCGCGATTGCGGCGTGCCCGACGTGGATGACACATAGGATACTTTTTATCCCGGTGTGTCATTCCTGTAGGATTATTACTAACCTTCACCCTGGTTACACCGCGAGCATAAGTTACTTCTTCATTAAATCTATAAAAATAAACTCCACCCATCATCATCTGAGAGACAACTTCTAGTCTTACAAGACGCAGTTGAATAAAGCCAATTTTCTCTTGCCCACAGATTCGATCTACAAAATGTGCCCGCAGAAGCTCTTTCCCTCATGGTCGAGATGACCAAATTGGTGGGTCCAAACCTGCTGTCAGAATGTGATGGAAAGGTAACAGAAGTGGTGGAGACTCCCATCGTGGTCTACCTGAACGTCAGGAGTCCTGAGATCGCTCTGATGTGGACTACCAACGAGGAGTACATGCTTAATGTGCAGACGAAAGGTTTGTTTGAGTTCTTCACTTGCGCTGTGCTCAACATTTGTTACATCTTCAAATCTGATGTCAAAACCATGTCCTCATGTTAATCGACAAAATGCATGAAACAGCGGAATTTCTCAATTTTAACTGGCAAAATTGTTAACTATACAGTGTTTTGTCGACACTTGGCACAGTGACTACGAGCGGAGCGATTGCCTGCAGCATTGATGTTGCAGGTTCGATTCCCACACTGAAGAAATATATTTGTGATCTACATGTAGTTGTATCGGGTCTGGCTGTTTGTGTATTTGATTTTAAATGTTTGTAAACATATGCACGTTAGAGAAGACAATCCTAAGTGTTAGGCAATTTTTTTGACCATTGGTCTGCCAACACTTCTTCTATCACCCTCTCATCAATATTTCATCATCATCATCATCATATCAGCCGTAAGACGTCCACTGCTGAACATAGACCTCCCCTTTAGACTTCCAATAGGACCGGTTGTGAGCGGCCTGCATCCAGCGTGATCCTGTGGCCTTCATAAGATCGTCTGCCCCACCTAGTGGGTGGACGTCCTACGCTGCGCTTGCCAGTGCGTGGTCTCCATTCGAGAACTTTACGGCCCCATCGGCCATCAGTTCTGCATGCTATATGGCCTGCCCACTGTCATTTCAACTTGCTAATTCGTTGGGCTATGTCGGTAACTTTGGTTCGTCTACGAATCTCCTCATTTCTCATCAATATTTACCTATCACAAAATATTTTTTCTTCTACAGAAGACCAAATATCAGTTCACGTGAACGCAGAAACAATCTACGGAGCCCGTCACGCCTTGGAGACATTCTCACAGCTCGTGGCTTCAGATCGATCTGACTACTCCGACCAGAAGACTTGCAGCCTCCTTCTAGTTTCCGGAGCCATGATTCGTGACCGTCCTGCGTTCGCACATCGAGGGCTTCTTCTCGACACCAGCAGGCACTTCATCCCCATGAAGGATGTGATGAGGACCATAGATGGCATGGCCGCTAATAAGATGAATGTCTTCCATTGGCATGTGACTGATACGCACAGTTTTCCTCTGGAGTCGACAAGAGTGCCGCAATTTACTAGGTAAGTTTCTTTTTTTTGGTGAACTTTTTTACGAGAGAGAGTACTCTTCTAATTTGCTTTCCATGCACTGTGCACAGGGGTTACCCCAAGGGGGCAAGTCGCAGATGAAAATCAACAAATGTGCCAATAAGTTGAATTTATTTCATATCACGTAACATGCATGTCAAGGGTTACGTAGAGGTGTTACCTAGTACTTTTATTACCCAAAAATCCTGTCCTTGTTTAAAAATCTGATTGTAATGGAGACGACTGACGAGCCTATTACTATTGCTACGTGGCTGCTAGTAAGGAACTCCTTAATAAAATCCCAATAACTCTGCTAGACCTGGAAATCAACCCAAGGCCTCATGATTTAGCATAGTTTCCCAGATTCACCAATCACAAACTAAATGATTTGAGACCAATTTCTTATTTTTACAGGTACGGTGCGTATTCCCCTCAAGAGATCTACTCGGCAGAAGAAGTGAGGAGCCTGGTCACGTACGCTCAGTTGAGAGGTGTACGAGTTGTGATCGAGATCGACTCGCCCGCGCACGCCGGTAATGGTTGGCAGTGGGGACCGGTGAGTTAATGCCGAAATATACAATGTGTCCGGTTTTGGTCTGTATACCTAAAATTAAAGAGGAGGTAGCTTGCTCAATTCTGTCAATTAAATTGTACTACAGGTGGGATCGGAACCCAACCCCCTGAATGGGGTACCGTTCAGAGGGGTTAGTTTGATACCATTCATACTGCTTTCTTTCTTTACCCTTAGAAGTAGAGCAGGCATAATTACCACATTTTGCCTGCTTTACTTTTAAGGGTCGTAGCGTGATGCAAAGCCTATTCTATCCCAAAAAGCCTGTGTCGAGAATCGTAAAGCTTTTTTGCGAAAAAGAAAAATTCAACTGCATTTTTTTTTTTCATTTTTTTTTTGCCCACATTTTTTTCCCAAACAATCAAACTATTTTATAGGAATCTAAGTCAATTATCATCATAAAAAAAAACTTTCACTAATGTTTGTGCGCTGCGTGTTTCTTAGATTCCCTTTATCTTATTCACCTGCCATCGTGTCATCTCCGTATTTTCCAGGAATTTGGCCTCGGGAACCTTGCTGTTTGCGTGAACCAATGGCCTTGGCGTCATCTCTGCGTCCAGCCGCCGTGTGGACAACTGAACCCTGCTAATCCTGCCGTTTACCGTGTGCTGGGAGACCTGTACCGAGACATAGTGGATGCTTTGCCGTCACCAGCACTTCTGCATATGGGAGGAGACGAGGTAAGATTACCTGGTTCTTTTCTAAAACTCAACTGTGTCTAAATTCTTCTAGGGTTTGAATGACTTTCTTTACGTGTGTTGTTAGATGTAGATTACATAATTAGAATTGAGTTTTTTTTGTCGAGGCTTCTCTCCTCTCCCCCTCGTTTTTCTCACTTCAAGTTTCTTGCAAAAACAAGCATGTAACTGCTTCTAATATTGCATGCTGATCCTTGAATCTTAAAAAAAGCAGGCTATTTTAACCACTCGCCAAGAAATCTTACATTGCAGCTTCCCAAAAAGTTTCTTTTTGCTGGCCCAGTTCGTCAACCCAACGAAACTAGCGTAAGGTTATTAATATTTTTAAACGCATTAGCGAATGCGACGCGCATCGTAAAGATATTTTTTGAGGAAAGAAAAATTTAGCTGCCAGTGGGATTTGAACCCGCGTCTTCTGGATAAGTACTCTAGACGCTTTACCAATTAGGCTACCGGAACTCACACTCAGAAGCTGAATCTCCTATTCCCTCGTAACGTGGCGCCATCTCTTGGACTAGTTTCTAACTACTTCCAGAAGACGCAGGTTCAAATCCCACTCGCAGCTAAATTTTTCTTTCCTGAAAAATCATCTTTAGCGTATGGTTATTGGCGACTAACTGACTGAAACCTGAAACTTCGACGCCTACAGATCTTAACAAATACAGACCATAATCAAAGAAGAAAGTCTTTTTAATTAATATTTTTCAACTAAATCATTGCAGGTATATATCGAATGCTGGAATAAAACTGAGGAGATCACCAATTACATGAAAGAGCACAATTATGACACTAATACAATGGAAGGTTTCATCAAGCTGTGGGCTGAGTTCCACGAGAAGTCTCTGAAGGCCTGGGACGACGCTGTGGCCGCCGCCGGAGGTCCCAAACAACCTGTCATGTTGTGGTCCTCGGAGCTCACACAGGCACAGAGGATCAGCCAATATCTGGACAATGATAGGTACCAACTTTGAAACAAATATTCAACCGAATCTTATTTCTACTCTACAGGATATCCCTGGAAGTATCAATCAAATTTAATAGGGGGCATGGGGAAGGTCATTTTCAATATTTTTACCTCTAAGACATACAGTGCTATTTTTTATTTAAGTTTCATAACTTATGAGGATTTTTCGTGTTCAGAAAAGCAACAAATGCCTTGAGATTTTAGATGTTAGTGATTAAATTCTCTAACTTTAAAACTAATAAGAATACCGGAGTGATTTTTAGATACCTCTAAAGAATCTCTATGCCTCGGGGAACTTTCTCTAATACATGGTCAATCCGCCGTGTCCTCACGGCAGCGACAGGCGGAGACCTCTCGCGTCCATTAGTCGAGGCCATGCTGCGGGGCGAGACGGAGTGGGAAGCGGTCGCCTCCTTCTGCGAAGCGGTTATGCTCGCGAAGGAGGTGGCGAGCCGCGAGAGAGAGAGGACAGCGTCCTCCCTCCGCCCCAGCCGCAGTGGTAGACGCCCGCGGCGTCGGACGTCGCGGGGCGATCTCCGGCCACCGTAAGCGTGGGCATGCGGGCGGCGAGTAATGGGCAACTCGCTGCCCGACCATGGACCATGCCCGGGTCGACGGCGCGTTGTGTCCCACGCGCGCCTCAAAGAGCGTCAGCATGATGACGGGGCCCCCCACTAGAGGGCCAAAGCCTGCCGGGGTCGCAGGACTTATGTCATTACCGTGACCCCGGAACATAAAGGGCTATTGAAGGACACCGTGGATTTTAGTCAGTACGAGTCTGACAGTCCCTCTCGCCCTGCCCGCGGTAGGCGGACTCATTTGATGATTTTACCACGCTAAAAAAAAATACATGGTCAATAATATTTAATAACTTTATAATTGTTTATTTAGGAGCGTAGCAGTAATAGAAAAGCGTGCCTAACCTCACAATATGGCACTAAACCGGTTCCGTGGTCGTACAGTAACAAAGCCCCCTCTTTTCCAGATACGTCATTGAAGTATGGGAGCCAGTCAGCAGCCCACTGCTCCACGAGCTCATAAAGCTCGGATACAAGACCGTCTCCATTCCCAAGGATGTGTGGTACCTGGACCGCGGGTTCTGGGGCAACACCAAGTACAACAATTGGAGGAAGATGTACGCTCATACCCTGCCCAGGGATGAGAAATTGCTGGGAGGCGAGGTCGCTATGTGGACCGAGTATATCGACGAACAGGGTCTAGGTAAGTCGATATAACATAGCAAAAACGTAATTGTTGAGGGTATATCCTCATCATCATCATATCTGCAGCTGAACATAAGCCTCCCGATTTCCAATAAGACCGGTTAGAAGTGGCTGGCATCCAGCGCGATTCTGTGGTCTTCATCAGATCGTCTGTCCACCTTGTAGGTGGACGTCTCACGCTGCGCTTGCCGGTGCGTGGTTTCCATTCTTCTTACGGCCCTATAGGCCATTTGTTCTGCGTGCTATATGACCTACGCACTGCCACTTCAACTTGCTAATTCGTTGGGCTATGTCGGCAACTTTGGTTCGTCTACGAATCTCCTCATTTCTGACGCGATCACTCAGAGAAACTCCGAGCATAGCCCTCTCCATAGCTCGTTGGGCTACCTTTTATTTACTTACATCCACCATTACAGGATGATCCAATGCCAGAAACGCGAACTATTTAATCCTAACTTACTTATTATTAATCACAAACAAAGCATTCCTTGTGAATTCACTCAGAGAACAGTAGAATAAGTCCGAGCTTGAGCTTACTAATGAGGCCCATAGTAAGGGACCACGATTCAATGGACAGACGACCTTTTAATGGTCGCCGGAAGACGCTGGATGCAGGTCGCTTCCAACCGGTATATGTGGAGATCTAAAGGAGAGGCCTATTCAGCAGTGGACGTCCTATGGCTGAGATGATGATGATGATGATGATGACGTTTAGATGCCATAAGTCATCACTGGTAACATACATTGGTCGAAAACTTACGACTTGAGGCACTCAGGTATTCTGGACTAGAAAACCATATTATTACTTCCCATAGACATTATTTTTCTTACAGGAAAGAGTTAGATAGTTATACAGTTCGTTTCACCTCTTTCTAATACGCAGTCCATTCTCAAAGTCAATAACTTTTATAACATAAAACAAGTATTCATATCTGTATTTGTCTTTCCAGACACCCGTATCTGGCCTCGTGCGGCTGCCGTGGCCGAGCGCCTCTGGTCTGACCCGGGTGCTGCGGGCGGGAGTGTGTTCGCCGCGGAGGCTCGCATGCAGCGGCAGCGCGCGCGACTCATCAAACGAGGACTGAGTGCTGACGCCATCTCCCCCGGGTGGTGCTCACAACATGACTCCAGGTGCTTCTGATCTGGTTGCTTAACGAGTTTTGAGCCTTATCCTATATACATACCCCATACACGTATGAAACGACCTCATCATCAATAAGAACACAAGTGCCACTTGCTCTATAAATACAATCTTGTGACAACGCGGCCACGTCGCTTACGCCACGCTGTGACAAAAGTTTGCTATTCACTTAGTCCCGTATTACAGAACGTCAAACAATACTCAATCATTACTTAAAACTATTCAAGTCATTTGATTGATTGAAACTAGTTTTAAATAACGCTTGAGTCATGAAGGACGTTCTGTCATACGGGGCTTGGAGCACTCTCACTCACCGCTCGCGCTGCATGATCTCAAGGCCGCCTTATCGAAGAGTCCAGCGATGAAATTTCTTATAGAAAATTGTATAGCCATAGACATTACACGCATACGCCAAAACAATAAATCTTCTTTTGTATGAAACGCCCTTATCGACAACAACAACACGCCTTGGACACCCTTGGACGTGGATCTTTAAGCTAAGAACATAATTATTATCGGACGCGTCCGTCAGCCGCGGCTGAGAGACGCGGCTTATTGATATCTAGCCAGTACATTTAATACTACACTGTGCAAACTATCGGTCGTAAGACGCGGTCGTGACCTTGAGTCACCCTTGAGCTTTCGGACGTCCGAACAGAATCTGGCCGGCTGGATGTTTGTGCGTCCGCGGACGGTGTGTCCGAACTACCGTGCACACTGCTAAGTCGCGTCTTAAAGCTGCGGCTGACGGACGCGTCCGATAATTTGTTCTCAGCTTGACGCGTGGCCTTAATTTAAATTTTACGTCTTAAGAACGCCGTCACGCCATCTTATTTTTTCATATAGACAATTTCCACAATCCCTTTACTTTAATTCCCTACACTACATTATAGTAGTAAAATACTTTGCAGTACAACTTCGGTTTTACTAAGCTAGTTAAACACAAAGTTCTTATGTAAATTCTTAAGAATTTATCGTCTTGCGATTTTGGAGCATAGCATATATACGTATATTCTTATAATATGCGTGCTATTGGCATGCAAGTGACTGCTATTCGCATGCAAGTGACTACTATTCGCATGCAAGTGATACAAGTAGCATTGTGTATACCTGTGCTTTGAGGCTTAATACAATACACATGCCAGTAACTTGCACAAAAAATGCAAGTGGCTTGCATGCCATTATGCCTATATGAGATGAAATGTCATGCCTGCTAGTATATTTTAATTTATCACTACATATTATAATGGCACTATAATAATTTATTATTTGAATATGTACTTATAATTTATAAATATGAACATAACTGCATTATGGGCAAAATATTAATACATAAATAATAATTAATAAGCAATGATATATTTTTAAGAACAAAGATGTGAACGTATGTTCCCCTAGACAAATGGCAAACGATAAACGTTAACGTCCAGTAGTCTTTAACAGATTTTCTACTTTATACCCTAGGGAATAAAGTTGAAAATCTATTCTACAGAATGTTTTTAATAATGTGTTTTCACTTGTCTAAGTCTACAGATTTTTTTGAACAATAGCAAAAATGTGTAAGTAAGTAATTAATTAATAATACGTACGCTGTACGTACGTCAATCATTGTTACGTATTATTATAGTCATTAAAACATCACGTAGATTATATGTAATAAAAAATAAAAATGTGATTTAAAAATTGGTGCTACGTTTTAAAAATGTTACGCTACGCTACATTATAAGTAATCAATTGAAGTAGCAATGCAATATACTTCAAGTAATTAAGTTAATATAAATAAATAAAAACTTATATTAATAGGTCTGCTGCATAATATTTTGTACATTATCACACATTTACTGAAGATTTTTTTTTAGTTTTTATCTGAATAATAATTATGTAACCGTTTATTTGTTTGAACAAATGAGGTACTTTTGACTTTTAATTTTGTTAGTATCCAGCACGTCAACCTAGCCTGTCAAATCCGATTCGAATATTAACCCTTTGATTTTGTGTTACTGTTTAAAATCCATTAAAGATATTTGACAGATTGAGGTAGGCTTGATGTGCTATGCCCATGGATAAAAATCTTTTTCTTTTAAATGGCCCTCATTTGACACTAACTGGAAGTGCTGTCAATTTTCGTGATTTTAGTTTCTTTTAATGTCCATCATAGCGATAATTAACGGTATTTCCCGTTAGCGTGGCCCTTAAGTCAGGATGTAAATAATTATTTTATAAGCCCAGAAGTGGGATATAGATGGCTTAAAAGCCTTGTAATAAAATGTACGCGAAATTTCTGAAATATACCGAATTTATTGTGATATACATATTATAATTTAGATTTATACTTAGTAGATTTACTGATCTATGACAATTATATAATAAAAAATTGCTACTGTATACAGATTTTTGTTTTATTGCTTAAAGGAAGAAGAAAGCCTACACATTGTTAAAAATTACATGGTTTAATTAAAAAAAAATGTAAAATTAATTTGAAAAAAGGCAAAAAAAATTAAATACCCACCAATTATCTATCAAAATATTATGAAGTAAAGATTCGTATTTTAATACTAATTCATTTCTGTACCTATTTCTTGCCCGTTTTCTTGTTAATGTGAATGTTTGTATACAGTTTGTATAGATATTTAGAAAAAAAACGGCAGATAAAATTTAGAGAAAATTTGGCACACAGTTAGTTTACTTATAGTCACGATTAATTAAAATTTATAACTTTTCATCCCGTTGAATGAAAAGCAGACGAAGTTGCGGGCAGAAATAAGTTTTTACATTATAAAGCATGAAGTTTCTCAAAACTAATAATAATATACAGTACGGTAACAAATATTTCCATCTATTGTAGTCTTGACTATTATTATCTAATATTTTTAAATTGATTTTACAAAATACTGCAAGAAGTAGGTATGATGGTAGTTCTTAAACATTACCTACACAAATTCTACTTTACACATTGTCTACAAAAACAAAGCTTAGTTATTATTAGATACAGTAACATTGACTAGAACATAATCACAATCATTTAAATTAAGTATCACTTCTTCGCCTTAATGAAAAAAATAAAAAAAAACATTCGGAAGTAAAAGATATACTTGGGAAATACCAAGTCTATATAAAATCAAAACACCTACTTTTACAAAACATTTCGAAAATAATCTATGTTCTTCTATTTTGTAGAAACCAATATAAGTATCGAGGGTACATTAACATTTAACACGCACTGATCAGTTTCCCCTTTTGCTGCAATGGCTTGCTATGGCCCGAGAGCCATGTACAGTTTTTGTGAAAGTGTTTCAGGTACGCTGAATTATCCCTAAACACAAAAATACAGACCAAGCTAAGAAGTAGAGGGAATGAACAAAGCTAGTCATTTTTAAAAATACGACTTTTTGGAGCCCACATAAGGTCCTTCAGGCATCTTGAAACCTCTTTTAAAATAATTAATATTTAATTATACAATCAAGTTTTTCTAAGTAAACCAGTGGTCCAATTAAATTGAGACATTATTTCTAACCCTATCATTACCATTCTTGGTTCCTAAACTGAGATCATTAGGCATCATATCATGGAGTACTGTGTCACTTCTGAAGATGCTGGTCGCAATCCGACTGGCCAGTCTCTCCGATTCCCTAATATCATCGTCTTTGGAATGCGAAGTCAGATCTATCTCAGTATCTGTATCGCTATCAGTGGCCTCCTTATCACGTCTTTGGGGTCGATACGCAAGGTTCTGTGGCTCATCCATATCTTGGACAGAAGTTCCACACGGACAGGGGTTAGGCTTCGCCATGATCCGTAAGTCTGTCGGCACTATTTCTGTTTCCATTTGTTGGGTCATCATCATTGGTGGGAAGGAGAAAGGCTGCATCATTCTTCCATCATCATTGTACCCCATTGGAGGTAGTTCGTGGACATTCGGGTTCCCCGCTGGCATTGGTTCCATGTTTGTGTTGTGCAGGTAAGGGTCTTGGCGGGGAGACTTAAGTTCGCGGTTCTCCATGACGCCTGGAGGCTCCGGGGAATCTTTGTCGTTGGGTGATTCTGGTGCTTCTGGTGATGAGTCCGGTTTGCCGTGACCTGAAAATAAAATAATAATTTATTCTTGATAAATGAAATGAACTACAGTAGGTACCTAAATATCTCATAAACCGTAGCGGACCAACAGATACGAAGAGGGAATCTATGGTCACAGCCATTGGAATAGCTATAGTTATAGGAAAAAGATAGCACTCGCTGTATCTAGCTTACAAGGGATATTCTCCAATGTTGAGGATAATGATTAATGATAAAAAAAAAATAAGGATAATAAAGAACAAATATAGAAATTATTTTAAGTACATTTAAGCTTAAATGTAATAAAAATAATTTCTATATGTGAGTGTATGTCCCAAATACTCGTAAGTACTCAAAGAATCGTCAGTGGCCAATGATACGCACTGTATAACTGTATCCTTTTAGATAAAAAAAAAAGTTAAAATAACTAAAACCCGACGACGAAGAAAATCGCGCACTAAAAAGTTTAAAACAAGAACAATCCGTGTTACAGAATTTTTTAATTAATAGCCGTGGTCGTATGCCACCTAGCCAATAAAGATTGTGTGAATCAACCGCAGGTGGCATGCGATCACGGCTATTAATTAAAAATTTCTGTAACACGGATTGTTCTTGTTTTATACTTTTTAGTGCGCGATTTTTTCGTAGTCGGGTTTTAGTTATTTTACCTCATTTTTTATTTACACTATTTTGGGGTTATTTGATATAATAAGCAAAGCAGCGAGTGAATTTAAAATGTACTCATTAAGCCTTTTCATTTGATACCCATGTTGACACTGTTAGAAACAGGCAAAGTAGCTAGTAAAAGCTTTATAATGTATATTATATTTCAAATGTGCTCATCAAGCCCTTTAATTTGATACCCATGTCGATACTGTGCGAACATTTTTTTTTTTCGATTACGACTTTTCATCCCCTAGAGGGCGCCGTATTAGATTTGGTGAAACGTCACCTACCCTATAACCAGCGGACAACTGAGACGCTTCTAACGACACCTCATTTGTCAAGTAGTGATAAGTAGTTCAGAAGTTCCGAGAACGAGACAATATTGATATTCAAAAACCTATTTTATGTTCTTCAAACTCGTAACCAACTCTGCACAAATTGAACTAAGAGTAAATTCAAATATTACTTTGTTTTTCTGTTTTTTATTTAAAATTGTTCTTACGGTGTCCAATGGCTACATTTCTCAGTCCTTATGTGTGTGTCCGCTTCAATTTTAATCAGATTCAGATTCTTTAATCGCTCAAACATGTTTGTAAGTAGGTAAATGCAATTCAATGCATCTAAGGTGTCTATTATTTTTAATGGTAATGTAATCCCCATCAGCCCTTGTGTGAAAGATCTTGGTTTACATCTTGACTCGACGCTTGGCTGGCAAAGTCAGGTTTCGAGTGTTTGCCAAAGAGTCAATGGGACCTTGCGTTGCCTGTATCGTCTGAGGAACTTTCTGCCTGCAAAAACGAAGACTATGCTTGTGCAGACTTTAATCTTTCCCGTTATCGACTATGGTGACGTGTGCTACTTTGACCTGAACGCTGTATTCCTGGACAAACTTGATAGGCTACTTAACAACTGCATCCGGTTCATATTTAACCTTAAGAAATATGACCATGTGTCCAGCTTTAGATCTGAGCTAAAATGGTTGCCCATTCGGCAGAGACGGAAAATGCGTGCTTTGACCATGCTTTTCTCTCTTCTCAACTCTCCCACTCCCCCTTCTTATCTCATCCCTCATTTTCAATACCTTTGTTCTTCACATGCTAAGAACCTGCGTTCCTCCAATAATCTTCTCTTGTTATGCCCTTCTCATTCTTCTGATTTTACTCATTCTTCCTTTCATATTCAGTCCATTCTTCTGTGGAATGCGCTTCCTCTTGAAATCAGGACGGCTACCAGTCAATTTGCATTCAAGCGGAAGTTGCGGCATTATTAGTGGAGTTATCTGAATCATCTTTTTATTACGTTGTATATATATATATGTATATATAGTATATTTATTTATATGTGTATTTATTATAGTACTTATATTTGTCTTAAATTTTTGCATTTTTGTTTTGTGTTTTTTACTGTCTGTTCATTTGATATGTCAATTTTATATTATTTTTGTGCACCTGCCATGTTATCTCACCACTACCCTTGGTTGACTGGTAGAGAATGCCTCAGGCATTAAGTCCGCCAATGTACCTTTTTTGTGTTGCATAAAGTTTTAAATAAATAAATAAATAAGTACATGGAGTTGTTAAGAAAATGTAGGCCTCCCTATCCACTACGAATCCCAGCCAGTAACTCAAACATGAGTAGAGCAGTGGTGGCCCAGTGGTATTGGCCTCGACTTACGAGTTGTAGGTCGTGGGTTCGAACCCAGTCAGGCGCATTACTTTGTGTAATTTATTTCAACACCACTGCTCTCAAAACGGTGAAGGAAAACATCGTGAGGAAACCGGCATGTCCTAGAACCAAAAATTCGAAGACATGTGACATCTACCAATCCGCACTGGGCCCGCGTGGTAGATTACGGCCCACTCCCTCTCACAGAGAGGAGGCCTGTGTCCCAGCAGTGGAAACATTTAAAGGCTGATGATGAACTCAAACATGGAAGTGGGAAAAGTAAAATATCAAAAACCAAAAGCCAAACATATTAAACCTTTTCGTACACACACACAGCAACGCACGGTTCAAGTGTTCCAGAAGTCATCCATTAAATTCAGAGTTTCATCGTGTCTGCTTTCGATAATTTCATCAGCAACTCATCCAGTCTTATCCATTATTGGGTGTACGTTCTCACCTGACATCGGCAGTGGCGGGGAGCCAAGTCCGAGGCACCTCATCCGCCAAGCATCCTGCAGTAGCTGCAAGCGCGCCTGCTTGCGCCATTTTGCGCGACGGTTTTGGAACCACACCTGAAAGTAAGAGTATTTAAATTAACAAAATTGTGATAGAATTCTAAAAAGAAATAAATAATACTGCTTCCAAAATAAATCCTACATCATAGACAATTATATTTTTTTATATCTAAGCACATAAGCAATGTGCAACCTCAATAGATTGTCAAATTCAAAACTAAAGCGAGCGCAGCCGCGGGCAAAGGCTAGTAGATTACAAATTCAACAACTTCCCTTCGTTATTCAATTGGAACATCTGATGATCAAAATGCTCAGGGTCGGATTAGCCCCGAAGGGGCGGGGTGGTTCCCCGCAAGCCTGGGTTTTTATTAGCGTTCAGAAATTCTCAAACTAGTTTCAGGTTCAACCTTTTTGCAAAATGTTCTCCTTAATTTATCTGTAATTGTATGAACGAACTATATGTATAGCTAGAGGTGGGGCCTAGCCTGTGCGGGTTCTGCACCGCCATGGCTTATAACAACGCACAAGCTGGGTCCGGGGGGCATCGCGCCGTTTGAGGCTCGGCTGGTACACGCTAACTCATCAATATGTAAAGTCCGACCCTGAATACGCGAACCGCAGGACTCAGTAGGTCTCTGACCACATCGCTAGGCAATGATAGTCCCAGGTGAATATGTTGGTATAATCTAGACTCCATCAAGATAAATAATCTTAAGAACAGACAAGGTTGGTCCTTCAATATTTGAGACATCCATTGAGGATTGACGCCCGATCTTTTACTACTAGTGCAACCATCCACTGACAAAAAACAAAAATATAAATTATTTTAATTTCACCTAATAGATGTAATTAAATAATTTATATTTTTGTTTTTTTGTCAGTGGATGGTTGCACTAGTAGTAAAAGATCGGGCGTCATTATCCTCAACGGATGTCTCTAATATTGAAGATTGACCCAAGGGCTCATAGAACTCCTATACCAAGAAATCTTTCGATAGCTACCATCGTATATTTGTGGATATCGATTAGGTATCTGCACTATCTGTGATCTAACTTGTTTACCAACACTTCATAAAGTAAGTACATCACTTTGTCTAGTCTAAAATTAATATTCTCCTTGTTGTTTTCTTATTTAGATAGTTTATATTAACGCAAATCATATGCAACTTGATTGCCAATTGCGTGTTAAGTTAATCTAAAAAAAACTTCTAATTGTGTGTTGGATCTATCAAACGACACCCCAAACCATGGGGAAGAAAACATTCAAATATGTGTTATTATCAGTAGATAGTGAAGGAACACCATTTTTTTTTCACGATTTCATTTAAAATTTTGCCGGCGCCACTTTTTGAATATTTATGCCAAATTACAGTTTACTAGTTCTTAAGTCTCTGAGTCTAGCTGCGGACTGATGGACGGGCATGGCGATGCTGTAAGGGATTCCTTGTTTTTAGACTATTAAACCCTAAAAAAATGTTCTATAGGCTATTTGACATATACATATGTATGCGAAAGTGTTAGGATGGTTGCAAAGAACAAACCACTGTTCTATTCTTTCGCAGAACTGACCACTTTCAATCGCGAAAAAGGCGACGCCGGTCTTGTCTCTCAGGCTGAACTATACATAATGCGCCTGCCAGACTATGCTCCTTGCGCTGCTCATCGCTATGCTCCTCGCGCTGTCGTTGCCGTGATTTTCCGCGATGTTGCCCTCTCTGCCCACACACTGCTCTACTCGCGCAATTAATCGCGACGCTCCTCACTTGTCATTTGCCTTGGTGAGACGATGGACGTTGAAACGGTGGCAGCGTACGCGCTATGCATTTTTAGTATAGCTAGTTATATTAATGAGGTAAAAAGGAATATACAGCTTCGTCGTCGTCCTCGTCTTGCGCGAGCGCTCGATGCGGACTGCGACCACGCGATTATGTGGCCAGCCACTCGCACTTGTATTGCCGGTCCTTTGACTCGCGCACAAAAACCGACAAAATAGGGAGCAGTGGGCAGGAGGAGGAGCATGACGTGTGGCATGACGAGTAATGTTGCCACACTATGTCTCTGCCTCCTTTCCTCGTAACTTACCATGCCACTCGTCGAGTGTGTGGCAGGCGCATAACAGTTGGTAGCAAATAAACCATACAACTGAAAGCACACTTAAGACTACAGCACATCAGCATCAGCTACCCACTACTGATATGCTATTATTTCTAACCACCTGATGACCAAGGTACAATTCGCTTCTTCGAAATTTCAGGCGGCGCGAACGGCGAGTTGTCTTGCGACTAAAATATTTTTTTTTAATTAAAGTTTATTTTCTGCAGCGAATGGTCGCTTGGCCAGGCTGTAAAGCTTCTATTTATGTTTGCAGGGTTTAAAGGAACCTAACCAAACCGAAATAACTAGACAGGTTCCGTCCAAACTGGAAGGAGGACACTCGCAGTATCGCGAAAAATGGAAGGACTGGAGGGAGGCCTTTGCTCAGAAGTGGGCCAGAACAGGCTATTAAAAAAAAACCAAACCGATCTTCCGGATGTCCCCAAACCTTACTAAAGCGCGACGTTTTTGCAATAACCTATTATGTTTCAGTGACATTGAGAAATGTCATAGACATTATCTATCCCTAGAATTTTACTAAAATTCGGTTTATCAAATTACGTTTACGACAATACATTTATATCTATCTGATTGTACGATAGGTACTTTTTGGTTCTGATTGTTTCTTCTGTCCGACGCAGAACAACGAAAAGTTACAAGAAAATCGTAATTTTCGATGTCTTTCGCACTGGTACCTATCTAATCAAATCAATTGTACTTTGTTAGTTGAATTCTGACAGTTATTGTCAGTAACTTTAGAAGCAAGTTCTTTTGATATCACCCAAAATGTGTAGTTTAAACATTAATTCGAAATAGGACTTAGGACGTTACTTTTGCCTTTTTTTAAATGAGCCCTTCCTGTGTGGAGCGAAAGAGACTGTCAGATTGGCACTGACTAAAATCCACGGTGTTCCTTCAATAGCCCTTTAAATTTCAGGGTCGGCTACCTGTTTAGATAATCCCTCGACCCCGGTAGCCGTTTTTGGCCCTATAAGGGGGCCCCGTCTTTTTTTTTTCCTCCCGCCCAGGGTGGGGCAGGGGGGACTGTCAGACTTGTACTGACTAAAATCCACGGTGATCCTTCAATAGACCTTTACGTACCAGGGTCACGGTTACCAGGTGAGACAGTTCCGCGACCCCGGCAGGCTTTGGCCCTCTTACGGGGCCCCGTCAGATTGCTGACAGCTCTTTGAGGCGCGCATGGAACACAACGCGCCGTCGACCCGGGCATTCCTTTAGCCCTTGAGTAGAACAAGAACCGGCAAACCAGCGAGAAAAAATTACTAAAAGCTGCAGAATTCTCATTGATTATGTTGGTTTGTACTATATTTTTATCATTATTTGTCTTAATCCATAATTATATTTTTTTTTACATTTTCGATAAAAAATATACAATAAAAATTTAAAACATTAACACTGACATTCAAGCCCAAGGTTGTATGGAAGTCTTTTATAGGTATCCCTTGGCATTCGGTTTTTGAGGTCATTAGCCTCCTTGTAAATATCTTTACCTAAACGTTTACCCAACAAAAGCTATGTGCTATTTAAAACTGAAAAGGCTTTGAACTATGTACATGATTCCAGAATACTAAATAAATGTAGATAACTTTTACGCTATTTCTAAATAAATCATTACGAAAATAAATTAAAATAAAATGTTCAAAGTTTTCTTTATTGAAGTTTGAACAATAAAAAGCAAAGGGAGCCCCAGCTGGTTCCACCAATTTTGATTTACAACTTTTTAATCCCCTAATGCAAGGGTTGTTTGTTATAGGTCAATGCGTCAATACTTGGGGAATAATATAAGTTTTTTTTTTCCATTGCCGGTCACAAATCTTTTTACTGGTTGGGTTGTTGTAAGAAATACTTAGATACTCAATTTTATGATATCAAGGGCCACTTGTTATATCAATAGTTGAACGAAATGTCGTACAGTGTTTTAACAAATGGTTACTAAACGTACAGAATTTAACAGACAGTTTAACTCCTGATTAAACAACTCGTATAAAGTACAATTTCATTACACGGGTGTGTCGTGATAGCTTATAAGCTGACGTTTTTGCGTTTATATGTACAGCCAGCTTCAGAGAAATCTCACCTCCTTTGGTAGTGATGTTACTAACAGAAGGGGTGAATTTTCTCTGAAGCTTGCACTTGCTAGAATGATGATTACACCTAAACTGATTTCACAAAAATATTATCATTCGCCGAATTATTTAAGGGCCACTAATTGTTAAAATCTTAAAGTTCTAACGGTTTGCTTAATAACTGATCAAACGACTGACCTTAAGTTCGGTTTATCGCAGTCTGCAGTTATTGTTCGTTTTTCTTTACTTAATATTTAATTAAAGTTTTTAATATGAGTGAATTTTAAAAATTAACCAGGGTTTGACTAAGTGCCGCATCAGCTGTTATTATGACAAACAGTATTATCATACACAAGCCGTTCCCCAGCATGCTTTCGTCCGCTCCTCAGCTCCTAGTGATCGTAGCGAGATATTATGTAGCCTATAACCTTCTTCAATTAATGGATAGTCTCTTGATTGAGGAAGGCTATAGGCTACAACAAAAAGATATTTGTTTTCAAACCAGAACTTCCTGAGATCAGCACGTTCAACCAAGCAAACTCTTCAGATTTATAATATTAGAATAGATTGTTTCAAACGTAGCATGGCAGTCTGATAGCCGAATATAATTATGTAGGTAAGTACCATATAGGGGAACAGTGCATAAGACGGGGACACGAGGTATGATGGGACATAACACACTTAAGGCAAACTTAACACAATACTAACGTATTCCAAGCGCCAACAGGATGCCATTTGTTAATGGCCGCTTGCAAATGACGAGAACGAGGAGGACGACGAGGACGAGGAGATGGCGCTTGATGTCCCCATTATACCTCGCGTCCCTGTCTTATATACTGTTCCCCTAACATTATAAGTACTACAATCATTTGCATTGTAAAAAACTTTGCAAATGTACAAAAAAGTGCAATAAACTTGATATTTTATACTTATACATAAAACTGACAGTTTCTACAGAATGCAGATAATGATGTAAGTCCCAATGCGCTTTTTAGGGTTCCGTAGCCAAATGGCAAAAAACGGAACCCTTATAGGATTCGTCATGTCTGTCTGTCTGTCTGTCCGTTCATTCGTATGTCACAGCCACTTTTTTTCGAAAGTATAAGAGCTATCCTGTTGAAACTTGGTAATTAGATGTATTATGTGAACCGCATTAGGATTAACACCCAAAAAAAAATTTTGGGTGTTCCCCATACTTAAACTCAAAAAATAAATTTCACCGGATCCATACGTGTGGAGTACCTACCTACCTATGGATAGGTAATTAAAAATAATATTGAGGTTACTACATTATTATTATGTGTTCATCGCCGTTTTGACCCGCTTGTCTTTCTTCGGGGTTTCAATATCTCCAGTTTCTCTATACTAAATACGAAGAATTTTATCTTTATTTATTGTTTTGACTTTATCTTGCTTGTCATAATACCATTAAGATACATACGTAGTATATTAGTCGTAGAAGTCGGTTAGCAAATCCGTCTACGCAGAACCTTTTCAATAGCGACAGCAAAAATGCCGAACATGACTTAATTACGCTCTAAAAAACAATGAAACATTTGGGCGATTTAGTTAGAGAACTCTAAAGCCAGTAGGACCAATCAGTCTTTCCATGCAAGCTAGATAAAAAGGAAACAAAAACATGAAACAAAACCTACTTGCACTCTAGCCTCAGACAGACTGATCCTCAAAGCCACCTCCTCTCTCAGGAACACGTCAGGGTAATGTGTCTTCTGGAACAGCGACTCCAATTCACTGAGCTGCTGCGGAGTGAAGGTCGTGCGGTTCCGTCGCTGCCGACGACGTCCGAACATGTACTCTGTGAGAAGATCTCCGGGAAGAGGAGATAAGTAAGGACCCGCCATTATTCTTTAGCCTATAGACTTGATGATTCTTCTTTGGTAGAAATTAAGTTTTCTTGGTGATTGGGTTGTGAAGCTGGTTTGTCTTGATATATCGATATAATAGCAGGTGGGTTATTAACATAAAATTTTGTCGTGTATGGTTTAGCTATGAGTCTTGAGTCTCACTTCGAATGTCTTGCGCTATATTTTGAACTTAAACACTATTAAACGGCAACTTTTTTATTTGGATTTATCGACGAAAATTATTATGGTTTCATTTCTAAAGTCTCTATTTCTATTGAGAATATTATTATTTATTCAATTTAATATAAAAATCACATAAAATAAAGTTACTAAAACTTCTCGTTCGCGACAACCGCACTGAACTTGCGATACTCAAAGAAGTCTCATCCGAGAACATCTGTACCGTACTGTTTGATTTCGCGAAAATCTCGACAGGAAAACCACCCTGACTCCACCCCCTCGGTAACGAAAGCTCGCACGTGATTGGCAGATTGACGCAGGGGTTGAAAATTCCAGCCAATGAGAGGGAGCAATGGGGGTTGTATTTAATAGGTGTAGATTAAGTTATAGCATATCTGAAAATATAAATGGTGTATAAGTGCTATCAACTTTGGTATGGAGCTGTTAATGAAATATTTAATACGGTGAACGACGGCTTTATAAAGTACTGATTAGTTGGCTGATTAAGACTGTGGGTGGAAAGTTTGTTTAAAAATATTTATTTATTTATTTATTTAAACTTTATGCACAAGTTACAAAGAAACATGTACAAAGGCGGACTTAATGCCTTGGGCATTATCTCCCAGTCTACCTTAGGGTGATGCAGAGACAAAGACAATGTAGGTGCAACACACAAGACAATTACTTAATAAGGAAATGAATATAAATTAGTACATATAAACAATACATACATACATACATACAATACCTATGGAGGTGAACTATGATAATATAATGTTAATTATATAACCATCATTATACTATAAAATATGGTCACAATAGATAATATAGGGTTTAAACAATTATGTAGAACAAAAATAACAAAGTTGGATTTAAAATAAGATGTCGTTCGTTTTTTTTAAGAATTTATTTCAAAGCATAGAGTTCAGTTAAGCACTACTAAATTACATGAATCTAAGTTGCCATAAATAGTAGGTACTTACATGACACCAGTTCACTCACAAGCCGATCAAAACCGAAGGCCGAACCGATAGGTTCGGTTCGGCCTTTGGCTTCGGTTGATTCATTAGTTTTTTTGTTGATTTATATTAATTTTGTTTAGAAGTCTAGATCCCTAAACAGGACTGTCTGGAGTTCTGGACAGAGTAAAGTGCCCCTGAACGCAAAAGGCAACCGAAGGACCAGGGTTGTTTTTAGTCAGTATAAGAGCCAAATAAGGAACTATTTGATACTCTTATATTATATTCCGAGCAAAACACTAACAATATAATTACCTTAATTGAGACGTTGATCGGAATCACACAGTGATATTATTGATTTAATTTATTATAAAACTTTTTGTGGCTACCAACTTTATTAAGTATTTATTTATTTATTTTATTTGTTATTTATTTTTTTTCATTTTACAACTATCATTACAGGATTACAACCTAATGCGATAGTGTACACACAGTTATATCAATTAATTAATACGTTTTGTAACTAATTACAAATAAAGCACTTCTTGTGAATTCACTCAGAGAACAATGAAACAAATCAATGTCACTAGCTATGAGGTTGAGAGTGCGGAGTGCACGCGTCAGCGGCGCCTCCCCTAACAGATTGGTTCGCGCGCGGGGCTCCACCAGCAAGCGTGGCTGTCGGCGTCGCCCCGTAATCATCATCATCAGCCTTTAAATGTTCCCACTGCTGGGACACAGGCCTCCTCTCTGAGAGAGGGAGTGGGCCGTAATCTACCACGCGGGCCTAGTGCGGATTGGTAGATGTCACATGTCTTCGAATTTTTGGTTCTAGGACATGTCGGTTTTCTCACGATGTTTTCCTTCACCGTTTTGAGAGCAGGTGGTATTGAAATAAATTACACAAAGTAATGCGCCTGACTGGGTTCGAACCCACGACCTACAACTCGTAAGTCGAGGCCGATACCACTGGGCCACAACTGCTCTCAAAGGTAAGGTAAGGAAAGGTATAATCATAAGTGTAAGTGCAAAATACAACAATTTAAATCCTTATAAAATCAATTTCAGAAATCTGTGAGGTTCTAGGAGGCGACTTTGTTAACGCTGACACCGGAGGGTACATATCCTCACACGAAAGACAAAATTACAGTTTTCAACTTTAAGTTTTTTGGTAACACTCGATAATAGTTCTGAAGTCGGTTTTTGCCGGAATCATCTTTATAAGCATTTGAGAAGCTTCCGTACAATTGAGTTCACCACAGGTGAATCTAAAGTATAATCTAAGCGCTGCATTAGGAAACCTCTACTTCTTACATTTTGACATAAATGTCACTTTATAAATTCAAAATTTCATTCGGATTCATACAGACAGTCAGTGGGCAGGCCACATCACTAGTCGAACTGATAACCGATGGGGCAAAAACGTTCTCGAGTGGCGACCGCGGACCAGAAGACGCAGCGCAGGCAGGCCTCCCACTTGGTGGACTGAAGACATCGTGAAGTCGAGAGCAAGCGATGGATGCAAGTGGGGAATTGTCGTTCGGCGTGGCGGTCTAAGGTGTAGGCCTATGTTCAACAGTGGACGCCTTCCGGCTGATGATGATGATGATTCAGAAACAAAGATAGTTTTTAGCTACTTGTATGTGACTGTCTCATAGAGAGGTAATAGAGATAGTTGTTTTTGGGACAAACCCACCACACTATTCCAAACCACTGCAACTACAAATCA
The DNA here is from genome assembly GCA_950005045.1 of Agrotis exclamationis. Taxonomy (NCBI): domain Eukaryota; kingdom Metazoa; phylum Arthropoda; class Insecta; order Lepidoptera; family Noctuidae; genus Agrotis; species Agrotis exclamationis. The sequence goes on along the minus strand of OX465430.1, from coordinate 15,590,788 downwards.
ACAGTGGCAACCACCAGAAAAGCGCCGAGACAATGAAGCTCGACGTGTCCCGGAGAATGAATTTACCTGTCTTGGATCCTGCCACGAAAATAATCAGAAAAGAATAGTCGAGGAGTAGGAAATAGGTTCTAAGGATACCAAGTCAGTCTTACTGGGTTTTTCCATTAAGAATTCCTGATTCCAAGCTATGGACTTCAGATTTGTTGATGGATAGGCTCGCCCTGACTTTAATATAACTGTCGAAAATTGCGTGTACAATTAGTAAGTACACCTCTGCCTAACCCTTTAGTTCTGATAGGCATGATTGTAGTAGCTACGGATGTTATCTTTTATTCTTCATCATACGAAACATATACTTGGTCGTTTGTGTAGCTAAATTAAGTCTACTAAGTGGGTTGTAGATAGCGGAAGCAGCGATTACGAGGAGTAAATGAACGTTGCCGCCCGTCGCACCCGCCTGTAGGGCTGTCTCATGCACATTAACTGTATATTATCATTTAATGAGCATGCGCAAGCAGGTCAACCTACCCGAATTTCTCAAATTTTACCAATCGAACACCTTCCACAACCTTCCACCACAACCTTCTTCTATCGTACTATGGTTGAAAATCTAATAATGATCAATTTGACAGATTGTAGTAGTACATTTTAAACGATCCTTTGGTAGTCACTTTCAATGCATTTTATAATGCGATAACGACTAACAACGTGGTTGTTTCTCATTTGTAAATTTTAAAGTCAGAAGCGCTATCTAATCGAAGTAGGTAAGTTTTGAGACAATCTCTTAGCAATTTAAGGAAACATATTTTTTTAAACTTACAAAATAAATTTTATAAGTAAGTGCATCTAATGGTATTAGCCAAATAGTTTAGGTATTTTAGTAGATGCGGAAATATTAGGTATACTTATTATTCTAAAAGTAAACGCCTTTCAGCTTAGAACGCCTCCGGAAATATTGTCTTATAGTAAGTGAGGTATAAGTTACCCTCCTTCTGGAGAAGCCGGCCATAAAAAATAAATGAAGAACTAAAATTTGACGATTGCAACTATTTCCTTAAAAAAATTTGTGGTACCCAATTTTTTCGCCTTTTTTATCATGGTAAAATCATCAAATGACGGGGACCTCTCACCCAGGGCGGGACGGGGGGGAATGGTACTGTAGACTTGTAATGACTCAAATCCACGGTGATCCTTCAATAGCCCTTTACGTGTCAGGGTCACAGTTGCTGATGAGAGAGTCCCGCGATCCCGGATTTTTCCCACCTGCCAGCCCTGTTTAAAAGGAGGGCGGGTGGCGCGGCCGCCCGCCGCAACGGCGCTAAACGAGTTTCCGCAAACATTTTAATGAATAACACCTCCCGCGCCCTCACACCCCCTCTACCCTGCATCACCCCTTATTTCACCCCCTCTCATCCCCGTGGAGCCTGCAATGCGCTAATTAAACATTCGAGCCATATTGTCTCTCTTACCATGTTGTGGGTATTTCGTTCCCAGTAATTCACAATGCCTGAAAGATACGTGTTTTTATAATTATTTTTTTAATTATGTTCGCTTTTTGATACACAAAGGATTTGTTTGATTTCTGTCAGTTGAGACTGTTAAGAAATCAACGCAATGAAGAGTTGGAGTGTTGGGAAAAATTTGTTTGATTGTAATTTAAATTATGACATTAGAACTGATTATTAAAATTGCCGGAAAATACTGACCTGAATTTCTGTGCTATCAATTATGAGTTACTGTTCTTACCCTGTTGTAATGATTCTAGTAATTTCTTGAAACAAAAATTAAAATTACTTCAAAGCATATGATTGTTATTCAATTACAATTACCAATTAAAGTTAGTCTCAGGTTTTTTTTTCAAAAACTACCTTTGATCTTTGCTTTGAAGAATTAAACAGATATTAACATACTTATTTCAGAAACACTATCAAATTGTTAAAACTATCGCTTACTGTGTCAAATTTCCTGAATTTAAAACAAGCTCTTTAAAACATCCATACATTCTACTGAATCCCGCTGTCATATCAAGCAATCATAGTAATTAGTCAAATGAAAAAAGCTTAAAAAAGCGCACGGGGCGGTCCGACGGCTCAATTAGTTAATTAATCTTTTTTTCCGCGTTAAAATAGCATTTATAAGCGAGATGCAAACCGGTGGGAACGACTCCCTTCTCTAGTGCGTAGGGCTGCTGACTCTAAGGAAACTTCTGCTCGATTATGTTATAAATGCGTATAAGTTTGTGACAGAGTAAGGTGGTAAGTATGCTACCACCTCCGTTGATTTGACCTCTTTTTAACTAGATCATTATTGATTTTAAAATTTTCAAATTTCGAAGTCTGTCATTTGTTTTTTCAACTTATTCTTGCTCGGTTCAATGCAATATACCTACAGGGTGGAATTTTGTAATGCCACCCTGGAGGGAAAGTACTCTTAATACTGCAGTAAGAAAATTTTACTCAAAGGAAACATTCCTTTATTTTTGAATAGAAAACAAACTGCATTCAAAGATTTTCTAAAATTCTCTTCTCCCACACCCGGGAATCGAACCGGCTAAAATCTGAAAAAATTACACCCTGTACTTTTATTGCATCGATGGTTAGGGTCAATTATAAGGATGAAATCTCTCTAACAAACATGATAAATTAAATGAAAGGAAAACCAGGAAATCTTAAATTAATTTAATTATTTACAATTATTTACGATTCCCGGGTGTGGGAGAAGAGAATTTTGGATATAGGCAATAAGGGGGTGGAGCGGGCGTAACCGCTGGAAAAAGCTAGTCATCGTATTAAACAAAGTCGCTTTCCGCTGTCTGTCTGACCCTATGTATGCTTATATCTTTGAAAATACGCAACGGATTTAGATGCGGCTTTTTTTAATGGACAGAGTGATTTAAGAGGAAGGTTTATATGTAGGTATACAACATGCATAATATAGTAGATATTGCATCTGTGCGGAACCGGGGCGGGTCGCTAGTTCAGGTATAAAAAAAAAACATCAATACAAATAGTATAGAAAGGTTGCCTTGAAAAGATCGCTTTTAGCGATAAAACCGCCTATTGTGTTACCTTGTTTATAAGATAAAATTTAAATACCCGTAATTTGTATGGTGTGCATAATAAAGAGAATTCTATCTATCTGTTCTAATAACTTGCCTCTACTTTAAGCAACAACACGGCTCTCCAAAGTCATTTAAACAGCGCAATACAAAAATCTAGTTAAACAAACCCTTAGAAATCCTGGCAGCCCTAACAGCAACGTTAACAGCATTTACTTATTTGCAGGCAGCGTCGGGACAATGGAGACGTCCGCGTAGCGCTCACACTGGTCTAATTAATGCGCTTTCAAGCCCGCCTTGATTAACTAGATAGTACATAGGTAATTAGATGACGACTGCGGTGGCTGCTGTGCCGGTGGGCTTGTGAGTGTGTGTGTGTATGTGTGTGTGTGTGTGTGAGAATGTGAGATCGATTGTTTGTCTGACGCCTGTGATGTGGTCTCTGTTGTGTTAGGGATTATGTTACTACATTATTATTATTATGTTACTGATTATGGGACTAGGCTCCATGTAAAGTAAGATGATTTCAATTAATTCCAATCTCTAGGCATTAGCTTCCTATCTGAATACATAGCACCGACATACTCAGAGTAAAAAAACATTTAAAAATTGATCTATACTTCTGGAGAATCCCTTTAGGTATATGAAATATCCCATTGAACGCTTGCTGTTCAAATAATCCGTAGTAAGCCTTTAAGGGCGAGTTGTTCAATTAGTAGTTAAACTAACTATTTGTTAATTCCTATACATTTAATAACCATTCGTTAGAAAAAATGAACTTATAGGTAAGATTTTAGCAATATTTAGTTTATAGCTATTCGTCAAACTAGCCCTCTTTTTAATTGAGACAAACATTTGATACTTACTCCAAAGCCAAGACTGCAGGTAGTCAATTTTGCGCGTCTATGTGGTTATAAGTGTAAGTTATGTAGTATATACCAGCGTGACAACCTTTTCCAAACTTTAAAATTTTCTATAAATCTTCTTTTGTGATTTTGAAAATCTATTTAAAGAAATTTGAAAGACTGGGGTAAGTTGATATACTGGTATCTGTATGTAGGATATAGGTACACACGCAACTACGTACTTACCTAGCTACATAAATAAAAATCTAAAACAAACATCGTTCTTCAAAGACAATAGCCAGAAGGGTGCGAGCAGGGTACCTACATACAAGTTTGTCACAAAAACATTCATTAATCAAAATATGTTAGGTATCCCATTGCTTACAAGCGATATCAAAAGAGAAGAGAGTCGCTTCCTGTCTTTGTCCGAGCTCATCCGTTTTGTCTTAACACCCCTTTTAACTTTCATACACTCATGCATGCCTCCTTCGTCGCCCTTGAGCTGGGTGTAGGCTAGCGGATGAATATTATTTTAATTTGTGTAAGAAAAATTTAAAAAAAAAGAGAACATAATCTAGGTCTGATTCAAGTGGGCTTCTGTTTGTTAAAGGTTTTGATATTTTCAACTGCCTCTGTGGTATAAGGTCAAGTGGTTCATAATTATGAGTAACACTACCTATGAGGTAGACAAGCTTAATTATATGATTTTTACGTTTATTTTAGGATTATACATGAAAATTTTATTTTCATTACAATTGTATGTAATTACGTATTAGGTTACAAGATAGGAAGAAACCAAGTACATTAAAATTAAAACTTATTTAGCAAGAAATGAACTACCTGCAAAGAGCAGTCACTGTTGTTAATTTGATACCTACAAAATTACCCAAAGTTTTTGTAGACACCACTTATTTATAAGTTCTAAATCCTACTAATATTATCAATGCGAAAGTTTGTGAGGATGGATGTATGTTTGTTACTCTTTCACGCAAAAACTAATGAACGGATTTTGATGAAATTTGGCACAGAGGTAGATTATAGTCTGGAATAACACATAGGATACTTTTTATCCCGGGAATATGTTCCCTTGGGATAATTTTCGACATTCACCTGATGTGGAACTCCAAGAGCCCAGCTACACTATAAAATATACAGGAATGACGTCTTAGCAAGAGTTGGTCAACCTGATGAGCACTTTCTGTTGACGTATACAAATTGAAGATCTGGAACACCTGATGTGGAACTCCAAGAGCCCAGCTACACTATAAAATATACAGGAATGACGTCTTAGCAAGAGTTTGTCAACCTGATGAGCACTTTCTGTTGACGTATACAAATTGAAGATCTGGAACACCTGATGTGAAACTCCAAGAGCCCAGCTACACTATAACATATACAGAAATGCCGTCTTAGCAAGAGTTGGTCAACCTGATGAGCACTTTCAGTTGACGTATACAAATTGAAGATCTGGAACACCTGATGTAGAACTCCAAGAGCCCAGCTACACTATAACATATACAGGAATGACACCTTAGCAAGAGTTGATCAACCTGATGAGCACTTTCTGTTGACGTATACAAATTGAAGATCTGGAACACCTGATGTGGAACTCCAAGAGCCCAGCTACACTATAACATATACAGAAATGCCGTCTTAGCAAGAGTTGGTCAACCTGATGAGCACTTTCTGTTGACGTATACAAATTGAAGATCTGGAACACCTGATGTGGAACTCCAAGAGCCCAGCTACACTATAAGATATAAAGGAATGACTTCTTAGCAACAGTTGTTCAGTCTGATGAGCACTCTCTGTTGATATATAAATATTGAAGATCTGGAACACCTGATGTGGAACTCCAAGAGCCAAGCTACACTATACCATATACAGGAATGACGTCTTAGCAAGAGTTGTTCAGCCTGATGATGAGCATTCTCTTTTGACTTTTTGAAATTGAAGGTCTGGAACACCTGTTGTGGAATTTCAAGGCCCTGCGACACCATAACAAATATAGGAATGACGTCTTAGCAAAAGTTCTTTAGTCTTACAAAAATGAAAGATCTGGAACGTTTCGAATCGTCTCGCGCATTCCGTTGTTTTCCCGTCTCGGGGCTCTTAGAATTCGACATCAGACGTTTCAGATCTTCGACTTTGACGACCCCGTTGTCGCTGGCATAAGCAACAGGATCCGCGTACGAAGTTCCTACTAATATTATAAATGCGAAAGTTTGTGAGGATGGATGTATGTTTGTTACCCTTTCACGAAAAAACTACTGGACGGATTTGAATGATTCTTTTTTTGTTGTATAGTTGTCAATTTTATACCGATCGGGCTGAGACTTTGCATGCACAAAGCTACTAAGACGTAGGCATCCCCTAAGAAAGGATTATGATAAATTCCACCCCTAAGGGGATAAAAAAGGGTATGAAAGTTTGTATGAAACTTTGCATGCATAAAGCTACTATGACGTAGGCATCCCTTAAGAAATTTTTTTTATAAATTCTACCCCTAAGGGGATAAAATAGGGTATGAAAGTTTGCATAAATCTTCTATGATTTTCAACTGATTACGCGAGCGAAGCCGCGGGCAAAAGCTAGTAAATCTATAAAATATTTTAAAACAAGTGTTAATCTCTAAACAAATTAGTTTTTGAGTTTGTTTGTAGGAAGTAATCTTTAGAACTTACTGAGCTAATTATAAAAAGTACTTTAGAAATAATAATAATGATTCGTAACTAGAGATTAAAACGAAGTCACAGGCGGAGTGCTAGTTCTAAAAAAAATTAAATCGGTATCTCCAATGAACTCTATTATGGGGTAGAGACAGAGACAAAATTTTCTTCTTCTTCAGAGACAAAATTTTCGATGTCTGTGGGTATATTTCCGTAACCAACTAACAAAACGGCATGTAATATTTTTTTCTGTATACTTTAGTTTTAGATCTAACTAGGACAAATTATATTTTTTTAATAGTAGCTATCTAGATACAAAATAAAAAAAATTGAAGTCTGTTCTCCTGATTCATATGGGGCGTCCGTTTCCCATTTTCCGGAACAAAATGGTCAGTGTCGCATTTTCCCATTGATTCATCAATATAAATTAAAGTTATATCGAAAGGTAATGAATTGACCTCTTACAAAAAAAAAGTAATAGTTGTAACTACGTTAGTGTGTTTATAATTAAGTAAATAAGAAGTGTCCGGCGTAAAATATTGATTAATATGGAGTAAGCTTTGCTTGACCGTACTTGGTCGAGGAATGATAATGAGAGTCTGGGATCCCGCTTGGGGGGAAGCCTGTCGTACAACGGACATGCTAGAAAGCGGACGTGAGGCTGGTTGGCTTAGAACCCGGTGAAACAAAGGTAAATATTTGATTCATCTGTGCTTGGTTTAGGTACCTTGCTGATTACAATGCCTAATTTATTAATTTAATTTTGCTGTTTTAAGACTTTAATCTGAGTTTCGTGTGATGCTTTTGGGTTATAGATTTGTATAGAAAAATGACAATACTGAAGTCTGTATGAATTATGAGTTAAGCATGAATTTAGGCAAAATCATGATTCATCTGTGCCTGATTGATATGTTCAAAAGCCCATATGAATCTGAAAATAAATTAGTTTTCCCATTTTCCAGCAAGAAAGGTACACTTTTGTTACGTTATTTTATTTTCCAAGACAGTAGAGTGTGTGTGAGACAATTTTGACATTATTCTTCGGTATTTATTCATAAGTAAAACTCTATCTGTTTGTTTTTATTTTGATATTGCAGTTCACAACAATGCCACTATCAACAATAGAAAAGAAGGAGAAAAAGAGACTCTTAGAACGTACGAATTTTTGATCCTTCTAGGATGGAAATTGGAAAATAAGAAAAGATCCAGACGAGTATGCTGCGTGGAAATTAAAATAACTGTATTTGAAAAGAAAGGGAGAAAAACCAAAGTAAACTGAGAGAATATTATAATGTAGCATTAAAATGACTATCTGGTACCTATTTATAACAAAATTCTCGCTTTTCTGTAAGTTTTTATTTCTGTATAAATATTATTCTGAAAAACAAGAATTTTATTGTTGAATTGACCAGATTTTTTCCTTGATAGTCATCAGTGATCATATTATGATCACTGATGACTGTTTTATAAAAAAAAAAATGTTGATATAATATTACGATATATTTCTTAATACAGAGCCCATTTTTATTTAGAGTTTTCCATTTTTATTTCTGTTCCTGATTCATCTGTATAAAATTCTGATTCATCTGGGCACTAAATTTTTAAACGTCGTTATCTTAAAAACTACTTTGTAAAAACGAGCCCCTCATACAAATATATGTTATTTGGAATATCTATTTTCATATGAACATGTGATACTGAGCTGAAAGTGAAATTAAAATTTGACCATATGAATCAGTCAAAGAATCGAATTTCGAAGAACTACCCTGCAAATTTTCTACACTGTTGACATTTCCCATACCACAAAATGCATATCACCCGTAAATAAAACAATCCCCAAGGTGTGTTCAAGCCTAACCATGTCTCAGTTGATATATTTATGATTAAGCGTCGCGTCCAAAGCGCGGCATTGTCTTTGCGAGCCCTTCTGTGGCGCCCCATCCGTCTTGCTTTCACGACACTACCCCCTTTTCTTTGGAGGCACGAGATTTTTTTAATTATGACGTTCAGCCTTTTTGTCTTTAGCAAAACATGAGGCGCTATAACTGTTTGGTGACACCTGCTTGATGGTGGAGGTTCGATTTTAGGAGAAAATTAAGTTGGGAATTTGATGGAAATAACCAAAAGCTTTTGGAAGCATGAATAGTGTTCTAGGTGTACACCGAAACCCATAGCGCACAAAATTACAAAAGTATCAGAAAAAGTCATTAATACACGAGTCTGCCATAACGCTTCTGAAAAGCTGTAAACGCCCAGAAGTTAACAACTTGTCTCTTCACTTTGTGAGTTCAAACACGGGCAAGAAGCGATGTATCTTATTCAATACAAATATTGCCAGTCCAGTGGTTCGGGCATGCGGGCGGTGAGTATTGGGCGACTCGCTGTCCGATCATGGACCATGTCGGGTCGACGGCGCGTTGTAATCCACGAGCGCTTCAAAGAGTGTCAGCACAATGACGGGCCCCCTCCCTTAGCGGGCCAAAGCCTACCGGGGTCGCGGGACTAACGAATTACCGTGACCCCGGAATGTAAAGGGCTATTAAAGGACACCGTGGATTTTAGTTAGTACAAGTCTGACAGTCCCTCCCGCTCTGCCTTGGGTGGGAGGACTCATTTGATGATTTTACCACGATAAAAATGTCCTATAGTTGGTTCTTACTTGACGGTAAACTGGATTAGTAAATCGTGTAGGTATACGATTGACAGACATCACTGGTGGAGGAAAACCTTGTGAGGAAACCCAGGTTTTACCTTTTGGACTCATTATAAGTCCAGACTTATAATGAGTCCAAAAGGTACACTGCCTTTGAGGCCTGTAGATTCCTAGGGGCGGTTCTGGTTTTGGTTCTGACGCCAGAGAATCACTCACAAAATGCGTTAAAAACATTTGGTGAGTGGGTCTAATACCTATTAGTACCGTCCATCTCGAAATCAGTATTCCTATCAAGCATCGGTGACTATATTTTCGATGAACACCTGTGTAGTATAAAAAGGATATGGCAGCCAAAATAAGTGAAGTATATGTACTTACTATTGTTTCTATTTCACAAAATTGTGTCTTCCTAGAAATTCTTATAATGATTGAATAGAATAATTCAGCCTGCAAGTTCTTTTAACATACAATGTACTTCAAAATGGTGAGCCGTTCTTTTACAATCTTGGATGCGTAATCTCTGCTCAAAATTTTTGCCATACATAGGTACATAGTTTCGGGAGGTACCTGTGTCGGATGGGGAGGGAAGAAACGCCGGGGTGTCACCATTGCGAAGATCGCCCGGAGGACACAGTGGAGCATACGGTGCAGGACTGCCCCGCTTGGGCAGAGCACCGCCGTGTCCTCACGGCAGCGATAGGCGGAGACCTCTCGCGCCCAGCATTGGTCGAGGCCATGCTGCGGGGCGAGACGGAGTGGGAAGCGGTCGCCTCCTTCTGCGAAGCAGTAATGCTCGTTAAGGAGGAGGCGGGCCGTGAGAAAGAGAGGACAGCGTCCTCCCTCCGCCCCACCCGCAATGGTAGACGCCCACGGCGTCGGACGTCGCAAGACGATCTCCGGCCACCGTAGGCGCGGGCATGCGGGCGGCGAGTAAAGGGCAACTCGCCGCCCGACCATGGACCATGCCCGGGTCGACGGCGCGTTGTGTTCCACGCGCGCCTCAAAGAGCGTCAGCACGATGACGGGGCCCCCCTCTAGAGGGCCAAAGCCTGCCGGGGTCGCGGGACTTATCTCATTACCGTGACCCCGGAACATAAAAGGCTATTGAAGGACACCGTGGATTTTAGTCAGTACAAGTCTGACAGTCCCTCCCGCCCTGCCCGGGGTGGGAGGACTCATTTGATGATTTTACCACGCCAAAAAAAAAAAAAAAATACATAATTACATCATTAATAACCATAAATTTAGATTCTGTTATAGGCTCTGATCGTTATTTTTATGTTCTTAAATAGGTGAATAAACTATAAGTAGGTAAGTATAGAGCTTGTTTCCAAAGTTTTGGCCAACATTCCAAATATTATTGATTTGGCCCACACACTAAGCTTCTTTTTTTGTCCCAAAAATGTAATTTCAATTGCTTTTTATACAAAAGTTAAACAAAATAAAAACCAAACCCTTAAATTGCTTTTCCACAACCTACACAACCCAAATTACTTCGCAAGCACAAGTGTACAGTCAGCGTCAATATTTTCAATAATATTTGCGGAGTGAAGCTACGGCGGGCGCGGGAGCGCGAGCGGCGCTCGGAAGTCCTGATTATGTAGAGGAATTAATTTTCAGACGCGACGAAACTGTTCTGTAGTGCAGCTAGTGGGGGGTGAGAGGGGTTGTAACGGGGTGAAAGGGGGTGAAACAAAACTACCTCGTCGGCCGCACCTGTACAACGTACTCGTGAGCACGAGTAAATCAGTTTGTGAGTTGTTTGTACCGCTTTGAGTTGATGAGTCGCTGATTACGGCGCTGATTAATTTTAGCTTGAATTTGGTTCATGAAGTTGTCGATATTAAAAAATTGTTGGTATAAAAAAAAGATACCTAAGTTACACAATTAGGTATTAATTTGAAACTTTTTGAATATATCAAACACTTGAAACGTTTTGTTTGCTAATTAGCTAAAAGTTGCTATTTTCTTCATCTGCGGCGTACAAAAATATCCTAAGCTCTCCTTAATAATGTCACTAAAATGTTTCGCAAATAAACGCTTTGACTTTGACTTTGACTTTTTAATATGCACTCAACATACAGTGCACAGATCAATTTAAATGTTTAGGTTACCTTGCAAAATTAGGCAAAATTAAGTAGCATCAATAACTCGATTCCCCAACATAAAATCATACAGCAAGATACTTGCACAAGAGTTGGTGAGTGATTAAATGGTCATAAACAACATGCTTAGCCAAGGGTTGGCCCATTGTTGGTACACCTCTCGACATGCTATTAATATGAAAACAATTCGTCCCTTGCCGGTCGCGTGGGTACACCGGGGGACAGAAAAGGGGATGCAGTAAGCGAAATAAAACTAAATAAATTAGGACTGGTGGCCTTGAGGATTATTTAAATAATTTAGAATTCTAATAGGAAAAACAAAACAGATTTTATTTTTAATAATAATGTTAGAAATTGTTTGCAGAAATTAATTGGAGGTTTGAATATAGTAATTTCAACATCATAATTCTAATGACGTTATTCCTATATGTTCAGGCTCGAATTTCAATCCGAGCTTTGAGGACTTGATACAAAAATATGACATTTCCTTCCTTATTTTTCGAAGTAACCCTTTAAAGCCATGATAACGTTTTTTGCTCTCCCCGATAAAATCACGAAAGACTTGCTAACTAATTACTACCAAAACTAATATCTAACCAAAATTCGAACAAAATGTAAAATCACAAAAGAAAAAATCAGAAAAAGAAATTAAATCGCACCAATTCTACTCAAACTATCAACTTCTGCACGCCATGGCGATGGCGAGCCATTTTATCCCCACACAAAAAAGCTACCAGTGATCACATAACTCGCTCCCGCAGTGTACGCTAAACGATCCCCAAAGACTATGCATATGCGCGCTCGTTGCAATCAGCGATTGCCGGCATTGTAGCGCAGATTAAAATTTTAGGGTTCACCCGCTAATGTGATTGCACTCTTTCTCACTATACGGAACCCGCGAGTAATCGGGCTATTATAGGGGCGGTGTGTTATTTTTAATCACATTTCTCATTTGTACCATCGCTTTTTATGACTTGTTGAGCGTAATCTGATTGAGTTGGTGATTGATTACTTGGTTTTGTAGTTGGCACTTTGTGCTTGACTGTATTGAGGTAATCAATGTGGAATTAATAGACAGAGAGAACTAATTACTTTGAGATAGTAGATGTGTTGACTCAATGCCATATTTGACAGGTGTCAAATGTACAATTTAATGTCACCATTTGAGCTTTTTTTTAGCGAGATAAAATCATGAAATGATTTCTACTGGACCGGAATCAAATCGAAATCCACGGTGTTCCTACAATAGCCCTTCATTTTCCAGGGTCACGGTTACCTTTATAGACAATCCCGCGACCCTGGCAGGCGTTTGGCCCTCTAGTAAGCCCCGTCAGATTCCATTTGATGCTGCAGACAATAATTAAATTAAGAAATCTTAACTGTATAGTAAACTAACAATGTTATTATAGAATAACACCCATGTAATAAAACTATACCATACCATATTTAATTAATTAAAACCGAATAGGCACAAAAACACTTTAAAACATTTAAAATAAAAAACTTTTTAAAAAAAAGTACCGACTTCAAAACAAATACAAAAAAGTTTAAAATAACTTTTCTTTCGGAAGTCGGTGGCAATAGTCAATGACACAACAAAACAAAGCCACCGACTTCCGAAAGAAAAGTTATTTTAAACTTTTTTGTATTTGTTTTGAAGTCGGTACTTTTTTTTAAAAAGTTTTTATTTTACCCTTTTTAGTTTATTTATTACATATTCAACCCAAATTCTTGTAAAATACAAAATTTTTCTTACATATGCACTAATCTTGTAATCCGTCACAACATAAAAAAATCCATATCTCTAAAACTACTGAACCGATTTTGATGAAACTTGCAGTGTACCCTAAGTTGAACAATACCTAGTACAACAAAAAAAGAATTACTTAAATCGAACTTATAGTTCCGGAGATATGCGTGCACAAACATAAAAACATACATACATACATACATACATACATACATACACTTATGAAATTTGGCACATTTGTTCAGACGCTGATATAGACTAACATATATGAAAACTGGGCAGTTCTGAGAATATTACATACATACATACATACACTTATGAAATTTGGCACATTTGTTCAGACGCTGATATAGACTAACATATATGAAAACTGGGCAGTTCTGATAATATTACATACATACGGGTCGAATTGATAACCTCCTTTTTTTTTGAAGTCGGTAAAAATCACAAAACATCACCATAATATATTTCGAAAAGTCATTCTCAATTAAAGTTTTCATATTTCAATCAAATGGAGAGAGAGAAATGATTGAATACACAAATTGATTGCACGGCGCATTGTCGGCCCGCTATCGTCGACTGTACCTACGTACTACGTACACTCGCAGACAAAGTTGATTACTGATCGTGCACAGATGCATATACAATGAAATCAGTGAATGGATGCGATAACGTGTGATTATTCTGTCGACTGTGACTTTGGATATAAATGATTGTAAAGGATATAAATTTAGCAGATATTTGGATAATTTATTGTGTGAGATCTTGAACAGCGGTTGTTTATTTAATTTGATGACATGGAATGAGGTTAATCGTTCAATCAAAAACACAAGTCACTCATATTCACTTTGATGGCTTCAAGGATTATTCTTCTTCAAGGTTTTGACAATCCACTTTCACTGAACTGAAACTTAAGAGCTGTTGTTGCTGTCATAAATTGTCGCAAGACTGTCTAAATAGGCTGCCCTGAAACGAAAAGGGCAACCGAAGGAATTGGTTAGTTTTTGAGCTAGTACGAACTAAGGCGGGATCTCGAGAACTCATTAGATGATTTTTTCAAAAGTTAACAAGCGGAGACTTATTGAACACTATCTTCTAGTAAGCACTTGCTGAATAAGTAAGTACCGGGGTCACGAGACTGCCTAAACAGGTTTTCGTGGCCCTGGAACGTAAAGGACTATTGAAGGAACATCGTGGATTTTAGTCAACAGTCCGCTCCGCTCAAGGCTCGGTCTTATTAGATGATGTTACCATGATAAAAAAACTGTTTTCCTCTTCACTGTACTTACCTGTCAAAAATAATAAGGGGGTATGACCGGAATAACAAAGTTTAAAGTGGATCGGAAAACAGCAGGGATCAGATCAGGGGATTCGACCAGAATATATCGTACATAGGTAGATAAGTAAAAATGATAACCAATGAACTGAATCAGACTGATAGCAAGCTCGTTACAAACGCCCAACTTTATGAAAAGCAAAGAATGGATTTATTAATAAGCATTAATGTAAAAATTCAAAACATCGCGTTTCAAATAAATTCTCCGGGGATTTTTGCTGATTTCCATTCGGCTCTCGTTTTAGCGGTGTATTCATTCAATATTTTTATATAATGTATTCAATATTCGATATTAATGTATTCAGCGGCGCCGGGCCGCAATTTTCATTTTGTAATTTTTACAGAGTGCGCATTCGGGCGGACTGGGATGCTCAACGTTTGCTTGTGTACCTGGTAAATAGGTTTGATTAAGTTTTTTTTTATGTAGTTGTTTTTTCTTATATAACACGACATCAGTCCTCGTAAAGTTAAGCTTTTGTCCCATTAATATCTAAAAGACAAATCTAATGCCATCAACTGGACAAACTCAGACTCCAGTACCCTTAGCACGAGTTTTCAGTATTTGAGACGTAAACTGGAACTTTGACAATTTAAAATTGACAATTTTCAAGGAAAAAATTAGTTCCTTCTTCACACACCAGAGGCGCTGTTCCATTTTTTCCCACGTTTTTATACACTCACAATTCTTGTTTTCATATAAGAAACGCTGTAAGTACTGAAAAGACGCTGTAAAGTAAAAGAGTGAAAACTCATGCTAAGGGTACAGTACCCTTTGCACAGTTCAAAGTTCCAGTTTACTTTACGTCTCAAATACTGGACACTCGTGCTAAGGGTACAGGTTGCTAAAAAAAAAAATAGTGTATTACTTATTGTATTAATTAAATAATAGGCTCAGGATGCATACGTGTACATAATTATGTACTTTATTAAATGTATAACTTCAAACAAAATTAATACTAGAAATATAAATGAGTAAAATTTAGTAAAACTAAGCAGCAATTACAAAGCATCGCAAAATTCCTCTTCAACGCTGTAAACTTGTAATGTGCCAGGAAACTTACAATATTTTGTTGTTATTATATTGACACTACGATGGATTGTAGTGGTCGTACTAAAAATACTATGTTTAAGCGCAATTCAAGGGCCATTATGATGCAGAGATACCATAGTGTGAATATAATTAAAATAATTTATGTGAAAAACAATTTTTAAGTATATGACCAGTGTCCATGAGTTTCTTGAAAACGTCTGCTATTAACCGTAGACCATTATTAAAAAAAAACAACAATAAATAAAAATGCATGGCTAAAACTTAAAATTGTGTAGGTACGTATTTCCTACTAGATTTGTGCAAACATTTCTTGCTCTTTATTGCTACATAGAGACATCTGTCTGCAACAAATATTAACTATATTATTAATATAGTTAATCATGATGATTGAAAGTGATAAATGTTGATGGATGAATTGTCTAAGAAATGTTATGAAAGAAAAAGGAGTAACTGATACTGTGACGTCTGATAGGGGAGAATAGAAGAAAAAAATGTGTTGCGCCGACCACAAGTAAAATGGGATAAGGGCAGAAAGATGATGATGATGAGTTAATCATGATACATTGGAATATATAATTGTTACCAGCCAAAACCGATTTCAGGACAAACCAGTTTGGCCTAGGCTAAACTAGTTCTTCCTTCACAGGAGCAAGTCGACGGAGCCCCGCTTAGCTGGGCTCCTACTTCTGGGTGGTTTAAAAGAAAATAACCAGGAAGAGGATCATCCTCTTCTAACCTAAACTATCCGAGTCGGGGTGCCAGCAAGTACCGAGCTCGCAAAGAACTAGTTTAGCCTAGGCCAAACTAGTTTAGCCTAGGTCAAACTAGTTTGGCCTGAAATCGGGTTTGGCTGGTAACAATTATATATATACCAATGTATCATGATTAACTCATCATCATCATCTTCCTGCCCTTATCCCATTCTACTTGGGGTCGGCGCAACACATTTTTTTCTTCTATTCTCCCCTATCAGACGTCACAGTATCAGTTACTCCTTTTTACCCGACTACGGCAAAGCCAAAAGGAGGGTTATGATTTTGACCGGTATGTATGTATGTATGTATGTTTGTCTGTTCCCTCATAACTTCTAAACCACTTACAATTACATGACAAATGAGGTGTCGTTAGAAGCGTCTCAGTTGTCCGCTGGTTATAGGGTAGGTGACGTGTCCCCAAATCCAATATGGCGCCCTCTAGGGGATGTAAAGTCGTAAAAATATTTTCGCGCAGTATCGACAGGGGTATCAAATTAAAGGGCTTGATGAGCACATTTGAAATATATATAATATACATTATATAGCTTTTATTAGCTACTTAGCCTGTTTCTAACAGTGTCAACATGGGTATCAATAATAAAAAGGTTTAATGAATACATTTGAAATTCACTCGCTACTTTGCTTTTATTTTTATATCAAATAATATTAATAATATAACCCCAAAATAGTGTAAATAAAAAATAAGTTAAAAATAACTAAAACCCGACTACGAAAAAAACGCGCACTGAAAATTATAAAACATGAACAATATTCATTTGACCGATATTGTGCTAGCCGTGGTCTTATGCCACCTAGCCAATAAAGACTGTGATACAACCGCAAATGAATATTGTTCTTATTTTATACTTTTCAGTGCGCGTTTTTTTCGTAGTCGGGTTTTTTTTCATACCATTTATATCACATATCACTTTCATTCATCATGATTAACTACATTAATAGTGGCCGGTAACATTATATACATCGATAAAATAGTCTTGATTTAAAATACAGATAGCAAAACTTTGAGACACCGTGTCTGGCGTACAAATTGTTTGTTTCCATATAATTTTATAGAAGCCACGGTAGGCGGGGAATTCAATGAAAAGTCCAGTCCTGGCAAAACGGTTAAAATACGCCTACCTTCACAAACAAACGTACACAAAAGGTATTCATTTGCTTAATATTTTATTTGTTGATTACATTCTTTTTGTGTTGTTTTTAATTTATTTTTGTGGATAAACAACGATTTGAATCAGATCAGTAATTGGTTTGACATTTATTAATCTCAGTAAGAGATTATTGTACTGAGTTGGGCCACAAAAGGGATGAATGAAAGGCTATTACATGTGGGTGAGTTGAGAATTCTAAGTGGGATGTGTGCTTTGGTGTATACGAATGGATACAATAAGGAAAAGTATAAAGGAGGTCTGAAAGTGTTGTTTGGGGCTGAAAAGTAGTGTGGTAATAATTAGCTGTAATGGTGTGGGAGCAGTGGTGGCCCAGTGGTATCGGCCCCGACTTACGAGTTGTAGGTTGTGGGTTCAAACCCAGCCAGGCGCATTATTTTGTGTAATTTGTTTCATCACCACTGCTCTCAAAACGGTAAAGGAAAACATCGTGAGGAAACCGGCATGACCTAGAACCAAAAAATTCGAAGACATGTGACATCCACCAACCCGCACTGGGCCCGCGTGGTGGATTATGGCCCTCTCCCTCTCTCAGAGAGGAGGCCTGTGTCCCAGTAGTGGGAAGATTTATAGGCTGATGATGATGAATGGTGTAGGACAGAAGAATTGACGAATATGTTCTAGGATATAAGTTTTGAGTATCAATGTGGAAAAGCAGAGGAAAACCGAATAAACAATTGACGACCATTGTTTCTTCGGTTTTTCTCTACCATTTTTTTATCGTGGTAAAATTATCAATGAGTCCTCCCACCGAGGTCAGGACGGGAGGGATTTTCAGACTCGTACTGACTAAAATCCACGATGATCCTTCGATAGCCCTTACGTTCCAGGGTCACGATTATCTGGTAAGACAGTCCCGCGACCCCGGCAGGCTCTGAAAGGGGGCCCTGTCAGTTCCTCTACGCTTGGACTGTGTCTAGGTGATGCTGAGATAACGAAAAATTATAGACTTATTATGAAAAACACATGCTGAGATCCGATGCCGATTCCAAATAAGTCAGCTAATTGGCAGAGGAACGAAGACACTGATGATAATATTTACTAAATGATTACTATATTAATTGTAGCACAGTTCTAAAATTGGTTAAGACATTTCATCTATAGGTAAACATAACATTTTAAACCCTGAAATTAGCCCCTAACAAATTCTCCTTAGTTTCTGATTAGTACTAAACAATATACCTGCGAAATAGCATAATCATCACCTCCCCTATACAACCAGGTATCAACACGTATCATACTCCCCCCCCCCAGCCCCCCTCATTGTCGTCAGCGTGACTCCGTTAATTAGTGAGGTGCGTGCTGCGAACACGGAGAAGTAATCAGTCTTGCACCTTCGTACCCTGGAGGTAGAGTTATTGGAAATGACACCAGCAGCGCAGGTAAAGTGAACCAAAAATATCGATATTTGACTGGAAAAAGAATTTGATATTGCCAAGGAAAGGCTAGGCAGATGGTGATGGATGAATAAGATGTATTAGGAATAAGCTCTGAAGTTACTTAAAGGGCGGATCCTCTGACCCGATAGGACGGATTTTTGTAATAATTACTGAGCAATTCATCATCATCATCAGCCGGAAGACGTCCACTGCTGAACATAGGCCTCCCCCTTAGACCGCCACGCCGAACGACAATTCGCCACTTGCATCCATCGGTTGCCCGCGACCCTCACGATGTCGTCGGTCCACCTAGCGGGAGGCCTGCCTACGCTGCGTTTTCCGGTCCGTGGTCGCCACTCGAGAACAATTGCTGACAGTAAATTGTCTATAATAAAAACTTAAGGATGAAGTGTGTTTGTAATGTCAAGTCATTTTTGAGACGCCTCAACAGCATTAGGCGCGGGCCACATAGAAAAGACATAAGACGCAGACGGGGTGGAGACATTATGTCTCTTCGGCGTCTCTTTCATACAAAATGTATAGAAGCGTCGCGAACGTGAACACACAGAAGAAGAGACGCGTCGCGGGCGCGTCTCTCATACATTTTCGCCCATCCGCGACGCGTCCTCGTCTTACGTCTTTTCTATGTGGCCCGCGCCTTAGACAAAGAATAACGTGTGGATTACCCTCTAGTAGGCTCTGGTTACGTTAAGGTTCAATGATATCCAATTTATCAGTTCAAAAACATTTTCTGCTTTATTTTTGTTGTCAAGCAGACGCGTTATAAGATCTTTCCTGCATAGTTGAGTAGCTCATAGTACCTACTTATATTTATGACGTAAAAAAAAAGGTGCGAAAGTGCCTTGCCAAGCACTTTACGTCTTCTCGTAGAGGCTCTACGCTAATGAGCTACGAACCTGCTACGAACCCTCTACGAAATGTCTACGAAGAAAGGGTGAATTTTGAAATGTATTTCTTTTGCCAGTATTCTCCGAAATATCGTGACATGACGAAGCTTATGGTGGTGGTAGGTGGGTGTTTTACGTCGCGGAACTGTCCAAACGGGAAACCGTGATCCGAGAACGTAAAGGCTGTTGGAGGAACTCGACGGATTTTAGTCAGTACTTGTCTGGTAGTTCCTTTCGCTCTAACTAAATTGGATGGGTGGGTGATTTGTAGCCGCTTTTTAAAAGACATTTTTTAGATGCTTACGCACATAAAATAACCAATAACTTTCCAATCACATTCAGGACAAATAATAATACAGATCGTCTAGTTAGCCTCAGCCAGATAAACGCTAAGAAAATGGTCACTTCTAGTGATCTTTAAATCGTCGTGTCGGAATCTTGCGGCGGCGGCGACCTCACCTGCGACAATCCGCACGTGTAGTGCATTAGTTGATGACGTCACGGACTGCCGCTCAGCCTCCCTGCACCGACACCCTGCACCTGCCTGCCACATTGTCACTCCTGCCGACACTGCCACAACGCGCCTAATTCCTCTAAAAGATTGAAAGTACCATTTACAAGCGAAAAGGTGAAGAAGCGTACAAAATACGCTTTGTTTTGTTGCCATTTTTAACCCTTCATTTTTATGTTTTACACTCTAAAATTTTAAGTACACAAGTACTTACTGTCTTCATAATTTTATAGTGACAAACAAAAACCCCGGATTTCCATTCACTTATCATTGCTTCTAATTGGTATCAGCTGTTTTTCTGACCCCACAATATCGTAGGTCAGACACAATTTAAAGATAACCGAAATAAATACAATAACAGAGTTCATGTAATTGTATGAGTCATACCATTCACTCGCAGCTACAGAGAATAATAAAAGATATTACCTAAATGAAAGCTACGTAGACGAGAGTGGAGAAGAATGGGGAAAAAATTATAATACCTAAAACGAATGAATGTGCAAGCCATTGTTGTTCCAACAAAATATCCCAATTACGTTGCGGTGGGAGGGAATATAATCAAAAGTGATCTCGCTCCTGTAAGGAGGACTCAGGGCTCAAGGGAGGGCGGAGAATGAAAAATTTTAATTTCGAATGCAGTTTGTTAAAGAGCGCACAATAACGAGGAATATTCGCCGGGAAGATAACGCACAAAAGGGTTCTGCTTTTTGTTTCGTTCATTAATTACTTGTTTCAGTGGCTTCGGTTATGCACTTCGCTTCACGTTGCGGTATTGAAATAGTGCGGGTGTTATTGTGTTTTTGTCTTTAGTTATTATTTTTTGTTGTTGTTTAATTTATAACACTACCTCAGGGACTGGAGCATAGAATAGTAGTAAAATAATATAAAAATCTGTTTGGGGTAGTTAAACACCGTAATTAATTGTGTTAATTTACAGTAAACTTGTGGGTTATGTAACATATGCACATAAAATGAAATTATGTTTTAATCTTTGTAAGCGAACCGTGAAAAACCTTTTAGAAAACTGGAAAAATATGTAAGAATCCGCTTTTTGTATTGTATCACATGTCACAAATAAATAAATGACTAACTTGTGACGAATATTGGTGATGATGGGTCACTTAAAATTTCTCCTAAATTCAAAAATTATTCCTGTAAAACCTCGTCAAACACACAAATATGAGTACCTCTCCAAAATTCACTTACTCAAAATAAATCTCTGTGAAAATCGGCTTCATTCATTTGACGGTTCGAAGCAAAAGGTCCTAAAAAAGTTGACGTTTCTGTGGCACACCTCAGACTAACCGAATACGGCTGAACTCCATTTGATCTGGATAATTATACTCCTACGTATGTACGAGGTACGTACGTAGTGGACGTCAGGGTTCACGGGTTAAAAACGAGAGGGTTCCAGTTTTATGGTTTTTCTTTTTCTTTTTGTTACTATGGTTTTTCATCTGAGCGTGTGTGGTAGATGTTATTATTACATGTATGTATCTGTTTGTCCACTTAATTGAGGACAGTTTTATAAACATTAGTAACTTTTTATATGGCATCGCGAACTATCATGTAAGATAGTCTCTTAAAAAAAGGTTTTGGAAGGGAATAGACAACTGAGCGTGTCCGATAATAATCTACTAGGTAGGTACCTAACCTTTAATCATTGTAGCGTTTCGCGATTTCTTTTTTAACTACCCATGGTAGTAACATAACATATTTTTGGTAGTAATGAACACATTTTGACTGGCCTGTTGGTCTAGTGGTTAGTGACCCTGACTGCTATGCCGGATGTCGTGGGTTCGATTCCCACCCAGGACAAATGTTTGTGTGATGAGCACTATCATTTGTTCTGTGTCTGGGTGTAATTTATCTATAATATGTATGTATTTAGAAATATATAAGTATGTTTATCAGTTGTCTAGTACCCATAACACAAGCTCTGCTTAGCTTGGGACTAGATGGCGTTGTGTGATAGTTGTGGAATATTATTATTATAACATATTACGACGCCTGTTATCCCCAGGATAAGACAGAGGCGTGCCTTACAGTACGCCCAGTGCCCACATTTCAAACTAGGCTTACAAAGAAGCATTAAAAAAATCTTTTGCAACCAGCACCAACCTTATAAATTGTGTTCGAACCACGTCCAGATTTACATCGATCTTTAAATCTCGTGACATTTCATCAGGTGAAATTCGTCAGTGGCAACATTGGCAAGGTTCGGGTCGTGTCCGTGGCGGCTGCCGAGCCGTGTGGAAAAACGGCCAATCCTTTAATTAAAGCGAGCCGTAGCGGTCACTGCCAAAGATAGGAACGAGGTACTGTGCCTTTACATTTTGACTGATTTTCGGACAAACCATTATAGCCATCCAGTAACTCCGTTCATCATCATCATCAGCCTTTAAATGTTCCCACTGCTGGGACACAGGCCTCCTCTCTGTGAGAGGGAGTGGGCCGTAATCTACCACGCGGGCCCAGTGCGGATTGGTAGATGTCACATATCTTCGAATTTTTGGTTCTAGGACATGCCGGTTTCCTCACGATGTTTTCCTTCACCGTTTTGAGAGCAGTGGTGTTGAAATAAATTACACAAAGTAATGCGCCTGACTGGGTTCGAACCCACGACCTACAAATCGTAAGTCGAGGCCAATACCACTGGGCCACCACTGCTCTCAATTCGGTTACAAGAGGTTATATTTTTGCAAAATCCGCCAAACCTACTGCCTTGTCATAAAAACATGGATTTGCCAAGCATTTGGAACTTTTAACAAGACGTTATGCCAGTTCCATCGTGGCCTGATCAAAGCATAGCACATTATATTAAAAGTTAATTAATAAACTAAAGCAGCCTCTACCCAAATTGGTTTGATTAAAATACTATTAAATATTGCCCAGCGGTGGGACAGTACCAGGCTACAGATTGACGATCTCTGATCTGTATGGAATTCATCCCATTTTTAAAAACTTACTTACTTACTATATAGAAAAATGGTTTTGAGATCGAGAAGTCCCTTTTCTGTTGAATGCTCTGGTCACAGTAACTAAACTAATTTGTCAGACATCGGCTGAAGTAATTACTTTTACGCGATCCACTCCACGCTAATTCACAGACGTTTTAGCAAACACTTTCACGAAGCTGTCTTTACATTAAATGTGTTTATCTGTTAATTCATTTGACTTTACGTCGTTGAGATAAAGTCTTTGAATCTAGACGTTAAATAAATTCTGTGTTATCTTTTAGCATGACCAAATAATTCTATCTCTATGAGACCGAGAATAGACGAAGTTGTTTCAATAAAATCCTTTTTTTTTACTGACTTTGACGATTGAAATAGTACAGTCAGCATCAAAAGTTGCTGACCACATTTAGATTTTCAAAATCGTTGTACACTGTATTATTATGTATTATTACGGTGTACAACGATTTCGAAAATCTTAATGTGGTCAGCAACTTTTGATGCTGACTGTAAATCATCAAAATCTAAGTATTTATTTCTACTTGGCCAGTAACTGTCGCTTTTTAATTGTTAAAGACAAAAATTAAATAATACCTACGCACGTGGAAACACTTGGGCATTAGTTATTGCAGTTCTGGTGGCCACCAACCAGGCTTATTACTGTGAGGGAACGAGGTGGCGCTAGAGGACTTGTATAGCTCTGTTTCTTTCCGTCACTGGGAACTACTCTGGCTTTGGCATGGTAGCCCACCTGGAGGGCGTATTACAACGTCTTAAAACCAGGCTTGTTCCGGCGAGTGAAAGTGACAGAGCTATACAAGTCGTCTAGCGCCATCTCGTTCATTCACAGGAAAAAGCCTGGTTTTAAGACGTTGTAATACCCCCCTGGGCTCCATGACACTTATGACCCGGCAGCGAATTCCGCCTCGAATGAAATAAGTAAATCCCAACTTGCATCGAAATGTTCTATCCTTTCCATATTCTATCCTTTCTATATTCTGTCATTTGGTCTATTCTACCGTTGACAAAACCTATTTATATGGTGTCCTGCTAATCATTTTTACAGTCTTTGTATTTTACGTTGAAATTAGATAATACTTTTAACATAAGCACTTACAGACTCAACACATTAAATCACTTACTTAAAATCAAACGGGAAACCATTAAATTCCATTGATACCCTAAAAACAGGTGGTGCGCGAAAATCGGATAGCTTTCACCACCCGGTAATGAATTGACGACCCGCGGCCGGCGCGACCGCAAATCCACTAATCCACGGTGACAGGTACCTTTTAATTAATTGTTAAACACTCATTCACGTTATCTAAAGGGAATAAAATCAAACTAAATTAAAATATTCAATTAATTATTTAATTGATAATGTGGTTTCAATGAATCGTGTAATGAAAATAATAATGAATGTGCGAACTAATTTGGTAATCCGATTTTGGTAACACTGATTAAACAAATATTAAATCTGTTATATATTAGTGACTTTTACACCGACGAAACTCAATTCGACATGTACTTATATTTTTTTTTAATATTTACGAAATGAGCCTTCGCTGGCATAAGCTAGTGTGAAATACGTACAATATTTTGTTTTCCATGATATTGATTTTGTTGGAGTTGATCAATAAGGATTTAGATGGACCCGACGACTCAAGACTAGAGTGACCATCTACCTAACCTTTTCCCAACTAAATTGATGATGGGCTTCCATCATCAATTTAGTTGGTCAGTTGGTTCAGTCTAACTCGGTGTTACACTAGGGCCACACTCACGCGAAATGCCGCTAATTATCGTGTTAATAGACGTTAATACGAACATTGAAAGATTGTCATCGCGAAAATCAACGGGAAATGCCGGACTAGACAAGACAGGACTAGAAATTTAGACCATAAGCGATAGATAATATAAAATAGTAGGTTTAGATCATAGTCAATCCACAGAGTAGTTTACCGACATACATATCGGCGCGTGCACACAGCTGAACTAGGTATAATCATTTAAAAAACCTAGAATAACTTACGACACAAACTCGAGATTTTATGAGACTTTTGAGACAACTCTTAAAACTCCAAAATGAAGGTGCGTACAGGTTTTCAGCTTATTATATCTTTTAAGCAATTTAAGCTATTGCATAGCTTTTATCGCAGGCTCTGAGCGCGGCGGGCGCGGAAAAACCTAACGAAAAAACCTGACCACATTTGACAGCACGTCGTTTCAGTTCGGGAGACTTCGGCAATCATAAAGGTACGGACAGACGTGCTCATAAAGGTACGAAGAGGGATTTACTTTTTTCTTATTCATTCTTAACGGCCAGCAACAAAAGGAGTTTTCACAATGAAACCTACTTATAAAATTCTCCTACAACAAAGAAGTTCTTTATTACAGTAGTGCACCACAAACATTTTAAACAAATTATATTCTCGTTAAATATACGCGGTAAGCAATTTTTTTCTCTTAAAATAAAAAAAAATGTTATGCAATAGCTTCACCGCGGCAGTCTCCGAGTGCCACATGTATTTTTTATTTCTATTTAAAGGACTGTGCTTATATTATTGGCCTTCGAGTTTATAGAGAGGTGGACCTAAATGTTGGTAAAAGTAAAAGTAGTCCTGGAACCCTGGGAAAAGCGGAAGGGACTGTCAGACTCGTCTGACTAAAATCTAAGGTGTTCCTTCAATAGCCTTTTACGTTCTAGGTTCACAGTAACCTGATACGACAGTCCCGCGACCCAGGTAAATCATGGATTGTTTCGCATTTCATGTTATTAAGTACTTTCTTTTGTCTCTAAATATAAAATATCTCCTTCATATTATTATCTCAAAATATGGACTCTATAATCATATAAGATAGGTACCCAAATTGATTGTTGTGGGATTGTTCGGTAGCGAAGGGGGATGACGGGCGCGGGGCGGCAATTATTGAGCAAATGTAATAGCGGCATTGTGATAGAGAGCGCACAGACGTAGAGCCGCGCTGATTAGTGAGCAACGATGACGTGGAGATGACATTCATACTAGAAATATTTGTTATATTGAGCAACAACATTATGCTAGAGAGCACTCAGACGAAGAACCACCCTAATTATTGCCACAGACAATAAAGGTAGCTAAATACCACTTAGTGCGCAACGATGTAAATTGAGACATTCTATAAATATCATCTGTACTCCTAATATAACAAAGAGGTAAAGTAAATCTAATATATAAAAATCAATGCCACTTTTCGTTGTAATGTTATAACTCAAGAACGGGCTCACCTATCCAAACCAAATATTTAGGCTTTGTTCGAACTATTTAGTAGATACTTTATGTGAAGTTTGCACAAAATCGGACGAGCGGTTCTTAATATACCCGTGCGAAGCTGGGACGGGCCACTAATAAATAAATAAAGTTTGAAGTTAATATCCCAAACTTTTTATTTGTCTGCTTATTGGTGGAAACAGGGGCCTACTCTCTTAGTTCGTCAACGTAAATACGGCAGTATGAAAGTAACTCAAAACTTATGAGTGAACCCGACACTCTATTAGTACTGAATACATAAGTTCTGACAGAACATCGGGAGTCGGACAATTTGTCAGTATCCAATCATGTTGACATCAATTTTTTTGTTCGTATCACCAACTAATCTTATGTCCGTAACAATAAGAAACGCCCGAAACGTCGGCCAAAGGTAAGAGTTTCATGCTTAGATAGTAGTACCCCTGACCCATACATATTTTTTTGCGCTTTTACCAAAGTGTCGCATCATTAGAAGTCAACTGTCACGCAACCATCGACGCGTCGACGCCCCTTTAGGGAAGTGAATGTTTCAACTGTAAGGAGTTTCGCACATACTACTCAATTAAGAGTGCTTATTCTGAAAGTTGGCAACGTCGCAAATAGTTGTCAAATATTAACAAGTTTTAATTAATTCAGCAATGTTACTGTATGGAAACAAGAAATATCGCTCTGTAGTGCACTAGAACATTGATACAGAAGTACAGAAATGCAATTAAAACACTGAATTTGATGTTGTAACCGTTTTAGGTGTAAAAAAGCATTTAGAAAGTTTCCAAATACTTTTTTTTACATCTTAAACTGTATATTCGGTGTTACGGTATTAATTGCATTCCCTAATCAATTTCTAGTGCACTACAGAGCCATATTTCTTATTTTCATACAGTAAATTTACCTAATTAATTAAAACTTGTAAATATTTGACAGCTATTGGCGACGTTGCCAACTTTCTGGTTATGCGCCCTTAAGTAACGAGCCATACCATAATGTATATTTTTGCAAGAAGGCCACCACTAAAACCACTGCAACTCCTGGAAGCCTGAATGTTGCGATGTGTCAGGAATCAATAATTCTAGGAAACCGCAAATTGACCAGAATTTTTTCTTGCAGCTATTCGGTATGTAAATTAAAAAGCAAATTGGAAAAGGACTATCCTTATAATAATGGCCTTTTCAAAAAAAAAGGCGAATGGAAACTCCATAGGTCTATCAGTCCTTGATTATATTTGCGCCGAGTCCCGGCCCCGCCCCCTTCCATCCCCTATTATATTCGCACTCAATGCTGTTACGCCCTAACGTAATTAATTACACAAAGCAACATCTACCCTATCAGGCAAAGTATAGAGTCCACTTTTATATAACTGTCAGTATATTATGTAAGCACATAATCCCGTTCTGTTTCGATTTGTCTATAAAATAATACACTTTGAGCTTTGTCTGAGAATTATATTGGAAAGCAAGTGATGTTTTAGCATTGAATGAATTTAATTTATTAAGATCTTTGCTGTGTTGATTGAAATATTTTATTTTTAATGGATTAAGGTGATTAAATTATGATTTTACGCTTCCCGTGACCCAAGAGCTGGCTTTTACCTTGGTCAAAGGCTTAGCTTGGCTATTCAGAGAGGTAACGCTGCCAGTCTCTTGGGCACATTACCTGCTGACAGCGTTGAGGATCAATTTTTTGATGCTCTATAATAGTTTAGTTTAGTTTTATTTTAATTTAGTATTTTTGTAGTTATTATGTTATAGTTTAATTAATTGTTCAAATCTAGAATTATTTAGAATTATCTGTCTGAAGGAATTAAAACTTCTCTCTGATGGATTAAGATATTGTTAAGTTACATTAGGTTACGTTTATACGAACGTTTATAGCCTTACTATAAAAAGTTAAACATCTGTTGAACACTTGTCTAAAAAAAGTGTAACTGCAAAACTACCCCTAAATCAACTTCAAATATCGTTTTGCAGTTGACACTTTCTTTAATCAAGTGTTCTAGCGAAGTTTAACATTTTTGTAGCAGATCGTTTTAAGTCTATTCCAGTCTATTATCGCGGTACCAAACGGTATTTTCCGTTAGTATAGTCCCGCATTAGAATTATTTTATTTTAAAACACAATATAGGTACTCATAGATTGTTCGAGAATTTAAGAAAAGTGCTTTTTATATTAAGTTTGTATTTAGTTTATCCGTATTTTCATAGGTAAATCAATTGCTTTCTTTCTGTCATTATTTTATCTTCCCTACCCAAAGATATAAATGAAGCTTCAATACTGTAAAGCTCAAGTAACTTTAACTTTTAACTCTAACAAAACACTCTGAAACTCAGAATTACTGAAAAAAAAAACAAACCTGCTGAAGCCCTGTTTAGACACAACATAATCCCCTACAAAAGTTTAGACAAACAGCGACCACGAACAAAACATTTCGTCCAAATGATGCTGTTCAAAAACAGTTTCGTCATGTTTTGTGTTTTCGAGGGAAAACAATATCTCGATTTTTTATTGTCCGTGCATGCAGGCACAGACCACAAACTTACGGACATTCAGCCAGTATTTGTGTGGGGAACAATGCGAGGCGCGTTACTTGTATTGCTAAGAGGTTCTATTGTTTAATGCCACAATTACCCGCGAATTCTGCCCAGATGAAAGAAACTGACCAAGTCGCCGACCACGGTGTACACTGACTATGATGTTTTGATCGTTTTACTGTTTAACTTTCTTCAATTTAGTAGGTAATAATAAAAAGGTGACAGAGGCAAGGCCTACGAAAGGGAAAAGGAAAACTCACTCCGATCTTTCCTTTAACTGGGTAATTGAAGAAAATTAAAAAGTAAAACGTTATTTTGCCATGTTCACTCTAACTTTGAAAATATTCGGTTTGTACGCGTTCGGATATTCGATCGATTTGATCTTCAATATAAAATCACGCTTGTCTAGATGGGTCTATGGATGGGTTGCTATTTATTATAACGGATGTGCTCCATGCCTCGTAAAACAGTAAAAAGCATGTAAAGCAGTTGCTTTATCTGGTTTCCGAGGCGTTCTACAAATGACTCGTTAGTACCGGCTGTCATTTGTGGATAAATAAAACAATAACTTTTTCTTTAATGTTGCGACGATTATCTTATTTCAATTAGTTTTTTAGGATTTATCTATAGGGGATGTGGCATTAGTAAGATCCTTTGCAGTGGCTTCATTAGGATGTTTTGACATAGTCTCTGTAGTAATATCAAGATCTGTTGCAGTGACCGTTGCATTGACTTCATTAGGATCTTTTGTCATAGCATCTACTGGTCCAACTCCACCACCATCATCATCAGTAGCAGATGTATTAGTAGCAGGGGTGTCAGAAGTAGCAAGGGTTGTAGCAGTAGTAGTCCCCGGGTAATCCAGCACAACATCATGACCGCCCTGAATATCAATCAGCTGCTTCAGTAAATGAGAAGTGTCAACATTTGTGTGCACGATTATTTCGAAGATCTTGAGTTGTTCTAGCGCTTGCCATTCGTCTCTGTGCTTAATGGCCACGTTAAATAGCTCGTTTACAACTTCTTTAGACTTTTTTAACATGCTTAGAACAAAACCTGCTTTGTAGGGTCGCTCTTCTCTATATTGCTGCTTTAGAACCTCAACCTCTTTCATTACCTCTTCCGTACTGTGCATTGTCTGCTGCATGAGAGACGATATTTTATTCTTCAAATTTGCGTCTCTTTCATCTTCGTAGAGGCGTCTAGAAGGTCGGATGCGTCTAGAAGGTTGGAAGAATATTTTTTTGTGCGGTCTAACGTTTCTATGCCAAAATTTACGAAAATTCGACGTAACTTCTCTTTTTCTTGGGAATGGTGTCTCATATATTACCGGAGCTCTTCTTGATTGTAATTTCCATTTAGAACTGTGAGCTACACGGCCTTGTTGCAAGTCTATTAAGTTGAGACAGTTACTGTGATGTACGATTAGTTGTATCGTATCTGAAATCAATAAAAAGTTAATGATCATTAGAAATTAACTTCTATGAAAAAAAAAACACGTTATTCATGGTCTTTATTTTATCTCACCAGTTTTGTTCAGATACCAGGATTATTCGATGTTATTAACAAGAATAAATGTATCATCATCATTTGTATCATTTCGAGAATGTATTATCTGGATGATAGCTATTCCCCGCTGTTTAACCCACTGCTCGTATCCCTTTGGTCGTAGCGCAATTTGAACCATTCTTTCCTGAGATTAGGTAGCGCGTTCAACAAAATAAACTCTTCAGCTTTATAATATTAGTATACATAGATTCAGAATAAAGTACTTACAAAATATCGAAGAAACGAATATGATCATGTTACCATTCTACTGAAAACTACTTCATTACCACGAACTATGAAATGAAGTATTTAACGACTGTGATTATATTTATCAGTTTATAGTTAAATGCTTTCATCACTAAACTTGTTACCTAACTAATTTTGTTATGGTCTCACATGCTTCGATATCTCAACCTTTTTTAACAACATAATGAGTAAAATGCACTCGAGTATGTTGTATGCGTTAAACTAGGTTCACACTTCTAATTTGAGATTGAATGTACCACATAATTAAAATTCGTGTCTCTCACGTTTGTAGTTTTATTTAATACTAGCGGCCGGCCCGACCCTGCTTTTTGCTATACACAATGCTATGTTACTCAGGACGAATGTTTCTTTCTAACGGTGAAAATATTTTTGAAATGGGCACAATAGTTTTGAATTTATTCATTACAAAGATACACACACAAAAAAAAATACAAAAATCATTCTTTATCTGACAGTATGCTCATCTATCCGTATGATAATGATATTGTTAACATCAAATCATAACTTACAGGCCTTAGGCCTAAAATTAACTGACTCCATTTTATTTTTTAATTTAATGACGTTCATTTTTTCCGGAGATCAAGACTACTAGGTCGTAGTACCGGCCATTTTAGGCGGCCAGTTGCGGATGGGCGCGGACTATTCAACGTGCATTCGACAAGAAAATGTAAATAGGAAAAGGGCTATAATAAGGCTTTTAAATAAATAAATACATTATTTTTTCAGTTTATCTAATAATGCCTGACTTAATAAATTATATACAATGATAGCTTTCGAATGTTAAAAATGCGGAGTAAAAGTTGGACAGATTTCTACGCTCCTATAATGTAAACCTATTTTTTATTTATGTATAAATAAATAAAAAAAACACGACGCTTCCATAGCTCAGCCCTACAGCCAAAATACATCTATTTCACGTTTACCTCCATTGTTTATGACCAAAAAAGTTTTTAGTTTTCACTTTGTGATGTTCTTTTGTTTGATGCGATACCTCTATTTGGAAGCTGCTATTATAAATGTGGGGAATGGTTCAGTGTGTGATGGTGCATCTAATCAATCAATGTACGGACGCAAATTAATGTCGCGTAGAGGGTCATGATTGTCTTGTAATTTGCTGTTTACTGCTGTTGGTGATGTCAAACGAATAGGAGTACGGTGTACACTACTTACCCAATTTTGTTTTTGATAAAATCTTATCAAAAGGGACTGTCAGATTACTGACTAAAAACTACACCTTTCCTTCGGTTACATCTTGAGTCCTAGGGCAGCGGCCCGGTCAGACCGCTAGGTTCTAAGTATACCTACTCAGTGTCCAGTGAGTTTGCTGTCAGCTCCTAGGAGGAAAATGATTCACCGTCGACTCAGCCTGGTCTTTGATCAGACGGCTAGTTAGGCAGAAGTGTACCGTAAAGTACGAGGACAATCTTGTGACTTGTGTGTGTAGGATAATTTATTAGATCAATCAATGCATAAGTTAAAAAGTAGGATAAAAATCATGAAAGATACGAAAATTATCCTAATAATAACCAGAAATGAAAAGCAACTAAAACCACCCCTACATCAACATATTTAACCTTCTCTGTGGCGTGTCGCCTGCATCGAGCCGTGACATCATCAACTAATGCACTAGCGCCGACCTCATCAAGACACAGGTGGCGTGGATGTGGCGTGGCGCCGCCATGACACCTGAGAAATAATTACCGCTCGGAAAAGATGGGATGCGCCTTCTCTCATTATTTAAGATGGTACACAATGTGTGTTGAAAAACACATGTGTTGTGTATTGTCTAACGAATATAGTGCAGCGCCATTTTTTGCTTCGAACGCGGCTTGAATGGAACAAAACACTTTTGAAAGGGGTCCGTAAATGGGAATCAACGTCTTTGACGACCATGTTTCTTTTTTGCAGAAACTGAATATTGAGAAACATGACTGAAGTGTCTGTGTTGTTGATTAAGTATACTATGATTTTATTTTACCCATCTGTTCCTCGTTCAAATGTCTGGATTGTATCTGTGTCAGTATCATCTTCCAGGCAGTACATCATCATCATCGTCACCAAACAAAAGATTTACACTGCTGAATAAATAGCTCTCCATAGACCACCACGCCGAACGACCATCCACCACCTGCGTTCCTCAGTTGCCCTGACAAATAAGTAGTAATAAGAAGGTGTATACTATAAATTACCCACCTGCCGGTATTCTACTGCTTTGGATCTACAATTACAAGTTTTTTCGGGTAAAACAAATAAAAATCGACCGAATATTAATCGTAGTTATCATTTAATATTAACTTATTTGTTGTTTTTATCCTTCGATGCATTAATGTGTTTCAAACGTACGTCCACGAGTTGCCTCAACAAATTTGTTGAATCAACGTTAGTGTGGGCGATCAGCTCGAAGACTTTCAGATGCTGGAGGGACTTCCACTGGTCCTTGTGTTTCACCGCAACGTTGAACAACTCGTCCATAACGTTCTTGGACTTCTTGATCATGCATAGAATGAAGCCTACCTTGTAAGGCGACTCGTCTCTATGCTCCGCCTGTATGTCTTCAGTTTGCTTCATCTTCTTCTGGGTATCCTTCATCGTCTGATCCACAAGATTCGCTATCTTCTGCTTCAAATTTGCGTCTTTCTCATCTTCATAGACCCGCAGATGCACTGGAGCTTTCGAGTAGTGCGAGTTCTCATTCAACAACCAATACTTGCGGATAGGCTTTGGTGGTAGATTCTCCGACTTGTATTCTTCAAACTTGGTTGTTCCTGGTTTGTGATCTTCTAATAGTTCAGTATTAGATTTGTGGTCTGATTTTTTCCACTTCGCTTGTCCAGGTTGATACGGTAAATCTATTAGATTTAGGCAGTCATATTGCTGTACTACAATATGTATTGTACCTTGAAAAACATAAAATGTTAAACATTTTGTATAGGACTTGTAATTTAAAATTTCAATTAATTTCATTTATTTCAATAAAGCTTCTTGTACTTACACACTGTTGAAGCAAGTTTTATTAAACAATTGTTCATTCTTATCAAGGTGGTCTCAGCATTACCGAATCTTTGTAGCGAGATGAAAGGCACCTAAACCATTATCACAGAATTGGTTACCGTTTATCGCTACTAGGTAGTTAAATGTTTTAGGACGACACATTAAAATTAAACTTTTATGGGATAGAAAACTGAAATTATAATTAAATGAACACGTTCCAACTTGGGTGCAGCAGATTATTAAAAACCTTAGTTTTTTTTATCAGAAATTTTCATACTCATCATTTTAAAGAAATTTTATGAAGGCCCAACTCAGAAAATGTAGGGAACAGTTGAAGAACTAATGTTTTAGATGTCAATTCAAGATGACGAAATGACCCCTACATTCCCAAATCTGTTGGAATCAGACAATCAAGTCCCAGAATTTATTTGTCTAAAATGCGACTATAGTACATCCTAACCAGTTCTCATCTAAGGTGGGTGGACCATGAAAGGCCATGCTCCTTCGAAGGCCAATTATTAAAATTTCGTAGTTATTGCCATGTGATGACAAATTCCTTCTATTTGCACAAACATCCATAGAACTGGAAATCATTCGCCGCTATTACTCGTATTTTGGCAGTACGGTACCTCGCTTCTTTGATATCGGGAATCGACGACGTTAAAATAATGTGGTATACCTTGGAACTTGGAAGGCCACTCTAACAAATACACAGATATTTCGGTCAGGTGGACTGTTCCTCCTGACCGATACGGCTATGGTGGCCAATCTCATCGGAGATTTGCCATTTACGCGTGATACAAGTGTGTGTGCAGGCACAGGTGCATTCTGCACACTGTTCCGTTAGTCCCTTCATAGACAAGGCGACGCAAATCTCCGATAACTTACTTACCGGGCTTACTCTCATAGTCCGATAGGACAGCAATCCGACACGACGAGGGATCAGGCGCAGGACCAACCAGGTTCGTGTTTTCCGAGGCACAGGGTTATCATACCGCCGTCTTCCAAACTCCGGGCTGCTAGTTACTGAGAAATTCTTATAGAAAAACACAAAAGCACTTTTAGCCCAAAATAATAGTAGGTAAGAGTACTGTTGCTTTTGTTTTTATTTGCGTGGTAAAATCATCAAATGAGTCCTCCCACCCCAGGCAGGGCGAGAGGGACTGTCAGACTTGTACTGACTAAAATCCTTCAATAGCCCTTTAGTCACGGTAATGAGATAAGTCCCGCGATCCCGGCAGGCTTTGGCCCTCTAGTGAGGAGGCCCCGTCATTATGCTGACGCTCTTTGAGGCGCGCGTGGAACACAACGCGCCGTCGACCCGGGCATGGTCCATGGTCGGACAGCGAGTTGCCCTTTACTCGCCGCCTGCATGCCCGCGAAGAGTATTGTTGCTTAGAATGGATAACCTACTTTTCTACTGGCCATTTGAAATTGAAAACTGTTTGTCTAATTATAAAGTCAATTGTCTGTCATCGGAGCCGCCACTTCGCGCAACATTTAGAACTTTGTGAAAATTTGCCGTTATGTTTTTTCTATTGCTATCAAAGTTAGGGGCTCCTGCCCTATCAAAAAGTGTTAAAGATGTGATCAAACCACAATTTAGAAAATGCCACAGTGTTTTTGGTATAATAGATACGCTTCAGCAAGAAAAGGTATTGAAAAAATCAGTTAGTATCTTACCAATATATTTTAAGTTAAAAATCATTAAAATCCCATACTCATACCGAAATACGCACGTTTTAACACTGCTTTGCAGTATTGTTTATAATACCTTAACTCCCTTCAAAGAGCGTTTTAAATTTTTACACGATGCACACTCTAGGACTTTGAGATCATCAGAAAATTTGATGCTAATGATGCCTGCGCTCTCCACAAAGTTTTATGACGATTCCTTCACGGTCCAGTGGTCCAGGCTGTCCGTTTGTGGAACGCATAAATGCCATTATCAGAGACGAGCACAGTCGCTGATTTCTTTTAAAAAATCAGTTATAAATCATTTCCTTTCGCTTTAATGTATAATTTGTTTATGTATTTATATATTGTTTGTATTTGTAAATGTATTTTATATTATTATGTCTATTGTATGTATGTAATTTGTTCTTTTGGCGCATTAATTGTGCATGTATTTGCTGTGCACCACTAACTACTTACCCTCTTTTTAATTTAAGTTATTTTAGTCCATTCAGAGGTTGTCTAGAAGATATTGCTATCAGCGATAAGATCGCCGTTGTACCCTTAAGATTAACAATACTGTAAAACGCTGTTTGTAATTTTGGTGTATAATAAAGTATATTCTATTCTATTCTATCCCATGTTTAAAATAATGAGATAGGTTGATGGACACACTTATTGATTTTAGAAGAAGCAGATAGTCTAGAACAGCTATTCTGACTTCTAAGAATTGATTCAGATTTAGGTCATTTTTTTTACTACTCGTATCGGCTTAAACATTTAGATACAAGCGTATATTCTGTGTTCGCGCCTAGACGAGCTTATAATGGGATAACTCATGCGTGTTGCATGTTACAAAAGGCGCGTCCAATTGCTCCCAAAAACGAGCTTATACGCGCGAATCTGACCCCACCCTAAGCGTTGGCATGATCCCGACCTAGGTTGAACAGTTACCAACAGATTCAGTTAAATACGCTATAATTACTACTTTCAGCCAGATCAATTTTCGTTGTCGCAAGTGACGAGTAACCACCACGGCGTCGCCCTAGATGTGATCAAGCAATACTATCTGAAGGAACATGTCTTGGTTCAGTCACGAAACATGGACATTTCTAACGACTGCGCACTTGATGAATATCTCATTGGTTTGTTAAAACAAGGTACGTATCAGATAACAGAACAAAGGACTTCAGGTTATCGGCGGCTTTGAAGAGTATGGCAATTCTATTCAACACTTGACCAAGGAAGGTTCAGTCTCAGTCCATGCTATAATGTCAGTCTGTCTATGTTCATCACACAGTCCATCTTTTCTTTGACCTTCCTCTCACTGTTTATTGCTATGATAATATTTTATTAAAATGGAGCCAACTGTGATCTTGGTCAAGTACAACCTGCAATTATATTGCAATAAGATCATAAAGCTATTCGTTGATAATTACCCGTAATTTGTATGATGTGCAACTGTGCATAATAAAGAGTATTCTATCTACCAGGTAACTCGTTGTTCGCTAGAGCTGATGATGGCACGATAGCAGGGCTCTGCGTCAGCTTCGCCAGTAGCCCCGTTGACCCTAGAAACTTGAGGAACTATGCCTTTTACAGACAGGTGACAACAAATCAGCTTGTGTTTTTTTTTAATTGTTTAGGAACGGATCTATTAGAGTTTTAGATTGGCAACTAAGCGATTGCTTATAACACGATGCTATGCAATTCACATCCTTACTACTACGACATAAAGGCGCTGCCATTATACAAAGTGCGGTTGTCTATGGGCCTCTACTTTACTTTTTTTTTGATACTTAGATAAATGGTATATTAGAGGGCTACACCCTACACATGGATTAGCTCTGTTTATCGGCAGGGTGTCCCTGGTTGAGCAGAAAAAAACTTAAAAAAAAAATGTAACTGCCTTCAAAAACAACCACAAAAAAACTTTTTCAAAAAAAGGGAACCGACTTCAAAACCAAACACAAAAAACTGTAAAATAACTTTTCTTTCGGAAGTCGGTGGCTTTGTTTTTTATTTCATTGACTATGGCCACCGACTTCCGAAAGAAAAGTTATTTTACAGTATTTTGTGTTTGGTTTTGAAGTCGGTTCCCTTTTTTTCAAAAAGTTTTTTATTTTTCCCATTTTAGTTTAAATATATTCAACAAAAAAAAAATCATATAATCGGCGTCTTTGAAAATCTACAATCCTAGTAAGCAACAAAAACGGATCTTTTAGGGCCACTTCATGATATATCCATTATTGTTATATACTAAAACCTTGCCCAGAATGTAACGAACTAAATCGGTTCAGCCAAACGCGAGATAATCGCGGACAAACATGCAATCATCTCTGAAAATCTACAATCCAAGCAAGCAAAAACGGATCCACGCGGGCAACGTCACGGGATATCTATTAGTGTAAAAACCTTCTCCAGAATGTAATGAACACTTTCCTGAAAACCGCATCAAAATCCGTTCAGCCAAACGCGAGATAATCGCGGACAAACATACATACCTACATACATACAGGTCGAACTGAGAACCTACTTTTTTTTAAGTCGGTTAAAAAAGGGTATACTAACCTACAAAATAACTTTTCTATCGGAAGTCGGTGCCTTTGTTTTTTTTTCCATTTCATTGTCTTTTTTGTCACCGACTTCCGAAAGAAAAGTTATTTTGTAGGTTATTTTACCCTTTTTGTGGTTGTTTTTAAAGGCAGTTACATTTTTTTGAAAAAGTTTTTTATTTTGCGTATGCATGTAATTTTAGTAAGTATGCGTGTAATTTTAAACCGTGCTTTTCAGCGCGACCTTTTTGATTACTGTTCCGATAATAAACCATCCACGCGAAGACCGACATCCGCACGGACGGAGTCGCGGGCGGAAGCTAGTAAGCTAATAAAATTCCCTATCTCAAAAACTACCAAACCGATTTTGATGAAACTGGCAGTATTCCGTAAGTTAAACAATACCTAGTACAACAAAAAAGAATTACATCGGACTTGTAGTTCCGGAGATGTGCGAACACAAACTAAATCAGTCGATCATCATCATCATCATCTCAGCCATAGGACGTCCACTGCTGAACATAGGCCTCCCCTTTAGATCTCCACATATACCGGTTGGAAGCGACCTGCATCCAGCGTCTTCCGGCGACCTTTACAAGGTCGTCTGTCCACCTCGTTGGTGGACGTCCTACGCTACGATTGCTAGTTCGCGGTCTCCACTCTAGCACTTTTCGACCCCATCGGCCATC
Source organism: Agrotis exclamationis (assembly GCA_950005045.1). Taxonomy (NCBI): domain Eukaryota; kingdom Metazoa; phylum Arthropoda; class Insecta; order Lepidoptera; family Noctuidae; genus Agrotis; species Agrotis exclamationis. Next base: position 15,552,083 of record OX465430.1, on the reverse strand, counting down.
TGCTCTGCGAGCAATATGGCCTGCCCATTGCCACTTCAGCTTGCTAATCCGGTGGGCTAAATCGGTGACTTTAGTTCGTCTACGGATCTCCTCATTTCGGATTCGATCCACCGAGCATAGCCCTCTCCATAGCTCGCTGAGCGACTTTGAGCTTTGAGATGAGGCCGATAGTGAAAGACCACGTTTCGGTGCCGTAAGTCATCACTGGTAACACACATTGATTGAAGACTTTCGTCTTGAGGCACTGAGGTATGTCGGACGAAAAGACATTGCGTAGCTTCCCGAACGCTGCCCAACCGCACGGAAAAAAAGGATCTCGTCTGCGAAGAATATCATTATTCTTAAAAAAATTGTTTCAATCCAAATAAATATTTTCTTAACGTAAGTAAATGTGCTCAGTCGAAGAAAACCTGTTTACTCAAATTAAGAATAATAAATACTTGGTTTTAATTCTTGACGTAAGAATATCTTTTTGATTCAAGACTATTACAATATTAATTAAAGAAAATATATAGTTTTTACTGAAGATATTCTTAAAATAAAACTTAATAATTCTTGATTTAAGACTAATGTCTTCGAAGGAGACAATATAACTAAAACAATATTTTACTTCATTCAAAAATATATTGTTTTCCCCATATATGAATCAGTATTTGTCTTGACCAATACGATATTGTCTTAATATAAGACATCCTTTTTTTCCGTGCGAGTTGGATTCGGCGGTTGACCTCTTTCTCGAAGTTGGACCTACCTAATTGGACTACTTGTCCTAAATAGATATATGAGTCAACAACTTCGAGTACCGAGTTTCCAACAGAGACTGGGGTGGGCACAACATTGGAATTTGACATAATTTTCGTCTTGTCCATGTTCATTTTCAAGCCCACCCGTTGTGAAACTCGGTCGAGGCCATCGAGCATCATGCTGAGTTCCTCCATCGACTTTGCCATGACTACGATGTCGTCGGCAAACCGAAGGTGAGTGATGTATTCGCCGTTGATGTTGATGCCAAGTCCTTGCCATTCCAGGAGTTTGAAGGCGTCTTCCATTGCGGCAGTAAACAGTTTAGGGGAGATAACGTCTCCCTGTCTTACGCCTCTTCTCAATGGAGTCTCTGGAATCAGTCGATGCCTACTCCTTACTGTTAAGGAGTTGTACCTTCCATCATCAGCTCAGCTACATGAGATGATGATTACCATACGCAAGTACTTAAATTACTTCATAAGATTTGCGAAAAACGGTGTGTGGGCCTATAAAATTTGAGGGTTGCCCTCGATTTCTCCAAGATTCAATCATCAGATCCTGACCTGATGATCATGGGACCACTTGTGAAGTATACCCTTTCAAACAAAAGAAAAATTTTACAAATCGGTCCAGGCGTCTTCGAGAAATCGGGGAACATACATAAAAAAAAAAAGATTCCGATGAATTGAGAACCTCCTCCTTTTTTTGAAGTCGGTTAAAAATACAAATTCGCGCATTTTGATGTCTGTTCTGTGCCAAATCAGGCCTACCAAAAAGAATTTGCGCGTCAAATAAATAATGATATTCAACATTGTTTTTTGGTTACAGGATCCTAATACCAAAGATTTTCTTTACTTCACGGCAAAGTTGCAGGAGACGCCTAACCTGTGGGACGTTTTCAAACAACAGAAAGTTTATGAGGTGAGGTTGTTTTTTTTTTTATAATAGCTGGATGGAAATGTGAGTGTCATTTTAGATTTATGTTATGTTAGTGGCTATAAAATATCAACTTATCTGGTCCTCCCAATAACTCATCTGCTCTGGGGTGGATAGAGAAATCTGACTAATTCATTCGTACGTTAACCACACGCCTTCGTCCTTCTGCGTTGACCAGCGCGGCAGCAGCGGCCTAAAACAATAATACTCTAGTGTTGCAGACACTCGCCTGCTGGGGTCGCGGGACTAAACAGCAACCGTGACCCCGGAACGTAAAGGACTATTGAAGGAAACCGTGGATTTTAGACAGTACATGTCTGACAGTCTCTCCTGCCCTGCCTTTTTTTTTTTTTTATCGTGGTAAAATCATCAAATGAGTCCTCCCACCCCGGGCAGGGCGGGAGGGACTGTCAGACTTGTACTGACTAAAATCCACGGTGTCCTTCAATAGCCCTTTATGTTCCGGGGTCACGGTAATGGTATAAGTCCCGCGACCTCCTGCCCTGCCTTGGATGGGAGGACTCATTTGATGATTTTACCACGCTACAAAAAAAAAATTGCAGACACCCAAAGATAGCGATATAAAAATAGGTACTTACAATGTTATGAAACAATATTTTTTACTCGTGCCAGATGTGTAAAATACACGAGATCACGGGATGCAACAAATACCTATACCTAAGCATAACAATTACTTACATTACAGATCAAAATGATAACAGTTCTCCCGGAATTCAGAAGGCAAGGCTTAGCCGTATACATGGCAGAGAAGAGCAAAGAGCTAGCTAAGGATCAAGGTTACAACGTCATTCGTATGGACTGCATCAATCCATTCGAGTAAGTCAACAAAAAACTATGTAAAGGTCTTGATGAGAACTGGTTTGGACAAGGATCAGAGTAATTAGCGCCCAAAGGCAAAGGTCAACAGTAGGACAGTCAACCGCATTTATAATCACAACATAAGACTTCAGATTACACTCCTTCGACAAAAATTGATACCAGCTCTCAAAAAAGAAAGATGGCTAGTGATGGTGTCATAGGAAGAAACTTTAGATACTAAACTCTTTCCACGCTAGCGTGGAATAAAATAAAAGTGAATTTTATCAATTCACTTTTGCATTCAGATTTCGAATCACAAATAGAACCTTTTTGAGATTGTGAGGTGAAATAGTACATTGTTCTCCAAGGGGAATGCTCCAACCAGCCAATTCAAAATTTCTTGCGTTTTTTGCAATTTGCAGGCCAGTGCTAGGCACTGCTGCAAATGTTGGTTATATGTTGATTAAAATATTATTCGCGGCTGTAAGACGTACCTATGTAGTTAGGTACAGAATTATTATCATCAAAATCACCAATACAACCCTCCAAGTTCATAAAGCTGCAGGAACAAAAAAATAACATAAAAAGTCATTCCATAAAGTTAGTTACTTTATTTACTTCCGTTACGGGGTTTGGCGCTCATAACGTGAGGGCGCTAATATTTCGAGGCACTAAATTAGTAATTAAAAAAAAAAAATGTGTTTATTAACCTCATTTTGTACAATTGAGTTACCGGGGCTTTCCAGAAAGTAATCCGAAGATACTTGTGTTGGGATAAACCTCGCTCTTCCTCTATACAAATATAATTGCTATGCTAATTATAAGTTACACATTTTATATAAAGACTAGCTGTGCCCGCGACTTCGTTCGCGTGGAGGTCGGAACTCAACAATGTAGTGCTTCTTTATTAACAACATTAGCTGTAAACCATCATTCTGGAGCATACATAAATATGCGTACGTAAATCATCAAATGAGTCCTCCTACCCAGGGCAGGGTAAGAGGGACTGTCAGACTTGTACTGATTAAAATCCTCGGTGTCCTATAAATCCTATAATAGGCCTTTACGTTCCGGGGTCAAGGTAATTCGATAGTTCCGCGACCCCGGCAGGCTTTGGCCTTCTAAGGGGGGGCCCGTCATTGTGATGACACATTTAGGCGCGTGTTGAACACAACGCGCCGTCGACCCAGGCATACTCGCCGCCCGCATGCTCGTGCAAGAGAAAAATCTACGTTTAAACGCCTCTGGGACCTGAGTAGTACAGGCGGACTCCGGAGCCTGCCCGTTCCTGCCTTTACCGGCGTACGTAAGCAGACATGGGCGAAAGTCATTCTTTCAAGGAAACAGGTCGTAGCTATGCGTGACCCATCGTATCCCATCGTATACCATCGTATCCCAATGTATCCCATCGTATCGCATCGTATCGCATCGTATCGCATCGTATCCCATCGTATCCCATCGTATCCCATCGTATCCCATCGTATCCCATCGTATCCCATCGTATCCCATCGTATCCCATCGTATCCCATCGTATCCCATCGTATCCCATCGTATCCCATCGTATCCCATCGTATCCCATCCTATCCCATCCTATCCCATCCTATCCCATCCTATCCCATCCTATCCCATCCTATCCCATCCTATCCCATCCTATCCCATCCTATCCCATCCTATCCCATCCTATCCCATCCTATCCCATCCTATCCCATCCTATCCCATCCTATCCCATCCTATCCCATACTATCCCATCCTATCCCAGGATTTATATTGTGTTAATGAAAATACCTTCGCAAGTAATGCATTACTTTAAAATCTTTGATTTCCATAAAAAAGGTTATAATGACTTAACCTTAAAAGATAAATGTATGCTCTCGCGGACTTTATTTTAGAACTTTTTATCAGGAATAATTCCGTAGTACATTATTTTTGCGTATCTTTAACCGTTTACGCAGCGCACGCAACGGAAGCTCTCGAAATGGAATCCATTTTCCCGATTTTGAAACATTTCTCTTCACTGCTCCGCTCCTATTGGTGATAGCGTGATGTTATATAGCCTATAGCCTTCCTCGATAAATGGTCTATTAAACACAAAAAGAATTTTTCAATTCGAACCTGTAGTTCCTGAGATTAGCGCGTTCAAACAAACAAACAAACAAACTCTTCAGCTTTATAATATTAGTATAGATAAGAAACCTATACCAAGAAGAGTACAAATTACAATTTTGGCAGTTTATGAAAGCAAGGGAATGATAAGTGTGTGATTAAGCGTGAGGTTAAGTGTATGTGAATGTGAATGAATGTTTGGTGTATGTGTGTGTGTGTGTGTGTGTTAGTGTGTGTGTGTGTGTGTGGGTGTGTATGCATAATTTACCCGAGGTAAACACTGTGCTTTTTATTACGGATACGAGGAACTCCTTTTTGAAGTCGGTTTTAAAATGAATGTTGATCAGATTGTCGCTTTCCCGGTTATTTTTTTTTTAATTTGTATTGTGGTCGTAAACTTGAAATTAACTGAGATAAATGTCACTTGTACCAGTAATTATGTTACTCCATTTTGAGCTGGTACAAAGGTACCACCAAGGTAGGTACTGGTAGGCACCAGACTAACATATTACTTTCTCATTTTCCCCCAGTTACAAGATCGCAGAACGCTGTATGCTACAATGTATTGTGAAGTTCCCCCTACACAAGGTACGTGGTGCGAACGCCCCCTTCATAAAACGGAGTTCTGAGTTCAACCGCTGCGTGCGGGTGTACGTGGACGCAAGATCGCAGCCTGATCTTGACCGCACGACCGTGAGGAGCAGGCAACAAGACCTCGAGAGCCTTATAGAATAACGTATTGAAATTAAAATAAATAAGTATTTTATTTGCAGTGAAAAATGATTAAATTAATTGACTAATTTTGTTTTTTGTGTTATTTTCGTCTATTATATGATTATGATAAGCGTAGCCAGAAGGCGTCGACGAAGTCAAAGTGATGCTATCAGCGTTAGCCGTTACGGTCAGTTCACACCGAGACGCAACGCGCGGCGCGACGTGACACAACGATACTGCAAATATCTTATCCTGTAGTAAATAAAGTTAGATTTTGAGTCGCTATTAAAATGCAGCGCGGCGCCACGCTGCGCCGCATTTTAATAGCGACTCAAAATCTAACTCTATTTCTTACACACTATGATACACCTTACAGCTTCTCAAAATCTAACCCTATTTCCTACACAATAAGGGTCGGCTCAGACCGAAACGTGACGCTGCGCGCACATTTCAATAAAGCTATTCAAAATCGAACTCTATTTTCTACACGAAAAGATACACCTGTCACAACCAGGCGCGGCGCAGCGCGGCGCCGCACTGCATTTTAATAGCGACTCAAAATCTAACCTTATTTACGACAAGAAAAGATACACATTTGAAGTATCGTTCCGTCACGTCGCTTCGCGTCGCGTCTCGGTCTGAACTGACCGTAGGATACACTTTTCACGACGCGTCGCGCTGCGTAGCGAAAGGTGTAGGTATCTTATTGTGTAGGAAATAGTTTAGACTTTGAGTAGCTCTATTGAAATGTGCGCGCAGCGTCACGTCGCGGTCTGAGCTGACCCTTATTTATGGAAAAATTAATATTGAGATGTGATTGAAACCGAGAAGACTGTCATCAGACTTCGGTCTTCTTCGGGACGTTTCGGCAATCTTCGCGATGACTGCCGTTAGGCCAGCCGCTCACTGGTTACTTTTACTCGTATAGACTTTTGACCCCGTTGAGTGCTATGATGATATACAGGAGTGCGCTGATTATGGTGACAAATAATAATAGCTCGCCGTGACAGTTTCCAATGAGCGACAATTTTAAGGCAAGAATCTGTCGCAAACGCATTATCATTCGCTTATTTTGTCACCAGTTCAGATATTTTTAGCGGTAACCTAGTTTTTATTTCGCTTCTAACTAAATGACCAGTTTGATAGTAATTAAATCACTACTTTATTGTACAAGTATGTTATATGGACGTATCTATCTATTCCTAAAGGTGAAGAGTTTGTTTGTTTGTTTGGTTCATCTCAGGAACTTCCACATGAAAAAATCTTTTCGTGTTGGATCAGTCTATTTATCGAGGAAGGCTATAGGCCAGGGGCCACCAATTAGTTTCATTCGGGGTCCGTTTTAAGACATGAAATGACCATCGCGACTCGCAGAACATTTTGTGGAAAAAAAAATTGTTAGGTAATCATTTATGTATTTTTTCACATTTTTATGAGAAAAAATCATGTTTTATTGCGTGTTTGATATTAAATCCTTGATATTAAATCCAGAAACTAACTCATGTTTGTGTTTTAAAACTGTGTTTTCTTGGAAATCTATCATAAGATCGTACCTACTTTGTATAGTGAAGTCGCTGTGTTCTCGCGGTCGGCGGTCCGAGTCCGGACCGCGGTCCGCCATTTGGTGACCCCTGCTAAATACACCAAGCTTCGGCCAATATTAATCAAGCAGCGGGGGTAAAACCGCAGCAAACATTTTATTACAAATTATTTGATTAGTATACGACAAACAACGACCTCTTTATAGTAATGTTTATTTTTTTTTTAAACAAATGTTAACTATCACAATATTATTGTTTCGACAATCTTACGGCTACTAATCAAAACATCGCCAAAGTTATTCATGAATCGTTATAAATTATAATTATTTTATCTATGTTTACATTTACATTATGAATTCCTAGTATTAATAAATCAGTACTTGTGGTATGAGACTCCAAATAGAATACAATATAATTACTTCATTTTAGAACATAAGTAGAGTTACCAAAACAGTTAAGTACACAGGCAACAAGTTATATAAACATTTTTCTTTTTCAATATGTCTGCATACCAAACTCTTTGGCTGCATTTAGCGTGCAGCCAAAAATACATACAAACAGCATAATAGCATGCATATGGTATACAGGAAAACTGTTTAAAAATTCCTGCCTGTATACTTAAGTCTATTGCTGATTGTACCTTATATAGATTCAACTGGCTTTTCTTCACAGGAAGTTTTTATAAGACAACAGCAAAGAGTAAGTTTTATCTACTTACTTTTAAGTGATTTTTCAACTATGTGTTCTAGAGCATAAAGTTGAAAATCTATAAAAATCTAACAGTTTTGATCCTCGTCGTTGAGATAATTAGTCTTTAATAGGTTGTCAACTTTATGCTGTACAACATAAAGTTGAAAATATATGACAGGCTCCTAGTCTTTTAGAGAATTGAATAACTGCACGCATTTTTAACACATTTACATAAGCCACATGTCAAGAGTTTAGTCTGGTAGTTTTTTTTTGTTTGTTAAAAAACGTTGCCCCACCTAGGAACCTGCATCGACGTTCATCGAAGCGTCCAACGTAGCGTCCTCCGCCACAAATCAAACAAACGCTTGTAAATCGGCTTCTCCTTTAACGTTCTGTACATCGCCGTTTGTTGGTGTTTCGGGTAGCCCGCTCCGCCTGACGCGTCACGTGTCCTTGACAAGGCCTAACCTTTACCTATGTTAGGGTCGGCTCCCAGTCTAACCGGATGCAGCTAAATACAAGTATTTTACTTGGAACGACTGCCTACCTAACCTCCACAACAGCTTGTAATATAATTACTTGTTTAAAAATAAAGAAGGCGTTGGCTATTTAAAAACATGTGTTTTCTGATTGCCAACAGTAAAAGAGTTAAGTATGTAAACAGCAAGTTTTAAAAGGTTTTCCAATGTTCTGTTTTGTGTTTCAATGTGTCTGCATACCAAACTCTTTGGCCGCATGTCACATAGAGCAAAAAAGTGCAATAGTTTATAGTAAGACTGTTTAAAATTTGCTGCATACCTACCTTATTCTTTTGCTGACTGTACAATAGAGGCTAAATACATCAGTCTAACATAAAAAAACTAGATTCGTAAGCTTATTGTATGATCTTAATGAATTCATGATTAACGAATACATGCGCATTAAATCTATCACGTGGTAATGAGATTTGATCTCTTATCATCTTAGGAAATTAACCTTTTATCACTAAGTATCGTCTAATTGAGAAGATAAGGCTTGAGGATATTCTTGATGAACCATTTGTCTGAGAAACGTAGGTGATCACCTTCTGTTGATATCAGTACCAATTTTCCCTCTTTCTCCATCTTCTTGAGGCCTAGACGGTCCTGGAATGGAATAAAGAAATAATGTTATGTTTGTTTGCAGAATACTGTAATCTGACAGACTTTGTAAAACTTGACTTGTATTATGTACGCCAGCATATAAACCTACCCCAAACTTTTTAACAGTTTTTTGGTCTTGTCAAAAAACTAGAAGGTTCATATTTAATTGGCAGAGTCTTTACCCACAAACGCAGCAGCATCGCCCAGCAAAACTGGGCCTGCTTCTAGTTTACTACCCTGAACATGGATAAATAATTATGACCATCCATAGATTGGTGATTTTTTTTCACATTTTAAAATAATGGTATTTGGGATCTGTGTTTCCCAATAGCGGTATTAGGGCAAAAACAATCATCTATCTAGCCTTTTCCCAACTATATTGGGGTCGGCTTCCAGTCGAACCAGATGCAGCTAAGCTATTTTACATGGAGCGACTGCCTATCGGACCTCCACAACCCAGTAACTAGGTATGTAATACTATCCCCCATGGTTAAACTGGTTGTCAGACTTTTAGAACTTTTGATTAATAGTAACGAGTGGCAAAGATCTACAAATGACAGCCGGGACCTTCGGATTTACGTGCTTTCCGAGGCACGGAGGAAACTCGCTATGACAGATTGTCACCCATCCACAGACCAACCTCGACCAAGATCGGCCTGTGCGGCTGTAATTACTGAGCCGAGCTCCTCTGCAAACCCATCTGTAAAAAAAAACTACATACCTCCTTGTAAACCCTGGTCTCCTGCATCGGCAACATCTTCTTCGACTGTCCAGGCTCATAGAACCCAAACCACTCCGTCTCCCGAGGCTGGACGATGGTGTCATTATCAAACTTGACCAGCACGAAGTGTTCTAGATTGTTCAGATTCTGGATATACGTCTTGTTGACGAAGACTTCGTTGTTAATGTCGGGGAGGAAGATCGTCTTGTGTATGTAGGTGTCTTCGTCGAGGGGATCGTGCCAGTATGTCGCTTGGACGAGGGCGTGTTGGACCCAGCTGGAATTTTTATTCAGTGTCAATATTGCAAACATTTATGTATTGTAAAGATATTTGCATACCTGGCTGCTTTTCCACCAGAGATGCGCTATGCTACGTAAATAATTATGGTTTGTGCCTAAACCACCAATTGTAAGAACCGGTAGTACGTATACTATAATCCCCAAAACCAGCGGTAAAGACGCTTTTATATAACTTTTTAACCGACTTCAAAAAAAGGAGGAGGTTCTCAATTCGTCGGAATCTTTTTTTTTTTTTTTTTTTTTATGTATGTTCCCCGATTTCTCGAAGACGCCTGGACCGATTTGGAAAATTTTTCTTTTGTTTGAAAGGGTATACTTTCCAATTGGTCCCATGATCATCAGGTCAGGATCTGATGATGGAATCCCAGGGAAATCGAGGGCAACCTTCAAATTTTATAGGCACATAGTACCATTTTCAAATATTTTCTAAAGCTGTTCAAGTATTTGCATCTGATAATCATCATCTCAGGTGGATGAGCTGATGATGGAAGGTACAACTCCTCAACGGCTTGGAGTAGGCATCGACTGATTTAGTTTGTGTTCGCATATCTCTGGAACTACAAGTCCGATTTAAGTAATTCTTTTTTTGTTGTACTAAGTATTGTTTAACTTACGGAATACTGCAAGTTTCATCAAAATCGGTTCAGTAGTTTTTGAGATAGGGAATTTTATTAGCTTATTGTGCACTTGAGAGAGAATGATTTATTTGACAAGAATTTGAGTTGAATATTTAAACTAAAAAGAGTAAAATAAAAAACTTTTTCAAAAAAAAATGTAACCGCCTTCAAAAACAACCACAAAAAATGGTAAAATAACCTACAAAATAACTTTTCTTTCAGAAGTCGGTGGCAATAAAACAATGAAATGAAAAAAAACAAAGGCACCGACTTCTGAAAGAAAAGTTATTTTGTAGGTTATTTTACCATTTTTTGTGGTTGTTTTTGAAGGCGGTTACATTTTTTTTTGAAAAAGTTTTTATAAATTTCGAATACACATAGCGCTTCAATACTTGTGATACTCGTACTGAACAAAACGCTGTCCTGCATGTGATACCATAAGACCGGGTTTCTATTCCATAAAACTTCATCTATTTACAGGTAAAGCGACACAGTAACATAAAACATAATCATTGTGGTTAGCAAGCAACGCATCTCGATGAAAGTAAACGCAGAAATACCATGTTTGTAGACATTTTCTTATGAAGAAAGCGGAACGAAGTAAACTTACGTATTACATTTTATTGGTTTTAATCTAGATTTCCGTAACATTTGTGGTAGGATATGTGCGTATTAATGTTCAAAGAAACTAGCCTAAGTAAAAAATCTCTTCATAAGTACTGAAAAGGTGTTTGTTTCGGAGAAATTATATTTTCTTATAACACAAACATATCCCTATGTTATTCTATTGCAGCTTTTAAAAATGCGCCCAGCTCATCTGGCCATCTCTATTCGGCCCTGCCGCGTTAGGGTCCCCCCACATTTATCGGCTCGGACGACGCGATCCGATGCGAATGGTATTAGTAACACCCTTATTACGTTGACATAAAGGTTTTCTTGACCGGCTTAAGCCGATTCCGCGTCGATAAATGTGGGGGGACCCTTAGGCTGCGTTTCCACTGATGCGGAGTGGAGCAGAGCGGAGAGAAATTCATCAATCACATGGCTTAAGTGGAGAAGAGATGTGGATTTCAAGCCATGTGATTGGTGAATTTCTCTCTGTTCTGCTCCGCTCCGCCTCAGTGGAAACGCAGCCTTATCGTTTCCTACCATGCCATTTATAGTTTAGCAACTATGCAAATAATTTAGAAAACCGCACACAGGGAATAATGGAAGGTTATGAGGAGACCTTTGGCCAGCAGTGGGACAATACAGGTTAAAAAAAATTTAAACCGCCTTTTAATAATAACCAAATGCTGCCAAATACCAGTATTATCTATGACGCGACTATCTTTCTGACCACAACCTTTACCTAATAGTATTAACTGGGGTGTAAGAAGTTCACCTTACCCAAACATATACATTTTTATTGGGAAATATACTTATTACTTGCGAATTCCTACCAAAATACAAAGCTAACATTCCAATCTTAATTTCGTATGTGCAATTGTGTCCTCAATTGCGAGTGCAAAACAAATTATGAACAAACCACAAGGATACTTGAGAGTTAACGGCGACCTTCACATATTCCACTCCTTATAATGCTGGCCGATGAATATCGGTACCTATGACGCGCAATGCATACAAAACGATTAATACAACAGTAACTACAATCCTGCATAAGGCACCTGCCCACCGCTGGCGATTAGCGAAACGATAAATGAAAACGCTCTGTATTCTTTAATAAATTTTCGACTTTATCCTCTAGGGCTTAAAGTTCAAAATCTATGAAAGACTACAGAGCGTTTTTGTTCATCGCTCGCTACTTGTCTAGACTCTCAGAGCTAAGCATCTTAAGCTATTGTTGGTTCAATAGATTTATCGCTGAAAATGTGAACAGCCAACGATATTTATAAATATTTTTATTAAACGACTCTAAACTCTTGAAAGGATTAAGAGTACCTTCAATCAACCTTTAACCGTAGTGTAACAATTTTTATTTAGATGGATAAAATTCCTCGTTCGTACACTACAGGCGCTTTTTCATTTTCCATACAATATACAACGTGATATTTCAAGTGCACTTTAGGGCCAAATACGTAGAATTCATGCTAGAGCTTTCAATCGGTGTTCTCTAAACCCGACACAGTCGAGTTCTCCTGGCGCCTTAATTGTTTCTAAATCAAAGAGAACTCAAATATCGGGATGTCGCAACAGTAAAAAAATCTCTTTCATATAAATATACTAAAAGTATCCACACGTTGGTGCTCATTCATTTAGAGAGTATTCAACAGAGTGCGTACATTACACGAACTTGTGTGCGTTGTCATGAGGAAGTGAGCGTCCGTTTGTGCGTTTTCGCAACAAGTTATTAATATCGATAGCGTTGTCGTCGGCAGCGCAAATCAGAAAAAAGAAACATGAATTGCTGGAATTCCTCGCGTTGGCAAGATGTTATAATTTACCACTGATTAATTGAGCTACAAAAAGAACACACTACTAATAAACAGTTTACAAATTCGTTTACTTCTAAGAAAATAATGTAGGGACAACGATAGCTTTTTGCTAGAATATTTTTAATTTTATGGAGTTTTAACTCCTTTCACTTCTTTTAATAGAAACGCACAACGTATATAGTATAGGTACGACTTATACGAGCCGTGCCGAGATAGGATATTGAGTTCGAGCTACGAGCTACCCCGTTTTTCCGAACCGACACCAGTCTGAACATAGGCTTTAGAAAGAGACAAAACAGATTGACAACCAGTTAGATTAGAACTCCATGTTCTCTACATTCCTATTTTAAATTTATAGACTTACGTTTCATAAGCAGCATAGTTGAGGAGCTGTCTGATGTAGTCACAGGTGGGATGCATCAGCGCCCCACAGTGGGGCAGACCATAGACACCTTGGTGCTGGCCTCCCATAGATATCAGGTTCTTGATTGGAGGCAGTGTGTGCCCGCAGCGCTGAACTACCGCTCGCCTGTCAATAGAAACTTTCTCATCATCATCTGCTTACCCTTTTTCCAAGAATGTTGGGGTCGGCTTCCAGTCGAAATAGATACAGTATTTTATATGGAGCGACTGCCTGTCTGATCTCTGCAACCCTGACTGATTGTCAGAATTTCGCACTTCTGAATTACAGAAACAGCAATCAAAGATCTACAAATGACAGCCAGCACCAGCACAAACTGCTGTTGTTGCGAACTTCATCTTAGTACACATTTAATTTTTTTATGTATGATAGGTCTGCTGTATATTATGCAAGAAATAAATTGCTTAATACAAAGTTGTAAATACAAAAGCTACTTATTTAAATGCCATAAAATGACAAAATGTCAGTAAATTACAAGAAGGGTCTTATAGAGGCTGAATATTATCCAATAAATATTCAGATGGCCTACCCATGGTCATAATGACATTCAATACTTTATCAATATTATTTTTTTTTATAATAAATCATTCAATATATTATGTAGTTCATATAATACCAAAATCTCTTACATAAACTGGCTCCCTTGGGAAAATCCAATGGCATTGAATCCATCCTTCAACTTCGGGTGTTCAGCAAGGTACTTGCATACTTTCTCTACCTGCGTGTTGGGGTTCAAGAAGTACCCATTCTCCAGGTCCTCAATTGTAGAGTTGCCAATTTGCAAGGAGTCCACATATACTCCGGGAATGGCTTTTTCTAGGAATAACTTGAATCCTCCTAGACTGAAACTGACGCAGCATGTGTCACCTATTTATAAGATAAAAGGATTATTTTTACTTATATCTTCATTTCTGACAGTTAGGCATAAAAAATATTGTAATAGTATTTTACTTTCAATTTTTTTTTATTGTCAATACACCCATTTACTTCATTTTTTTTAGAATCATTTTTGGTAGGCATTCTTATGCAGCAAAATAAATACACACCTGCCACAACTATTGATATATTATGTTTGGGTACAAATCTATTATTAGAATGTTATTCTGTGCACACATTTTCCTGTTTTTAAACTTTGCTCAAGCAAAACAGGGTCACCTCACTCACATTGTGTTTTAAAAGATCTGTTTGGAATTATATACCTACCTACTATGTTTACACTGTATCCAATTTTTTTTTATCATAAGGTAGGTACAATACTCCCCAGCCGATAAGAGAATATGATTTTAAAAAGAATCAGGCACTGGAAAATGTTTAAATATATCTTTTAATTTACATAGAATAGATATCATTTCTCTATTTTTTTAAGGCACATACAATGTACATTGGTGAATATGCCAGCTACAATAAATTTAATGTGCCTAGCTAATACGACATCCTAATTAGAGCAATTACGTACTTATTATAAAACAACCATAATTTATTTTATTTGCGGAGATAATAACTTCAATATTAACGGTAGGTATGGAAATAACGCGTTGGTTAATAATTAAGTAGTACAAATACGTAAATTGACACATTCCTAATAATTGTATAATAACACTCACCCATTCCATGCCACAGTACAATGGATGTCGGTTTTGCAGATATTAATTTAATTACGAAGAGAAAAATAAACAGAGTCTTCATTTTGAATTGATACTCTTCTCTTACACTTTAAATCTGCGTTTTAGATTTCAAATTGAGGGCCAGACACTTCGCGGCAAAACGACCGAAGGCGAAATAGCATGAAGTCGTTATAATGTAAACAAACAAATGTCAAAGTAATGTCATTCGCTATAATCAATGCAAAACGTCACCAAAAATATTGTTCATGAATGACATCTATCGAGCATTGACCTTACCACATCGGTCAACTCGGTAGAAAGGTAGTTAGCTTGTGGATTTTTATAAGTATGGCACAATTTAATAATAAGCAATTTATTAATAAATTGAGTGGTTCCCACCCAAAACAAACAGTTTTGTGTTATGTTTTTAAACTAGATGTCGCAACTAGGATAGCTAAACAACTTGACGCAGAATGAACGACATCGCAAAAATAAATGAAAGTAAGGGTTCCCCTCATTTACAAAAGATGGCGTTAGCAGTACCAAATTCACGACTAATATATTATTATTAATGAACCAAGAGTGTGTCTTCCCCCCAGAGGCGTAGCTACCACCACCGTGTCAAGGGCCCCCAACGATTGGAATAAAAATAAAAACATATAAATTAAATGTAGCTCTTAAACGAAAACTTATCGCGGCCATAAAGCTTCAATTATCGAATTCGTTACAAAGCCTAATTTTCAAAAAGGCTATTAGGTATTTAGTTGTCATAAATGAGCTAGATCAGTCGATCAGCATTCTCAATTTTCTAGCTTCCTTCGAAACAGTAACACGAGTCAGTATGCTATTGCCTTTATTCTGCTAAACTATACCTACACTTAGATTAGAAGGGCCCCAACCAAGTTTTGATACGGGGCCCTTCTGGCCTAGCTAAGCCACTCATCATCATCATCATCATCCACAGCCCGTCTTCACCCACTGCTGGGTATAGGCCTCTCTTTGCTTGTGCCAAGCTCCACGGTCTTGCGCCAGCCTCATCCAGGCCACTCCCGCAATGGCAACAATGTCGTCTGCCCATCTCGCCGCCGGACGACCAACACTTCTTTTTCCATTCCTTGGACGCCACTCTGTCACAGCTTTACTCCACCTGCCGTCACTGCGCCTTGCCAGGTGTCCTGCCCAACTCCATTTGAGTTCCATAACTCTATTACCAATATCGAAAACCTTCGTTCGTCTCCGGATTTCGACGTTAGGAACTCGGTCTATTAATTTTATGCCGAGCATGGAACGCTCCATGGCTCTCTGTGCTACTCTGAGTCTGTACACAGCCTCCTGTGAGAGCGTCCACGTCTCAGCACCGTACGTCATAGTGGGCAGAACACACTGATTATAGAGACGGGTCTTCAGGCATTGTGGAATTTTGGCTGATTTCAGGATGTCGTCCAATTTGCTGAATGCAGCCCACCCTAGCTGAATTCGTCTTGATATCTCCGCGAATTGGTGTTCCTTGCCAAAGGAAAGAATATGGCCAAGATAGACATAACGGTCAACCTTCTCCAACCTTTCACTTCCGACCTTGACGGAAGGATTTGAATTGCTGGAGAAGTTTGCCATAATCTTCGTCTTCGCCATATTCATCCTAAGTCCTACTTCGAAAGAGGCATGATAAAGATTTTGAAGCATCTTCTGGAGATCCTCGAAGTTTTCAGAAAAAACTACTAGGTCATCTGCAAATCTTAAGTGAGACAGGTAAACACCATTGATGATAACACCGCAGTAGTCCCAGTCTAAGGTTTTGATGACGTCTTCGAGAACTGCTGTGAAGAGTTTCGGTGAAATGGTGTCGCCCTGTCTCACTCCCCGCTTGATTGGTACGGGTTTGGATAGGGTGTGCATGCGAACCTGCAGAGTGGCCATGGTGTACAGTTCCCGCAGCACATCCACGTAACGGGAATCGATGTGGCAGCGATGGAGAGCGTGGAACACAGCCCAATGTTCGACACTGTCAAAAGCCTTTTCGTAATCGACGAAAGCCATGCACAGGGGTCGGTTGTATTCTTGGCACTTCTCCATCAGCTGCTTTACCGTATGGATATGGTCGATGGTCGAATATCCGCTGCGGAAACCGGCCTGCTCGATGGGCTGGGCTGGGCTGGGCTAAGCCACTGCTTCCCCCAATACTTTTAGATGAAGAAACAAAGGCGTAGGTCTGTAGACTTTTGTCGATTGCAGAAGAAATATTTTTCTAGGTACGTGATCATTTGTAATTGATGGTAGATTTGGGCTCCAAATTGACTTGAAATTTTTTTTCCAAAAAATTCTACCCTTTAGTATCTATAGACTGCTTATTGTTAGAAAGTGACACTAGCAATAAAAAATACAGTCGAATTGATAACCTCCTCCTTTTTGAAGTCGGTTAATAAATCAATGCTAGCTAATTGCTCTAAGGATCAAAAGATTCAGATGTAACGGTTTTTTGAAACGTGTTTTTATCAATATGGCGGCGTTACGAGTAATTCCGATTTGTTTTCGATTCAAGTGCTTACACGTCAGTAGTTCAGTACCTGGTCTTTTGCGGGCATTTATTGAAGCACCTGAGTTTAAAGGTCTGTGTTTACCGGACATACAGTACTCCATATAGCTAATTAACCTCGGAAAACTTACATAATTGACCGCAGCCAGGTCAGGCCTTAACGTGTTATCGAATTATTGTGTAATCGAGTCAATATTATGATATTATATTTTATCATTATTGGTAACGATTGCTCAACCAGTCTTTATACCTACGCACAGTTCACATTAATTTACCATGGCTATGGAACTTTCTCATAAATCACTCGTATTGTATTGTCTCTGCTTTGACGTCAGTAGACTTTTGTTTGTGGTCTAGGTAACAAATTACACCCTCTCCCCGAAATCTTATTAGGTAGGTACTATAGATTGTAACTACACAGGTCCCCCAACCACAACATTTTTTATTCTTCTCAGTGTTTACATGGAGCAACTCTTTTTAAAGCCTATAAGTATGCTACTGTGTCCCACTTCTGACCGAAGGCCTCCCCTTTCTTCTTCTAAACCTCTCTATTTCGGGCAATTTCTGGCCATATTTGCCCCAGTCAGTAACGACTGCTTAAAGCAGCGACTGCATGACAAACTACGGAACCGCACGAGCAGTCAAATCGCTTCGAAAGGTCGGTGCCGTCAAGCATTCGTCAGGGCTCAGGCCTATACTGACTGCTTGAGCAGTCCGTGTTTGGGCAGCCTGGGGCGCGGGCGTAGGGACTTAAGTCCAAAATTAATATTCTATGCCAATCCAAATCCCGGTCTGATTTCTTTGATAGCTTTTTTTTTGCTTGGTAAAATCATCAAATGAGTCCTCCTCCCACCCCAGGGCAGGGCGGGAGGGATTGTCAGACTCGTACTGACTAAAATCCACGATGTCCTTCAATAGCCCTTTATGTTCCGGGGTCACGGTAATGAGATAAGTCCCGCGACCTTCTTTGACAGCTGCGACTCAGATTGGCAAATTCGGTCGTTGATCCACTATCTATATTATATATACCAACATTTCTATTTTTATTTAACTTTGCTGGTTACCTACGAATAGATTGTTAATGTCCAGCAGCTTTCCTAGTCCAGGGCGGGACACCCCCTTAAAAATAATGGAGGAGAAATTAAACAAAAGATTATAGAATTCATTCTTTATTGACATTCATCACGTTCAATACCTATGTAATAAATAACAATATTATAGATATTTTAACTGCTACTTATCACATTCGTAAAATTGAAGGCTTACCTACCTCTGCCATCATCTTCTACATTGCTTACAAAATCCTGATTTAATAAAAACATTAGATACTGTTGGTCCAGAGATAGCGAGATAAGCCGAAATACTCGAAACTTAAATCTATATTATTTTTGTATTGTCAACATCCACACTATACAAAACAAAAGAATATTTGCTGCACCTGATATTATTTCACATTTGTAGGGCACCTACATCAGAATTTAAAGATATTTGGAAAAATTAAGAAGACAATACTCTCTTGATTTTATCATTAACATATGTGAGATATTAATTAAATATTTAATCAGTAGCTCAGTGTGTAAGTGGGTAGTACATATTTACACTTCACTTTTGTCACAATTTTCCACTGTCGTGATGTCAGAACCAACTCAAATAATGCTTAAAATTAACGTTTCATTGTTTTCTTTAAGCAAATATCACTGAACTCTTTCACTCTATTTCAGCTGTTAGTAAAACATGATTAGACAACATTTCATCATCATCATCTAGGCTAATTATTTCGTTTATGGCAAACTAAGAAGTATGCCAACAATATCGTGTAATGTGTTCTAGAAAAACAAGATAAACCTATCTAGTGCTTCTACGAACTAAGTGTTTCAGCATTATTCTGTAGATATGGCCACTCACAGAGCTTTGGCTCGAACCGTCGAATTTCTTCACAAGGTATGAGAAACGTAGGTTTTTACAAAAACACACGCTATTTTTTAAATCAGTATTCCAATCTTTACACATGCAATAAATTTCATTCAGGCGAAAAGTATTCATGATGTAAGTATTGTTTTATTTCCTTTGTAAAATTCTAACATAAAATGTTTGTACGTTCTTACTGTGTATTACGATTTCATCAACCCTCGCTACTATTTTTGATTTTATTAAAAGTACTTAACAATTTCTAAACATTTTCGGTAGAAAAATATTTCACCACATCCACAATCTCTCCACATTGTATACATCAGTGCTTCTGTCCGTCGTCGTCCCATTAGTTACTGACTCAAATTGACATGAACTAAACTTAAAACTAATGTAAAACTAAATAGTTATCATAACCGTTATCCTACTCATCACAGTCTCATAAAGGAAATCACTATAGTCTGTTACTTCGCCGAATCACGTTGGGATAAACATCTTTGGGATCGTCACAGTATTCGACGTAACAAGTTAAATTATGCACTATTGTAGCAAAACTACTTTGCTAAAGTCGTTTCAACATTTCAACTTTTTACATTATTATGCATATTATTAGTGACCAGTGCCATGTTTAGTACAACATACAAACATTTAACATAAAAAGATCTTCTGAACTCGAGGACGTCCCAATTAAAATTGAAATCTGATTTTTCTTTAACCGACGGAAACCCGACGTGATTCCGATCTAGTCGACAACTAGATTGTACAGCCTCATTTATAATTTAAAATCAGATCTCTAATGATTGCATTACAGTATTCTCATGGAGTCTGTGTGCTTGATGATGTTCTGTCCCAAACTCCTGATCTTCTTGGGCGTCTCGAAGTAGTCGCTCGAGTCGGAAGAGTCTACTTGTACATGTCTGTGATGACTTCGGATTTTTCTTGTTCTCGTGTCAGAGTCGTACATAAGGGTGTGGGTGCTGCCCTTTCTCGATCTGAACGGGATTCTGTATGGCGTGCTGCTCTGAACGTCTGACATTGACCTGATGTGTCTTCTGAGTTTTGACTCCTTTGTGAGTGGCGAAAATGTGATCACCATGTTCTCTGACTTGGGCTCTGGGGACCTGTAAAGAGGAAAACGGTATCTTTAAGTCTCGTGTCACCATTACAAGTTTACTTGGCCTATTGACATAGTATCTTATTTATCGGGAAAGATTGTTTGTTACCAGTAGTAATGAGTAAACTCATTAGATAATATTGTTTGCTAGAACTTTACGTGGAATTGAAAATTAGTTCGATAACTCGTGACGCTAGCTAGACATAACATGTCACTGTAGTGTAATATTTACTGAAAGATATGTGTGTGCGTATTGTTAGCTAACGCCTATAAATAGTGCTTATTAACACTTTGATTGCACAATTTCTCGTATAATTTTATCAGTTGATACTAAATTCAACTTCTGGATTTGTTTTAGGTTTACGTATGCTTTTTAATGTTTTATCATTGTCTGAACTCTGTTTAACTGCGCAGGACACACCTATGCGTAGATTGGCTAGAATCAAAACAAATTAATTTATTGCTAGCAATAAACGCATCTCGAGCTACAATATCTTTTGCATACTTAACTATATCTACGAATATAATCGATGCTTGCGTTACATAGTTTATATCAAATCGAGTATTTTCCTATGACAACAATTGATCATTCTTTTAGGTTTTTTATTGAAATATGTTAGACTGTTGCCCATTGTACCTACATTTAATTTTAATGACTACAATTTAAAGTAAATTAGGCTCTAGTTGGAATCAATCATGAATTTATAGCTAACGACGAAAGGTTGGCAACATTTGAAAATAGTCACTATCTAGAATCCAATCACGAAATTAACTAAATCAATCAGGATTGGTGCACACTTGTTCGGGTTCATTGAACAATGAAGTCGTTCTGGGGCAATTACTGAACATATTTATAGCTCTTTAATTCGATGGCCAAACTTCTTTCGGCATTACTATTGCTGAATTATGTACGGTACGAGTCAGTTTAAAATTCGAACAACGCCGAGCGATATTAAGTACCTATACCTGATTGTGTTGATGATATTTATGACCTGTCAAAACGCTTTTCCCCTATACCGGAATCCTCCGGAACGGGGGGGGCCTCGGGGAACGGGGCACTCATGGAATAGCCCGATTTTGTATGGCAATAACCAAGGCGTCACTTATTTTTCCTTCAATGACGCAAGCATTAATACTTAATTAACTAAAAAAAGAACGAAATTTCAGACCATAGAGTTATTGGCTATGGTTTTTTTGTTTGAATTTGTTTCATACAATAAATTATTGGTTATGTTTAATGGCATCTGGTAACCTATTACAATGAGCAGTAGATATCGTTGTAGCAACCAATGTTCAATTAGTCTCAAATAGGCACTTATCAACTGCACTGAGTACCTCGTTCAGTTTTTCTTTTCTAATAACGTGAAGGTTGTGTGGAACAAGATGGAGCAATGGAATGAGACAGATAACGAGAGGACGGACGACTCAATTTATGAAACGATTTGAAAAAGGTTAATTAATAGTGTTGTGATTGCTTGGAGACATCGTTCTAAAAATATTGAATGTCTTGAAGATATTAGTTTAGGTATTTTAATTAAATTCATTTTATAATTGTTTCATTTCGGCGTGGAGGTCTGAGCGCATTTAAGGGGGAGGGGGGCTTTTGTTCAGTAGTGCACGTCTCCCGGCTGATGATGCCGATGATGGGTAATTAATTATTTAAGAAAATATGAAATGGTATTTCAAGTTACACATGGCAAGGCCTAATGCCGTCTATGAGCAATTTTACCTATAATTGTATCTTTAACATACCTTCTTCAAAAAAAGAAGGAGGTGCTCAATTCCTCGCAGTCTTTTTGTTACCCGACTAGGGTATGTATAACGACGTCGAATTAATTGGTTTACAATTCCCCAATGATTAGGTACTTAGCTAAGTAAGTTGATGTTCGTAACTCTTGTCATGACAAAACTATTACCAGGTAGTCGGAACTGTAGGTTATTGAACTTTACCGAAGGTGTGGTCTATGTGTAGTCTATAGAACGGTACAACTTGTATAATCCTAGCTAATACTATAAATGCAAAAGTGATTAAATTGAATTTGTTTGTCTAATTCACTCCTAAATCGATGGACTCATTTTGATAAATTTTGGTAGAGAGATAGATGATTATTAGCTACCTACTTTAAAAAAAATTAACTTGAAGCTTGAAGTTAGAGAAATGGTGGGGAGTGTGAAACCATGGACAAAAACTAGTGCTTATACTAAAATTTTATAATTATTCTCAAAGTCAATGTATTTTTAATCACCACGTTGATATTGATAACACAGCTGTCTCAGATCTGCGTTCACCCTGAACACATGCGTTTTATCATTCCAGTAAAGATCTTTGTTTTATTAAGAAGATCGCACGTGACTGACGAGCTTATTTTATATTTACATTGTCTGTTACACGTTTTAATGAATGTTCTGTTGTAGTATTGCAGTCAATCAGTCATAAGTCTTAGTATGCAGTTCAGCTATTAACTGCGAATTGTTATACAATTGTGACTACTAGCATGTGTTGAAGTTTATGTCATAATAAGACACAGTTGTGTAGTTTTTAAAATTAAAATGATTAAAAAGGAGATGTTTCATTCTGGGCCCAGTCTATGTACACCACATCAATAAATAGGGAAAAAATAGGAGAGTTTCACAAAAATACTATAAAAATAATTTGAAGACGGGTTTAGCTGTTAAAAAATGATAATCAGTAAAGTTTTTTAATAAGTAAACCCTGTCTTTAGGGCAGCCATGACAGTTATGTTTGACATTTGACATGACGTTTGTCGACTTTGACGTTTCTCGCACCTGAGTCTCTGTTTGCTTTGAGCCACATTTTCGGAATTTTTGTGATTGTTTTAGTTTTGCGACCCAGATTACTACTACGGACTGATTGATTGCTTACCTGCTGACCCCGGCTTTGTTATATGGTTTTTGATTCGCCTGTGATTCGGATTTCGTCATGTTATTTTACAAGAACGAGTTAGTTTCAGGTATGTCCTATACCCGTGCATTTACTTGTATTTTGTTTTAATGCTTTTACTATGCGAGTTATTTTTCCCTTGTGTCATATTCTAACAGATTTTACTCATTCTTATTCCAGTTTATTGACAATGGCATGCCTACAATGCACGTCTATAATGAATTAAAATGACCAGTCTTACGCTGCCGATGATAATATGGGTCCCGAAATAATTTCTGTCATCGAGCGAAGTCTTGGCCATCTGGTAAGAAACATTTATCTAATCTAAATACTGTTTAACCAAACGGATTGATAAACACTGTATAACCTCTTTTTCTTTTATTGTTTTAGATTAATGAAAATGAAATAATGTGCTCACAGTGCTTTGGAGTCATAATGTGTGTGAGATGTCAAATAATAGTGCACATGGAGATCATGAACTTCAGCATTGTCATGATAGCAATGTCTGTGTCCGGTGTAGGATGTCATTATTTAGGAGGCGTAGTCATTCCACTGCGGAGGGTGCAGAAAGACAATTTATAGCTGCAACAATTGCTCCAAGAGAGGTAAGTTCCCCTCTTTTATTCATATGGATGGTGTAGGCACTAATGCAATGTTTCTTAATTATGATTCAAGACAACGTCATTGATAGTAGAGAAAGAACTGATACAATATCATATCTGGGAATGTGCATATATAACAATAATTATATGACATAGAACATTGCCTAGGGCAAGTCTATAAAAGTGATATTAAAATACTCTTACATAAATCTTGATAAGTTTATATTTATTATAAATGTTGTTATTTAAATAAATCTCGTTTTTTTTGTTTTAGATACCTGAAGGTGGCTTATTATGTTTTAATTGTTGGATTCATACTCAGCGTACAATCCTCTACTAATAAGAGGTAGAATAAAATCAAGTCATAGTTCAGGACGAACCTATTATACACATATATTGCTGGCAAGGGAAGGATCATGTTGGGATGATAATATAATTAGTTATTATTGTAGTTGCATCTCTGGACGACGGACAATGGGTTGCTGTGCTCACATAATGACCATCATGTGGTATTTGGGTTGGGCCCGGCACCAAGAAAACATAGAAGCACCGGCGTCATTCCTGTATGGAATATTAATAAGGGATGATGTGAATGATGAATAAATCATAAGTCTCAACAAGTTGTTTTATTTAAATGTATACCCTTAATGTCACTACATAGTATAAAGTCGCTTCCTGCTGTCTGTCCCTGTTTACTTAGATCTTTAAAATCATGCAATGGATTTTTATGTGTTTTTTAAATAGTTAGAGTGATAAAAGAGGAAGGATAACATGCATAATATAGTAAAGATTGCACCCGTGCGGAGCCGGGGTGGGTCGCTAGTAATAGATATAAAATAACAAAAACTTGTTTCATATATTGTAAGTGCTCAGTTGGATTGGGTGTGGAATCCTTCACAGAATGGAGGTCTATGTCCTAGCAGAAGTATCAGCTTATAATGTTCCCAACACAGCTGATGCTAGACTAAATTACACATTTATTGTCTTTTTCCTAGCTATTACTGTGTAATGTTAACTAGGTACTATAACAATAACTTGAAGTTGTTAGGTACTACACATGTCACTGCTCCTCGCGTCGTATTCCTCTTTGCTGAGGGACGTGATGCCCCCGATGTGAAGTTACTTTCAGCTTGAAGATGCTTCGCCATCTGTGTCTGTCTTTGGCAGAATGAAGAGCATCGTGAAGTTTCGTTTCTTGGCATTGAGATATAGGATAGATTATATAAGTGCCGCCGTTTACTATTCTATTATTTTTATTAAAACCTAAGATATTCGAGACTTTTACTTTTAGCCCAGGGGTGCGTTTAAGTACGCCGGCGAAATTTTCGCCGGATAAAAATTAAACTAGCGAGGGTTCGCTGAACGGAGTCATAGGTTTCTGTCAATGTTACCTGTCAAATTCAATTGACAGCTCAGTTTATCAAACAAATAACAATTCAATTCAACTTAACAGTCCGAATTATATTATATTGTAATCTCCGTAAAATTAGGATTTAACTTGTGATCTCGATATTATTACATTACACAGTAAAAATGAACCGGAACATGAAAAATCAATTTGCCGGTGTAATATTAATTATATCCATGATCCACAAATAATATTCACCGAGACGATGAATTGGGTACTCTCTAAAATAAAAATATTCGTTTTTACGGCGCGAATCGAACACTAACAAGAAAACTCAATGTCAATCAATGTCAATCTGACAGCAAGATAAAATTTAGCGAGGTAAAAAGGTCGCTAAAATTTATCCTAGTCAGGCGAAAACTTATACCACCGGACGACCGTGAACGGGGCAGATTAAATTTTAGTCAGTTTAATTTTTCACCTCGCGGTATGCTTGAACGGGGTGTTTGACGTTTAGTCAGTATAAATTTTAACCTGGATAATTGACTTAAACGCACCCCAGCCTCTCCCAGCTTACACCTACGTAAACATCAATCATATGTCAATGTCATTGTCAAAATGCCCTTTCGCATATTTACTGTCAGATCCACCATGTTTGATTTTTTGTCGAGTGTTGTTATCCTTGACAAAGTTAATTGAAAAGCACAATTCAACGAAGTAAAATTAAAGAAAATTAACAATTAAAAACGGTTTATGTATTAAAAAGCTATTTTTACATATGGTGTACATAGACTGGGCCCAGGCTCCATACATTTTTGGACCATCTCCTTTAGAACTAAGTACGTATGTACCTAGTGGTTCAAAATTAAATGACCAAAGGGCGGTGATTCCATGAAAAAAGACGGCGGATTGAATTAGGCTCTATAAAGGACCAGTCTCAAATGACAGTAGACCATTTTTGAATGCCGAACGTTTCATCTTTCAACGTTACCCACGTTAGAAGAATATTGTGGGATAATTGGATAAAAAGACTTCGACGACCAACCCATCTTAATAAGAGCTCATTAAAGACAGACGTAAAAGTCTCGGTACCCATTCGCCATTGGAATGTTCCATCTTTGCAATGAAATGGAAACTTACTGGCACGATAGACAATGTGAATATTTTAAAAAGGAAATGCAATAACAGAACTTAGCAAGACTTCCTCTATTTTGTGATAATATTTGTGTTATAATGTCAAGGTTTTACTTTTAAAGCGTATGTACTGATGTGATAACATTCCTCTGGCAGTCTGGCGGCATTTTAAATTGCTATGGTGTCTCCTTGTTCCAGAACCTTTTTAGTTCAAGAATGTTAACGACATTGATAATATTTGACGTCGTTTAAAAATGGAATATCGTTTTAAATGCGTGCGTTCTAAACAGTGAATGAATAGGCAATAGCAGTTGGAACATTGTTCTTATAATGGACGTCACTATTTTTATCCTACAAATTACGTCATGTTATTTTGTGGTTATTTATAAGTATTTAGTCTATTTTAATTTGATAGAAACTTAAATCTTTTTGATTATTTAATCAACCAATATATCCTTGAACCATCGACCAATGTATTCTGAAATTAATCACTAATATTTCAAATTAAACCAATGTCTTAATTAGGCCGCTAATTCGAAGTAATTATCAAATTAGAGACCAATTAGTTTCGAAACATTTGATACGCCTGAATTCATTGGAATTAATTTCAACTTCCAACCATAGAATTAATCCTGATTTAGGTAGGTAAGTAGGTACATGATGAATAAGTATTATCAGTGTACGCAACTCTAGTATTAAGTTTTCTATGTATAATTTATTAATTATAGAACTAAGTAAAATAGATAATTCTTGCAATGAGGTAAAATCCATCGCTTAATAGACAAAACCCGAAGGTACAATATACAGGCAAAACAAAATGGTAAATTTATTATTATACATAGAGTACCTATTAAGGCCGTCGATCGCGTGTATATTAACACGTCTCATGGGATATTAGAAACGTTTTAGCCAAAAGCGTAGCAAATTGTGCAAAGAGTTTTATACCTAGCTATATAGGTGAATCGTTAAAGTTTACTGCGGTGTATTGGCCTCTTTAGACTTTGTAAATAGTTTCGTCTGAGGAAACAGTGAAGCCAGAAAGGAGGCTAAAACATTGGCAACAGATTTTTATGCCTGTCACTTTGGAACTCCATACAAAAGCCTTGCTACTGCGTAGGATGTAGGATACATGCATAACTTAACTCTGTATCTGCGTAGGCGCAAGTTTGAAAGGCAAGATATTATTCGACCATTCAACTACCGTACGCTACGCAGTTGAATTAAATTATAACATTATGTTAACAAACAAACTAAAATTATAAAATGTTAGCATAAACTGTGTGTGTATTTGGTTAAAAAAAATGTAATAAAAATATTTCAATCTACCAATGTTCTGCAAGAAAAAATGTAAAACCATCTGCTTTTTGTGAATCATCCTTTGTACTCTATGATAAGAAAACAAACTAAATAGAGATTCTTTGCATTCCTCGTAAACATTTTACTAACATCAGCAGGCTGCATGTTTATTACATAGATATGCAGATAGGTATGTGCTTACTTCATGATAATGCTACCAATCACTGTTAGCACCAGCCTACTAGTTCCTGGATGATTTTGATATTGTATTCATGTCTTTCATATTTTCTGTTGTTTTCATTTATTAAAGGATCTTGCCCTTTAATAGAAAAAAAAACTCAGTGTTTGAATTTTGTACGATAACGCAGCGCCTCCTTAAGTACCTAACTAAAATTGAGTAAGATTTCTTTCCCTTTTTTTCATAATTTTCCAGACTAGTTGGCTGTTGCTGGGATGTGGTGAAGATATTTTACTTTATACTATACTATGAAAGAATGCAAATTCTGACTATTTGCGTAAAATAATCTGTTATCCTGATCAACCTTCAGTTCTAAAATTAAACTTATTGCTACATTTCTAATTTATGGTTCTCCACAACTTAGGTACCTATTGATTGAAATCTTACAACTTTCAGTCTGTACTAAAAATATATTGCCTACGTCGCTATTTATGTCGGAAATGTTGGCTTACTGACGATAAAAAATTACCTTCCGACAGCTCACTTCGGCAGCGTTAACCTACATTGAAAACATGAGGTGTGGAGAAACAATATTTACATTTCAAAAATAATTAGGTGGCTATAACCTTTCGAGGGTCGGAGGATTTTCTGTCTTGTAACTTTCAGGTGTTTAAAAGTAGGTATAGACATGATTGAAGCTATGTTTTTTTAGGATTTTGGGTCATTGAAATATACGTGACAAAGCACTAATAGCAAAAAATTGGCGAACCACCAGAATAAACAATGTTTTTCAAAGACGAACAGACTTTTTGTCTCACTTGTTTAAAAATAAAATGCGAGATTTCCGCAGGTCTCAATGGGTTTGACGCATTTGGTGCACTTCTCAACTTGTACACCATGCTCAAATGGTAAACTTAGCAACTGGTGCACTTCTCATATGGTACACTTCGCAACTGGTGCACTTCTCAATTGGTGCACTTCGCAAAAGGAGCACATTTTAAGATGAGTGGAGATTTGGAATAATTGTCTAAAAATTAAAGAATCTTTGGCTTTGCTGGGAAATTTTCTTAAAAATACAATCAACAAAATAATTTTGTATTAACTGTACATAATCACTATAACATTTTTATTTTTTCAAAAATAAAAATAACGTCACTTGGAAATAATAACAATATAATTATGTAAGAAAAAAATAGATTTAAGTACAGCATAAAGTTATATTAAACACATGACATAATATTATATAATATTATATCAATAACCTTTATATTAGTATAATTTAAACTGTACTTCTTTTAGTTATAGTTATTATTATTAATTAAATAAAAGCTTTAAATTAAATCAAAACCTGTTTCTCAAAAACAGTTTAAATAATTAATATAGATAAACCTTTGTTTGTCTGACAGTCCCTCCCGCCCTGCCCTGGGTGAGAGGACTCATTTGATGATTTTACCACAATAAAAAAAACTACCCTCATTTAGTTTTATATCGCATGCATATTGGGTTACCACTCCGCAATAAACAAGTACTTGAAAATTGTATGTTTGTTTTATATGTGTAGCATAATCACTTTGTTATTATTATATATTTTTTGCAGTAGGTAATAAAGAAAAGATCACGTTTCTCCAATTATCATATTAGTGATTATGTAATTTAATAAAAAAATGCAATGTAATGCTTTTATTTAATTAATAATAATAACTAAAAGAAGTACAGTTTAAATTATAATATTAAAAAAAATATTGATATAACATGATATTAAATCATGTCTTTATTATGATAACTTTTTGCTGTGAATCTATTTTCTTACATAATTATATTGTTATTATTTCCGAGTGACGTCATTTTTATTTATGAAAAAATAAAAATGTTGTAGTCATTATGTAGAGTTACTTTAAAATTTAAAATTATTTTGTTGATTGTATTTTTAAGAAAATTACCCAGCAAAACCAAAGATTCTTTCATTTTTAGTCAATTTTTCCAAATCTCCACTCATCTTAAAAAGTGCTCCTTTTGCGAAGTGCACCAATTGAGAAGAGCACCAGTTGCGAAGTGTACCATATGAGAAGTGCACCAGTTGCTAAGTTCACCACTTGAGCATTTTTTTTTTTTAGGGTGGCAAAATCATCAAATGAGTCCTCCCGCCCTGGGTGGGGCGGGAGGGACTGTCAGACTCTTACTGACTAAAATCCACCCGTGTTCCGTCGGATGCCCTTTACGTTCCGGGGCCACGGTATCCTGGATTAAGAAAAATCCGCGACCCCGGCAGGCATTTGGCCCCATAAGGGGCCCCGTCGGTGACGCGTGAAACACGACGCGCCACCGACCCGGGCTTGGTCGGACGGCGAGCATACCCATTACTCACCGTCCGCAAGCCCGCTCCGCCGCTGTGCCCTCTGCTGTTCACAGGGACACGCGTTGGAGCGTCCACCCGACAGGCTATTTGCATACGGGCAAAGAAACCCCTTAGGCACACAGTGCCTAAGGAGAGTTTTTGCCCGCATCCCAGGGCGCACCGGCCCGAAAAACTGGTGTTCCCCACGGACGTATCCGAGAGGGAACTCCAGTCCACGGGCGCACGTGGAGGTTTCCTGTCTTAGCACCCCACCATTTGAGCATGGTGTACAAATTGAGAAGTGCACCAAATGCGTCAAACCCGTCTCAACGTATTTTGTTTTGATCATTAGAGTATTCTCCGCCATAATCTAATAATACATAGAAAGTAACTAATTAAGATAGCATAATGCTATTGACAATGGATGTTATGACTAGACTAGACTTAATTACTTGTTTGCATACTTAATTAAAAGTTAATACATGACAAAGAGTGCAAAGAACCAAGCAGTTTGTAAGTAAATAATAACAGAATAAGTGCCAAAAGCCATTAAAAGATTATCGCACTTGTGTGATTATTTTCCCGCCAAGACACACAAGTACCACGGTCGTTATAAACCAGATATTCACAGCATGACGTAAATTTTATTCGAAGATCCACTCGCTTGTATAAATACATGTAAATCGTCAAAAACAAAGCTCACGTTGATGTGCCAAATTGAACGAAACGACGCTTCAAATCTTTGATAGCCACTAGAAATAGATCATGTTTTAAAAAAGTCATACTTTTCATAGACAATATGATTGAATGAGAACAATTGAACGATTCATTTGTTCAGTGAGAGATTTACAAGCACACAAATTACTTTAGCCTAGAAGACACATAGCCACTTTGTTTGTAGCCTAGGTAGTTATAAACGTTACTAGCATATATAGTCTTAAATAAGCATTAATATTCTAGTCAAACCCCTAAGCAAGGCTTCGACTGTCTCATAATAATCTACGTGAAATAGACGTAATTCCTTTTTTAAATTCCGTTTAAATATTCTCTCTACAGCGTTTTTATGGCGATCTAGGCATAAATAGATAACTTTTTTTTTCAGTCCCTTATTCTATAATAATAAATAATAATATTCCACAACTATCACATAACGCCTCTAGTCCCAAGCTAAGCAGAGCTTGTGTTATGGGTACTAGACACTGATAAACATACTTATATATTTCTAAATACATACATATTATAGATAAATTACACCCAGACACAGAACAAATGATCGTGCTCATCACACAAACATTTGTCCTGGGTGGGAATCGAACCCACGACCTCCGGCATAGCAGTCAGGGTCACTAACCACTAAACCAACAGGCCAGTCAATTCAATTCGAATTTATTATATAATTTAAATTTAAACAGAATAGACCGCCCTAGGCTAATTATGAGGACGCGCCCGCGCTAGGTGTGTTACAGACGGCCTAAAAGTAGAAACTGAGTAGAGTAGTACCTATAGTGTGAAAATGTTAACATGGTTCATACTACCTATAAAAGTTTTCAGATCGATCTGCAAGAGCAACTAACGTTGTTTTTTAACTTCTGCATGACATTCAACCTTAGGGTGGCAAACCATTTTTTAAGCAGACCGTACATAAAGGTGAAGTACCTCATGCATTAAGACTTATATTAAGACTAAAATCATGACAAGTGACTGCAGGTGGCAACTAAGTTGTCTATAGAAACTAAGCCAATACAATTCATGCGGCCAAACACGACATAGATTTGGTTTTCTACTTGGTAGCCCTACCTTGGGTTAATCAGGCCCTGTGTTTTTCTATAATTCGAAGAATTGGAAAATCTTGCAACTGGATACGTCAAACAATTATTATTATAAGATAAACTTGTTTTTCTATTACGTTCCATAGAATATTATTTTAGAAGATTACGCTACGATACAAATTGTTGTGATCAATAATGGCTTACGTTAGATAAACAATATCTAAACGTTTCTTAGTGCTGTTGAGTTATCTTAAGTGATTTACAGACAGGGCCATCTCTATTGAAAGGTCAATGAACTTTACTATGTAGTATATACTCGTATTATGTGTAGGTACCATTACGTACGAAACTTACGACGAGGCTCAATGTTATTTATTAATGAAACGGTTTTATCTGTCCACTTATTGGATTATATTTATCTATTTATTTATTATACCTATGTCTAAATTTACCTAATCTTGAGTCAGTATTTAATCTAAATATTTATAGGTAACTCAAAGGTGACTGACTGACTGACATAGTGATCTATCAACGCACAGCCCAAATCACTGGACGGATCGGGCTGAAATTTGGCATGCAGGTAGATGTTATGACGTAGGCATCCGCTAAGAAAGGATTTTGATCAATTCTACCCCCAATGGGATAAAATAGGGAATGAAAGGTTGTATGAAACTTTGTTAATAATTTTAAACCGATCGGACTGATCTGTCATCTGATCTCTGACCAAAATGTACGCACCGGGACTAAGACTTGTAACGTCCGTTATTCCTAATGCGCACAGTGTGGCTACGTTCAAACTAGCGATGCATCCGATACCGATACCGATACCAATATATCGGCGATACTTCGGGTTAGCCGATATATCGGTATCGACGATATTTTATGACCGATTCAACGATACTTTTTAATTTAAAAATGTAGTGTAAACGAGCGTGTTATCTCGTATATTTAAAACCAGTAGGTACTGCAACTATAAGTTCTGAGATGCCTACGAATGGCGGTGGCGGGCTTTGGAGTATTTGTGGGAAGATGAGCCCCTGTCTACTCTGAGCTGTAATTCTCTCAAAGAAGAAGTCGAGAGATACCCAAGGTCTCCCAATATTTCGAGAGATGCAGATCCATTCGTTTTCTGGCGAAATGGCGTCTTATACCCAAACGTCTTAAAAAACGTCTTATGAAAAAAAAATGAGCCAGAAGTACTTTAGATTCCAAGTGAGTTCTGACGCATCTGAGAGACTCTTTTCCAACGCAGATCTTTTTCAAACAGACTCGCGAAAGCGCCTTTCTCCAAAAAAATTAAGATTACTTTGTTTTTTAAACAAAAATCTTATTAATGTTAATTTTAATTACAAAAAATTATATACCTAATATCAGCCTATGTCACTACTTTTTATATTAATAAAAAAATGACTTGTGATTTATTTATAATATCTTAATTTTTTAATTCATAATAAGCGTATCGGTATCGGTATCGGTATCGCCGATATTTTTATAAGAATATCGGTATCGGTATCGTATCGGCGAAATGGCGTATCGATGCATCCCTAGTTCAAACCAATTGAGCCTGGTACTTTGAATTACCTAAGACCCTACTGACCCGACCTAGCCCAATCGCGATACCCTAGCAATCTACTTGCCCTAGTTCCCTAACCTACCATACAAACCATACCAATTTACCAGAAGGAAGTCTGTTACAAGGAGACCTACGGTAACAGACGGAATTTGGGTAGGAATAGGGTTTGTGTACGTAGTGCAATGTACACAGGAAATGATTTTCACTGCCAATCCCACAGACTCATAGGATTGATTACGGCTAAGGGTGTCTTGGCCACAGTGAGGGAGTAACGGAAGATGAATCAAACTCGGCTCCAACTTGATGACTCCAACTGATGAGATCTGAGACTTTGCACGCATAAAGCTACTATGACGTAGGCATCATCTAAGAAAGGATTTTGATAAATTCTACCCCTAAGGGGATAAAATATGGGATGAAAGTTTGTATAAATCTTCTTAGATTTTCGACTGATTGAATTGAACTGAAATTAAAGATTGGAGCTACTATGATGAAGACGTCCGCTTAAATAGGATTTTGATAAATTCAACTCCTCCATGGGTATAAAATAAGGGATGATGGAGGATGGAAATGAGTAATAATACTTCTTAACGCGAGCGAAGCCGCGGGCAATAGCTAGTTTTATTTATATGTAGGAACTACGTAACGTATGTACGAAATAATTTATTTAATATTTTGCTGTACCTAGGTAACTACCTAGGTACTGCAAAATATTAAATAAATTATTTCAATTTTATCAGTCTATTTTAGAGTTCTCACTAATAACTGAAATAACACTCTGACTCTGAAAGGGCGACTCCCCTAGGTACCCATGTTCAGTGCAATGTAACATTAAAATTTATAGTTGCAAATATTGGTAAAATCAAAATCAAATGTTTTTATTTCACATAGGCCCATGAGGGCACTTCTTATAAAACTTCGACAACCAATGATTGTTGACAACAGGTGCTCGGTTCGGGTTGGCCGATACCATGGAGAAGAACCGGCAAGAAGCTCCATGGTTACTCTTACTTATTAAACGTTTCATACTTATTATTCACAGTATTGTACTTGTATTGTACATTAAATTGAAAAACAAGATAAAGTCATAAGAAACAAAGTAACCTTATGACACGTTAAGGCCGGTCCTCACTGACTCACCGTCTCATACACTATCTCTCGCCTTAATAAGCAGAACAATGACTCATTCCCAATAATAAATAAAATAAAAACATTCAAGTTACTTAGGTACCTATTATTGAAACTTGATTTGTGGCTGTGAATATATAAATTGTTTGATTCACAGTTTTTCAACGAGTGTGAATGAATGGCCAAACGCTTTATAGCAAAATATGATATTTGCAAAACATTATTAGTAAAACATGACTTTCGCATAACATTCATACTAGCAAAATAATAATTATGACATTCGCAAAACATGATATTTTCAAAACATTATAATCGGAAAATTTTATGTTGTGCTTGTGACATTTGCAGTGGTGGATTTGCCCTAAAGCCCAGTAGGCCCGGGCCTAGGGCGTGGGCGGCCAGATACTAGGGGCGGCTAATCGTGTCAAAAAAATCACTGAAGGTAACAATATAAAAAGAAATAACTCAAATGTAAAGTATCTAAATCACTATTAGGTATATAAGTTTTCGTACATATAAAATAGTTCGTACGTTTAGTTTAATTTAAGTTAAACAAAACCTAAAACAGTTTTAAATGTTTTCTTTAAATATCCAATAGTCCCTGAAACCTCATAAAATATTAGCTTTCAGGTTATGTTTACTAATTTTCAGAATCAGATTAAGGCGTGCAATAAAGTAAATTCATTAAAAATTAAGTCTTAAATTATGCTACCTGCTGAGAAAGGAGCGGTACATGGTATGGGGCCTAGAGCGGCTAGGACTGCATGTAAACCTGCCACGGGCTTGGGACCTGTGAAAGTGTGAATGACAGACAGAATACAGAAGAAGTTCTTTACTTCTACGTTGTGTCATTTTGTCTATGCTTCCGTTGATAAACTTTGTGTCTACGGTGTCATGCTATGCGTGCAGCTATGCTATTCTCTATAAGACCCAGCGGCACCGCGGCAGCGCTGAAGCTACAGTTTTCTTTAATCGATTTTTAACTTTATGCTCTAGTGAAAGAAACACCGGTACATTCAGCGCTACGGCGGCGGCGCCATAGCAGTGGGATAATTAATCCGCTGATTTATTCCAGACGCAACTTCCGAGTAGGGACTCATTTATAAATGAAAGATAATAATTATTGTCACACGCGCTTCGACCGGTTAATGAGATTTGTCATAGGCTACTTGAATACCAATATTAAACTAATCTAGCAGTAGGTAATGAAAATTAAATTATGACAATTAATTCAGTGTAATAATAGAACGATGTCTGTGCTAATATTGTTTGTGTGCAATGGAATGTTAATGTTTTGTTAATGTTTTAAAATGCAAAGCTTGGAGTCTAGACGCCACTTACTGATGGCCATGATGCTTCATGGTCTGTGTAATAATAGGTTCGATTGTCCTGATATCACCAATAACCTATGTTATATTGTACCTAGAACCGTTATGCGTCGAGAGGCGCGCGAGCCCCGACTTTTCCACACCGCAAGGTGCAGGACCAATGCTGGTGAACGGGCGCCTCTTCGACGTATTGTCGATATTTACAACACCCACTTTATTGATTTGGATATCTTTGCGCTCACGCACCTGAAGTTTAAAAAAATGGCCATTGAATTATTACAATAACCAATTTTATATCCACTGTATAATTATAATAAAAACAAGTATTTTTTAAATATAATTAACGCACGCTCAAACCTATCTTTGTTACCATTATTTCGCGGACATTGGTGTGGGTTACACGTTTACTTAGTTTATAATTCTATTCTGTTATACTTATAATGCAATGTGTAACTGTTTAATGTCCCAATAAAGAAAAATAAAAATAAAAATAAAAATAAAATGGCAATTCAGGGCCATAAATAGCAATGGCGTATTGTGTAGAATTTTACTTGATTATATTTAACGCAACTAAAATGAATATAATCTGTTGGAAGAATTTTATTTGTTAGGAACGAACAACATTTTTATAAGATTGACAAGAATAGAGAAAAGAGTACAAAACCATAACTTTTTGTATATAGACAACTAATAAGTATGAATATACAACATGCTCCCTCAAAAAGTTAATTGTATTGCACTCTTATGTCATAAGCATAACACAAAGGCATAAAAAAAAAACAGTAAATAGAACCATTACGATATACCCATCATTTGCAAACAACTGCGATGTTTTGTTGGACCCAAAGGTTTCGTCAAAACATCTGCAGGTAACCTGTCGGTAGGCATATACCTAAGTTCAACGGTTTTATCGTTCACTTTTTCTCGAACAAAATGGAACTTTACATCAATATGTTTTGTCCTATTGTGGTGAACCGGATTAATGGCTAATTTTTGTGCACTCTGACTATCCGTATACAGAACTATGTTAAGTGACTTACCTGTTATATCGGATATCAGTCTTTTTAAAAAGCACGCATCCTTTACTGCTGTAGCCAACGCCATATATTCAGCTTCAGCGGACGACAAAGCCACAGTGGGCTGTTTTTTAGCTTCCCAGGAAATAGGGCCGCCTGCAAGTTCATAATAGAACCCAGTGTAGGACCGTCTATCAGTTGGACAATTTGCCCAGTCTGCATCTGAAAAACCCGTCAAAGTTGTAGTATTACCTTTTTCTTTCCTGTATGTAATACCAGTATCTTTTGTCGCGTTCAGATAACGTAGACATCGTTTAGCAATATTCCAATGTGACTGATCAAATTTAGAGTTAAATTGACTCAAGTAACTCACGGTGTAGGCTATATCTGGTCTGGTATTTACAGCCAAAAACATTAGACATCCAATTAACTCTCTGTAAGGGTACTCACACTCACCAATACCAGGCTCAAGTATCTTCTTGACCAGTGGTGTAGAAACACCCTTACAATCTTGCATGTTAAATTTTTTCAGCATCTTTTCAATATATGTACTTTGAGATAGCTTTATTCCATAATTATCATGGTGAATATTTATTCCCGTAAAGAAATTAATTTGTCCAAGATCTTTTGATGAAAAATATTTAACAAATTG
Source organism: Agrotis exclamationis (assembly GCA_950005045.1). Classification (NCBI taxonomy): domain Eukaryota; kingdom Metazoa; phylum Arthropoda; class Insecta; order Lepidoptera; family Noctuidae; genus Agrotis; species Agrotis exclamationis. The sequence continues at coordinate 15,514,501 of OX465430.1, read as the reverse complement.
ACATTTGAAATTGTCAAGCGTAATTTCATTTTTATACAAAATTACTAGATCGTCGACGTATACAGCCAGAACCAAGGAGTCTAAGTTTGTATCTTTTTTAAAAATACATGGCTCAGATGTCTGCATAAAACCAAGAACTGACAAAATCTGTTTTAATTTTGTATTCCAGGCTCTTGGTGCCTGCTTTAACCCATAAAGTGATCGTTTTAATAAACACACTTTCGACTCTTCGCCTTCCTTTACAAAACCTTCTGGCTGTGTCATGAAGATTTCTTCCTCTAAATCGCCATTCAGAAAAGCTGTGTCCACATCCATATGCCGGACCTTATAATCTTCCTGCACTGCAAGTGCAAACAGGGTTCGCAACGATGAGTTGCGTACAACCGGAGAAAAGGTTTCGTGGTAGTCGATACCTTCTCTTTGTCGAAAACCTTTTGCTACTAGGCGCGCTTTATATCTAACAACAACACCTTTCGCATCTCGCTTCAGTTTGAAGACCCACTTGCTAGGAATACACGTTCTATGATTTGGCTTGTCTACCAAAACCCATGTGCCCTTTCTGACTAAGGCATCGTACTCATCTTTCATTGCTAAAATCCAGTTATCCTTTTCATCGCTGTTAGTCGCAGCCTGCTAACTATTTGGATCATCGCACCCATCGTCTAGCAGAGTATGATATGAGAAATAATCCGGTGGTTTGCGAACTCTTGAGGGATATCGACTAGATTCAATTGAGGAATCTGTAGCCTCACTAGACTGCTGATCATCAACATTGTTGACCTCTACATTGATTGCTTCATTGTCATCTTCAGCATCCATGAAAGAAGTATCCATGGAAGAAGTATCCATGGTAGGAGCATTTACCTCACATCTTCCAGGTGAAGAAGTCGGTAGTACTTCTTGTCTTAAAACTGCTGGCGACGATGGTGACTGTGAGAGCAAATTGACAATATCAGAGTTAACAGTACATATAGGCTCAATATTTTCCTTCAGTCCAGTAAAGTTATTTTCAAAAAATGTAACATCTCTTGACTTTAATAACCGTCTAGGACTTGCCGCATTCCGGAAATAATAACTACGAGGATCATCTGAATATCCTACAAAAATCTGTTCCTCAGCTTTCATGTCCAATTTACACCTCTGACTTGATGGAACATGAGCAAGTGCTCTGCATCCAAAAACCTTCAGATGAGACAGATCGGGTTTTTTATTAAACCACATTTCAAATGGTGTTTTACCACTAAGCGCGCGGTGTGGTGATCGATTTTTCAAATAGACGCTTGTCTCCACTGCGTCCTGCCAAAAGGCTTTTGAGAGAGAACCATGTGATAATAATGACCGAGCCTTCTCTACTATGCTCCGATTACACCGTTCACTTACCCCGTTTTGCTGAGGGCTGTAAGGTGTTGTCGTTTGCCAATCGATACCCAGGGAGTGAACATAATCCATCAACTCCTTATTAATGAACTCAGTTCCATTATCTGACCGCAAAGTCTTTATTTTTCCATCAAACTGTCTCTCGACATGAGAATGAAAAGAACAAAACTTATTTTTGACTTCAGTTTTAGAAGACATAAAATACACAAAAATAAAACGTGTATAGTCATCTATAAAAATAATAAAATACCTATTACCTGTAAACGAATTTGTAGAAAAAGGTCCACAGACATCGGTATGAACCAATTGAAGCGGTGATGTAGCCTTCCTATATTTTAAGCTTTTAAAGGGCTTTCTAGACTGCTTACCCTCTATGCAGGGTATGCATGGTTCCTTGTCAACCTGTGTGTACTCCACGCCGATAGCTTGACCTTTTCTGAGCAGATCCATGCCAATTCGACACAGATGTCCTAACCTTTTATGCCAAAGCTGAAAGTTGGAACAATCAGAGTGCACAAGTTTAGCTGAAACATTATTGAACATATTAATTGAACAATCGAGAGTATACAGCCCATTACATACAGAACCATACGCTAAAACATTTTTATTGTTTACTACATCACACTTAGAGTCATAAATAAT